>JALJCO010013258.1:0-600000 GCA_023101725.1 Atherinomorus stipes
TCTACTAACAGGAAAAGCTCTTGAGGCCTATGTTGGAATGGATGAAGACCAGTCTCACTCGTATAATGCTATTAAAACGGCAGTACTAAAAAGTTTAATGTGACAGAAGAGACCTACAGACAACGGTTTCGGAATACTACTGTACCAGCAGGAGAATCCGTACGGGAAACCTACAACCGGATTAAGGGACTTTACAAGCGCTGGATGCGACCAGAGAACCGCAGCAAGGAACAGATTGGGGAAACCATTGTTTTAGAGCAATATCTTCGTATGCTCCATCCAGATGTCCGAATCTGGGTGAAAGAACATAATCCAAAGACGGGAGATGAAGCTGCAGATCTGGCAGAGCGGTACTTGGCTGCACACCGGGATCCTCCCAGGTCAAAGGTGACTGTTGGAAAACCAAGGTTTGAGGAGAAGCAGACCTTATGGTTCAACTGGAGTGGACAAGCTGGACACTGGGGGTGGTAAGAAACTGGTACATTCCAGGCCACTTTTTGTGTGTTACTACTGCCAGCAGCCTGGTCACAAAGCTTCAATGTGTCCTTTAAGAAAACCCAAGTCAGTTGAATTGTGTGTGGTTCCGCATACAGATAATGAGGTGAATGATAACCAAATAATGCACAAACATGTTTTGGATGTCACAGTTAATGGTCGTGTGGTGAGGGCTCTGGCTGACACTGGTAGTTCACAAACCTTAGTAAAGTCCTCGGTGCTAGCCAATGTATTAACCAACTTTGACAGAAGTGTAAATATTACTTGTGTTCATGGATGCCAAAAAGATTATCCAACTGCAGATGTGACTATTGAGGTTGAAGGTCAAGTCTTTATGCTAACTGTTGGAGTGCTAAATGAACTAGCCTATGATGTAATCCTGGGTGAAGATTTGCCAATATTGGACAACTTGGTTGGCCAAGATTCTGTAGCACATACCTGTGCTGTGATAACTCGTTCTATGAGTAAGGCTTAGAACCCTTCCTGATGCAGATGACAGTTTGTATGAAGGGGTGGTAAGGTAAAAACCTAAACGAAAACGCGTCAAGACAAAAATAGAAACTATGATAAAGTAAAAACTCCCTAATCCTGCCTGTCCTGTGACCCCTCTCTCTGATTCTCAGTGGCAGATTCCAAAGAATTTCAAAGAGAGCCAAGAAAATGACCCTTCTTTGAAATCTCTGTGGGAAAAAGCATGCAGGATGAATGTGGATGAGTCATTAAGTAATGTAAAGCGGGAAAGTGTAACTGGGGAGCCCTTTATAATAAGAGACAATCTTCTTTATTTGGCAGATATTGATACTCCGAGGCTTGTGGTTCCAAAAGAGCATCGCCCAGTGGTCTTAAACTTGGGCCATACCGTACCATGGGCTGGCCATCTAGGACAGGCTAAGACCTATAACCGTATTGCCCAGCGTTTTTACTGGCCAGGGTTATATAAAGATGGTGGAATACTGTAAAACTTGCCATGACTGTCAAGTAGTAGCCCCTGCTAAAGTCTCAAACCGAGCCCAGTTACATTCTTTACCAATCATGGATGTACCCTATGAGAGAATAGCCATGGATATCATTGGGCCTTTACCAAAAAGTAGCGGTGGGTATAAATATGCTTTGGTTATTTGTGATTATGCGACAAGATATCCAGATGTGTATCCATTACGTTCCCTCAGGTCAAATGCATAGTTCGGTGTTTGGTGGAGCTATTTTCAAGAGTTGGTGTTCCAAAAGAGATCTTAACAGATCAAGGTGCAAACTTTATGTCCAACCTAATGAAAACACTCTATTCTCAGCTAGGTGTGAAGGGTATAAGAACCACTCCATATCATCCTGAAACCGATGGTCTTGTTGAACGGTTTAATGGTACTCTGAAACAAATGTTGAGAAAATTTGTTGATGATACTGGTAAAGATTGGGATAAATGGTTACCTTTTCTCTTGTTTGCATACAGAGAAGTACCACAAGCTTCAACTGGTTTTTCTCCTTTCGAGTTGCTTTATGGCAGACAAGTAAGAGGCCCTTTGGACGTGCTGAAAGAGAACTGGATGGCTGGTGAGGTGACTTCAGGGACATCAACCAACATAATCTCTTACATTCTGCAGATGAGAGACAAACTAGAAACATTCCGCGAAGCTGCCAAAGATCACTTGCAGAAAGCCCAACAAAAGCAAAAGGTATGGTACGACAAACATGCCCGTGAAAGAGACCTGAAACCTGGCCAAAAAGTGTTGGTGTTGTTGCCAACTGGACCTAGTAAGTTGCTGGCAAAGTGGCAAGGCCCCTTTTCTGTCTCCAGGAAAGTTGGTCCAGTAACCTATGAAATCACATGTCCAGGACAATATAAACAAAAGCAACTGCTCCATGTTAATCTGTTGAAGGAATATTGTGAAAGACATGTTCCAGAAGCTGAGGAAAAACATGTCATGATGGTCCAAGATGTCCTGCCTGAAGACCCTGGTGCGCTGGAGGCTGAGGAAGCAGAAATGAGCCCATCCAGGGAGCCATGTCAACCAGAGACCCCTCCAGATCACCTGACTCCAGAATCAGTGGCATCAGCTGGGTGAGCTTAAAGACACTTTTCCATCATTGTTCTCCGGCAGACCTGGCCGCACTGATGTGATAATGCACAAAATCATTTTGAAAGACACAAAACCTGTGCGTCTGAAGCCTTACAGGATACCAGAAAGAATGATGGAACCACTGAAGAAGGAAGTCCATTCGATGCTGGACCTGAAAGTAATTGAGCCATCTAAAAGTGAGTGGTCAAACCCAATTGTACTTGTACCAAAGAAAAACTCAGCTCAGCCTCGATTCTGCTCTGATATGAGGAAATTGAACAGCATTTCCTGTTTTGATTCTTACCCCATGCCACGCATTGATGAGCTGCTGGAGAAGCTTGGAAAGGCCAGGTACATCACAACCTTAGATTTATGTAAAGGTTACTGGCAAGTTCCACTTGACCCTTCTTGTAAGGAGTACACTGCATTTCAAATTCCAGGAATGGGTCTATTTCAGTACACTGTCCTACCTTTTGGTCTTCATGGAGCGCCTGCAACATTCCAAAGATTGATGGACATTGTTCTTGGTGATTGTTCCACATTTGCAGCTGCTTACCTAGATGATGTTGTGATTTACAGCAAGTCGTGGGAAGAACATCTAGACCATCTAAAGGTTGTCCTGGCAAAGATTCAGGAAGCTGGACTGACTCTCAATGTGAACAAGTGTACATGGGCTCAAGAAGAGGTGAAGTATCTTGGGTACCTGGTTGGTCATGGAGTCATCAAGCCACAGGTTGAGAAAGTGAAGGCTATACAAGCTATTCCACGGCCCACAACCAAGAAACAAGTAAGGTCCTTTTTAGGTTTGGTTGGGTGGTATCGGAGGTTTATTCCTCATTTTTCTACAGTGGCAGCCCCCCCCCTTACTGAACTAACCAAAAAATCACCATCCAAAGTGATTTGGAATGACGAGTGTGAACGTGCTTTCCAGACTCTGAGACTACAGATCTGCCAAGCTCCTGTTTTACAGAGCCCTGACTTCACAAAACAGTTTGTTGTACAAGTGGATGCCTCCAATGTTGGACTTGGAGCTGTGCTGGCTCAGGGAGAGCCTGGTGAAGAAAGACCTGTTCTCTTCCTAAGTAAAAAACTGTTTGACCGTGAGAAGAAGTATTCGACTGTGGAAAAAGAGGGTCTGGCTATAAAGTGGGCTATTGATTCCTTGAAATATTACCTTCTGGGGAGGGAGTTTGTATTACAAACTGATCACAGGCCTTTGAAGTGGATGCACTCCAAGCAGCATCAGAATGCAAGAATACTACGTTGGTGCCTTGCCCTCCAGCCATACCAGTTCACTGTACAGCACTGTCCTGGTAAGAAAAACCTTATTGCTGATTATCTTTCTCGTTTACCTGATATGTGTTAACCAGAGGGGGAGGTGGTGAGAAATGTGAGGAAGTATTAACACCTTCATGGGTTTTGACTTTTTGTGACAGATGGCTAATACTTAGTTGCTTTGTTTCTGTTTTTATGATAAAGGATTCGCCTTTACCTTCAAAATGTTTTTTTTTTGAGTTCTGTTCATTATCCAGAGGAGGCCTACCTTCAGTGGAAGTTCTCTTGGAGAGTGTTAGTGGAAGTGTTTCCACTGCTGATTGAATAATTGAATGGATCTGATTGAAGGTACCTGTAGAAAGGTGAATCAAGAGGATTGTAAAAACTTTCCTTTTAATTATGTTTGAATTATTTTTTTCTTTAGTTGTGTAAGTGACTAGGACATGTTTTAACATAATGTTCTGTTGATCCTTTGTTAATTGATTTATTTATTTTTTCTTACAGAGGGTGTCTATTATAGGCCTGATTGGTCTGAGGGCGGGGCCTCCAGGTGTATATAAAGGAGGTGCTGCCCAGTAGTCTGGTTCTCTCTCATTTGTCTTGGCTGGTCTGCACAGAGTTTTTGAAAAGTTTGGTGTGCAGAATAAATGTAAAGCATTATTTCTACTACCCCGAGCCTGCCATTGGACTTATTTTCTCTCCACTGACATGCTGTCTTGCCACAGTTGGTGTCAGAAGTGGGATAAAGACGCCTTATAAGAGTGGTGGAGGAATATAGTCGAAATGAGAGGACGTGGAAGAGGCCGGGGTTCAAAGAAAGACTTCACTGCTGAAATGGAGGACCAGGAATCTGAAGGGACAGCTGAACCGGAACACTTTCTGGAAGAAGCTACGGCCACGGAAGGTGGAGAGCATGACACAGTGGTACGGCCTAAAGTGAGGACAACTAGAGATGAGAGAGAAGAACCTCATGAACCAGATTTCTTTGAGGAGATGAGAGAGTTTATGCGACGATCTAAACGTACAGAAGCCATTCTTTTTGAGCAGATCAAACAGTTGAGAAGCAACATGCCAAAAATGGGGCATGATGTGTTATCCGATGAGGTTTATGGAGGTCCAGTACAAAGAGGTTCCTCTCCAACATTTCCTGATGTTTCAAGGTTGGAGGCCAAAACCCCCACACCATTGGTGGTGCCTTCTTCTGGAGTAAGTCCACAGGCAGACAAGCTTGTCTCTTCTCAGCAGCAGTTGCCGGCACTGCAGCAGCAGAGGACCAATCCACAATCCATGTCTGGAGTGTCCCGTGGAGGAGAACCCAGAATACCTGAATTTAAGGAAGGAGAGGACCCTGAGAGTTTCTTTGTACGATTTGAAAGGATAGCCAGAACCTGGGGATGGCAACCAGATGAATGGGCTGCCAGAGTAGTCACTCTACTAACAGGAAAAGCTCTTGAGGCCTATGTTGGAATGGATGAAGACCAGTCTCACTCGTATAATGCTATTAAAACGGCAGTACTAAAAAAGTTTAATGTGACAGAAGAGACCTACAGACAACGGTTTCGGAATACTACTGTACCAGCAGGAGAATCCGTACGGGAAACCTACAACCGGATTAAGGGACTTTACAGCGCTGGATGCGACCAGAGAACCGCAGCAAGGAACAGATTGGGGAAACCATTGTTTTAGAGCAATATCTTCGTATGCTCCATCCAGATGTCCGAATCTGGGTGAAAGAACATAATCCAAAGACGGGAGATGAAGCTGCAGATCTGGCAGAGCGGTACTTGGCTGCACACCGGGATCCTCCCAGGTCAAAGGTGACTGTTGGAAAACCAAGGTTTGAGGAGAGCAGACCTTATGGTTCAACTGGAGTGGACAAGCTGGACACTGGGGGTGGTAAGAAACTGGTACATTCCAGGCCACTTTTTGTGTGTTACTACTGCCAGCAGCCTGGTCACAAAGCTTCAATGTGTCCTTTAAGAAAACCCAAGTCAGTTGAATTGTGTGTGGTTCCGCATACAGATAATGAGGTGAATGATAACCAAATAATGCACAAACATGTTTTGGATGTCACAGTTAATGGTCGTGTGGTGAGGGCTCTGGCTGACACTGGTAGTTCACAAACCTTAGTAAAGTCCTCGGTGCTAGCCAATGTATTAACCAACTTTGACAGAAGTGTAAATATTACTTGTGTTCATGGATGCCAAAAAGATTATCCAACTGCAGATGTGACTATTGAGGTTGAAGGTCAAGTCTTTATGCTAACTGTTGGAGTGCTAAATGAACTAGCCTATGATGTAATCCTGGGTGAAGATTTGCCAATATTGGACAACTTGGTTGGCCAAGATTCTGTAGCACATACCTGTGCTGTGATAACTCGTTCTATGAGTAAGGGTTTAGAACCCCTTCCTGATGCAGATGACAGTTTGTATGAAGGGGGTGGTAAGGTAAAAAAAACCTAAACGAAAACGTCGTCAAGACAAAAATAGAAACTATGATAAAGTAAAACTCCCTAATCCTGCCTGTCCTGTGACCCCCTCTCTTGATTCTCAGTGGCAGATTCCAAAGAATTTCAAAGAGAGCCAAGAAAATGACCCTTCTTTGAAATCTCTGTGGGAAAAAGCATGCAGGATGAATGTGGATGAGTCATTAAGTAATGTAAAGCGGGAAAGTGTAACTGGGGAGCCCTTTATAATAAGAGACAATCTTCTTTATTTGGCAGATATTGATACTCCGAGGCTTGTGGTTCCAAAAGAGCATCGCCCAGTGGTCTTAAACTTGGGCCATACCGTACCATGGGCTGGCCATCTAGGACAGGCTAAGACCTATAACCGTATTGCCCAGCGTTTTTACTGGCCAGGGTTATATAAAGATGTGGTGGAATACTGTAAAACTTGCCATGACTGTCAAGTAGTAGCCCCTGCTAAAGTCTCAAACCGAGCCCAGTTACATTCTTTACCAATCATGGATGTACCCTATGAGAGAATAGCCATGGATATCATTGGGCCTTTACCAAAAAGTAGCGGTGGGTATAAATATGCTTTGGTTATTTGTGATTATGCGACAAGATATCCAGATGTGTATCCGTTACGTTCCCCTCAGGTCAAATGCATAGTTCGGTGTTTGGTGGAGCTATTTTCAAGAGTTGGTGTTCCAAAAGAGATCTTAACAGATCAAGGTGCAAACTTTATGTCCAACCTAATGAAAACACTCTATTCTCAGCTAGGTGTGAAGGGTATAAGAACCACTCCATATCATCCTGAAACCGATGGTCTTGTTGAACGGTTTAATGGTACTCTGAAACAAATGTTGAGAAAATTTGTTGATGATACTGGTAAAGATTGGGATAAATGGTTACCTTTTCTCTTGTTTGCATACAGAGAAGTACCACAAGCTTCAACTGGTTTTTCTCCTTTCGAGTTGCTTTATGGCAGACAAGTAAGAGGCCCTTTGGACGTGCTGAAAGAGAACTGGATGGCTGGTGAGGTGACTTCAGGGACATCAACCAACATAATCTCTTACATTCTGCAGATGAGAGACAAACTAGAAACATTCCGCGAAGCTGCCAAAGATCACTTGCAGAAAGCCCAACAAAAGCAAAAGGTATGGTACGACAAACATGCCCGTGAAAGAGACCTGAAACCTGGCCAAAAAGTGTTGGTGTTGTTGCCAACTGGACCTAGTAAGTTGCTGGCAAAGTGGCAAGGCCCCTTTTCTGTCTCCAGGAAAGTTGGTCCAGTAACCTATGAAATCACATGTCCAGGACAATATAAACAAAAGCAACTGCTCCATGTTAATCTGTTAAAGGAATATTGTGAAAGACATGTTCCAGAAGCTGAGGAAAAACATGTCATGATGGTCCAAGATGTCCTGCCTGAAGACCCTGGTGCGCTGGAGGCTGAGGAAGCAGAAATGAGCCCATCCAGGGAGCCATGTCAACCAGAGACCCCTCCAGATCACCTGACTCAGAATCAGTGGCATCAGCTGGGTGAGCTTAAAGACACTTTTCCATCATTGTTCTCCGGCAGACCTGGCCGCACTGATGTGATAATGCACAAAATCATTTTGAAAGACACAAAACCTGTGCGTCTGAAGCCTTACAGGATACCAGAAAGAATGATGGAACCACTGAAGAAGGAAGTCCATTCGATGCTGGACCTGAAAGTAATTGAGCCATCTAAAAGTGAGTGGTCAAACCCAATTGTACTTGTACCAAAGAAAAACTCAGCTCAGCCTCGATTCTGCTCTGATATGAGGAAATTGAACAGCATTTCCTGTTTTGATTCTTACCCCATGCCACGCATTGATGAGCTGCTGGAGAAGCTTGGAAAGGCCAGGTACATCACAACCTTAGATTTATGTAAAGGTTACTGGCAAGTTCCACTTGACCCTTCTTGTAAGGAGTACACTGCATTTCAAATTCCAGGAATGGGTCTATTTCAGTACACTGTCCTACCTTTTGGTCTTCATGGAGCGCCTGCAACATTCCAAAGATTGATGGACATTGTTCTTGGTGATTGTTCCACATTTGCAGCTGCTTACCTAGATGATGTTGTGATTTACAGCAAGTCGTGGGAAGAACATCTAGACCATCTAAAGGTTGTCCTGGCAAAGATTCAGAAGCTGGACTGACTCTCAATGTGAACAAGTGTACATGGGCTCAAGAAGAGGTGAAGTATCTTGGGTACCTGGTTGGTCATGGAGTCATCAAGCCACAGGTTGAGAAAGTGAAGGCTATACAAGCTATTCCACGGCCCACAACCAAGAAACAAGTAAGGTCCTTTTTAGGTTTGGTTGGGTGGTATCGGAGGTTTATTCCTCATTTTTCTACAGTGGCAGCCCCCTTACTGAACTAACTAAAAAATCACCATCCAAAGTGATTTGGAATGACGAGTGTGAACGTGCTTTCCAGACTCTGAGACTACAGATCTGCCAAGCTCCTGTTTTACAGAGCCCTGACTTCACAAAACAGTTTGTTGTACAAGTGGATGCCTCCAATGTTGGACTTGGAGCTGTGCTGGCTCAGGGAGAGCCTGGTGAAGAAAGACCTGTTCTCTTCCTAAGTAAAAAACTGTTTGACCGTGAGAAGAAGTATTCGACTGTGGAAAAAGAGGGTCTGGCTATAAAGTGGGCTATTGATTCCTTGAAATATTACCTTCTGGGGAGGGAGTTTGTATTACAAACTGATCACAGGCCTTTGAAGTGGATGCACTCCAAGCAGCATCAGAATGCAAGAATACTACGTTGGTGCCTTGCCCTCCAGCCATACCAGTTCACTGTACAGCACTGTCCTGGTAAGAAAAACCTTATTGCTGATTATCTTTCTCGTTTACCTGATATGTGTTAACCAGAGGGGGGAGGTGGTGAGAAATGTGAGGAAGTATTAACACCTTCATGGGTTTTGACTTTTTGTGACAGATGGCTAATACTTAGTTGCTTTGTTTCTGTTTTTATGATAAAGGATTCGCCTTTACCTTCAAAATGTTTTTTTTTGAGTTCTGTTCATTATCCAGAGGAGGCCTACCTTCAGTGGAAGTTCTCTTGGAGAGTGTTAGTGGAAGTGTTTCCACTGCTGATTGAATAATTGAATGGATCTGATTGAAGGTACCTGTAGAAAGGTGAATCAAGAGGATTGTAAAAACTTTCCTTTTAATTATGTTTGAATTATTTTTTTTCTTTAGTTGTGTAAGTGACTAGGACATGTTTTAACATAATGTTCTGTTGATCCTTTGTTAATTGATTTATTTATTTTTTCTTACAGAGGGTGTCTATTATAGGCCTGATTGGTCTGAGGGGGGGCCTCCAGGTGTATATAAAGGAGGTGCTGCCCAGTAGTCTGGTTCTCTCTCATTTGTCTTGGCTGGTCTGCACAGAGTTTTTGAAAAGTTTGGTGTGCAGAATAAATGTAAAGCATTATTTCTACTACCCCGAGCCTGCCATTGGACTTATTTTCTCTCCACTGACATGCTGTCTTGCCACAAGTGGCACGGAGCCGTTACTGCATAACGGCCACAACCGATATGCAGTTTGGACACACTTTCCTATTAAATGTAATGTTTAAGTGTGTCCCAACTGTTGACTAGTACAGTAAACAATACAAAACTATAAAAAAGATGGGTCATTACTCAAAGAAAGTGCACTCTAACATGTTGTAGAACAGAGAAAAAAAAAACATAAGATTTTATCTCTTCTGGAAAGGATTAGAAGGAAGAGAGGGAGTGATAGCTCAGCCCACTGGGTATTCAGGGGAAGTCCAGAGGCTCATTTGAGACTTCACCATTTTAGTGCTCACAAGTCTGTGGGCTGTTGAAAGCATGTATGGAGTAGTGATGTGTTTTTTATCATGTATCTCTGGGTCTGTGTTGGTGCAACACAACACCATCATCCACCTCAGTAGTAGCAGCATAAAGAGATGTCAAACTTTATCGATCAGTCATAGAGACTTTTTACAAAACACTGGTACTTAAAAGCCTCACTCTCCAGCACTAAAAGCATATTGTTCACAATAGTTTCTTGATGGTGGAGAAACATTTACATACTGTAATTACGCTGGCTTATATTTCACTCATTTTTAAAGTGCTTATGAAATTTTTATCTCAATTTAAAGCTATTTTTCAGCAATTACTATTTCCAACAGTTATAAGGAATAGGCTACATGCTTAAAGGGATATTGTGTAAGTTCTCCTGTGTTTAATTCACAAAAACTGATTATTTGGTTCAAAAGTGTTTTTTCATTGATCAGTAATCACTCCCATCAACAAACTGAAGTGCTCCTCTAAGTTCTAAATTTGCCGTTCGTATCATTCATTTACACATCGAGCGGGTCGGCTCGGTGAAGGCTGCCATGTCGTATCGCCATGTTTTTGCATTCGGGAGAAGCGTGACGGTAGGAAAACACAGAAACTCACCGGACACACCGGAGTTTTCAGCTCAGTTCGAGGTAATGCCTTTGAAAAGTCACCGCGCTGCAGAGGGGAGAGACTAGCGTCTCACTGATGCTGGGTTCACGTGCAGTCGGGCAGACGGCCGTTGGTAACAAACCAGATGTCATTTTAATCAATGAAGCCGAGCGAAAGACGGTAAAACATGGGTCAGGGAAAACAATACGACATCGCCATGACAACCGAACAGATGTGGACTGATGTAACTGACGGACCACATCTTCCCATAGAGGCCGACGATAACTTTACATGCAGCGGATGTCGTTGGTCTGCCCGGTTTCACGCGAATGCAGCATGAAAAGTACGAGGGAGCTGCTCCCGATTACACAGTGTCCCTTTAAAGTTGGCATAGAAGTTGTTTGTAGTAATTCAGGAAGCAGACTGTATTTAGATAAAGCACATGCACAAGCCTGCTAGATTCACAGCTCTCTCCCTGACCACACCTGACCACGTGCACAAGCCAAGTCCCAACACTGGCGTCAAGCAAATTAAATAAATCACTTTACAGCAGTGGTGTCCAAAGTCGGTCCTCAAGGGCCGCTGTCCTGACGGTTTTCCATGCCTCCTTGCACCAGCACAGCTGACTCAAATTAAATGAATCTAAAAGCCTATGAATTTGAGTCAGGTGTGTGTTGGAGAAGGGAGACATGGAAATCCTTGCAGGATTGTGGCCCTCGAGGACCAGAGCTGGACACCCCTGCTTTACAGTAACCTTGTTGAGAACATTTTATGTAATCAATAGAGGCTTGAATCATCCCTATGTAAAAGTTTACAATTTATAGCTATCATTCATCGATCCTTTGCTGTTACATCAATGCAATAAGCAGCATGTTTGTCTTTCATGAAGACTTTGACAATGGTTGCGCAACAGGTCGAAGGTAACTTCTAGCTAACTCACCAATACACCAGGCGTCTGTTGCATGAAGCAGGTTTAATGAAAACCCTGAGTTGTTTAACCCTGAAATTCGGGAAACTCTGAATTTTCTGTAACAAAAAGGTAGGTAACTTAACCCAGGGAAAGAGGAGTAACTCTAGTCTGTTGCACGAAGAGGGGTAACTTAAACCCTTGGTCAGTTACCATGGTAACAGACTCTCTGAAACTAACCTGGTCGGGAGCAGGTTAATGTGGAGAAACCTTGAGTTTCTCGCTGTCTCCGCCCACCTTTAGCCACACTCGCCGTTTCATGTCCTCATTCATTCATTCGGTGAGCGGTGAGTTTTGGCTGCTGCTGTCTCCAATAAAACATGTTAAAAATAAATCTGAGACAGTCGGTTACAGACGTGTTCTTTCCATCAGGATTTCATGGATAAAGATGCAGCATGACTGTGGAGAATTAAACATTCGGAGATCAATTCAATTCAATTCAATTCAACTTTATTTGTATAGCGTCCATTCATGACAATGTCACCTCAGGGCGCTTAAACAGACAGAAAAATTCAGGTCAGATTCATAATAGCCTAGTTAAGGAAACCAACAGATTGGATCGAATCTTGACTTGACCCGGTCCAATCCCCCATCCTGAGCAAGCACGGAGGGGTGGCGACAGTGGGAAGGAAAACACCCTTTTAACAGGGAGGAAAAACCTCCGGCAGAACCCGGCTCAGGTAGGGCGGCCATCTGCCTCGACCGGCTGGGGGGGAGAAGACAGAAAGGGAGACCAACAAACACTGCAACGTTATCCAGCCAGATCTGCTGAGAGAGGAGAACACAGTTAATGATGCAATACTGTCACAGGTTTCTACATGGAGAGACAGAGATGGTGGGAGAGGAAGAGCCCAGTGCATCATGGATGTCCCGCAGCAGTCTAAACCTATAGCAGCTTAACTAAGGGAAGGCTAGCCATCCCTAACTATAAGACTTATCAAAAAGGAAGGTTTTAAGCCTGATCTTAAAGGTAGAGAGGGTGTCTGCCTCCCGAACCTGAAGTGGTAACTGATTCCATAATAGGGGGGCTTGATAGCCAAACGCTCTGCCTCCCATTCTACTCTTAGAGACCCTTGGAACTACCAAAAGGCCTGCAGTCTGAGAGCGAAGTGCCCTGCTTGGAATATATGGAACTATGAGATCTCTAATATATAATGGAGCTTGGTCATGGATAGCTTTATATGTGAGAAGAAGAATTTTAAATTCTATCCTGGATTTAACAGGGAGCCAATGAAGAGAAGCTAGAACTGGAGAAATATGATCTCTCCTGCTGGTTCTAGTCAGAACCCTGGCTGCAGCATTCTGGATCAGCTGGAGACTTTTCAAGGCATATTTGGGGCAGCCCAATAATAAGGAATTACAATAATCCAATCTGGAAGTAACAAAAGCATGGACTAGTTTTTCTGCATCGTCCTGAGATAAGATGTTCCTAATTTTAGCAATATTACGTAGGTGAAAGAAGGCGGTTCTAGAAACCTGTTTTATATGGGAGTTGAAAGACAAATCCTGGTCAAAAATGACTCCAAGATTCTTCACTGTGGTGCTGGAAGCCAAATTAATGCCATCCAGATCAACTATAAAGCTAGATAATTTAGTCCTGAGTTTTTCGGGTCCAAAGACTATAACCTCGGTCTTGTCTGAATTTAGAAGCAGAAAGTTCAGGGTCATCCAGGTCTTTATGTCACCAAGACATCTTTGTAATCTAACAAACTGATTGGTTTCATCAGGCTTCATAGATAAGTATATCTGAGTGTCGTCTGCATAACAATGAAAATTTATGCCATGTTGTCTGATGATATTACCCAAAGGAAGCATATATAATGTGAAGAGAATTGGTCCGAGCACAGAACCCTGGGGAACTCCATGAGTTACTCTGGTGTGTGATGAAGACTCGTTGTTGACATTAACAAACTGAAATCTATCAGATAAGTATGACTTGAACCAATCTAATGCAGTTCCTCTAATTCCAATAACATGTTCAAGTCTCTGTAGCAGAATGTTGTGATCGATGGTGTCGAATGCAGCACTGAGATCTAACAGGACAAGTATGGACAGGAGTCCTTTATCTGAAGCCATGAGAAGATCGTTAGTAACCTTCACCAGTGCCGTCTCTGTGCTATGATGAGCTCTAAAACCAGACTGAAACTTTTCAAACAGATTATTTCTGCTCAGATGGGCACAAAGTTGAGCTGAAACTGTTTTCTCAAGAATTTTAGACATAAAGGGGAGGTTGGATATCGGTCTATAATTAGCTAATTCTCCTGAGTCAAGAGTAGGTTTTTTAAGTAAAGGTTTTATTACTGCAGTCTTAAAGGACTGAGGTACATATCCTGCCAATAGCGATGAATTGATCAGATCTAGTAAGTAAGTGTTAATCAAAGGAAAGACTTCCTTTAGCAACTTGGTTGGGATGGGATCCAGAATGCAGGTAGAAGGTTTGGATGCCACTATTAGTTTGGTTAACTCAGATATCTGTATAGGACAGAAATGATCCAGACATATTTCAGCATCTACAGATGTCTCTAAACCTGCAGGGGGTAAGAAGTCGTTAGTAGCTGGGAGGATGTCATGGATTTTCTCTCTAATAGAAACAATTTTGTTTGTAAAGAAACTCATGAAATCGTCACAGCTGAGAGTCGCGGGAATGCATGGCTCAACAGCACTACGGCTCTTCGTCAGCCTGGCTACAGTGCTGAAAAGGAACCTGGGATTATTCCTATTTTCCTCTATCAATGATGAATAGTAAGCTGTTCTAGTCTTACGTAAGAATTTTTTATAAACAATTAGACTCTCTTTCCAGATTAAGCGAGACTCCTCTAAGCCAGATGCGCGCCAGATCGTTATCAGACCACGGATAGATGTTCTCTCATTTCCCGACAGTTGTCATTTCTGACGTTACAGTTACACACAACAGCCATTTATCTACATACACAAGCTGATCCGTCCGTACATTTATAATATCGCCATCCATATGTGGCAATTAGGGGTCCTGTCTCTCCGTTTCCGAGAGATGCTTTGGACTGATTATTTGACCTCACAGTTGTCTCTGTCTCTAGGTAAATGGTTAAGGTGATTGTCTGTCACACTGAAAGCTGTGGTTCAGCCCAGATGTGGCTTTTTTTTCATGTTGCCATACGCTTTCCCCTCAAAGCAGATAGGTTATTGTTTATTGACCTGCGTTTTTTCGCAAATAGATTTTTCTCTTTCATTGGAGATGCAGGACATTTGAGAAACGTGATGGTTATATTTCATCTTAACGCTGCCGACAAGAGTAAGTACTTCTCCTCGCAGGATCGCACCCAAGTTAAATATATAAAAAGGCTGCGGTGAAAGTACAGAACTGGATTCAAACATCAGCCTCCAAGGTGGGAGGCAGGTGCACAAACCATTCAACCAAACAGGTATCTATGCACAAAACTACCTGCAAGCATATGAAAGTATGCTGTCGAGTTATCATTAACCAGTTCTATCCTGTAACGTCATTGTGATTGTAAAGGACAGCATTTAAACTTAGTTCTTCTCCCCTGCCGTCTTTCTTTTTCTTTTTTTGCGGCAGCAGTTCAAACTCGCCATATGAGGCTTTAGAAGTTATAGGCTCTTTCCAAATTCAGGGGCTACATTCAATACATTACATTGTATATTCAATGGCGAATGCAGCCCTGTCCTCGCGTCTACGTTGCCATGATGACTTGTCGAATCGGTGCTCAATTGATGCTGGCTTTTTATCATGGTAGCACATGTATAAAACCCCGGGTTGAACTACCCTGAGTTGACTAAACCAACTCAAATCAGCTGTCATGGAACCGAAAACTCAGATTTTCGTATCTCCGAGTAGATCAACTCAGAGTTCAGAGTTACACTCAGAGTTTTTTTTAACCTGCTTTGTGCAACGGACCCCGGAAAGCTTAGTGTCTTACATTGCAAACATCAAACAAACGCAGTGACATAACATCACATACTTCTCCTACACAGAACTTGCAATTGTAATAATCTGACAAGAAAATGTTGAGTGCAAAAGCAGAAATTTAGCAACAATTTAGTGACTCACTCAGGAGTCTGGGGATCGAATCCCACCCGGACCCTCGCTGCATACCTTGCCACATTTATCAGCTGTGAAAGTAATGGGACTTAAAATACATCTGTCAATCATTTCTGTTCTCATCACATGTTTTATTTGTATTTGTATTCTATGTACTGTCAGTGGTGTGTACGCTCTCATCTGATGTTTAGGTAAACAATCATTCTGCTGCTAGGAGTTAGAAACATTCAAACAATGGCTGAGCAAAACCCCAGTGAAGGTGGCCACAACGGGAAGAGTCTTTTCAAGGTGGCTGAGAAGAAGAGAATGACAGCAGAAGTAAGGAATAAAACCACAGTCCTCTGCGAATTGTTTCAACATCAGAACTGCAGCTCTCACAGAAGTCTGACTTTTTCCCTTCATTTTTATGAATATACATGATGTATTGATACTGTCAGGATGGACGGACCATTTAACCCAGTATAACAAAAGTGTTTCTGAACAGGATTACCAACTCAGGCTTTAAAGCTTTCAATCAATCATACCTTATGAGGCAGTGAACCCAATTTAAATATTGCAAAAATTATTCAAAGAAATGTCTTCTATACAACCTTTAAACAGTTTTTTAGATATTAGGATAGTCAATACATAATCATGATGTTATCTAAACACAAGGGAGAAAGGTATTTTATTTGTTTTGTTTGTTTCTGAGGCAAGACGGGAAAATGGGAATATCGAGTATTATTATTGGATTCATATCTACAGATGCTTTACTTGACTAGCATTCATTGCCATGGTTTAGAGCAGGACAGGAAACAAAATAACACCCTTGTAATTTTCATCTGGGCTGGCCCCATTTCCCACAGTTTTTGCAGTACTATGTAAAGCCATTTAAAACACATATGCAAGCCAAGACAATATTATGTTGGGCAGTGCAATGGCCTCTACTTTAAAGAATCACTACATCTCTGTCAACTTTAAACTCTGAAGTAATGTGTGGATATCATTGAGGACGCGTCAAAGCGCCAGGATAAATCATTGCTTCCAACGGGGAAGGAAATAGAGTAATAAAATGATTAAGGAAAACTACATGCAACTGGTTTTCACCTGTGAAGTAGTTATGATGCTTGACGTCATCATAGACTAAATCTGCTCTCCACTAGAACCATCTTCCATCTAAGCTCTTTATTCTATGTCTTTATTTTGCATTAAAAATGCCTGTGGCAGTAACACTGCTTATGTTTAATAAACTTATCTTACTTGATCTTGTGATACAACATATCCTCACTTTATTTATACAGCATGCAAGTAGAACCACCAATACCAGCTGTTTTAGCTTGCAGGTATGTGGATACATTTCCTCTTGTTAATGACACTCGTACTCCCAAAATGATAGTGTGGATTGTTTTGAACGTGCATCATGGCTGATTCAGCAAAAGAACACACGAGGATATCATGGGAGGGAGGCGGCCACTGACCATTCACAACTGTGGTTGGCAGTGGAAGTAATTTCTATGCCAACCTTCACTAGTTGTCATTTTTACACAGTGCACACACTGTATGAGAGGTTTTGGTGCTTGTTGTGTGGAACGCTTGAGAACAACATTTGCTCTAATCTCAGAAGATCAATATGAATAGTATTACCTTTCTGCCATTTATAGTGGTGGCAAATATTATAGTGCATGTTTATAGGTATGAACAATAGATCTGTTTGGTGGTTTTAACTGGAGAGCTTGTCTCTCTTGAAATACGAAAACTTCAAACTGTATTTTTATTTTATAAGAAAGCATTTGGAAGAAAAATTCCATCAAATCATTAACAGATGATACTTTTTAGGCATAATCACCAAACTGGAGAAGCAAGATGTCCTTTACTGCATGCACTAACCCTGCATTAAAGGTGTCTGTAAGGCATAATTACTCCCCTGTCTCTTTCTAGTGGACTGTTCCAACATCACATGGGCTGCACCTCCTTTGTAAACAATATTTCATTTTCATCTTTTCATTCCACATGTCTAGCAATCTTTTATTTTCCATCTGACATTTGCCAGAACTGTTGATTGACAAACATTGTGTACGGCAAATTAGATTGACTGTTCATGATGTAAGGTTGAACAAAGACAGCTGCATCTGGCAGACAGCATTGGCCCTGCTATAAGCACATAAAGACCACATTTAGCCAGACAGCCTCGCTACTGTTTAGTCTGTCATTATAGACTTTAAGGAGGTGATCTGACCATTGAAAATGATATTTAGCTGGTCACCTGTCACAGCAGGGCTGAGTCTGCTGGTTTAAAACTCTGCTTTGTATGATGAGAAACAAAAGATTGCAGAGTGAATGAAGTAGACATTAGAACTGTGAAGGTTTGTGACTAAAAAATCTATTTAAATTTTTTTTAAGTAGCCCAAATCAAACACTAAACTAGAAAAAGCTGTTACTGTAGGATGTAAATGACACCAAAATGAACCAAATTTCAGTTAAATGAGTTCTGCTGCTAGAAATCGATAAATCACAGCGATGCATAATGCCATTTTAGCTCAAACGAAACAAAGAACTGAGAGAGGATGTGAGGAAACAAGGAAACTGAACAAGGGGCAACGTTTGGATTCTCAAAATAAAACAGTACAAAGGCAGAAGCAGGACTATCAACACAGCCACACTCACTCATATGTGGGCTGACATGGCATGGTCTGGATGACCACAGTTAAACTAGGAGGTAAGCCCACATGGAAAGGAAGTGAAAACCACTTGAGACTAACAAAAGAGAACTCCTCTACAACATAAAAGAAACACCAGCTTACAAATACACCACAGTTGAGTAATAAAGATTGTTCCATTTCAAAGTTGTTTTGAAATGTGTTGATTAATTTCCCATGATTGATTCATCATATAGATTCTGCATGACCTGGTGATGATGCCAAAGTTAGAGGATTTATATCTTACTAATGGGGACATTTAGTGCAAGTCCAAGTAAATGTAGATATAATTCACCATAAGTGAAGCTTTTGACACTCCAGTGAATGTCAGTGGATAATCAAAGCCATCCCCCTTTGGGGACTGCAACACCATTGCAGTTCACCGACAGTGCCATGCCATTATGCAAGTTGGTGCGAAAATCAGAAATTCCCCACAAAGTGGACTTGTTCCTATATCAGTGAAATAGGACCTAACATAAGGTCTACTTCCTTTTAACCTGAGTAATTAACTCTATATCTTCCTCATTTTCTCAGTTGTCTCTCCACACCAGATAAACAAATTAGGGCCTTGATCTTATATGCAACACATTAGAGGTTGAAACGTCCAGTAGGGAACAGGGGCCTGAGACACAGCTGTGCAGCTTTTGCTGACACGTCTTTAAAAATTCATGGCCCATAAAAACAGGTCATGCAGACAGGGCTGTGGCAAGCAGGGAGGGTTTCATCCATGTTATTCACCAGGAGCAGAAACATTTGGAACCACTGGACAAACCATCTGGGCAGCCAAATTCCTGTGCACCCACACAAAAGAAAGCATAAGACTGGGTAAGCGATTCATGAGAATCTGAAAGGTTTCCAAGATTTTTTTTTTTTTTAAAGAGGGCTTCACTTAATTTGTTGTGCTATCTGATCTGGATTTGCCCTCCCTCCCTCTTCTTTTTCTCTGACCAAGATATGAGCATGTTAGAAAGCAAGATGGTACCACTCCAGCATCAACACAATCATGAAGAAAACCACACATCTGAGGAGGAATTAATTGTTTTTCATTTCTTTTATTGTTGGATTCCTTTTCTTTTTTGCCTTGTACATACATATGGTTGTTCCCGGTTTCTTTTTTTTACCCTTATTTCTCCTTCACAAATAAATCTAGGTGGCAAATACAACTGGTTTAGGCCATTTTAAACAGATTCTGTTTTATTTTTAACATGCTCAGGCAGGGTCATTCACATCAAAAAGCTCTTTTTTTGTCAATAAAAGCAAATAATAATAATAAAAAAATCATGTTTTGTGTAAAAAGCAACACATTACACAAACATATTAAGTTAAGACCTCGTAAAATTTGGGTCAAACCATATTTACAAATGATTCACTGTTTTTTCTTAACAGGATTTACTGCAGCACCATCACAGAAATTTAGCAGATTATTACCATGTTAGTCATAGTATTGGTTAGTATAAGATAACTGTTGGGACATTTGAGTATTTTCTGCTACCATGAATGCAAAAATATTAGTTTGACACATACAAAGAGGCGGGCTTCACTCTGAAAAGTGTTCTGCAGCTATCACACTTTCTGTGACCACATAAAAGCAATTTGTTGCCCTCGCACCCACAAACTGTAGCTCAATATATTTAATAAGCAGTTGCCTTAACAGGACAAATGACAACGCTACATTTGTCTTGGCATGCTCATGCTGATTTCTCCCTCTCCACTTTTAAAACTTTCACAAACTTTATGCTGTAAGCTTTAGAAGAATGCTTTGACATTTTAGAAATCGTATGTAAATCTACTGTCATAGCTTAAATGTAATATCTAATGTCTACATGGGTGTGTTTTTTGAGTTGGCTTATCAGTGTTTTTGTTTAGCCCAAAAAAAGACATTAACAAGGGATGGGCAATACCAACATTTTTCCTGTCGATATAATTGTAGTTTATGGTATATTTTCATCAATATTAATACCGATACTTCTTGTCCCTTAAAAGAAAATCACATGATTGTAGAGTTTGCATTAATATCTTGAATGCAAGGGAAATATTAAATATAAGT
The DNA here is from genome assembly GCA_023101725.1 of Atherinomorus stipes. NCBI lineage: Eukaryota > Metazoa > Chordata > Actinopteri > Atheriniformes > Atherinidae > Atherinomorus > Atherinomorus stipes. Next base: position 20,452 of record JALJCO010013258.1, read on the forward strand.
CAAATGTGAGAGCAGAAGTAGTGGAAATGCTTTTAAAACATCAATAAATTACAGTATATTGATGAGTAAATTAAACAAAAATAAGATCAAAATCTTCTTTCAATTATCAAATAAGCTCAGTACAGGTCAAGATTATTTCAATTCATTTAGCAGAAAACGTTGAAATATAAAATATAATAGTAATATTATAAATCTACCAAAACATAATGTGCAATGACTTGCATTAAACCACTGAAAAACAACAAAACACGTCATCATCATCATCACTAACAGCACCAGCATCATCATGACATCTGGTAGAATACCACCATCATGTGACACGGAAGCTCTGGCTGATTTTAATATCATTGTCTGAGAAGTCAAACACAAATGGCATGTTTTGTATCTGTACAGTGGTGTCTCCATACTCAAAAAAAAAAAGAAAAAAAAAAAAAAGCATTGAATCTGATATTTTGTCTGGTTGGTATCCATGTATCGACTCCAGGGTATTGATATGCCCATCCCTAACATTAACTAAGCTTTGCTTTTCCAGTCAAAGCCAAATTCATGCCTCCCCACGAAAGGAAAATAACTTGAAAATTGGGTTTTGGCTCCATCTAGAAATTGTTTGACTTTTTCCTTTAAGATTAAATTAAAATGTAGTTGAAATGTTTGGTGAAGTTGCCTCTTCTACATGTTTTTAAAGAAATTGCACCAATGTAGTGCTATAGCCTATGATCTTAGCTAAGCCTAGCATTAAACTGGCTATTTAGGCTAGCTCTATCCAAAGGAAAATAACAGGTTTTTTGAAGCAGTTTAATTTTTTTTACTCTTTTTAATGCATATGGTCAAAAGGTACCTGAGTGTGGGGATTTATCAGCATCTTGCTTTATGTTGTAGCCTATTTGGTAAACTGGATAAAAATTTGCTATCAAATTTGTTTAAACTCATATTTTGCCCTTACAGTCTCCTTCTCATGCTACTAATTAATTGTTACCATCTATTTTTCTGGTACAAAAAACTCCTACTTCCCATGTGTACATGTCGGGGTCCTCTGCAGGTCTTTTAGAGGCAGACGTGCAGCACAGCAGAGAGGGAGGTGAAGGAAGTTCTAAGTTGTGTGTATTATTTGTAAGTCCACCTTTTTGCTTCAATGCAGATGCATAAGAACAAGAAATCCAAAATAAAGCCAGTCTCATTGCAAATTTGAAGATAGTTATACATCATGATTCAAATGTTAGCGTTTGTAAATGAACCAAAAAATGGTCTTTAACAAAACAGATTTTGCATCATCATGATACTGGCCCCAAATTCAGCTAGCAGTGACATATATGGCATTTTCAAAATAGATCGATGCAGCCACCTTCACATCACAGATTGGTTTGTGGAGTCTTGCCCGGAAGCATTAGACCCTGCGGTTTTGCTCTTCCTAAACAAGACATTTAAGGTAGTTATGGATCTGTCTGGAAACCAATGTGAGGCTGAGATGGATACTGTCTGAAGCCACAGATTAGTTCAAGTAAAGACATTGTTTTGGCTATCTTTGCCATTGAAACCTGATCTGCTGGCCCTTAGTTAAAAAGCAGAGTTCAGACTATCTTATTTCTCAGAGGGACAGCTTCATCTAATAACAGTGTCACTGTGAGGAAATGGAGTGTATTTGGCCTGCTCGGACATTAACTGAAGAATACTGAGTGGTAGCAACACAATTAGAGCCGCAAAATTGTTAACAAACCTTAACGCTAATCCTTTACTTGCCTATTGAGTAAAAGTGAAAAAAAAAAGGGTTAAAAGCATGCTACCACACTCAATCAGTTCTCCAGGGCCATATACGGATTTAAAATGGCCACTACATGCAAGGGAAATGGTTAAGGGTATCATAATTTAAGGCTTCTAGTACTGCGATTACAAAGTTATGAAACATAAAATGTTAGTCTTGCCTGTGTTAGTGATTTAACAGTTTCTATTTACACTGGGGACGAGATCTGCCAGGAATGTTAAACATTGTTCATAAACTACCCGCATTGTAAAGGCTGCTAATATTATTTATAAGCATCCTGCAACAATCTGTAAGTGATGGGGTGAGTTTAAAAAACAAAACAAAATCAATGTTAAACAATGTTTCACTTGTTTGACATGAAGACTGATTTGCTGCATGTTTAAAAGCTGTGCAGGATTTTGCAGCAATAGCATACCTGGTTTCTATTTGGACTTGAACACACTGAAGTAAAACCTGTGTATTTTTCTTCCTTTGAACTAAAGATCTAAAACTAATTAGTAATTTTGCCAACGGACCAATATTTACATCACAAATTCACTTCACTTTCCACAAGAAATTTCAGCTTAACAGTGCTTCTTTTCACTTGCTGTGATCACTTAGACAGCATGGAATGGGGCAAAGATAAAAAAAAACAAAACATGGTTAAAATACATTTAGAAAAAATATCTGTAACAAAAACAAACACATTTAAAAATCTTAATGCTTATTCAAAATTCACACTATCACATGTCATTCATTCACAATACTGGGTAGAAGACAACAAAAGGTGCAAATAAGACACATCACAACAAAAAGTTGAGTGTAGTAGCAAAACAAATTTGTCAAATTGTTCATAAAGTTAATTTCCCAGTCTTGCACAACCACATGTGCATTTGGACCTCTTCAATTTTGTTCCATAACTTGGTCCACCTGTGTTACTCACATTAGGGATAATTTTACATGGTAACAGGGCTTATTAATATCATATTTTGTCCAAAACAGATGATGAGGTACTCCACTTAAATTAATCTATTCACTTTAAAAATGATAATGACAAAAAAAGAACATCCCATATATCTGGCTATTCAAGCTCTTTGGGTCAACTTTGCACTCTTTAATTCCATTGCAGATTTTGGAAATGTAAAGTTTTACAAAACAGCATGCAAACGGCCCAGAATTTTACGTGAATAGTTTCCATCTTAAATCTTAGTTTTTCTGGGTATGGGCACAGTGTGTGTCCAAGGAGCAGATGCAGCAAGCAAAATGACCAGGTAGACCATTTTTAATCAGCAGCATGATTAAAATGAAATGAAAAATACTTTATTCATCCCCGAGGGAAATCTTAAAAGAATCTATAATTGTTTCGCATATTGATTAAACCACCTCAGACTATAGTAAGCATGGGTGTGCAAATCTCATTGGATTATAATGCCAAAAAATTTTTCCTTCACAAAAACAGAGCTGGTTTCTGAGTGTGAGACCCGAGTCTAAAAAGAGGAATCCCGATCACAGTATGCCTTTTGAAATGCGATTGTGTAGCATTTGTAGAAACACCATGTTGTAAGCCGTAAAATGGCAACATTTCTCCTGAATGACTGAACGATGAAGTGACTGAAGGCAAAATCATGGTCACAACTCACTGATGTTAAAAAGACTTCAGTGTTTGAAGATTTGCTTTTCTTTCAAACATGGACAAATGTTTTTTGTTTGCATTCGCCATGTCCATTTATTACAGCAAAGTTTCTTATGGAATTACTCTAACATGATAAACCATTCCCACATTTGATATCTGCACCAACTTTTTATTTGCATAAGTGTTTCCTCTTTGATGTGCAGCAGAGCATTAAGCAAAGGGATGCCGCCTCTCAGTCTCTTTGTTTTTCAGTCACTTTTTATCTGGTCATTGTTCATCTACGTACCTACACCTGAGATGACCCAACAGTATACAAAATGTCAAGGAAGTAAGATTTAAAGTGCACTAACCCACATGGAAAAACTGAATGTTGATAGAAATCTAAATGTGTTTAGATTTGGTCTTACAAAACTGGACTCCTGTTAGATCATTTCACTCTAATGAATGCTGTGAGCATGCCGTTTCCCCAACAACAAAGTTGAAGAGTGCAAAGTTAGCACTGCCCATTGAGCCACAATAGTCACATTATTGGGAAATCTGAGTTGAAATAACCCCTAATTCTACTTTAACATATGTGAAAGGCACTGGAGCTCTTTCAGTTGAACAGTGAATTAAAACAAAGCACTAATCTACAAACATGTTTCATACCTTGAGTGTGAGGATTGTGGTACACGTACACCCCATGCATTTCCCATGCAGTCATTCTTATGGCATGATAACATTTCTCACGTTCAAATCACATTTCTGAGAAAGAACGCCTTCAGATAAAGTACGCTGATTTCCATCAGCAAGGCTTGCAAGTACAAAAATCTCCCATCTGTTAGTTATGTTTGCTTCTGCATGAGCAAGTTCATTTTCCCTTGAGCAAACAAAAAGTGGAGAACAAAAAAAAAACACACAACGGCAAATGGAGCGCAGAAGCTCATTTGATGCAAAGTGATATCAATAACTGCACAGGAAAGAAAAAATATTTCCTCAATAAGGTGTCCAGCATCTGATAAAAAAAAAAGTGATTGAAATGCCACTTTGTGACATGGAGTCCACTCAGTCTGTCACTACTCCTCTTTCTATCAGCTCTTCATTCAGAGCACAAGTACTGCACAGACTGTTTCAAAGAGTCCACTGTTCTCTTGGCTTGGCACTTGATAACTATAGTACAGTTACCATGAGATCACTTCCAGCGAGCTCTCTAAAGAAGTGAGTTAGGCTGTGTTTTAAACGAAGAAACTAAGTCACGGCTCGGGTTTAACCAAAGAGAAGAGTCCATCAGTGATGAGTCAAATAAAAGTGAGGTACTTCTGTGCAGCAAATGTTCATTTCTGATTTTTTTTTTGTCCAACAATGCTGTCTCTCTTTGAGATGATGTGGAAACAGAATTCACATTAAGCCTGAAAAACAATCACATTTGGCAAAAAACAAACAAACAAAAAGAAATAAAGACATAAGAGTGTACTCGTCTTTCCCTTTTCAGTAAAGGGTTAAAATGCAACTTGGCTAAACATTCTAGGGGATGTCGTTCTGTAGTTCTTAAGACTCCATTTCTAATGGCTCCTGCTTTGAGCTAAAGCTCTATTTGGCATCACAGAGAATGCCCATCAAGCGCTTGTTTAAAAGAAAGAAAAAAAAAAAGCAGGGGAAAAGATCTTTTCATACGCATATCAGCCAGCTTTCACTCGTTCTGCCCCCTGCTATTCTTTTTTTCCCCCCTCTCCATTAAATTCCACTCCTATTCAACCAGCTTGGTACCAGGAAACCATTATCTCTCCCTTGTTCCTCACATTTCGACAGTCTTTCAGTGCGTTTTATCATTCCCCTTCAGTTCTCCATTCCCTCTGTCCCTGTTTGACAAAGCCCTGAGAGGGGGGGGGGGGTTCCAGCTGCTCCGTATGTCTGCCGGATGTGGTGTCCATCCCCCACACCCTCACACAGCTGATGCTTTCTGTAAAAATACATACAGTACATGCACACACACAGTTTCAAGTGATATGGCAAGTTTTGGGAATGTTTGAATACATGATGTGTGTGTGTGTGTGTGTGCCTGCATGTATTTAAGTTTTCTGCAGCGGACATTCTTATGACTACTAGGGATCAAGTTGGGCAAAGAAGAATCCTCAGAGGAAAATGTGCACACATTTATTTCATGTCGCTCCACAACTCCAAATGTCTTCATCCGATTCCTTGTAGATTGCCTTCCTGTAACCTACGAAATATCATCGAACCGCTATCATGTGACTTATTGAAGCGAGTTAACTCCCTCCATTCTGAGGCGGACATTGTCCCACCCTCATGCGAAGTGTGCCGCTTTTGTGCAAGTGCCAAAGCTGGACAAACTCCTCGGGCATGGCGTGGAACCATTTATAGGGCAGGATGTTGTCGTAGTAGTGGTGGCTGACGGGCTGCTCGTCCAGGCCGACGGAGAACGGCCAGAAGCCGTAGGCCGTCACTTCATCGCACAGCCCCAGGGCTAAGCTGATCAGGAAGAGTCCCGTGGAGAGGCGTCTGGCGTGCACGCCGTGAGCTTTCCAGAATTTGCCCACTGTGCGCAGGAACTCTGGGTTGGCAAAGAGCATGGTGAGGCTGGAGTTGGTGTCAGCAAGTGCATAATAAGCCCGCAGTGAAGGGTCGGTGCCAGGTTTCATGGAAAATGCCGGCATGTAGATGTAGCTGGAACCATAGACCTTCATACTGTCCACAAAAGCTTTCCTCGACCACAGCAGGTTCTGAAATCTGAGAAAGAAGAGTGGAAAAAGGGAGTTACTTTACTGCATAATAAGATTTCACTTTGGAATCAATCACGTGCAGACAAGAGGTATGTAGACTGAAGAGGTCTGCTTTAGTTTCTTTTATGTGACAAACAAATGTGCTGGCTAAAATGATTGATAGTTGGGATGATTTAAAAGAAAATTCAATTTCAAGTAAATGTTAAGCGTCATTTAATGCCTTTCAAATTTCTCAAAAGCCCGTACAAACTAATTCCATGACAAAATCTAACAGATTTTTCTGCCTGATGATGCTTGGGTGCCCAGTAATACTTCCTACACTTTCACAGTACAATGCAAGTAGCCTATGTGTCCATGTGTTCTATTTAAGATGTGTGACCTCTTCTCTATGATGCTGGGGTTGGCAGTGACCAGATGTGTCCTGGTTCCCACATCCTCCACATATTCCTTTGAGAGCGGTGGAAGGTTACACCTAAAAGAACAAAAGGCACATGATATGTGCGGTATAAGCATCATTTCACAAACACATGGATTCAGAAGTGGACCATTGGGGACAGCAATAGCTTCTCTGCTGGCCAAGAGACGGTCAAAATAAGAAATGAATTAAAATTTCATTTAAACATTTGCATATTTCATAGTTAAGTTCAATCAGTGATGGCATTTCATTGGAATCCACTGCTTCAGATGCAAAAATCTTCCCTAACCCTTCAGAAGCTCATATCTCCATCCCCAATGCCAATACTAACTCAGACTACAATGTCAAATGTTGCGTTTTAAATAAAGAGTTTGAGTTTGTCTCGTGAGCCATTCTTCAACAAACCGAAGTCTTTGAGCTACTGACTTATGTCGGTGTTTTGAAGCATTTCAGTAAGTTAGCTTAGTGAAGAAGCTAGCAAACTCTACAGAGCATTAGCTATTAGCCGTTTTTAGCTAAAGCTCTACAGACGGTTTTTTGCTTTTATTTTTACTTTATATTTTTGAACACTCAAAAGCTGGAGAAGGAGAAGGAAAAGTGGATGTTAATGTGGATATATTGGCTAAACTTTGTCTTGAAAACACTTCAAATATGGACAAAGGTTGACTAGCAGCCAGAAGCTGGCCCCGTTTCAGAAAGGATTTGTGTGGATTTTGTATTTAAGTGACGAGCATCCTTTCTGAAAGAGAAAGGCTATAGATGTGGATGTACATGTTTGCTTTCATTATTTGAGAAAACACTAAAACATCAGGCATTGGACCAAATGGGTGACTTCACCATACCAGCATAATGCTTCTTCACTGTGCTCCAAGTGTGACAGGGATGATATTCATTATACTGCCATTATTATGTCTCCTTGCTGCCTTCACTTCCTTAACCTTGAGACTTGGCTACTTCCAGGAAAGATGTTTAAGAGGAAAATAATTAATTTTAGCATTGATTTGTGACTACGCTATCTCAAGCTACTGTTAAAAATACAGTTCAATCCAATTATAATCCAATTTACTGTAAGCTAGTCATAATCAAACTAAATCAGATTAATATGTAATCGACAGTCTAATTCGTAATAGTTTATATAGGGCAAGTTCATTAAAAAAGATTGCGTAGCAAAAAGAAAAAAAGATTGTATTCAATCATCTCTTTGAAACCCCTGTATACAAATTAATTGCTACTTTACACATGAATAAAAAATAATTTGTATAACAACATTTGATGAACAACATATGATATACAGATGTTTCTCACTCTAAGCTGATCCGCTAGCCTTTGATGTCCTCGCAATTGGAAAAAAATCACTGATGATGATGATGGGGGAACTTTATACAGATTACAGTTGCAAGAGGAGAGAGCCTAAGTTAGCATAATAACTCGTCCTGAGATTAGAGAATCATTTAATCCTTATATGCAACCTGGAGCAGACAAACAGCCAGAATGCTACTGGAGGAGCTTGGAGTGAAGAAAGTAAGGTGCCTCCGCATTGGAAAAAAGACAATGATCAGCACCATTAGAAGAAACAGAGGTTAGACATCAAGAAAAAAAAGAGTGAGTTTTACACTTACAATAATAAAATTAAGGAAACCACTAGGTGTTAAAACTGGAGTAGCAGAATTTGCATTCTAAAAGTAGCTATTTTGGCAGCACTTTGATTTGTTGATGCTGATCTTTTTTCTTACCCCATCTGCAGGAGGCTTTATGATCAAAGAACGTGGTTTACTGAGTTTAAGAATACCTGGAAGACTGTGTACTGCAGGCTGCACAGCGCAGACAGAGGCCCACCAACATGCACATACAGCCAGACCAGCTGTTTGAACTGGAGGTCTGAGGTCTGATTATAACACACATTTAGTGGCAAAATCACTATGCTCTTTGGAGAGTAAGCCATAATGCTAATACAGTTTATCTTTACATAACACAATGGATGTTTGCTGCTGGAGAAAAACTGAAAATGCTGCATTCTTCTTTCTTAATCAGATGAAAGGGGTATATAAAAGTATAAAAAATGCATCATACAGCAAAACAAAGAATACTGAGGTCATAGCAAGGAAAACATATTCTCAATTCAGATGAATTAACGGATAACAAATGGGAATGCTGGACAATAAACACACAAGAAGCTCAGAGGGATGGAAATAAAATGGAAAATCAGCTCCAGGTCATGGCTTCACTGTGGGTAAGAGGGTCTAAAATACTGTACAGGAATTTTCTTCCTCTAACAGATAACACATTCTGTGGTGTTGACAGTTTGGCAGGATGATTTAAAACAGGGATGGCCAAATCCAGTCTTCGGGAGCTATCCTGCAGCTTTTAGGGCATCCCTTCTCCACACCTGAATCACCACCAGGCCTCTGCAGAGCTGAATGACATGCACAAGAGGGGAAGCTCTAAAAGTGGCAGGATAGCTCTCTAGAACTGGACCTGGGCATCCCTGATCTAAAACAATGAGTCCATTTCAGACACATCTTGATTAAACATTTTTGCTCCATTGATTGGGTCAAAATACACTGTACAGTGATCTGACCTAGTAAAAAGAACTTATTCACCCATACCAACATAACTGACTATTGTTCTGAAGTTATAGCCTCTTGTGATGCTCCAGAGAGCTCTTAAAGACGTTTTGTTCACACTTGTTAGTTTATTTGAATGCATTAGTATATGCTTCATATGAAGTTGAGTCAGTAAACTCAGATAAGCTCAGTTTTGTTACCTAGTTTCAACTTTATCTCCATTATCTTATTCTTGTATTTCCTGGATTCTTCCTGTCTCTGACTGCATCAGTAATACTGTTAATCATTTAATGAACAACTCTACTGAGTTGGGATACTCAGCTTTACTTGTTTTTCCTTCAGCAGAGAGGTTTCTTTTCCATAACACAAAGCACTGGGTGAAAGACAGCATTAATCTTATGACATAAAGGTTTTTTTTATGTTTATTGTTTTTTCCAGTGCAGGAGAGAACTGCAGCATTTTTCTCATGTGTTTAGTGAAAATGCTTAAATGTGTTGATGTTGCAAACATCATTTCAGGAAACCCCAACCCCGAGTTAGGGCGTCAGGGTTAATCACATCAGCTCCTCCCATTACTCTATGCAATGCTTCATGCAACTTTAAGCACAGTGTTTAGCAATGATGCAGAGTCTGCAGCAGCTTCTCTCGAAAGGTTTCTATTCATCTTGTATTGAAGGTGAAAAGTGCATAATGATGACAAGGGTGGATGGTATCTCTTCCTTCAATTATGTATGGTAGAATACACCAGTGCCAAACTGGGAATGAAACTAGATTGTGTTTAAGCTTCTCAAGTGGGTCAAAGATGACACTCACAAAAATATATATATGAGAATTAGAGAATTTAATATGCACCAGACTGGGGAACTCAATGGGCTCAGAGCAGGGCTGAAACATGTTTCAAGCTTTCCACTCTTCCTCAGACACCCTCCATTTTTTCTGAACATGATAAGACAAATCCTGAAAGGAAACTGTTGGTGATCCATAATCTACTTTTTGAAGGCCACTTAAAACAAGCTTTTATTTATGTGGATTATCTTGGATGCCTGAGTCACGGTAGAGGAACGACGCATAAGCAGAGTCTCACAGAGGATTGTTTTTAAATCCTCCAGCTGAAAGTAAACACTTTATTTTCTTATTTAAATATCGTATAAAATCATAAAACATATGTTTCAGTTTTTTAATATATCTTGTGTATTATATGCAATAATACTTCATTATTAGTAGTTCTGTGAATATACCCAATTGTGCTTTAGAGAGCAATTAAAAATCGAATTACTTTCTGTAATCTTGGGTGGTATATACCAGTACTAGTATACATGTATGCTAGCATTAATAATACAGTTATTACAGTGATAATGTAGAATGGCAAGCATCAGGACACAAGAGAGGACCAATCAGAGGAGACTGTTCAAAGACTTGGCCAGCCTAATTGGCTTTGTGTTCACAAGAAATCTGTAAATTATGAAGAAGCCAAAAACACTATGCACAGATTTTGTGTCATCACACCTAGCGTTGAAGCCAACTCTGGTCCAGCTGGTGAGCTTTCATTCTCGGTTTTGGGTTCCTTTAGATTTGCTTTGCATCCATCATAACTACAATTATATCAATTATTTCAGAACTGGGGGACAACCTTTTCCTCCTGGTCTCCTGGAAACGTGAAAATTGAAAAACGGTGATGGTGACTTGTGAATGCGGACTGCTGGTGTGGAAAATTGCTAGAGGTTACAGGATGAGTTGGATCCAGAACATGAAGGTGAACAGGCCTCGATTATTTTGACTTATATTGAAACCACGATTAATATACACAATTATTCATTGATTTTATAAAAAGTGTTTATTGAACCACCAAAACTGAACCTCAATAATAACTTAAAAAAAAAAACACAACCGGAAATAAATTAGAAGCAAATAAAGGAGTAAAATAAGAATAATATATTGAAATAATAATAGCAATAAAAATGAATACCAAGTCTACATGCATTTCTGTTCTATACTCCCTGCAGTTTGCTTCCTGTAACTCCACCAGTCTGTTCACTTCAGGATTAATAGTTTTTATTCGATTACAGTGTTTTTATGATCGTGAGAAGGAAAAATTGAAATTACGATCAAAATTCGATTAATTGTCCAGCCCTAGAACAAATATATCAAAGAGCCTCCAGGGGTCCCCTCCCAGATAGCTAAAAATGTTTGAACCACAACTGCAGTTTTGTTTGCGCCATATTTGGCCTTGACTTAATGGTGCCAACTCCATGAGAGCATGGCTGCTAAAACTTTTCTGCATATCCATCACATGTGGCCTACAAGGAAACTGTTGTAATGTTCAGCACCAGTCAAAAGCCTGGGCACATTTTCCCATTTAAAGACACACAATTTAACTTTAAGACCTTAAAAATATGCGTTTCTGACTCATTTTGATGGCACACCAACATTCATTATGCGCATTTTCCAACCGTCACTGCCCAGAGGCGTCCTGAGGCTCAGAAACAGCAGTGTGTAAGTTATGTATCCGTGATGTTGCAGCTGACTATTGGTTGCGCACCGGGACATGTACTAGCAAACGGATATGAACCAGACATGAACACAGCGGGTGTTTTGAATGTGCATCACGTCGGATTTGTCAAAGAAACACAAAGAAACATTACCGGAGGAAGACGGGAAAAGAAAGAGAGGAAGGGCGAGAACAAGAGTCAAGGTAAGACTCTCATATCCACCCCAGCTCTTCATATTTGGGCCACCTCTGGGCCACACAACACATGGCGGTGTGGTAACTGAGCCATAAGTACTAAACGTACCCTGGATTTGTCCAGAGAATGACGAGTAACTGCAAGAGTTTGAAGACAGGGAAATCTGGGAACAATGATGTTATTATAGCCATGTTGCTAAATAAAAACTCATTAGCAAGAGCTCCAGACAACAGAATAAATCAAGTTCATAATAAAAAAAAATACTAAAACGTGCTTTTTGATTAATCAGTGATATTTAAACGTGGAAACGCATCATTTTAACCCTTGAGTTAGGACAGAGAACTTGGGAAAAAGCGTTGACACATTATCTGAGAGCCTGAAGCCGCCTTTCATTGTGACGTCACACCACGTTACATTTAACAAGTTTGACAAGTCGACCAGGTTCAACTAACCAGTGTCAAGGAAGCACCCCCCGCCCCACTTCTTTTTTTAATCTTCACCCATCTTTTCAGTTAAATCTTGTTGCAACAGCTTTACATCAGGAGTCAGGAAGTCAGATTTACTTGACCTTAGCTTTTTCTTTGCCATTTATAGCCAATTCTTGTCAGCAGTTATATAGTTCCCTTAATTTAAGTAAGATGTGAGTTAACAAGTTTCGTTTCTTGGTTTGGTGTTTTATATCCTGACAAGGACCGAAATTCTAATTGGCACTTTGAGAAGCTGGAAATACAGATTTTCACTGTTAATATCTCCCATTAATGAGGAAAACTGGTGTTAAAAATGCTACAAAGAAACATGCCTAAAGATATGTTGAGTAGAGTTAGTGCACTTTTTACATTTGCATGGTGACTGACAGCTGTTGGACAGATCTTAGGACGGACCCTAAAGAAGAAAAAAGGGGGTGATTACAATTTAAAAGCAGAAAGTTTGGAATTTTAAAAAGGGAAAAGTTGTAAACTGTTGAAATTGAACCAAAGAGTGTTACGTTTAATTAATTTAATTCATATTCACTTGTTCCTCTGGTCCTGCCTTGCTCTCATTGTGGATCATTTTTCAGACTATTACCTGTTTTAGGTACTCTGGTTTGGTTTCTCCTTTGGGTACAGCTGATTCATATTTGGAGAGCTGCAAAAGAGGAGGAACTCCCATGCATGCACTCACAGACACCCCCCACCCCACCTCCAAGTGTCCGCATCTCACCGCATGATGAAGTCGGCCTGATCGATATCCCGTCCACACTTGCTGTGTCTGAGGATGCCACCATTGCCCACCACTGCGCACTTCTTCAGGGGCAGCTGCAGAGGGTTGTCCTGGATTGGAGACAAGCATGCAGCATTGTTAGCTCGTAAAAAGAAGTGCCTGCACATCAACGACCCAAATGGGATGCACAGTCACCCAGAAACAAAGATTCACTTTGGCTTGAGCTAGATCCTAACATTGAGGCCTGGGTCATCTAGGGTTGAGTGCTAATTTCCTCCCACAGCCTGAGGTGCTGACAGAAAAACCAGCAAGAAGATATGAAGCAAGGAAGTTTCTGAAAGAAAGCTGGGGTCATACAGCTTATGAATCAGACTCTTTTATCTGGCAAAAGCTCCAGGAACAAAGGTTATATTATGTGTGATGACATTATCTAACACGCAGACACAGACAGGGCATCTTTTTAACAGAACATGTATGTATAAATTGTCAACTTCCACCTGGCTGAGAGCAATTAAGTAAATAAACTTTTAGCTAAACTTGATCATGATATTTTATTTCAGTTAAAGATGGAGCATACATGTTTTCTGAAATAATGGTATTTCTTTCACTTATACTGAATTATAAACTCATTTTGTGCTGGACAATGCATTTCCTTAAAGCCGCTTTCAGACTTGCATTGCGGAACATGAGCGGTAAAGTCCATCCGCTCTTAAAACGGACTAATCTTTTCAAACACCAGATTGGTGTCTGAGCCTGTAAAAGTGATTATAAACACTGAAAGTGTAAGATTTACAAGTTTCTTTGTAGGTAAATCTTGATGAGATGATCACATCCTCAGTCAATATTAAAAAACTAGCAATTCCACCACAACTTCCTTAAAAAGAAGGAAACATGTTTGCTCCATTCCTATATGTATATATGCATTTTTCTTATTATTTGTCTCATGCAGCTTGGTCTCTTATACAGTAACTATATATTTTGTGATCAGCAGAAAATGGCTCTGCAGTTGCAAAAACAAGTCACTTTAGCGGAAACTTCCTTGACTCTTTTGCAGTTAGATTTGCATCGGTGCAGGTGAGGGTTTGTCCCAAACTTGCCCTGAAGCAGTTGCATTGTTACACCAGTAAGATAAAGATCAAGATTTAAACAAAATTCTCACACTAAATGATTGGGTCATCTTTGGCTGTCTCCTTTGTTATGCAGCTATAGGTCTCGGCCTGTGGGGGACCTCCCATGATGCACTAGGTGTTCCTTATTCTGCTCCATTTACCACCAGCTGTGTATAGTCATCACTGTTGTCAATAAAGCCTCATTTATGGTCTCAAAGTATGTAAATGTGTACATCTGTTTCAGGGTTGACAAACATCACTGTTTGTTCTCCCATTTGTGGATGGTTGTTGATGGCATTACATCCACTAGAGCAGTGGTTTTCAAACTTTTTTTTAGCCACGACCCCCAAAGCCCAAAGTAACATATTTGGTATTCGTGACACCCCCACCCCGACAGATATCTAATGGGTCATCCTGTATGCATCCTCTTAATGTAAGGTTTGGTAATGGTCAGAATATTCATAAATAAGGAGAATAAAGTGGATTATGTTAACGGCTGTGGAAAAAGCACTCAAATGCCAAAATTAAGTTTTTTTTTATTTTTTCATTTATTTAAAAAAAAACAAAACAAAATAGGGCCAAATTCACCCGTAAAACTTTGTTTCTGGACACTCAAAAAAAATTCCAAAAACAGGTACTACCCCAAAAATTTGAATATCCTGAAAAAGTTCATGTATTTCTATAATTCAACTTAAAAGGTGGAATTTACATATTGTATAGACTAATAATATGTGAACAAATATATTTCAAGCTTTTATTTGTTTGAATGTTGCTGATTAGGACTTGCAGCTTAAGAAAACCTGAAATTTTAAAACTCATAAAATTAGAATATTGCATGTAATCAGTTAAAAAAGGACTTTAAATACAGGAGTTGCTTTTTTACCCCTTCTCAATTTGTTGACATTGATTGTTGGATACTGTCTGACGACACTCTTTCTGGCCAAGGCTACATTCACCAAAAGTGAATGAAGGAGACGCATCTTTAGATGTAATTGTATTCATTCAGAATTAAAGGATAACTTTCTTCTTTTTTCAACCTGGACCTTATTTCTAGGAGTTTATACGTGCATTTACTCACCGGTAAAATTTCTGTATCACTTTGACTCCTTCGGAAGACACTTCGTTGATTCGCCCTTCGGTGTACATCCATATCATGGGAGAGTCGGGACAGCAGGAGTGGACCTCTATAAGGCATCATCTGCAGCAAAACTCGCTCATTCCACCAATACTTTAAGTAGAATGAATGAACGAGTACTATTGTCCTGTGACTCAAGATTTGGCTCTTCGTTAGTTATTGGGGGCATTTTCTACACTCTACAGGGTGCTGTGCGCACCCCCCCAATGCGTGCTTCCGCAGTACAGCTAACAAGAACAGCTCGCTACCCAAACAACAAACTGCAATCCACGAAACTCTGAACTCACAGGACAATAGTGCTTGTTTGTTTGTTCATTTTACGTAAAGCATTGATAAAATGAAGGAGTTTTGCTGCAGATAATGTCTTATAGAGAGGCTGCCCCGTCTTTCCCATTATATGGACGTATGCCGAAGGGCGACTCAACTAAATATCTCCTGAAGGAGTCAAAGTGATACAGAAATTTTACAGGTGAGTAAATGCACATATAAACTCCTAGAGATAAGGTCCATGTAAAAAAAAAAACAACAAAAAAAAGAAAGTTATCCTTTAAATCAAAAAGATGATTTGATGTGCTCCCTTTGTTTCCTTAGCGGAAAATTAAAAGAAGAAAAAAAAAAGAAAAAGAAATGAGGTTAACACAATTATACTAAATTTGACTCATTTGGGAATTGGACTTGTACTGTATTATAGTGGATTATTCGAGCTTTTGAGCTAATTTTTTGTGAATTGGAGCCACACAGATAAACCTAGCTAGACTAGTTATGATAAAAGCTAACCCTTTAAATATTTAAAATATCTGCTACCCTAAGATAAAAGACTGAAAAAAAAAAAAACTGTGAAAACAGACAAATGATAGCCACCTGTTTAATGTTTTTGTAATTAACATTGTGTTTAGAGGAGCCAGTTAGAGCAATGCAATGTGACACAGCCTGGAGCCACAGAAAAAAATGCCTGTATGGAAATATACAGCACAATTATAATTACAGCTGTCAATCAGCTTGCACAAAATGGACAAAGACATCAGAGAGACACTCTGAGCAAAGTCAGTTTTTATTTTCTGTTTGTGCACCTTATGCCTAATAAATTGTTTCATCACCTGTAATCACCGACGAACTACCAGCAGCCTTAGTTATGAATCGCAGCCCTGTCATCATCTCTACAGAAGTCACATTTACTGTGTATTAGATAACATTTGCAGAGGACACAAACACCACACGTCATGAGGCAAGGACCAGAAATGTCCTTTCTCTTCGCCTCGGTAGCATTTAAGTCTGGGATTAAGCGAGACGGCGGAAACAGTTGTGCTCATTATTCCCCTTGGAGTGCACACAATTGAAAATACACAAACACACACACTTCTCTTCGCCTCAGGATCTCTTTTCTACCATAACAGAGGGGACTGAGTCACAGGACAATCCTCTGGACACAGCTCATCAACGAAAGCCCAGGAAGTTTGGAGAAAACTTGAGAGGGGACATCCAGAGAGAGCAGAGGTCAACCTCTACAACATAATTCATCCTAATAATTTCCCAGAATCTATGACAGATTTGGTGAAAAGCATGAATTCCCACGGGACATGTTTGTAAATCTCATTCCATCCAGATAGGATGATAAAAAAACATTATGAAAAGCTACAAATCTCACTTTAAGCAGCTGAAACTAGCTAGTGTTTGGCAAAAAGATGTACACAAAGAGCACAAGCATCCCAGGATGGTGCAGCAGTTCAGCCCATTAATCTGCATGTTTATATGCTGTGTTTGAACCACGGTGCTAACCAGCAATTAACCGATGTTGTCACATTCCCTGGCGGAGGCCCAGGTTCAGTAGCTGCTGCCAGCTTCATGGTGCATGGCTGCATACAGACCTAAAATCACAGCAGTGCTAGTTCACAAGGCAGGACGCTGAAGCGTGTCACCCAGAGCAGAGTCCATCCTACCTAACTACCGCTTACCTTTCTGCTGAGAAACTCATAATCTTGGTTTCTGTGGGCAGCTCTGCTGAACAACTAAAAATAGGCCACAGATGCACACAAGTTGTACGGTGTGACCGGGCCACAAAGAAAAGGGACGACTGAAATGCATGACCTCAGTGAAGGCATGGTTTATAATGAACATTAGACAACTTTCTTGCTTTTAAAAGTTAAAAAGCTGCTGGATAATTCTGACAAAAATGGTCTGACAATGCATACTTGCAGCCTGCATGGACAAACAGGTTAGATAACATTTGCTCCAAGGCTGCTAACTCTCACGCCTCGGGTGTGGGACTCATGGCCATGTCACTCACACCTTGCACGGCTGCTCTCACAGGCTAACTTATCATTAATTTCATGGCATGCACAGGAGGGTTATTTACAAAGTAAAGACAGAGCAGACAGCAGCAGCAGCAGCGAGTTCTTTAAATCCTACAAACACATCCTCTGAACAGCACTGTGCAGTTAAATTATTTACCAAGCTGAAATCTTAAAGAAGCCTCCAGGAGTGCTTTGTCAACACTGCAGCAACATCAAACTCCATATATTTATGATCATCACATTCTGAATCAATTTTGTAATCTGTTATTTCCAGGTAAAATATCAATTCCTGCACTTGTTCTTGTCTTGGTAACCTGATGCTGTTAAAGACAGTTTATCTATAGTGATGCTAAAAACATTTGCCAGTTCAAGTTTTAAGTGAAGCACTGATGCTGATTGTGCAGGTCAGGAAAAGGGATGTGCAGCCAAACGCTGATTAAATTAATCCTCAAAGATGAGTTCCAGTTTTCTCGTCAGATGTCTGAAAGTCGAGGCTTTTTTTTTTTTTCTCCCCACTGATATCATTACACAGCTGCATTACCGACATAAGATGATTAAATCATTAAAACAGAAAAATAAATGAGCAGTATGCCTCTTTTGAGAGAGTTAATTAAAAAGGAACAAAGATTGCGCTGCCAGAGCATTGCCAAATTTGAGAAATCTTCCATCTTAATTAAGATTTTTCTCCAGAAAATCTCTGAATACATCCAAAGAACTCAGTGAAGCTTTGAAATATTAAAAAATTTACATTTTTGCAAAAGCTTAACACAAAACAAAGAAAAACACTAAAACTGTGTGTTAATTTTTACAGTATATTAATAGTGTAGATTGAACACTATGACTAAATCATCATGCACTTATGCAAGCTGCCCTCTCTACACATTCACGTCCCCCCCCCCATCCTTCATGAATGAACATACACAGCAAACGCCAGCAAATTAGGGTCAGATATTCATCGGAGTCACCAACCAGGATATCAGACTGCAGATATGCAGCCTCAGAGGCTCGGCTCGGTCTCAATTAACACCGAGATCTGCTTCCCATGGATACAAAAACCACGGCAACAGCTCTCCCCCCCTCCGTTTCTCATTTGGTCCTGTTTCCAGGCACAAACACCCTCATCCAGATGCACCAGCACACACCCACACATGTCGCTGAGGATGCATCTAAAATCAGACCCTCGGTTCTTATCTGGGTACACAAACATGGAAAGAGGCATAAATACACACTAAGTCCATATTTAAACCATGTTTCAGTACATTCTCAATACTGGAAGGAGAAATAACTCAAACATTTCCTCCTTAACTTACTCCACATTTAAATAGCTAATTGAACATGTCCTTTTAATTTTAAACGAAAAGAAAAAAAGCACAAAAGATGCTTAAGCCTTTCAAATAAATACCAATCTGCTGCTACCTCACATCCTTTTTAAAATGAGAGGATGGAGGCTGGAGATGAGAAATGAAAAGGCACAGCAGATGTTTTCTGTTGCTCTCGCTGATGCTTGCAGCATCTTTAAAATGTCGCTTCCCTTAAACCTCCCCCTCTTCACACGGCTCCAAATCTTAATATTGACTCCATTCACACAGAGAGCGTTGTGTTCTGGTAATCCCATCCCTCTTAGAGGATGGCTGCCTGGTCTATTGCCCCCTCCTAACCACCATAACAGCTCACCAACGCTCGCTGTTAAATCCATCCTCCTCACACAAGTGTCATGTTGCGCTGACTGGGAAAAGATATTATCTTCCGTAATCTGTGCTTGGTTACTCCTAAAGAAGGCCTGTCCTTAAGTTTATGGAAACTTGTTTTGCATGCAAGGCCCAAACACAGAAACTGCTACTGTAAAGCAAACATATGAAAAACATAATGAACATGTAAATATACCTGGACAAAGAGGGGGTATGTGTCATTGTTGACAGTGTGCGAATGGTAAATCTCGCCATCGTACCACAGCACCTTGCCCATTGGCGAGTTCTCCTTGGTCACTGCAAACATCCTCTTTGGATTGCAGCATTCTGTCAGCAGCTTCCTGTTCACAGAAAACGATGAAAAATAACTGGTGTTAGAAGATTTCTGACCTGTTTGAAATAAATTGTAT
Organism: Atherinomorus stipes; assembly: GCA_023101725.1. Taxonomy (NCBI): domain Eukaryota; kingdom Metazoa; phylum Chordata; class Actinopteri; order Atheriniformes; family Atherinidae; genus Atherinomorus; species Atherinomorus stipes. Next base: position 40,038 of record JALJCO010013258.1, read on the forward strand.
TCAACATGAAGGCAATAGTAATAATAACTCCGAGATTTGAGCTTTTAACGACCAAAAGGCCAAAAAGTCAGGTCAGGGAAGGCTTGTTTAAGTGATGATTTAATATCAAGCTGGAATTACATGTAAAACTGTCCTCAACTTTTTCCAATAATCCATTGAGATACTTTTTTTTTTCTTTCAAAGCATCAGAGAAGCAAACAGGGTGAGCATCCCCCTGTAGGCCTGCGTCGCTGCTCTGCAGGTGTCACTTTCTATGATTATCCTAATCGGCTTTCCCTCTGAGTATAACCACAGCTGAACGAGGTTTAAATAAGACAGGCACGGTGTAACTAACATGCTTTGGTGATCTGGTTTGTGTTTAAAACACTGGCACTGGCCCAAAATAAGGACAGTGGCTATTTATATCTGTTATATCCCTAAAATAATCTTTTAAGACATCTTCCAGAGTTAGGAATGTGTCAACATTTCAGAATATTCATCTATGAAACTATTAAAAGCCTTTCCCGTTAACTGCAAGTTATAATCTCACTGTGATCCATATGTTTAGGAGCTTAAGGTACAGACAAAGGAGGTCACAGCCCATATGGACAATTTCTCCAAAGACTCCCAACTGAGACTGGGAATGGGATCAAGGAGGCCTAAAACTGGACAACCAACAGACAGAAATCTGAGCCTGGAGTCATACCTGTATAAATTGATGCCAGTCTGGTTCTTCTGCCACACTTCCCCCTGTCTCAGTACCTCCTCTACAATTTCTTTGTCGCGGGGGAGTCTGTAGTCGGGGAAAACGTAGAACCAGCAGAGCACCAGCACGCACAGAGCGGCCCACACCGACAGTTTGGCCCGGTAGCATCGCGCCAACATCTTTCCTCCGTCTCGTCCTGGCGCACGGCTCAAAACAGCCGGCGAATGCACAGAGAAACCAGTGGTGTAAATCTCAGGCTTGGTTCAAGGCTGCTTTCCCCGCCGGTGGCAAATCCACGTCGCATCCCTCGTGCGAGGTGGAGAATGAATGGAGGGAGAGAGGGGGGGTAAAGGGTGGTCGGTTATCCGGTTGTTTGGTCCAAGCATCGGCCTGGAAATCCGGTTTTGTGTTGAGGGGGGTTTGACTGAGAGAAGCGGAGGCGTCTGTCTCTGCAGCGGCTCGCGCTCGGTTGCAGGGCTGTGGTGCAGTGTGGCGGGATCTGCAGGAATCCGCTGCTCTGCTCGCGGTGCATCACCACCATCGTTACAGCCTGCTTATTGTGAGGAATCATGCGGACTCCCCCCGTGCCCGGTGTCCCGCTGCATCCTAGTGCGATAAGGGCTGTCCGCGTGCCCCCAATCCCTTTCACCTGGCTCCCCCTTCTCCGGTGGCTCTAGTCGGGATTCTTGTGTTCAACTGAAAGGTCTACAACGCTGAATGAGCCGCGCCAGTCCAAATTAATGTCCCTCAAGCTTCCCCCTTTTCTCCTGTCATCAACACCCCCTTCAGCGAGACAAAGTGCTTCTTGTGCTGATGAAGGCGCGTGAAGGCAGCAAAGATTTCTCAGGCCAGACAGGAAGTAGGCTTTCAGAAGAAAAGAGCTTTCTATCTCTTCCAGTTGCTAAACCCATCAGCCTCTCTGCAGCTACAATCCACAGATTTGGAAAGCGGATCTAATTGGCAGATGTCTGAAATAAAAGTATGTCGCAATCACATATATTTAAGACTTTTCTGGCCTTGCTAACCTATAAAAGTATCAGCTTAAGCTACAATTTACACAAAAATATTCACAGCGCCTGTTATGCTAAACAAAGCATTTCTAAAGGCCAACAAAAGAGAAACAAATGATCACAGATAGGCTAGGTGTAAATGTCAATGAGAAACAGCCACACACCTGGAATCCATTAGTTGCTGCTTTCTGTCTAAATGTTTATCTTGTTTTGCTCAAATCTCATAATCCAAATTTTTAATATATTCTACTTTATTGTGTTGTATTTAATTTAACAGCAATTAATTAATCTGTTTATATAAATAGGCTTTATATATATATATATATATATATATATATATATATATATATATATATATATATATATATATAGCAGACGGCTTTTGAGTGTTTCTCTCAGTCTGGAAGTCTATTACAGATAAAACCATATAACACAACGTAGACTCAGTGTTATATATAGCTGCATATGTTCAAACACTTTTTCCGGAGGAAGCAGCTGAAATCCATTCCCTCTGAAGTATGACTGAAGCTGCTAGTATGCAAATTTCTCAACAGATCTGCTATCATAAAAAAAAAAAAAAAAAAAATCTCCGGTTCATTTGCTTATACCGTCTATCTGCACCTGCACCAACATTTGCGAGATAACATTGACTAACTGCTGAGTGGAACTGACTGAAAGACTGCTCACAAAAAACTTAACTAGGCTTTGTACATGGCCGTGTCTGTTTTCTGTACAAACCTTTATGTTTATCATGAGTAGTGGAAGTATCTTTTTTCTCTTTGATTTGACTAGTATTTTTCTTTTTTGACCAACTGTCTCTACTTCACTACCATAAACCCGTTTATTATTATTATTGTTGAAGTCGCTGCTGTTAAATTCGTGTTTCATTCCTGCAGAACTCAAACCTTCCTGCGTCTGCACCCCGCTGGGAGGCGTGTTGTGGGCTTTTACTGCCCCCTTCTGGACGTTCACTGTAATGTTGACAAAAGGATGTCGGATAATAAGATGCTGCTGCGGCCATCACACCCATCTCTCAACTGCATCCCCGCATCAGCTTAATGTTTGCTTCAAATCATCTGTTGCTTTCTTGCTAAAGAAAACTCACATACATGCACGTTATTATTTTCCACCCTTCTTTTTTCTTGGTAAAGCTTCACTGACCTCCTGTGGACAAAACCACTGTCAATTCTTTATTTAGCTGCTTTATTCCACATGAAATAAATCATAGTGTGAACAATGCTTTCTCTCTGGATGTGTCTTTGACTGGAGAGCAGTTGATACTTCCAGTATTGTCTTTCACCTGCTATTAAGGGCAGTCGCCGCAAGAGAGCACACACAGCCATCACAACAGAAATACAGAAAACATGGAGAACCCACAAAGCTCCTAATCCCTTTCGCAGCCAATATAAATATACTGCAGGCTTATCAAAGTGAGGTGTTGAGAAACGTGGGCTGCTCGGGGCACTCGCTGCACCCTGCTGGGGATATCAGAGGGCAGAGTCAAGGTTGGAGCAGCAGCCACAGGGATGCCATGGTAGGCCACTTGGCTTGAAGTCATGCGTCAGCTGTTCTCTGCAGCCTGTGTGCAAACAGAGGTGTTAGTATGGAGGTCAGAAACTGATCCAAACTGTGTGTTGTGTGTTTACTTAGGCACAGATAATAACAGCGGAAGCCAAATATGTAATGGAGTATTAAATTTCAAATGAAATGAAGAGGCTAAAGTCGTGTAACTTGAGGAAAAACAGTCATTTTCATTTTTTTGCAGTTGTGAAAAAATGTTTTTATTCTATTAAATAAACCTGTACACACAGTACAGATAATTAACTTATATCAATAAATCAAACTGAATAACAAGAAAACTAGGCTAATTATTAAAAGGAAAAGTATAAATTAATAGGAAATTTATACTTTCAAAAGGTAAAAGGTGTGTCTATGACAGACTTTTTCAGGAATGTTTTGCAGTTGTGAATTACAGCAAGAAGATTCTGGGTTAAAACATGCTTGTAAAGAGACATTGTTAGATTTATTAGATCAAATTGTGATTTGAAAGTGTGAACTGATTGTGTCTTGGTTGGAATTATTCATCTAAAATGTAAAGAATAAACAAAAAGCCATCACAATGACTTGGTAAATGATGATGTTAACAGCACACCATGACATTAACACATAGAGTTAAACTTATTGAAAAGCCTCTTTATCAACATTAGAATATAGAAAATGCCTGTTACTTATATTGCATTGTAAGGGTTTCTTTTAACCATTTTAAACTAATTTATAAGTGTTTATAATTTTAATTTCCCATTATTTTCTCTGTCTCAATATGTTTTGCACTGGAAACCATTTTTAGGCTCTGACTCCTTTCTCCCAGTGCCAGCTGGGAAAGGCTCCAGTGCCCTGTGATCCTCTACAGCAACAACCCAGCTCTTTATTATATATGCTGGAGTGTAAAGGCTACAGTATACTTCTCAGACTACGTAATGTGTTATCCAACTGCGTAACGGCGGAGACCCCTCCAGCCTTCATAGTTCTCTGTCATGCTGCTGGATACGCAGTGCAATTTCCCGCCCGATAAGTAGGGGTCGCTACACAAGACTGACCTACTCATATGATGCCGTCCGAGTGAGAAAGACTATAGGGAGGGGTGTAAAGGATTCAGAGGGCCGTGTGGCTGCTGGTTTTCTTCCAACCAAGAGTGCCACCAGACTCCCTCATCTCATCAAGTCTTCAAGTTAAGACTGGATTCACTTGTTGAGCTGAGTGGAGTCTGGTGTGCTAATGCTTGGTTGGAAAGAAAACCAGCAGCCACACGGCCCTTTCTGGAATCACTTTGACACTCCTGCTATAGGGGGTTATCACGCTTCCGTGTTCCGAACTTCCGGTTTGAAACACTTAGAGGGCCCACTTCCGGCCCAGTTCAATGTCCCTGCTTTACTTCATAGATAACGTGAATAAACGCCAACCCTACTGAAATTTTCACGGATTCCAGACTGAAATGATACTAAGGAAGAAGTGGATCAAAGTGATCGATTCGCCGCGGTGAAGGGCCGAGCTTTATAATAAAACACACGTTTGTTTGTCGCCGGTGGGGCACAACACCGGCACTTCACAGCATGCTAGTATTAGCCAGCTAGCGTTTACTGACGTGCTTAACATTGTGCGTCTTAAAACACACAAACATCTGAAAATCGGGTCTGTACCCCCCCGTTTCCAGTGGAACAACTGGGGACTGCCAAGAAAGGAGACACTTTCAGATGCTTGTGTGTTTTCAGCCGCACAAAGTTAGGCACGTCATCAAGCTGGCTAATGCTAGCCTGCTATGAAGTGCCGGTGTTGTGCCCCACCGGCGACAAACAAACGTGTGTTTTATTATAAAGTTCGGCCCTTCACCGCGGCGAATCGATCGCTTTGTCCACTTCTTCCTTAGTATCATTTCAGTCTAGAATGAAAACTTGAGTATGTTTGTAGTCTATCCGATTTAAACAGTATAACAGAGCAGGAACGGCTGTCGTTAACATGGCCCGGAAGAGGAAGTGTCCAAAATCCGGGAACTTCCGGTAAGCATGATAATCCCGCATTGTTGTTGCTGCAGCTGAATGACAGAGATACTTTTGATGCAAAATAAGGACGACAGGGCGATTTTGGTATTTCCTCACTTCTTCAGCCAAACGTTCTTCGGTTGGACTCATATCTACATCTTCGTAAGCTAGCTGGTTTAAAAATGGCGCTGCTCGTGTTTATTTAGTGATAGACCAATCACAGCCCTTGCCGTCTCCGTCGTCCCTTGACGGAGTGACAGACACTTAAAAAATATTTTGTGCAGCCGGAGACGACGGAGAGGCTCTCTATAACCTACATAGAGCACTTGACGGACAACTATAAATTAGGCTTAAGTGCAAAACAATATTTGAAACCTTTAAAAAAAAAACAACAAAAAAACATTGCGTTTTGTATTGCTTGAAAGACTCATAAATACTGCAAAAGTTTAAAGGGAAAAACCAGCTGCACTAAGTCTTTGACTTAAAGGAATAGTTCACCCACAGAATGATGTAACTTTATTTTCCACTTACCCTCATGGTGAGCAAGACTCTGGAGCACTTTTTTAATATCACAAATATTAAAGGGACTTGAGGCAAGATTAAGAAACGAAACTCGTGACTGCCGCGACTGGCGCTACAGGTAACTGCAGCCACGAGCCAAGACGTCACGGGAGCGTGCACAAACTGAAGCTATAATGTTGTTTACTCACCTTTTTCTCCGTAGTTACACTTTTTAGTGCAGTTGATCTGGATCATTTGCTGATGGCAGAATAATCCATAACTATCGCTTACAGTGTTTGAATTTACCGCGACCGGCTTCGTCCTATATCAAAACAGCGGATGTAGGTCATTTGACGTCACGTCCGCAGGGCAGCGCGGGAAATTCGGACACCGAATTGCTGCGCATTTTGCAGCACACAGCCTGTTCGAGGCAACGGAGACAAACATGGGTGGAAACGTTATTTTTGGTATTTAACGCTTCATCACCCATTAGTATGAAAAAAAGGGACATTCATGTTTGGTTTTTTTTCAAATTCCTGCCTCAAGTCCCTTTAATATAAAGGAAAGCTTCTCTTTTTCCCCCAACTTTCATATAATGGAGTTCGCCGGGGTCTGAGCCAAAAAGGTCCATAAAAGTCCACAAAAACTTGTCAATATTCCTCCAAACTGCTCGTCCAATGTAATCCAAGTGTTCTGAGTGGGTAGCGTCCATAATTTACTTGTAACTACCCTGTGTTAGGTAGTAAATGTGAAGAATTGGCCATTATATGCAGAAGCTTGTGCAATGTGCACAGGGTTGAAAATACACAGGGTCTTTTGATGGAATCTTATTATTGGTATCACAACTTTGCATACAAGTGCATACATATCAGTGTATGGCAGCATAGTAAAAAATGGGGTTACTGCCAAAAACAATCTGCTACAGTATGTTGCTGATATGTTCAGAAACATCCCATACAAGGACAGAAAGTCCTTTAACACCCACAGAAAGCAGAATGAAGTGGTCGCAGACTGCATCACCTGTCTCGCCCGGAAAATTTAATGTAGCTATTAAAAAAGAGGTAAATAATAAAAAGGGAGGGGGAGGGCCACGCCCAACCACCCCCCCAAACTCACTAAACACCAAGAGCTAAAAACTCGCTCACCCATCAACAAGTTGTTCTTCGATGAACGACGTAAGCGGTGCTGGCTCTATCATCTCTCGCGCGGGGCTTCATGAACATGGGGGCCTCCCGGGATCCCGCCCCAACGGGCCCCCCCCCCATGTTTCCCTTTGGCAGACCTCCTCCTCCGGGGGCTGGCGCGGCTCCCTCCTCCTCTTCCTCTTCTCCTCTTCCCCCCCCCCCCCCCCCCCGGGGGGCAGGGCACTCCCCGCCGCGCCCCCTCTTCCCAAAAAGGGCCCCCCCCCCAAACCCCAAATTTCCCCCCAATTCTCACAGGCCAAGGCTCCCCTCTACCAGGACAAGCCACAACACTCCAGCCCGCTCCCGCTCTCCCCCGGGCGCGGTGCTCCCCCCCACAAAAACCCCCCCCCCCCCCGCCATCTCCCGCTCTCCCCCGGGCGCTGGCCCCCCCCAAAGGCCGCCCAACACAGGCCCCCCCCCCCCCCCCGGCCGCTCACTCCCCTTCTCTGCGGCGGCGCCCCTACCGGCACCGCCCCCCACCGCCCACCCCACCCCCCCCACCGCCCAACTTCCCCCTCTCGCCAGCCCCCCCCCCCACCGCCTCGCCCCCCCCCCCCCGCCCTCGCCCCTCTCTCACCCGACACCCCCTCGACAGGACGGCGCAGGCCCCACAAACAACCACCCCATCTATATTGCTCAATACCTCTCTCTCCTTAGAAAGGAGGGGCGTTCCTGCCCTCCGCTTGGTTGCCCCCCCGCAGCGGCTGTGCCCTCCCTCCAGGTGGGTCTAGGTTGGGCTCCCCAAAGGCCGCCCCCCGCCACAGCCCACCCCCCGCTCGCTCTGCTCCGCGGAGCTGCCCCCCCCCCAACCCCCCCCCTCCCCCCCCACCCCCCGGCCGGGTCCCCACCCCCCTACCCCCGCAAGCCCCAGGGGCCACGGGCCCCCCCCCTCTCCCCGCTCCACCATTCTCCCCGCCCCCCGGGGCACCTCCCCAAAAGCCCGCCGGCTCGTCAACCCCACGCTGTTCTTCTTTCAGTATCATCACATCTTTCTTCCTTTCTTCCTTCCTTTCCTTCCCCCCCTCCGCCGCCGCGCCGCCCCCCCGCTTTTTCTTCTTTTTGGTCTTTCTGGCCCCCCCCTCCTTCTTTCTTCGTGGGCCCCACGCCGCCTCCGCCCCCTCGGCCCCCCTTCTCTTTTCCTGCTTTCTTCCTTCCCTTTTTTCTGGTTTTTCTTTCTTTCCCTCCTCCCCCCCCTTTTTTCCCTTTTGAAATTTGCCGGGTTCCCGCCCCAGCCCCCCGCCCCCGCCCGCCCCTCGGGTTTGTGTTTGGGGTTATATATGTTTTTTTTTGTGTTGGGCCGGGGATGGATTCTTGTATTCACTTTTTAAAAAAAAAAAACCTCAACAATGAAGGAGAAGACAGACTAAATTAACAAGTTACCATACACATACAAGGCTGTCAAAAAAAACACGAGCAAAACAAAGACTCTCAAGCAAACAGCCATCGATGTCGATCTACACCCCCACAATAAAAAAGAACCACCAAACAACACCCCCCCACCAACCACACATAGAAAAAAATCAACCTAGAAAGACTCCAAAACACCACCACCGGGGAAAAAAACAAAACATTAATACTTCCTCGAATACACAATGTTTTCTCAAAAAATTCCACCTCCCCTATCTTCCTGTTTTCAAAAAAAAAAAGAGAAAAACCCCGTCCCCCAAAAAAAGAAGGAAATTAAAAGAATACACCACCCAACCTCCCCCCCCCAAACCGTAATAAAAAAAAAAAAAAAAAACTCCCTCATAACACAAAAACAACACTCCAGAAAAAGAAAAAACGAAAACATCCAAGAAAAAAGGAAAAAAAAATGTTGGAAACCTTTACAACCACCGGGGAGGGCCCCCCACCCATACCCCCCCCCCCCCCCCCCCTCCCCCCCCCCTCCCCCCCCCCCCCCTCCCCCCCCCCCCCCCCCCCTCCCCCCCCCTCTCTCCCCTCCCCCTCCCTCCCTCTGGGGCCCCCACCCTCTCTTTCCCACCACATGAACAAACACGCAATGCTGACAAATTAACACTATTATTTTAATGGAAGAAACATAAGAAACCTTATTGAAAATGAGATTAAATATGGCCTGAAAGTGGACTGTTTTTAGAGCTTCCCCTTAGTGTCTCAGGTATGTTTTCAGGGGAGCTCATCTGCTTTTCAGGAGAGAAAAGCTCCTTTGTTTCAACCCTGCAGCCGCCTTTAACATTAAAACTCGCACCTATCAGCTCGATATCCCGAGAAACTTCCAAGATGACACCAACTGTTGTCAAAGAGAACTGCAGCACCTCATTCTTTCAACTTTCTGCTATAATGTCATCTCAATCTGCTCATATTGTCTCAAAGTAGCATTTAGGTCAAGGCCCCTCAATGGCTCTGAATAACATTGGCTAAAAAATAATTCAGAAGCAACTAATATTTTTGAATATAGATATAATAACAAATGGAGGTTTTAGTCATTTTTTTTCATGGGATGATTGTAATGGATTTCCACAACATAATGGCACAAACAGTACCAGTATGTTTTTTTAAAGATCTATTTTTCTTGCCCTTAGCGTGGAAATTGCAGTATGGGCTTTTTCATATTTGATTTTCCACAAATGACGTAATCCAATGGAAGAAAACGCATCTGTTCTGTTTTTGCAAAAACTTTTTTAAAAATCTTAAAACGTTAAAGTACACACCCTCTTGTAAAATTGTGGCTCTTCAAAAATTACATAAAATTTCCTGTTGTAGATATTTATCAAAGATAATAGCCTGACTTTTTAAGAAAAGGTCCTGAATGAGTTAAATTTAGCTGGGTTGAGGGCAAAACCGTCCCGTTGGATTGTAAAGATTTCAGACCCTGGCACAGGCAACCATTAGCCAAAAGTAGGAAATCGCCTGGGGCCCAAAACTGGGGGGTCCGAGCAGTTGAGAACAATCATGCTGTTCATTCATAGCACCTTTTCTCCCCATCATTCTCCTTCATACACACATACACAGGTGTAATTGAGGCCTGGTACATGTCTGCCGCTGCTCTATCTGTGTCCTCTGTCCCTGCACTTTTATTTGCCATTACAACTGTTTAATTAATTATTTACCTGCGGTAACGTATTTTTCCGAGCTGTATATGAACACACCATATGACACGCGCTAAATGGAAGCATGCGGCGGCGCCAGCAGGAGAGGTGCAGGTGTTCCTCATGTCCAGCAAACCAGAGCCAGTAAACGACAGAAAACGTTGGAGTTTCTACCCAAACAGATGATGTAAGTTGAGTAAAGCTGTTCTAGTGATGATGACTGACAAGTTATCATGTAAGCTAGCTGGTTAGAAAACTGTTTGGTAACAGTAACGCTGTTTCTTTTGCCAGTAACGATTACTATAACACTTTACTCTTTAAATTAAATAGCTGAGACACTTTACCTGTGGTACGGTGGTCTACAGAGGAAACTTTGGGCTGGTTTTTCTGTGAAGTAACTTGGAAATAGTCATTCGCAGGCTGGAGGTTTCTGGGCTTGTTTTACAAATAAATGAATTCACAAATAAATAAGGAAATATGTAAAATATAATAAAGCAGAAGTAAGACGTGGATAGGAGGGTCACTGCACAGCATGCTGTCCCCAAATACCCCTTTTTATCTGCCAGGTTTACGGACATCAGTTTCACCATCTCAACAAGATAAAAATGAAAAAATATTTATGATTATAGCATGTGTTGTCTTGAAATTATTTGTCATAGTTTAATTTTCAAAGTACTAATGGGGCCCTACTCGTTCTCACTATGCCCTCCTTTACAGCAATAACAAAACATCTGTTCAACAAAAACATGCTAGTTTAGTCATATTAACACATTTTTGTTACATTTTTATATTAGGCCTGCTTACTGTATATAAAGTGCAGTGGTTCTCAGAAAAGGCTATATTATTTGATTTACATCTGCATCAGCAGCTGTTCCATGTGTCTGCTGCTGAAATTACTTTTATTTTGCACCTTCAGTAAAACATAAACACCACAAACTTCATTTCTGAGCAGCTTATTTTTTTTATTTTTGACTCTTTTTTTCAAATCATTGCCTCACTCACAGATTAGTGTCAAGCTTTGTATTTAAATGATATTTTCTACAACAATGAAATTAACCTATAAGGACATTTTAAGAATTAGAGAAGACTTTTGGTTATGTAATTAAAGTAACTGAGCTACTTTTTGGATTAAATAACTTGTAACTAACTAGTTACCTTTTCAGTTACCACCACAATACTGGTTCTATCCCCTGCTAATTAATTAGTGCATGCTGGGAACAACCTCAGTCCTCTTTCACTTCTTTGCAGAACTTGTGTTCATTATTGTTTTCTTCATATTTAAAAGAAATGTTTCCGCCACAACAGAGAGAGGAAGACAGGGAGGAGACATCAGACCAGAGACCAGCAGCATGGATGATGATGATGGTGATGATGATGCAAGGTCTTCACTGGTAAAGGAAATATTAGAACGTCTTGTGAACGGTATCTGTTGGAGGGAGAAACCAGGCAGGAATCTGGTAAAATGTCTTTATTTTCTTATCTTAAAAAACCTACTGTAAAGAACTAACCTTGAGTTGAATAATTTCTTGTAGCTCTACAATTGAGTCAGTATGCGACTTTGAAGAGAAATAGATCAGAAAAATTGCATTTTGACATATACTGGTGTTCTGTCCGAAACTTATTTCTGACATTCTACTCTTTATTTAGTCTACGTTTCCCATTGACAGGTCCTGATTTGAAGGGCCTCCTTGCTAAGTTCGCCTTGGGCCCCCAAATTGCTAAATCCGCCACAGGGCACAGACACATTAGAGCGGGGGTGGCCAAGTCTAGTCCCCGAGAGCTACTATCCTGAAACTTTTTGAGCATACCTTCTCTAATACACCTGAATTAAATGAATGGCTCATTAGCAAGCCTCTACAGAGCTGCAGACATGCACATGAGGGAATTCAGTCATTTGATTCAGTTGTGTTGAAGAATGTATGCTGATAAAGTTTCAGGTCAGTAGCTCTTCAGGACTGGACTTGACCACTCCTGTATTAGAGCATGGGATATGTTCCTGCTGCCATGACTCAGTGAAACACAGTTCAACATTCTCTGTGTCCTTGTTGCTACAAGGAATTAGTTTTACAATGTCAAGAATATATGCAGGTGAGGCGGACCACTGTGTCATGTTTAACACCAAATGTGGTTGGACTTTGTTCAGGTCTCCTTGTGTGCAACGCAACATGGGTTCAGCATATCTGAAAGTCACATTGGGAAATTAGTTACACATCAAACCCAAATTACGCCTCCTTAAAGTAGCAACAATAAAAAGTTCACCATAAGTAGCCCTCCTAATACCAAAGCCTTCCTATTTTTTCTTTTTGGGTGTCTGTGTCTGTGCAAAGACAGAAGGGAGTTAGGTTGCATCAGAAATAGCAGTCCCACCTGCTGAGGATCACTGAAAAAAAAAAAAAAAGACCGAACATTTGTTCTCCCCCACGTCTTTCCTGCTTTTATTGGTTCTCATTGCTCAGTGAGGTAATGAGTCTGTATCTACCAATCCATTATAGCTGTGGAGAAGCATTTTCCATGCACATCTGATGCAAAAATCTAATACAATGTTCGAGGTAAGGAAGGCTGCTAAAGCTTATGGTTAACTTTTTCCAAAGCCTTTGCGAATGGTAAACCTTGGTAAAAACTTGGTAAAACCCATGAGAAAATGGTAAACCCTTTGCTCATGTCTTAATCTGAGAATAGCAAGCTAACGCTATAGTTTGCAGATATTTGATTCCTTTATATAAACCTGAATCATGCTAAGGCAGGCTGGACTTAAAGGAAGACAGGTAAGGTTCTCCTTCTAAAAAGTCCCACCACCCTCTTATCAATAAATTAACTTCTCACATTCTGCCTCACTTTGATGGTCTTTTATCTTCAAATCATTTTCAAACAAACCTCATTGATAAGACAGATTTCTAGACCAGAGACAGAGAGAGACACACTCAAGAAACCATAGCTTCAGCATGCTCATCTTGTAGCAGAAACATTTTTGCATTAACTCTCTCTAGTTTCTAATCTCCGAGAAGCCCTGGCAGCTCGGGAGAGCAAAGGTTCATTGCAGAACCTCGTGTGGCTCCAGCGAAGACGTCCTTGCAACTAATACTCAGTTTACCAAAAACATCTTAGCGCTGGCATCAGCTTTATTCCAGTGTAAGCTGCTGGAAATATTAGAAACTTGATCTGTAAGGGTTAAGTGATTTGCAAGAAGTGTCAGGGCTCAGGTCAAGATTAGCAGTCATGCTTTGAATCTTTAAAAAGTCATGGCAAGGAATTGTTGACAGCAGATGTAAATAGAAAAACATACACACAAGAGAACAAAGACTTTTCCAGCCGCGAGGAGGTCGGGGAGTGCACTAACACTGCAGGTCAGTGAACACAACTGACAGCTGGGAAGATTCAGGTGAATGCTGAAAAGTTGTTACAGTGCATTAAAAAGACATTTTTATCTGATTAACATTATTATCATGTAAGATCAGGCAAGTCTCACAATCAAAGCCCGAGTGTGTTACTCTTAATGCCTGTGAATGCATGTAACAGTCATCCTCAAAATTATTCATACCCCCCAATTAAAGAAGGGGGAAAAAATCAGCTGTCAGTGAAATAAGTTGAAATTGACAAAAGTAATGAAATTATATGTAAATCATGACTGATTTTTTAATTGATGTTCAGCAGAATTATTAAAAACAAAACAAGTAAACAAGCATGGTGGGGCTCCAAAGCTAAAATTTCTTTGAGCAACACTTTGTGTCCATCACTGCAGTCATGTTTTCACTACTGTTAAAAAAGACTTCTGCACCTGTTGACAGGCATTTTGATCCACTGTTCACGAGAAAGGTGCTCTAATGTGTCTGGGATAGTTTTTTTTTTTTTTTAAATGATTATTTTCAACAACAATTCAAAAGCGATTATTTATTTCACTAAATTATAATTTTGTTAATTTTTATTTATCATTAGTTTCTTTAGTTTCCTGTTATTTGAATTGCTATTGTGAATTTAGCCTTTTCTTTAATTGGAACGTATGCATATTCTTAAGGACGACTGTGCATTATACTGCAGCTACAATCCACCTCAGTCATTGTCGGGGTAACTGATGTTAGGCATTTGCTAATCAATATATTGAATTACACAGCCAGCAAAGTGAATAAATGATAAATATCCCAGCTCCCTGCAAGAGAGTGTGTTATATTATGTTCTGCCAAGGTTAAGTGTAAAAACAGATGTTTAAACAGGAAAGGACAAATGGGAATGTTGGAATGTTCACAGTTTACATGTTTTACTGAGAATCAGGACTCAAATCCTACACAAGACCCTCATTTATTGCTGCCATTTTTTTGTTTAACTATCACTTTACAATGTTATGTAAAAGTCTGGGAACCCATCTGAGATTTCTTGCGCATTTGCTCTAACAAACGATCACAGCAACAAGATTTTTCTTGCTATGTGATGAGTGTTTTCCAGACCATAGTTCTTAGAGTAGCATTGCATAGTTTTATTATACTTGGTTGATTTGAAGCAGGCTGTCTCCACTCAGAAGCCAAGAAACCTGACTGAACTGGAAGTGTTTTGTCTAGAGTAATGAGTCAAAATACCACCTGCCAGACTTCAGGGGCTTGTTTGTGGCTATAAAAGGCATCTACAGACTGTTATTCCAGCAAGAGGATCTACTAAATGTTAATGGGATTTTTTCTGTGGGGTACCCAAATTTATGCACATGCCTATTTTGTTTAAATCCAATAAAATGTATCTGTTGTATCAAAAAGAAATAATTTCACTGATGAAACTCTCTGTTTCCATACAATATAAAATCTTTTTAAATTAAGTTGCTGCCTCAAAAACTCATGTTCAAACTAATGCAGTGACTTTCTCAAAAACCCAAACGTTTGCACACCACTGTACATGTTGGGGTTGAAGTAGTTTTTTAATTGTCTTAGTCAAAGAACTTTGTGGTCAGACTGAGGAAAACTCTCATAGTTTGTTGATATGAAACCTGAAATGTGACACTGATGCCTTCAAATACACCAATGGGCTTTATGCACAGCTCCAGTACTTCCTGAACTTAGTACTACACCTTTGTTTCCTGTCTTACATGATTGGATGAACTGATTAATCCAGGTGTGTCTGATCTCAGAAAATGGCCAGACACACCTGGATTAATCAGTTCATCCAATCATGTAAGACAGGAAACAAAGGTGCAGTACTAAGTTCAGGAAGTATTGGAGCTGTGCATAAAGCCAATAGGGGATTATCACGCTTCCGCGTTCCGGTTTCCGGAAGTTGAAACATTTGGCACTTCCTCTTCCGGGCCATGTTAACGACAGCCGTTCCTGCTCTGTTATACTGTTTAAATCGGATAAACTCCAAACATATTTAAGTTTTCATTCTAGACTGAAGTGATACTGGATCAAAAGCTGGATCAAAGCGATCGATTTGCCGCGGTGAAGGGCCGAACTTTATAATAAAACACACGTTTGTTTGTCCCCGGTGGGGCACAACACCGGCACTTCACAGCATGCTAGCATTAGCCAGCTAACGTTTACTGACGTGCTTAACATTGTGCGTCTTAAAACACACAAACATCTGAAAATCGGGTCTGTACCTCCCCGTTTCCAGTGGAACAACTGGGGGACGGCCAAGAAAGGAGACGCTTTCAGATGCTTGTGTGTTTTCAGCCGCACAAAGTTAGGCACGTCATCAAGCTGGCTAATGCTAACCTGCTAACAAAAGTCCGCCAGCTACTACTCTGTTAAACTTTGTAAATCGGATACACACCAATGCCAAGTTTTCATTCCAGACTGAAGTGATGCTGAGGAAGAAGTGGATTAAAACGACTGATTCGCCGCGGTGAAGGACCGAACTTTATAATAAAACGACACACGTTTGTTTGTGGCCGGCAGACTGCGCAGTCGTGTTAGCAGGTTAGCACAAGCCAGCTCGATAACGTGCCTAACTTTGTGCGGCTGAAAACACACAATCATCTGAAAGCGTCTCCTTTCTTGGCAGTCCCCAGTTGTTCCACTGGAAACGGTGGGGTACAGACCCGATTTTCAGATGTTTGTGTGTTTTAAGACGCACAATGTTAAGTACGTCAGTAAACGCTAGCTGGCTAATGCTAGCATGCTGTGAAGTGCCGGTGTTGTGCCCCACCGGGGACAAACAAAGGTGTGTTTTATTATAAAGTTCGGCCCTTCACCGCGGCAAATCGATCGCTTTGATCCAGCTTTTGATCCAGTATCACTTCAGTCTAGAATGAAAACTTAAATATGTTTGGAGTTTATCCGATTTAAACAGTATAACAGAGCAGGAACGGCTGTCGTTAACATGGCCCGGAAGAGGAAGTGTCAAAAGCCGGCAACTTCCGGTAAGCGTGATAATCCCCTATTGGTCTGTTACTTGCAGAGCAATTACATTAACAGGTTTTTATGTAATGCATTTGAAACTGAACAAAAATTTGAATGCAAAAAGTCTGATTTGCATCACCAAAAAGAGTTGTAACTGAATGACCAGCTTTCTGTAACCATTTCGCATCTTGTTGCTGATTTTTCTGCACTATAGACACTGCAGACTGATAACGGACAGAAGATCTTATGCAACGAGAAGCAAACTTAGACATCTGCAATCTTTGCTTGCCTCTATGCACTTTTGACAAATGTGAGCAAACTCCAAGAGCAAAAACCTTAATAATTAGTCTATCATATTGTAACAGCTAGTTAAGTCTCCTCCTTCACATTTTTAATTAAATTTAGAGTCAAACTGGCAAAATGCATTTACCTTACAGTATAATCACACAATCTCCAAAGAATAACTATTATTGAAATAGTTTGATTGACTTAACATGAAAAATGATTGGATGGCTTGTTTTGTGACAGATGCATGCCCTTTTTTTTTTTTTTTTTTTTTAAATGTTTAACTGAACATAAAATTGAACAGAGAACAATGAACATTTTAGTTGAATAATTTCCTTCAGTCTTGCCATGTGTACAGACTGTGTTACCATTTAAAAACAGGTTATAAATAATAGGAGAAGATACGGATCTATTCTTAGAGTGTGATTGTGGGCTTTTGTTATTCATGAGGGATTTAGGTGTGTGTTATACTCATCCACGGCATCATCATGACTTAGGCAATGGGCTCCCTTTAGCTCCTTCTCATTGAACGTAAATGCTTTTATTACATGCTTAGCTAAAGTGGAATAAATGATCATGACCCTGGTTGAGCACTGTTACAGTTAATGCTCCAGTAACCTGAGGCGCAATGTGTTTGTTTTAGCTCTTGCTGCAGAAACCTGGGAATGTGGGAATCTGGACATTCAACTTACTTCTAAAAGCCTGCACATCCTCAGAAATACTGTATGTTAGATTTCTCAAGGTGGGAAGAACAAGAACAAAGCTCTTTCTGGCCTGGACATTTCAGAAACCTCGCCTGTGGTGTGTCACCGGGCAGGGATTTGTCCATGTCTTTATATGCCTGACATGATGTGTTGTATATTCATAGTTCCTCACCACCTAAGCCAGCTGTTCCTCAAAATAATTCATTCAGTAAGACAGACAACTATTGTGTGACTGGTCAGAAAATTAAAGGGACTAGAGGCAGGAATTAAAAAACAAACAAACATGCATGTCCATTTTTTTTAATACTAATGGGTGATGAAGCGCTAAATACCAAAAAGAACGTTTCCACCCACTTTTCTCTCCGTTACCTTGAACAGGCTGTGTGCTGCAAAATGCGCTGCAATTTGGTGTCCCAATTGCCCGCGCTGCCCTGCGGACGTGATGTCAAATAACACTACATCCGCAGTTTTGATACAGGAAGAAGACGGTCACAGTAAATTCAAACACTGTATGTGATAGTTATGGATTCTTCTGCCGTCAGCAAACGATCCAGATTAACTGAAAGACACTAAAAAGTGTAACTACAAAGAAAAAGGTTAGTAAACATTATAGCTTCAGTTTGTGCACGCTCCCGTGACGGCTTGGCTCGTGGCTGCAGTTACCTGAAGCGCCAGTCTCGGCAGTCGCGAGTTTCGTTTCTTAATCTTGCCTCAAGTCCCTTTAAACTGGGTGTGGTTACTGCAGAGAAGTGGGGAGTGGAACGTTGATATTTCTAGAGAAGGTTCAACAAGGTTGAATGGACAAAAAGTATATATAAAAAAAAGTGCTGGTCTAAACAAACTTTGGTCTTGTTCTTGTCACCTGATGAAAACAAAGACAATCTCTGTTTTTGCAGAATATGTGCTTACCATCATCTGGTTCATAAACTGGCCCGTGGTATGGTGGACCTATTTTTTGTCTTATATTTTTGCTTATAGGGGAAAAAATAGCAGATTTTTACTTGGATTCTAAGCCTTTATGAAAAGTATTGAGATAAAGAAATTAAACAAACTGGAAATATAAATGCAGCTCAAGCTTTTGGTGATTCTACATTCATAGTTCATAGATACAAAACCACAAGTATAAACTAAAAAAAAAAAAAGGAGTTTATTGTCAAATAGGCTATTGTGAAAAAACCCCATAAAGACTAAGGATGTGTCCTGTTTGTAGCCTTTATCTTTAAAGGGGTTACAAGTTGAAGTTTCCTTTACAAAGAGCCAGTTAAGAAGTTTGTTTCAGTTTTAAGTTTCTTGATGTGCTAAAGGAGGCTAATTTAAGCTAAGGGATGCTAAATGTTAGCCACTAGCTCCAGCTACACATGCTTACCAAGAAAATCTCTTTTTTTCGATAGGGATGTGTTATCAATATTCAAATCTGATAGATAAATTTATGTATTTATTCATTCAAAGAAGGAGACATGATTTTTATTTGTTTATACACCATAGACAATGCCATTTATCCTCATGAGATATGATTACACTTCCCTGGTGTTGTCACACTGTCAGGGGAGGTGATATTTCATGCTTGGTCTCATGCCAGCACATTCTTGGGACCAGACGTTATATTTGCTGTCCACTTGCCACCGACCTCGCATAAAAAGCTGCCCATTGTCTGCAGCAGCTGCTGTTCGTCTCTACCAAGCTGCAGATTTCCATTCACAGGTAAAATTGCTTTGGGATGAGTTTAACATGTTTGAGGCGTCAAGTTAATTGTCTTTCTTTTGAATGTGATGTTTAAAGTTGAAAATTAGCCTTTTTTTTCTTTTATATGGTCTGGGTGGTTAATGAATTTTTTTTTTTTAGAAATAATATCTTTGTACTGCTACTTTTTAACTCAGTAGCTTAAAAATGACAACCATTATAAACATGAGTGAAGATTCACCAGGATGTGCTGTGGTTAGAATGATATATTCATCTTTTTTTTTTTTTTTTTTTATATACATACTGTATATATATACGTGTGTGTGTGTGTGTGTGTACGTATATATATATATATATATATATATTGTATTTGTAAAATATGATCACAATTATTTAATAATATAATAATTATTATACCAAATCAGAATATCTGCTTGTCCTATGTCTGTTCAAATGTTAAAGTGGATGTAATTTTTTACAACAAATGTGTTAACAAGCTGTGGGTTGCCATTAGTAGCCTACCAACTCCATCTAAAACTATGAAGATGCTGATTATAGTGTACCGCAGGAAACTTGTCCTGTCCTTGCTTTAATCCTTTTATCAAAGGATATCAATGACTGTTTGCTATGCAACGCTTCATTGGGTCAGATTACATTGTCAATTGGTGGAACAATCCAAAGGACTCAAAAATGTCATTAATGCACACACTTCTGTTTCTCCCAGGTGTTTGATTTTGTGATTACAGCTGCAGTGAGGTAAAAAAGATCCCGTTGTCTTCTTATATCTATAATTATTCCCATGTAAACCTAGCTGTGTTTGCTTATACCATCAGTCTCATTTGTATCTGTCTTCTGTTGCAGGAGCACCACAGACCCAGAGCGATGAATCCCAAAGGGGATAAGGTGAGCCAGCTATGTTCCACTGTGCTAATCCTCTCTGCAGAGCGAGGGGACACATCGTCCTTACAGACATGGCAAAGATGTGGCAGTGGTTATCGGTCAGAATTGTTATCAGCATCCCTGAGAGCTTTCCGCTTGACTTCATACTAATAATAAAGCTTTATCTTTTCATATGCGGGTGCTGTAAGTGGCGTTGCGTTTGCCACTTACGAGTCATTCCATATGATTTGACTGTACATGGAAAAGCTACACATGGCCATGTAGGAGTTATTTATAGGTTTAATTTCTACAGTAGCTGAAGAATAAAACTTTAATACATTTGCCATCAACTGTAAATGTTTTCTTAAGTCTGGAGCTTGTGTGTACAATAAAAGCAAAATACTCTGGGTAACTATTTGATCTAAGATTTCTTTATCAAACAACTGAGATATGAAATTGTATTGACAAAATTCTTTTCTTGCAGCCGAAATCGAAGATTTCAGCTTCTCGCAAGCTCTCTCTCAAAGTGAGTTGTTATTATACACATTTCTTTTTTGTTTAATACACTCCCCCAGTTCACCAACTGAGCTCAAGCACCTGCTTTTACACAATCAAGTTCTAAATGTGCTATTGCTTTATAAACAGGTATTGTTTTGTACGTTTCTAAAAGGCCATTATAACTTCACATATGTTAATGTAACACAATTTCTTGGCTTTTGCACACTTAATGCTGCATGCCATAAAAAGTTTACAACTTTTCTAATATGATTAGTTGGATAAACAGTATGTAGATTTTCTAGTGCAAAAAATACTGTACATGTGGAAATCCTGCAATCCTGCACACTGATTATAAAGGAAGCATAACATGTTATATGTCACATGAGGATTATTCAATGACCAAACTCAGCTGTCTTTGACTGACATCTGTTGTGTCCAATCAGATGCTGCTTCTCACAAGGGCCTGTGAGGACTTGGAGAAGGAGAAGCAGGAGCGGGAAGAGGAGAAAGTGCGTTATTTGGGGGACAAGTTGCCCCCTTTGCAGCTGTCTGGATTGCCATTGGACGAGCTACAAGTAAGGCCTCAAGAAGACAGAGCCCGCCTTTTTAAACAGCAGAAAATGTTTTCACATTTGTTTTCATATTTCAAATATACCTTTTTTAGAATCTGTGCAAACAACTTCATGAAAAAATTGATGTCGTGGATGAGGAGAGGTACGACTGTGAGCACAAAGTGAGCAAACACAACAAAGATGTAAGTCTCTCTTAAATGTTGACTTGTTCCTTGTTTCAAGGATTACAAAAGCTTAAAAGGTATTTAAAAAGCTTAACTTACAGTGTAACACATTTTGTTTCACGCTTTAGATCCATGAGCTGAAACTAAAAGTTCAGGACCTTGGAGGCAAGTTTAAAAAGCCTGCCCTGAGGAAAGTGAGGGTATCAGCAGATGAGATGATGAGAGCTCTTCTGGGCTCCAAACACAAGGGCTCAATGGACCTCAGAGCTAACCTCAAGTCTGTGAAGAAGGAGGATGTCAAACAAGATAAGGTACCAGAGCCAGAACTCACAGATGTGTATATTATCTGTCAGTCTGTGATATTTTCCAGAGATCAGGCAAATGCATTTCCCCCTGTTTCCTCAGGTTCTTACCACTGAAGTGGGTGACTGGCGTAAGAACGTTGAAGCCATGTCAGGCATGGAGGGTCGCAAGAAGATGTTTGATACAGGCGGTGGAGCACAGTGAGATGCTGCAAAAAATGGAGATGATAACCTAAATACAGGGAAAAGGAAACTGTTTTAGAATGAGCATGGAATAATCCAGAGGGTAGCTGACACTTGCTTAACGATTATGTTTTCAATGCAATGTCTCAAAGTACATAAAGTGTAGGCTCAATAGAGACCTGTTGTATTCTTTTTTTAATTAAAAGAAAATCATGTTTTGTTATGTCACCTTAAGGCAAGGAAAATAGATACAAATAAATGTTTTTTCTTCCAGTCTTTAAAGTTCCATTTCAGTACTTGACTTTATCATGTTTCACTTTATTGGCACCAGCTGGTTTATGTGCGGCATGTAAAAGGATGGCTTAGCTGATGATGGATTAAAAAGATGAAAACTCCAGGGAGGGAGCAACAGGTGCTTCTCTACATGGACTCCACCTCATACTGCTGGAATAGATCTTGGAGACATGTTACAAAGTGAAGTCCAAAGCAAACTCAAAGCACCTGAAACTCTAATTTCTAATACAGTAAAGCTTTAGAAATTAAATGTACAGTATTGTTAATTTCTCGTTGGGTTAGAATTCAAATTATATTACAATGAAAACAAAACCAAAAGAGACAAGACTTTTTAGGTGGTTTTGCCATTTTTATTTATTTATTTTGGCATTTTAACCTTTTACAACTAAAACCCCCAAAAGGCTAAATGTGAGCTAGATGGCATTAAACCACACACACAGCTGCCCTGCACATTGCATGCATTCCTGTGCTTCCTCTGTGTGTTTGTCACTGGGCTGACTGGCTTCTGACACCCAGCCACTGTCATTTAAAGCACGACAGTAGCACCAACAATAGCTTCAAGTTCTCTGTAAAGTCAACCCCAGAAGGTGTATTGCATGCTTTTATGGGCAAGTTATGGAAAAGTCTGTCTGTGTTTAAACAGCTGATGCTTCTCTCTCGAGCAGGATAACAAGTCCAAATGCTCTGCGGAAGATAGATGAGGAAAAGTTGTCTGCATTTCATAGTTTACCATCAATCAGCAGCTGCTGAGTGAATGAGTGTGTGTCATGCTCAGATTTGTGTCCACACTGAAAGGCTGTTACATAACCTCTTGTGCCCTTGGAGTCAGCCTTTGCAAGCTGATAATGAAAAGCAACCCAGGTTTCCATGTGCATTCTGTACCTAAAGATAAACACAAATGGGAGCACATTCATGCAGAACAAATGTTCCAGATATGACATGCAGAGCGCCTTCATGTCAACACCCCATGATGGAGGCTGTTCAGCACAAAGGCCACGACACCAGAGCCTTCAGTGAAACCTGCTGAGATGACAAACATTTAATTGTGGCTTTATGTGCCAGGATCAGCGTGGTTACAGTGCACTTCAGTGTAAGTGCCACATGGGGGTAGCACACAGATGCAATAGAATTTAAGCAGAAACATGTCTTCAGCTTCAGTAGTGGAGGTTAAAACAAGTTGAACGTATATGCAAGCACGTCCATCAGCAAAAGAACATGTGACTTGATGCTCAATAACATTTTAGAGGAAATACTTCTGGCTTGTTTAAATGTCTTAATATATATTTTTATTCTTTGTCTTTACAATTTAGTTATGTAGAAGTTTAAGCTGTTGGTTTAAGAAAACCAGAGTTGTATTGATGCATGTCACTGAAAAAAGTCGGTAGCTGCAGCCTGAAATGCAAATGTTGGACTCCTTTGGCAATGAAGGCAACAAAGTGCTGTTGTATTTTAAGATATGATCATTTAATAACTTTATATACAATCATTTAGTAGTTACACTACATGAGCCATTTAATTTAAGTGAGTACTATTTTACTTCTTTAAATACAGTGCTGGCCACAAAGAGAAGATATTTAGCTCCTGCAATTTGAGCTGATTGATTAATTTCATCTGTGATTTGAGGCTACATAATTAAAATAAAAAAGAATGCCTTAAGTAAAGTTAAATTAACATCCGTCTCCTGTTCCTTTCTGTTTTATGACCAACAGGAAAACAGAAACCATATTTCCACAAGTTGTAAGATGGAGGTAGTGGCGTCTGACAGTAAATAATTACTGCTGTGGCTCTAAGCAGTGCCAGTTCATTTCACTCATTGAATTACCTCGAAGAAGAAGTCTGCAAAGAAAATGCTGAAGCAGATTACAGTGTTTGCAGTGTGGATGTGTGCAGTCTGATGAGGGAGAGTGATTGATGTCATTAATCTCCAGCACGCTGCACGAGCGATGTATTTATTGCCAGAGGGACCAGCAATAGAAACTGGTTGGGTGATTATAAAGCTTTTCCAACAACTGGGAGCCCAGACTTGTATCCTAATGTTGTGCACATGCAAGTGGACATATATCCTGATTTAAAAAAAAATGGTGACAATGTTAATTTAGCCAGCTCATACATGCAAGGTAATATTATTGGGTTTTGAGAGCACATATCTGCAAGGTAAACAAATAAATTCCCAGTTCAAGTTAAGTTGCTTCTAAGCTGCTTTGGCTCATGGCAATGCTAATTATGTTACCCACCCATGTAATGAGAGTTTTGCATAAATATTACCTTTTGCTCTTTAACCTGCAGCGTTCAACACCATTGACTTGTGTTTAACGACTGCTCCTTTTCATCAGGTTAATTTATTAAAACCATAATGTTCATTTTAAATGTTCCCAAAAATTTAGCTTTAGGGGAAATTTCCATTAACTCTAATAAAGATCAAGGGTTCCAAGACAAATCAAGCTCATGGCACATGTGTATTATGCTTCTTCATGAGACTGGCCAGCCCACTTGTTCTTCATATAATAATAATTAAATGGTTAACATTTAGTAGTGTTGGGGAAATTCACATTATGATCAGATTTAAACACATCTGCCTCAGTATAAATGCAATGACACATATAAATGCTAGAGTTAAGTTTCATCTGAGAGTAGTGCTAAACGCTCAAATCCGTTATGGAGACTGGTGAAGATCAGTAGATTCCAGCTGCAGCCTCAATGAGGTGAGAGTTAGTTTAGACTACTTCAAACTGTTTTTGAGCATGCTCTGTCCATATGATCAACACTAGCAGGGACTGACTGAGGGGGATGTGGGTCCAGACCTTAGGTAGAGTAAAAACACTTTTGGAGGAAGAATAAATGGTGGACAATGTGTGCAGATATGTACTTATTTTCTTGCTGGTGGCAAAATAAATTACATTAAAGATAATTGGAGCTTTATGGATTTTTAGGTTTATGAGGATTTCCACAACAGGTTTTTTCTGCTTTTGCATGATTAATTATTTGAATGCATTTTATATTTCTTGGTAAAAGAGTTAGCCAGTTTATCTTTTTATAAGCGTTCCATTATTAATCTGGTCAGAACAGGTTGCAGATGGAGCTGCTGCACATTAACACTCAAGGACAGATACAGTACTTTTAGAAGCTGTTGTTCCAAAAAGACCTTTGCAAATGAGGTCTGCAGAATTCAATTTTTTGCCAAGCTATAAAAAGTGTAGAGATATGAGTGAAACGGCAAGAACAAAAAATTACTAGAAAATAAAATACAAACATGTATTGCTATTATTATCATCATTACTATAATTTTTTACGAGGAATTACAATAATTGACATTCACATTTCCCTGTTGGTCGGAGCAACATCTAATTTTTTTATGTCAAGCCCATTTCCGTGATCTCTGGGCTTCAGCTGCTTTAGCTGCTAAACAAGGGGAGGGGGGGGGGGGGGGGGGAAAAGAAACGGGGGGGGGGAGGGGGGGGGGGGAAGACGGCTGTGTGTGAAATCGTGGCTTGCTGCCATGATGTGACCAATAAGCAGCTTGAGTCAAATCCTGTTTATTTCTAAATGATGGTCTATATTTGGGGGTAATGACACAGAAAAGGAGCTTTAAGATAGCTTTAGACTGGTGGATTTAAGGGTTTTAAACAGACAGGAAAACACACAATTCAAAAATTCCCCCCCAAATTAAAAATTGTTGATTGTATTTTAGGGGAGAAATTTTATGGGCAGCAGTCATAGAAATGTCAGGAAACAATATATTCAAAACCAAACTATTTGAACCATTTTTAAGTTTGAGGGTTCCTTTTTCTCATTTAAAGAAAAGACTGTAAGAATCCCATTAAGTCAGACTCATTAAGTGGTGGACAATCTCTTTATTTCTTTTATCTGAATCATATGCATCAGCAGTCTTCATACTTAAATATCAACATTACAGTTGATTCTAATAATATGTTGAGGTATGTCATAATAGGATTTGGCACATGCATAGAGAAAAGGAGGTTTTTGCTTCAGGCTGAACCCACCATCAGCTGATTCTACAATCCTAAGTTAGAAATGTATTTCTGATCAAATGATTGATGTGAATCCAATATTTCCTCCCCCTTTTAACCGTTTTGTTCTCCACCAAAACCCGAGGCATGGGTTCTATGTAAGAAATGACTGACTTTAAATATAATTTGAGACTTTAGCTGAGCTCAAGTCTCAAATTATATTTAAACTTTTGCGATGTTTGTCTTTTTTTCTCCACCAAAAACATCAATAGTTGGACAAGAGAGTGGAACTGGAAAGGGACACTTGAGAAATATATGCATTTTTGATGTTTGATATCTAATTGTAGGCCTATTACAAAGAAAATATTTTACAAATGGAGCGCTTGCAGTGATCAGGAGTGAGTATAAGCTGGTGGCATAATAACCATAATGTAATTCATGAGGGTAGTTGATGCTTATTGGGAATCTATTGGAGCTTTTGAAATAGCATCAAAATCTGTTTGATGTTGCTGCCAATTTGCCATTCAGAAAACAAAATTAATTTAGTCCTGGCAAGAATGGCTGGTTTATGACAGTGATGGAACATTTTTCCTTCTAATGGGAGCACCCACACACCTAAAGCTGTCTGTCAGAGCAGTTACCAAAACTCCAACTGGGAATAAAGTTCTTCTTGTTGCAAGTCCTGTTCTTTTGTGGAATCAGACAGATTTTGAGTTATTTTAGGGTGAAATTCCAACTCTTCATGCTACCTAGCTTAAAATGCTGAGCCCAAAGGAGTCCATACATCCGACCAATGATCCATCCATCTCATCCAGCTCTTCTCAAGACACTCCTTGGTTTTCCCAGTCCAATTAAGGTCTCTTCCCAGTAGGAAATAACATGTGCCCTGAGAGACATCTGGAGGATACCTTTTCCAATTGCTGGAGCCACTCTTTGTAAAACATTTCTTTTAATCAATGAAATGATTGCTGGAGGTGTAGGTTGATCAATTATGCAAATTTGAGTGTCAGCACAGGATTGGTGTACCCTCCAGCAGCTCTTGAAGAATTGGCTTCTGGTGGATAATTTTGCTATAAAGATCTGGCCTGAAGACACAAGACTCAGTCATCTCCCAACAAACTCCCCCCTTAAAAGTTTCAGTCATCTATATGCCTTTTTCTAGGAGTAAGCAGGACTGCTATTTCTTAATTTTTTTCTTTTGCATTCAATTGTTTTCATGGTTTTGTTAGAATATGGTTTTATGTATGCAGTAAATGTTCTCATTTTTAGATAGTTTTACTTTTGTTTGTTACCTGGCCACCCTGAGCTACTGTAAATGAATTCCATCCAGCACCCTGACATGCCAATAAAACTTTGTAATTTTTCAGATCTCCATTGCGTCTTCATGGCTTCTTGAACATTGAGACAGATAAGTTGTATTTATGTTCTGTCCCTGTCACCTCATACAGGATATGATATTCACTACCTACAACTACTAGAATTGCAAAGTGTCAACCGTTCATTTTTTAAATTTTTTTTATTTTTTAAAGGTACTCTCAGAGCACCCTCTACAGGACATCTTGAGTGACACTCATACAAGCTTTTTTTTTTTTCTTTTCCCCCATTCCCTTAAAACACATGCGTACTGGTTGGGTAAACTCCCAAAAACCCTCCAGGGTCCTTGTGAGGAAAAAGACCTACTCCAGTGTTCCATAGTCAGGACTAAAACTGTATTGCTCCCTGCTTGACGGAAGATGTTTAACCCTGGCAGTGGCCTCAGCCCCAGTGACAGGCAGTCTCACCTGACCTCTTCAGCCTCTGTTTTCCTCAAAGAAGCCATATTAGTTTAATACAGAGGATACTCAAGTTATTCTAGACTTTATCCCCAGTTGAGATTTGCAGCACTCCATTCACATCGTAAAAAAGTTGTGAAGTTCCAAGGCAAGTTCAGATTTTTTTTAAATGGTTTGTCTCCTCAAGGCTTCCATAGCATAGCTGAACTCATCCCGCACCTGAGTTTTCCCCTCTGTAACTGCCTGAGCCATGTTCTACTAGGCCTGTTTATGCAAACTGCCTCTGAGGTCCAATAAGCTAGCCAAGCTCTACAAGACTCCTTAAGCACCCGATGATGGACACCTGGTGTGACATGAAGGAAGATTCATGTCAGGAGCCCATCAATGAGTTAAAAAGTTGCCACTACGGCTTTCAGCAACCACTGACAGCTGCATCAGCAATGGCTGCCCTGAACACAGCCCGTTCAGATTCATTGTTTTCAGCCACCTTCAAAGTACAGTATCAGATAAACTTTGGAGTTGAACTTCTCCACCCACCGTGACCCTACTCACTATGTGGAGGGGATAATTTGACAGCTTAGGTCCCTTTCTGTGTCTTGGAGAGAAAATCACTGGGCTGTGAAGAGAAGATGCAATAGTCGTCTTTTCAAACCGTCACTGTGTTGGAGCCTTTGTTGAAAAATGCAGTTTATTCAGAGGAGGAAAAGGTTTGCAGCTGTGTCAAAGTTCAAAATCTCCAATTCAGGACCATGAACAAAAGAGATGAGAGAGGGACTTATTCTAAGTATTCTCTCTATTTGTATGTGTTTTCTAGCTGTTTCATGGCTGTTTCATCACTTTCAGCTGTGGTTCACAGTGGGGACATTCTCACACTGACCAGCCTCCAGTGGGCTTTGGTATATTTTTGTTGATGTTACATTCACTGCACAATGATAAACATGGGAAGAAGGTTACAGAGGTTCTGCTCAGATGCAACATGAAGTCAGTTTATAAACCTTTTAATGGAAGATTCATATCGCTCAGTATTGCATCTTTTAGCATTGTTTGCAAAGAATATGTTCATATTTAAAGAAAGAAGAGTATTATCTGCCTGATGACTATTCATTATTGTCTCAATCAAAACCATCAGAAACATTTTTATCTATGCATAAATGAATAATGCAGTCATTGTGTCTCCAGCCTTGTGTCATCCACAACTTTCCTCACATCACCTCTAATTGCTTAAGTTAATCTACAGCAGATGCCTGTGGCCTTGCTCTCTTTTTCATTATTGATCTCTCCTGAGCCAATAGGGAGGAAAACGTGTCAGATAGCTTTTGGTTTTAGACTCCAAAGCTGGCAAGGGATCAAGAAGATGCAGCTCCTGAACACCTCCAGGTGGAAGCTCTATAAAGGGCATCAAATAAACTTTTAAATATTTGACTTGAGAAAGGTACAGATTTTCCTGAACTTTGTTTTACTTAAGTTTAATGTGATTGTATTTTAGTAAAAGGTGTGTTTAAATTGACAAAGTGTTCAACTAGTAGTAATTTCTGGGGAAAGGTGCTTACACTTCTAATGGAATCTAAACAGTCAACAAGACACAAATATAAAAGTGTTTGGCTGATCATGTGTTGCCTCAGGCCTGCTTGGAGCGACTGTGTGAACAGCCCATCTCAAAGTATTAACAGTGATGTGAGCATGGGGGGATGTTGCAGAGGCATACCTACTGTACAGTATGAAGGAGCAAGTTTTGTTCAAACGTGTAGCTTCTTGCTGCTTCTTGGCAGAAACAACAAAAGTTCTGTGAGCTATTGTTCCACACTTCAAAAGTTCTTTGTGTTTTTTAAAATAAGCTGCTCAACACTTCAGAAACCTCAGACTAAGCAGACACTGAATTAAACTGCTGATTACACTGAATATATGAAATACTACGGATAAAAAAAGCACCTCCTTTTCTACAACCCATGTCTCATTAGTAAAACTCCCTCTGTTATCCATCTCTTTCTCTTTTATCTTCATCTTCTCTACAGCTTTGAGACACTAAGAAAAATCAATGAAGAGTAATGGATTTTACCTGGACTTACTTCATCAGTGCACTGTATGGAAAGATTCTGCAGTATTTCTTGCCTTCAATCTGCATCCCATCAGTGAAGCTCTGGGGATGGAAGATGCTTGATTGGTCCATCTGTCTGGTCTAAACTGAAAATATTGAAATACTGGATAAATTGGAATGAATTTCTTCAGACATTTGTCTCCCCAATGGATAAATCCTAAGGACCCTGAATTAATTTAGATATCATTTGGCTCATGTAGAGCAGCTTAATCCATGCATGACGTTCTCTCCATAGGGTTGCCATTTTTGAGGAGCTCATAAAATCTAATTTTTTTTCTTGCACTGCTCATGAATTATGCCAACTTTGATGATCTCTTGACTTTGCATATACAGTAGAATTGTGAGCAATTCAGAGTTTTCACTCTTAAACTGCTCACCAGTTTGCCATTTGTGTTGGAAGTAAAAAAAAAAAAATGTCTTGAGACATAAATATAAATTATGATAAACTGTTTGGATTTTATTATGAGATAATTTTTTATTAAGATTTCTAAAGTAACTGAACACTTAAGATTACTGAAAAAGTTGTGTTTCACCAACTTAACGACTTTCTTAATGAAAGTGGAAATCTTTATGAATTTTAATCAGACTTCTGATGTCAATGCTGCCCTGAAACTGCTGTGGTCAGAGTGTGAAATGATATTAATAATAATGGATCAGATGTATATTGCACTGTACTGCTGGGCTCTCAAAGCGCTTACATTGGATCCATTATTCATCCACACCTCATTCATACTTGGTGAGGGTAAGATAAATGTGTAGCTACAGCTGCTTGAGGGCACACTGACGGAAAGCCAATGCACGCCAACAGTCTCTCCTTCCATTACCAAAACATTCATACACTAGCAATGTCGACACTGTACACAAGGTTTTTCCCAAGGACACAATTGCTGATAGAGAGGGATTTAAACCGCCAACCCTCTGGTCATTGGATGACCAGCTCTACCACCTAAGCCACTGCTGAATATCAGCACTGCATTTGAAGCTGAGGATCACAGAATCCTATTGACTAGGCTGGAAAACTGCACTGGACTATGGAGTGGTCCTCCAATCAAGAGTTACTTTGCTATGAATCTCTGCAAGTGGCTTTGAATTGTGAGGTCCTCCAGGGATCAGTTCTTGGACTTCTTCCGTTCAACTTGCTCCCTTTGAGCCAAAGAACTTTAATTATCAAAGTTTCCTGACGATACACAACTTTATGTCTCTGTCACCAGATGACTGCAGCCCAGACTTACGGTGTCAGTGTCTGGAGCAAATAAACCATTGAATGAAAAAATTTCTACGATCAAAGGAAGAAAATTGAGATTATCTTTGGTAGCAAAGAGAAGAGGGTCCACATTGTGTGGAAAAAATTCTGGAATGCGCTGCTAGGTAGCTGCAATTTGTGAAAGCTCTCCCTTAACCTTTGTGTTTTTTTCAAAATATAGTTGTCTTTTTTATCGACATTATTCGTCAGATTAGGTTTTTCTTGGAGGATTTTTTATGCTGGTTTGAAGGGTGTGCAATTTGGGAGATTTTTCCTCGTATATTGGCTTTTTTCACTGCTTGTTATGATGCTTGCTATTCAGCCTGCTTTGCTATGTGAGAAGCTCCATAACTTCCAGGTGGATCGTCCACAACCACCTGGATTTACGACTACCTCACAAACAGACCACAGTTTGTGAGACTGAAAGGTTGTGTGTCTGAGATGGTGGTCAGCAGCACTGGAGCACCACAAGGGACTGTACTCTCACCATTCCTCTTTACACTGTACACCTCAGACTTCCAGTACAACTCTGAGTCCTGTCATCTGCAGAAATATTCTGATGACTCTGCTGTTGTGGGGTGTATTAGTGATGGACAAGAAGCTGAGTACAGGGAACTTGTCAATCAGTTTGTGAAATGGTGCAGTAACAATCAGCTCATCTTAAATACCAGCAAGACTAAAGAGATGATTGTTGACTTCAGGAGGAGCAAGAATAAGCAGCATAGTCCTGTCTACATCCTGGAAGAGGAGGTGGAGGTGGTAGAGAATTACAAATACCTTGGAGTTCAGCTGGACAACAGACTCGATTGGAAATGCAACAGTGACTACATCTACAAGAAAGGTCAGAGCAGACTCTACTTCTTAAGGAAGCTAAGATTATTCAACGTCTGCACCAAGATGTTGCAGATCTTCTATAAGTCTGTTGTAGAAAGTGCAATTAGCTTTGCAGCCATCTGCTGGGGAAGCAGCATCAGAATCAGAGACTTAAAGAAACTAAACAAGCTGACCAAGAAAGCTGGTTCTGTGCTGGGGATAACTCTGGAGCCGCTGGAGCTGATCATTCAAAAAAGAATGCTGCACAAGCTGATGAAGATGATGGAGGATTCTTCCCATCCTCTCCACAACATGGTGAAGAATCAACAGAGTGTGTTCAGTGGGAGGCTGCGTCAAGTTCGCTGTAGGACGGAGAGATACAGGAATTCATTCCTGCCAGTGTGACAGTGTGGTCCTGTCACTATGCCTCCGACTGATCATGTGCCCTGGCTACTTGGCCACAGGGATGTCCCTTTGGCTGAATGGTCAGCGCGCATGACTTTCACCCGGGAGTCTGGGGTTCAAACCCGCCCGGGCCCTCCGTTGCGTACCTTGCCACATTCTGGCGTTATCGGCAGGATCCATGTGAAACGCTGGTAAAACAGTCCATGGATTCATAATTGGTGGCAGCCTGTGCGGAGCACGAGGACGTGCTTGTGAAAAGAGGGGGAGAGATGTGACAGTGTGGTCCTGTCACTATGCCTCCGACTGATCATGTGCCCTGGCTACTTGGCCACAGGGATGTCCCTTTGGCTGAATGGTCAGCGTGCATGGCTTTCACCCGGGAGTCTGGGGTTCAAAGCCCGCCCGGGCCCTCTGTTGCGTACCTTGCCACACCAGCAACCATCACCCTAAAGAACAAGACTGACTGACTTTTTTGTTTATTTAAAAAAAAAAAAAAAAAAAAAAAAAAGAGCTTTTACAATACTGAATTTCCCTTCAGGGATGAATAAAGTATTTTTAATTTAATTTCATTTTCATTTCATTTCATTGGTAAACATCTTGAGACTCGGGCTCTTAAAATCACCAACTACATCTTCAACCTTGGAGTGTTAATTGACTCAAATCAGCCACATCAAAGCTGTTACCAAAGCAGCTTTTTACTAAGTCAACAACATTAGCAGAATTAAAAGTTTTGTCTCCCAAAAAGACCAGGAGAAACTCATCCATGTGTTAACTTCCAGCAGACTGGATTACTGTTATGGTCTTGAAACAGGACTTCCCAAAAAGAGCATTAAACATCTGCAGCTTATCCGAAACACTGCTGCAAGAGTTTTAACCAGGAGATCTAAACACATCACACCAGTTTGGAAACCTTTATGCTTCCAGTCAGTCTCAGAATAGATTTTAAAACCCCACTGACCACACAGTCTACAAATCCCAGAATACATCTGTGATATGTTCAGAGAGTAAGTCCAGCAGGACTTGGTCAGCTAGTCCAGAAGAGTCCAGTCTAAACATGGAGAAGCAGCATTTAGCTGTTAAGCCACAAACAAGTGGAACACACTGCCAGTGGAGATTAAAGGTAGAGTCCGAAGTTTCCCCCCTGAAAATAAACCTCAGACTTGTGCAAGTGAAATCCGTCTCAAACGCGTGCCGTGGTGAGTTTGAATGCAGCTCCCTCTCCCCCTGTCTGTATATCACTCTTTAGCTTTGTTTTGTTGTGGTCGGGATGTTTCTGGGTGGAAAGTTTTGTTTATATCACCAGCCAATGACACAGCTAAGGGCATGATGCTGTGTGGGAATAAGCTCATGTTTGGAGCAGACGCCAGTCACTCGAACTCTCGAACAAAATAAAAAAACAGAAAGAAAATCGGCAGATGCACCGAAGAAAAGGTAAGAGCTTTAGACAGTGCACGTTGGAAAACCAGAGTTAATATTGGTTTGGCTTTTACCCACTTCTGAGCCCTGAGGGAGAGGCTTGAAACTGAATAGGCTGAAGAACAAGGTGGCCATTAGCCTGTAAGGGGGGCGCTCAGTTTGAATACTGTTGTTTGTAAACAAAAAACAATGGGGGGACTTTGGACTGTACCTTTAAACTTTCAGAAATTGTAGACACTTTTAAATCCAAGTAAAAAACAGTTCTTTTCTCATGCCTATAAGCTGCACAATATCTTTGAACTTATCTTGATTGCTGCTTGATTGTAATATTAATTTAATTTAGTTATTTATATAATTTTCTTAAGATTTTTGCAATGTCTCAATATGATTTTGTCATGCTTATATGTATTTTAAAATTCTTTCTCTGTAATTATACTGTACTATACAAATGAGCTTGCCTTACCTATCCAAAGTCTGTCCCCAGTGACACTCTCTAGCTCCTCCTGTGGGATCCTGAGGCATTCCCAGGGCAGAAGGGAAATAAAGTCCCTTCATTGTGTTCTGGGTCTTCCCCAGGGTCTTGTCCCAGCTGGTCAGACTTGAAAAACCTCCAAATGGACATGACCAGAAGGCATCAGTTGCCCCTACCACCTCAGCTGACTCCTTTCAAATGTGGAGGAGCAGCGGCTCTGCTTCCAACTTACCCTGGAGCTCTTCTCAGAGCTTGGAGTAAAGCGATAGGGCAAGGATGCTTGAGCCCCTTACCCTATCCTAAAGGCTGAGCCCTGCTATCCTCAGAAAGTTGTTTAATTCAGCCCTTTTGTATCTATGATCTTATTCTTTCAGTCACGACCGAAGTCTCATGAAATGAGGGTTGGAGCGAAGATGGACCGGTAATTCTAAAACTTGGCCTTCAGCTCAGCTCTCTCTTCAAAATAATGGATCCCTGCAATGCCCTCATTACTGCTGATGCTGCACCAATCTGTCTGCTTACTTTAACTTGCCAATAAGAACCTGAAATACTTCGACTCCTCCACTTTTAAAGCACTGACTCGTCCCTGACCCATATTAAGTGAGCCAATTGATAATGGTTAAACTGCATGAAAGGAAACTGTTCTTTTTATCTCTTTCATGCAATTGCAGAGGCAGGACTGTCTCACAGCATCAAAAATGATCATAAAGCACTCCAAATGAAATGGTCATATTGGTCCTTTGTTCAAACCCTTAAATACGTGGAGGCAACAGGTCTCCAAGACTTAAAACATGATCATGTAAAGTAAAACCTGCCCAAGCAGCATGGGAGAAGACCAAGTCATACAAGTGTTTACACATTAGAGCTGATGTCTGTTATAGCCACAAAATCCTCTGGAGGAGCAAAGATGGGGTTGGACAGTAAGCACAGAGCTTTCAGCCTTTGTGTCTGCAACATGAGACTGAGAACAATCTTCCATCAGTAACACTGTGATGCTCTGCTAAAGCACTTCTTACTGTCAGCACGTCCTTTCCTCAGCCTCCATTTCTAAAATCAGGGGCTAAAATACAGCGTAATTTGACATTACACTGAAACTTTGGGGCATGTATTTTGTAGCAGAGCAAAATTTCTGACCAGCAGAATACTCTCAGCTTTTTATTTACACTTTGACTACTGTAAGTCACCTTAACCCAAATTTCCAAAGGAAATGGGCAGATTTTGAATCAATATAGCCAAAAAATAAGTTTTTGGTTTAGATGCAGGTTTGAAAAGAGAAAGAAAAAGTAAAATAAAAAGCAGTGGATGTGATAAGAAAGATGTTATTTAATAAAACAATCGTTTCACTGTAGTTGTGGCCTAAGGAACAAATAAAAACATGATCTGAAACATGAACAACTTTTCAGTTAATACAGCATGGAGTTGCAGACCTCATGTTAAATCATTTATCTAATACCCTGAACTTTAGACATCTGTGGAAATGCAGCAGACCCAGGACTGAAAAATCTTTTAGCCTCTGGGGAAATACATAAATGAATAAAAAAAACCAACAAACCAAAAACAAACAGGCCATTATGTTCTGGCTGCTACTTGTTTATTTGAATTATTTTGAATTTTTCTAAAAAGGGAAAGTGCATTTTAATATCCATAAATAATGTAAATGTGCGAGATTAGCAAAGCTAATTTCCATCCTCGGCAGAGTGACA
Organism: Atherinomorus stipes; assembly: GCA_023101725.1. Taxonomy (NCBI): domain Eukaryota; kingdom Metazoa; phylum Chordata; class Actinopteri; order Atheriniformes; family Atherinidae; genus Atherinomorus; species Atherinomorus stipes. The sequence goes on from JALJCO010013258.1 coordinate 75,769, forward strand.
CAATAAAATAATGATGATATAATGAGACAAGAACAAAAAAAAGAACATTATGAATCTCAGACCAGGAGACTATTCCATTAATTAGGATATAGGTTTAGATGTTTAAGTGCGGAGTGAAAGCTACATAACATGATGTTACATGTGTTACATCATGAAGTGCATGAGTGACACTACACGATGCCCACATACAGTATTGATGTATTGCACATTTCCCATTCTGATCCTACAGGTCTCACGGCTGCTAACATTACTGACCTACATTGCATTACTCACATGGCATCCTCCCCAGCCAGTCAATCTTCAGCTGTTCAGAGCCCCCTGCTGGTGAAGGGAAAACAGACTTAGCACCAAGGAGGTGTCTGCAAACACAGCATACTACAGTAGTTCAAGGCTGTGCAAGCTGACGCAGATTATAGAAAAAAAATATGTCAAGACCTTCATGCCGACCTGTGGCGACCTCAAGTTGCAGTCTGTACTATAGACTGCTCTCTGAACTTTGGAGAACAGGCCAACAGCCTTTGAGAGCTAAAGTCTGCCATTACTGTCAGGGAACAGGAAACCTGGACTCAAAGAAAAAAACAAACCAGCACAGGAAACGTTAAGGTTTATTTTTACGTGGGGGAAAAAAAAGGGAGATGGGGAGAAGCTGTAAGGCGATGATAAAAGTCCAGGAAGGGGTAGGGCAACAACAAGGTGAGGTTAAAGGCTGGGCAGAAGTCCAGGGCAGCTATCCAGGGGGGCAAGGCAAAGGTCAGGGTCCAAGACAGGCAAGGGTCACAGCCAGGCAGGCAGAAAAACTATGGTCCAAGGGCAAGGTTCAAAAAAGGGCGTTGGATTGCTGTAACGGGGACACAGACAATCTGGCACTGGAGGATAAGAAGAGGAGGCTTAGGGGCCGTTCACACGAGGACGATTGTGGGTAAAAACGGCTAAATATTTCATCAGAAGTGCCTTTCGTTCACACGGCAACGGCGTTATTCTGGGTTGAAGACGCAAAGATCTGAAGACTCGTTCCAAAGTGGAATTGTGCCCTCGTCTGCACGGTCCAAAACACAGAAATGATGGTGGACCCACAGAACTACCGACGCCGTGCTCTCGTGGCATGCACGTGGCGTCACACAATACAGGAAAAACAACAATGTCGGTCTACCTAAGCCCAGTGGATCTCCACATTGCGAGCTTGTAATTGAGTGTCGTTTGAAGAAGTCATTCTACCTCCTCATCTGTCCACACAAAGTTCCTCCTTGCAGCCGCCATAGTTGTTTTGATTTTGAAGCGAAGAGAGACGAACGATTGTACGCATGCGCTCGGACACACTTGCGTCCTTGTATGCACGCAGATTTCTCCATGACGATGCTTGTGAGAACGCAGATAAAAAGATGAAGACGAGACGCCACTTTTGCGTCTTCTCTTCTGATCGTCGCCATGTGAACGTAGCCTTAAATAGCAGCAGAAACAGGTGAGCAGAGTGAGGGTAATTAGCACAGGTGGCACCAATCAGGAAACAGAGCTCCCTTACAGATCATGACAATTACAGATATGAACTTGGGCAATCAGAAGACATAGACAGCAACAAAAATTATTTCCACCATCACCTGCGTACATTTCATGTGTCATAATTAAATATGATGCAATAATTTGCTGTGATGATAATTATGCATTACTTACTGTAAAGCATTTGTGTTTTTTAAACTGTATAATCAGCACTGTACAAGAGTCCATAAACCTGAAATTGCTTTGCACCCTTGTCTTATACACCATGAATATATCCAGTTCTTTTATGTTGTTAACCATTTTAACTGATGTCAAAATATTGCTAAATAAATTACTTTTAACTGGACTGCTGATTGTCTTCCAGTCGTTCCCTCTGGGAGACTCTGCCTCTCTAAAGTGCTCTTTTTTCTTTCTTTTAATTTTTTTTTTCTACCATCATGTTACTGACTTATTGCCAAATACCCAAATTACCAGCAACACAATAAAAACTTATTCCTTTTTAGTACTACTTACTTTTCCAGCCTTGTGATGCCCCATCTAACTGTTTCAGATTATTCTTCATGGAATATCACTTTCAATATCTTTTATGTGCTTCTTGTTCTTTCAACACAAGTTTATCAGATTTATACACTAAGGTGGCTGCCAGGTGCAAACGTGCTTCATATTTAGGCTTCATATAAACATGCTTCTGTAATCACAAAAACACACATACGAACAGAAATGCTAGCTGAAAAAGCTGCAAGTACAGAAACAAGCTGCAAAAACAAATGCTCCAGGCCTCTAGTAGCAGCAGTAAATTTTTACCTGAGAAACAGACAGTGGTGAGATATGTAGCATGTTTTTCTGTATGAAGAGCGTTTGCATCTGTCAGCCGCCGTAATAAATAACTGTTTTTTCTTTTAAATGCTTCTTTATCAACATTTCATGACAAAGTGTGGATATGTTACAGCCATAGTGACTCATTGTAGGGCATCATATGAGTCATATTATGACTCCTGAATAACAGAGCAAGCCTTTTATCAACAGTCCCCCAATAGAAATGCAGAACATCGCGATGTCTTTGATGTAAGAGTTTAAAGATTTGGGAGTAGAGAGAAATCATTAAAAATGCTGTTGTGATGAAATAAAGGAGCATTCCTTTCAAGAGGAAGCTTCTTACATGTGTACATTACAGTATGTACGTGTTGAGTACCACAGCTGATTCAAAACAAAGAAGAGACTTGTGGTTTGTTTCAGACACCTTTTCTTTTTTTCCTCAATAGAAAGTTTCTATTTTTCCCATCTTACTTTGGGATCACAACAACAGTGTCTCTCAGACACGAATCAAATGCCAGTGAATAATGAGAGAAAAGCTGAGATACAACAGCACTCTGGGGGAGATGATGAGCCGATACTCATATCATACAGCTTTGAAATTAAAACTTTTCAGGGAGTATCCAAAGATGGGGGAAACTTTAACACTGTCAAACTTTTCTCCTTCACAAAAGAAAATTTCAAACATGAAGAAGAATTTTGTGATACTTTCAAGGTTGTTGAAGTTTAAGATATTTAAGCTTGTCACTGAAGAAAACAAGATTCAGCGATATTTAGCATCACCTAAATAAATTACCTTACAAAAACAAGTGCAACAAACCCAAAGTGCTGTGTAAAAAAAAATTATATAGTGGGCAAACAAGATGGCAGAAGGAGGGAGAGAGGGATGCAGAGAGAGAGAGGGGTGTATATTGGACTTGTGCAGGAAGGAAGATGTGATATGGGCTGAGTATTGCAACAATGCAAAGTCCAGTTCAGAGTTGTTGTAGTTGTATGGGAGATGTAGTCTGAGGGTTTGGCTGTAGGGGACAGAGGGGTGATAAGTTCTGATTGAGCAGCCGCACTGCCCAGGGGTTCAGACTGCAGCTCAGTCTACAGACTCTGGCCCAGACGGACCTATATCTCCTCCCTGAGGGCAACAGTTGAAGCAAGTAATGTGCAGGGTGTGCTGGGGCGTGCAGGATATTGCACTCGCTTCAGAAAGCAACTGGTGCTGATAACGTGGATCTCTGAGAGGCTGGTCCAGATGATTTGTCCCCGCTGTTTTCATTCCTCTCTGGGGCTTGTGTTGTTCAGCCTTGGTGCAGGTGAAGCACCGCACTAAAGTTTGGAGATCAACTCCGTTTCCTCTGCTGGGCCTTCCCTGAGATTCAATGCTAGATCCCAAGGTCAGATTGTCATCCATTGTTACTCCCAATGGTCCTCTCAACTACTTCATTTCTAAAATAAAGAAAAGGATGGATGAGCTGTCCAGAGAAGTTTCTCATTCCTTTTTTTTTTGTGTTCCACACCAGATTATTCTCACTACACCATATCACCGGTTATTCAACCTTCTTCCTGTAGTCTCATTGTCATCCGTGATGAGACCAAGTACAGTCATACTGTCAGCAAATTTAGTGATATATGATTGAAATTGTCGGGGGAACAGCAGTCATATGTGAAAAATGTGTAAGGTGATGGACATCCCCATCTCTGACACATTACCTGCATTTACGTGAAGCACTTTTATATCCAATCAAACATCCAAGAGTAAAAATGTGTCATGTAAACACCTTAGTTTATCCAATCTGATTAGAGGGGCGGTTTAGACCTTTTGTGACTGGAATGTTCCGGATGGGTCGATTTGGCTATTTGTTTTACTTTTTAAGGTCACCTTCTTATCTGCAGATACAGCGGGTCTTGATCATTCATGTCCTACTTCACCTTGTCCTTGTCATTTCAGATCAAGAAAGAGAAGCGCTCTAAGGTCTGAGACACCACTGCAAGGTAACTGGTGTCAAAGGTGAGTTGTACCTCTTCCACAAAACTCCATCATAAACAAGGCCAGACCTTGCAGATGTCAGCTCAGCACCAAAGTCACTGGCTGCACCCTTTTAGTTTTTACAGTCCCGCCGCAAAAAACTCATTTTTGGCTCCGTCCAGCCGTGTGTCGCCGGTCGGGCCCGCAAGCCATTTTTCACCTCATGCTGCTTTTAAAGCAGCCATATGGAAAAAGGGACCTGGCTGCCCCCACACTGGCTCACCGCTGTGGTCCTAATATTTTATCGTCTCAAGGACATAGCATATTCACAATTTCTCTGAGCTGTTTTCAGAAGTCTAATGAAACTTCAACTACTGTAAAAAAATATCAATAAATAGATTTATTACTTTTCATCACCAGATCTCATAAAAATAAGGTTAATTCAGGCAACTATGATGTCATTTACTGATGCTTAATGTCATTTAGAAATAAAAAGCACAGATATTTGAATAATTCAGATAAAAGGTTTTTGTGTAGCAGAGCATAATTGGTCAGGCTTATTACAAACAAAGCCCTTCAGCTGACAAAAGGAGTGTGAATCCCTGCACATTTAAAACAGCTAAACAACAGCTTAGGTCTCCTGCAGTGAAATCACTTAGAGCCCCAGGAAAGATCATCTGTGCAACCCTAAATCCATTCCCTTCCTTTTTAAAATCTGGTTTTACCACTAACTGCTTAATTTTAAGAGACAATAAGGGAAAGGCTGAAGAAGACCTTCCTTTGCTTTATCCAGAGTGTAAATTCATACATCCATCTCCAGCTATCACAAGGAAAGCAGTTTATTTTCTGTTTAACCCATGATTTTCATGATTTTTCTGAATAAGGGCCATGAATATGAAGCAAAAATAAAGATCCAAGTTCCATCACATCATTTTAATACTGAACTGGAGCATTTGGGGGAAGCCATGTTATGAACTAGCTCCGCAGGTGAAAACTCCCCCCACCACTCTACAGCTCCCTCTGAACAGAAAGGAAGATGAAAAAGAAGAAGGGCAAAAACAGAATAAACTGCTGTTATCTAAAAAAACAGAGACTACTGTGTGACGGCACGAAAACACAAGCGATGCTAATCACATTATCAGGCAAAACAGGGACTTCCTGAGGTTCAGCTCATCAAATTCTTATTCTGAAGTGAAAAGCCTTTATCTTCCTGATTGAACTGTGATAAAATAATATTTTGTTTCTTTAAATACACAGAGAATACAAAAATAGTTAATCCAAACTGGCATAAGAGCAGAGAATTACACCTCTTTAGCAGAAGGAGCTCATGTGTGACTGGAAAAATTAACATCAATCAATCAATCAATCAATCAATCAATCAATCAATCAATCAATCAATCAATCAATCAATCAATCAATCAATCAATCAATCAATCAATCAATCAATCAATCAATCAATCAATCAATCAATCAATCAACCAATCAATCAATCAATCAATCAATAAATAAATGAATAAATAAAAACTTGAGAAACTTTTTCAGATCATCATAAGAGTAAGTGTCCTCCTTTGTGATGGTTTGTCTTCACTTTGTGTCTTTTTGTCCTCACGTGATGAAATGTAGCTAAATTAGCCTGAGATGGCGTGATTGGCTCAGTCAGACAATATTCCAAGTTTTCATCTCAGAAACCTGGTTTGATTTGTAGCATCTAAGATAAGCACTCCCAGTGATCTGTGATATATTTGTTTTGGTTTAAGATGAAGATGGTACCCAAAATCAGTGTTGTATAAAGTACCAAAAAGCCATACTTGAGTGAAAGTAAAAGTACCTTACTGGAAAATTACTCAGGTAAAAATGAAAGTCGCCTGCTAGAATATATCTTGAGTAAAAGTAAAAAAATTGAGTTTAACATTTTCTTGATTCCTGTTTAATTTAGTTTTTAAGTTTTGTTTAATTTGCAAAGTGTAAAGGAGTTTTAATACCTCCTTACATAAACCCAACCATATACAAAAATATATGAGACTCCTGACACAATAATGCCACCATTAATTTGAAATTTACTCGATGGCTGCTGCTTTCATCTGCTGCAGAATGGGGTAAACCAATGAAAACATCTTGCAGTCTGTATCTCCAACATCATTGGCTACTAGTCCCACGACAACAAAACAAAGATTGTCATTGGCTATCACGTTCCTTCTTATTTTTTAACGAGTAACAAGGATGCTCAGGTAAATGCAACAAGTAAATGCAGCAAGTACTATTGTTTTTTTTTTTTTGAAAATGTAGTGAAGTTAAAGTAAAAGTCGTCAGAAATAGAAGTAGTGAAGTAAAGTACAAATATAAATAAATACTACTTAAGTAAAGTAATGAAGTATTTTTACTTTGTTAGTATACAACACTGCCCAAAATGAACTTTAATCAAATTTCTAACCACTAAACTTATTGGGTATCCCACTTGGAGCACTAATATCCATGAACAAAACTAAAACAAGGCTGGCAGATGGAAACTAAGAGAGGAGAAGGTTTATTTTAAGGCACAGACAGATGCTGTGATATCTTTGGTACCAGGTGGTGAGAGAAAAAAAAAACAACTGAAAACAATTAGGCTGGAGACAAATCTTTTTACAGAGTACATCTTCCATAGTGTCATCACAAGGACTTACATGGATGTAAGATGTAAGATAAGGAAACAAATGAAAAAACAAATGAAGTCGTTATGCACATGCCGTCACATGTCAGTTTTTAAGTTGGCTTGAACATTTGGCTCCTGGTTGACATTAAGTTAAACATCTGAAGCAAGTGCAACCATTTCAGTGGTATAATGTCAAATCATACCATCATGATCTGGCAGAGAAAAAAAACAACCTGGGCAGATCATATCATGATTAATGAGCGATAAATGAGATATGGGCAACAGGTGAGAAGTAATCAAGTAAAAATGGTGGAACAAACATGGCAGCCTCCATTTGTGCACCCCCCAACAAGTAGATATAAATGACTTATTCTGAGAAAATAAACAGATAATAGTTATTCTAGTGCAGCGACTACACATCAATTGAAATACAGTTTTGAATTATATATTACATTTTTATGCCATTGACCTTTAATTTTTTACACACTGTACCTTTAATGGTTTTAAATCCAGAACATAATTTTTAAACACAGGATAGTCCCAGGGCGCGTTTGTCCCAGTTATTGTCTGTATGTAGCAGAGGACAAAAAATACTTTTTAAGTAGCCTACCCAGATGACAAGGCCATGGTCGCCCACCCAATGGACACTCAGGCTCTGTGTGAGTACCAGCAGACATCAGTCATCAGTCTGACCCAAACTTTTTTCTGTCATGCCACATGAGTTCAACATACCACGATGGAGCTAATGGAGACAGCTCTCCTCATCCTCTCTGTTCATACCAGCTTTCAGGGCCAACAGGCAGAGCAGATTCATGCTTTTAAATAACTTAAACCTGAAACTGACACCTGCCTGCCCTTCAAACCACATGCTGGCACAATCTACAAAAAAGCACAGCGGGGCCTTCACCTGCTCAGGAAACTCGGGACTGTCAGAAAAGACATTTAAACTGTGGTGTACAAGTTGAATACATGTTCATGTTCAACATTTCCCCTTCAGCCACCTCATCATTAAACATAAAACAAAACTCACCCGCATAATCCATCCGGACAGTAAAATAATCAACACAACCGTTCAGTGACCATGAAAGCCACCCTGATTATCCAGGACCCCTCTGTAGTTCAAGGCTTACTTTAACTCCAGAAATCTCAACTGAACTATTTCGGACGGGTGAAAAAGTTTAAGTGGCTCATTTTTAGAGGTTATGGGTCGGAAACCATGATAGAAATATCTTATAAAACGCAAAAGTTTCGAAAAGAAATTGCAATTCTGCTTTATCATTTGCTCTGCGTGATGACATCACCGTTTCACTACGGCCCCGCCTCCGCACTCTGCTGATGCTCATCCCCCCCCCCTTGCATCAGCACCATTTCTGGTATCCTCATCAGGCAAACAGAGAGAGGAAGAGAAACTACCCACCTCCAGAAGCGTAGAGGCGTCAGACCGCCGCCACAGCATCCCGGATACACAAGTGTCTAGAGGCCCCACCGACGGATACAAACGCCAGAAACAGCTGAAGAAGAAGCCAACACAACCGGGCACACGGCCACAGCTGCACGTAGTAATGGAGAGCCTGCTTGATAATCCCATGAAAGCCGTTCTTTACCTGAAGGAACTCACCACCATCGTCCAGAACCAGCAAAGCCTGATCCAGACGCAGCGCCAACGCATCGACGAACTCGAGCGGAAGGTGGAGGATCTGATCGGAGAGAACCGACAGTTGCGGGACCCCCATCTGTACGTCCAGCAGCCCGCTCAGCATCACCACCATCACCATCACCATCCGACTCACCGCAGCGCCAGTCCCCAGGCGCCGGCCCACCTCCATCAGCACCCGGGGAGCAGCAACAAAGCCGCGGCTCATCTCGGCCAGCAGGCGCAGCAGCAACCTCCTCCTCCTCCTCCTCAGCAGCAGCAGCAGCAGCAGATTACCGGTCTAGCGGCCCAGCCTCAGCAGCACCCGACTCCTCCTGCGCCGACTTCCCACCATCCTCAGCAGCTCCAGCTCGTTCCCACCTCGCCGCAGTCGCCCAAAGTCAGCAAAGCCGGAACCGACTCCGTCGAGGAGGACAAGAGGAACGCCTGCTGCAAGTCGCTGGTTCCGCAGACTCCGACCACTCTCTGCCGCTCAGTTGGACTGGCCAGGAAAGCGGAGTAAGTCTTATGTTGTGTCATTAATTTGATCTACAGCCAGTCTTCATGGTCTGCCTCATAAAATGCAACAGAAAAAAAGAGTAAAAGCTTACATGACCCCAATAAGGTATTTTCCTGCAGCACACTGCCAGTTTTAGGAGTCTAAATATAGAACATGTTTGGCCAGTCATATCCTCCAGGACCATCAGATATACACGTAATGTCACAGATGGTCATCAACCAAGTTATTTTGCGGGCTGTTACACATGTCCGGGATGATCTTAGAATAATCCTCAAGAATTTATAACACCTGGAAGGAGACACTGCTGAAACTCTGCTGTATTGATTTGACTTTGATTAACTTTTAATCCCCTTATGAGCTTCAGCTTAATTTCCTCACAGGTAATTCGAGCCACTCCTCTATTTTCACATTGTTGCTGCCTTGTTAAATCAACTGCAAGTACAATATATATTGATTTTGAAGAGTCAAACTGGCACTCTGACAGTTGGAGAATTATGAGGTAGACCCTATAGGATTAAACAATAAAGATTAAGTGTTTGTCAGCTGTGTGCATTTTACTTTAATCATTCCTTTACTGGTGTTGCATATTTTAGATGTTCAGAGGTATTTTGTTTTCTTTAGCAGCCCCTCGGTTTACTCTGTTTGCACACTTAGAATGCGCAAGTAATACTTGGAAATGCAATCTGTTTTTGGACTGAGGCAGCAGTTTCGCAGGTGTTATGAGAGCCAGCTGAAATTGTAAACACACATCTTAAAACAAGCCAAACTCCTCAAGGCATATCACAGGACTTTGAGGGGTGATTGTACAGAATATAATGGCTTATTTGCAGGTTCTAAAATGTTCCACCGGAGAGAGAAAAATATCACTGTTTGGATGTCTATCAAATTACAGCTCTTTCAGAGCAACTAAGAAGCTTTGGTGAGTTTGTTGATCAGACTTTTGTTTGAGGGTATTAACTTGGAGTGTACAACTCATTTTCACCATGTTCTAGATACAACAATAAATAGATTGCCTGAATATCTATAACCAATAAAAAAAGAAGCATTCATGTTTAATGAGTTACTTAGAGTCATAAAGAGAATACATAATAGCTATCAAGCAGCTGTTACCAACTATTAGTGTTTCTACAATATTATCCCATAAACCAAACGGGTATCATAAGTCAATATTCATTCAAATGTGGGATAATAGAAATTGTTTTCTCACTGACAATGATATAATTTCATTTCAAAGTTGATATTTCTGCAGTGGTAGGAGTCTGATTATTATTATTATTATGCATGCATTTGCACATCTGCAGTGCCTTTGCAAAGATTATGAAAATGTGGTCTTAATTAGCTAACTGCCTGCTTGTGATGGTTTGATGCTGCAGTTTCCCCACTGTCTTTCTTGCAGAACTACAAGCACAGTTAAAATTCTTGATTCAACTAAGATTTGCATTTTAAATATCTGATCAAATCAGATCAAAATCAATTGAAGGTTGTTGCATAATGAAAACATCCCCTCTTTAAAGGCGGTGCGTTTGCTTCAGAGCTGTCCATGGTGCTGAATGTTCTTTGCCTCCATCAAGGTCACATGAATCGCCTCTGCAAGAGCTGCAAACACACCCGCGTGCACAAAAACGCGGCGCACCGAGTCCCATCTGTTCCACTCAGCCGCATTTGCATTGTTTCTGTTAATCCAGATTGATTTATCGTGCCATTAAGTCATAATTCCTAAAGAGTGCGGGTCAGGAATAGTGTACGTTAGCATGGGGAGGGGGGGGGGGGGGGGGTGAACAGCTTTCAAATATATTCTAGCAGCGACAGAGACACACATAAACCAACACGATATAAGGAGTAGAAAATAAATGTCAGATGGGAATTCACCAGCTAGGTTCATTTGCTAAACATGCACCTCCGACAGCTCTGCAGAATGATGAACAATGAGACAGAGATGAAGAGTGAGAAACATCCCAAGTGAGCATATGCTTTTGTTTTAATCCCTAATGTAAAAGCAGTGATACGTGAAAGGCAGATGACGCGAAGCAGCAGTATAATTTCTACTTAGAGCATTGAGCCTGGTCTGATAATACAGTGCGTGAGAGAAAACATGCATTTCTAGAAGTGACTGGAACTTGTTTAAACGTCCTAATAACACATGTTTATATACTTATCCATGTAATCCATGAGAAAATCTGTTTCTTCTGCAGGAGTACAAGTGCCTCACTTATATCTGGAGGCCATAAAATGTTTTAGCAACAGATTTTTTTTTTTAAATACATGTGAGGTAAGAGCACCTAGTTCACGAGAACGTTGGTATGTTGTAGGTTCTTATGATAAGGAAGCAAGAGGGCACCAAAGTAAACAAATAATCCTTGAATTGAATGTAATGGATTTGCAGCTTTAACCACTGGTTTCCCATCCTAAAAATGTGTTTTTATTTGATTAAAAGGGAGCAGAAAATCCATTTGTAAAGCTCTAAATGAAAAATTAAATGCTTGCTCAGTCACGTCATGCATTTCTCTTCACTAGCGGTGGAAAATTTGAAGGATGCAAATGTAAGCCAGCGGATGCTGTTGAATTGTTGTTTCGCGCTTCGACCTCAAACGTCTCAGATGGACTGAGGTGTTGCAGTCGTATTGCTCAGTTTGAGGAGGATTTTTGAAGGGTCTGTGTGATATGAGGGAAGTCTTCAGCAATCCTGTCTACTTCTCTTTCTTCCCTCTCAGTCTGTCAGCTGCACATCCCACTCTAAGCTCACTTTATTCTCATGCTCGTTTTCTTTCAATTTTTTTTTGACTCCGTACTCTTCGCTTACAAGTTACACCTTTGCCCACCTACTTAATTTCTCCTTTCTCCTTCCTTTTCAGTCCTTCTCCCCTTCACCCAGGCTCACTGTATTTTCCCATTCGCCACATAACCACTTATCACCTTTCTGTTTCCACCTTCCTCTTCTCCTTTTCTGTAATCAGGAGCTTATGCTACTCAACCTACCTCTGCAGTCTGAATCAGTATTCAGACCCATCCTCTAACCATCCTCTCCACCACTTAGCCCATCCACTGACTGGACTGGAGCCCTCATCCTTTTCTTTTCTCTGTATATGCTTCATTGCTGCCAAGTGTTGAAATGAATGTGTGAAAGCTGGGCCATGTGTTCAGGAGAGTGGCAACAATTGTGGGAGAGGTGGAGGCACGTCTGATAGGCAGCAATCTCGTCGCCTGGGGTGGAAATCCCAGAATTCTCATGCAGCTCCGGTGCTTCTCTGCTGCTGCCTCCCACACACTCAAGGATATGCTAAGCTCCAGCTCTGACACACGAAACACTTAAAAATGCACACAAACCCTAACATGGCACATGCCACCTGGCAGAAAGCATGTTTTTCCACATTGGCTTTGACTCCCCCCCCCCCCCCCCTTCCCCCTGCACCCACAATGCCCTCATTCTCCTCCTGCTGGCCTTTTACCAACGGCAGAGCAGCATGTGTGCCATCTCTTCTTCCATTTCCTGCATGCAACTGCACAAGCCCCAAAAAATCCAGAAAAAAAGAAATAAACTCTCTTCCAATATTGTATGGTTAAAGAAGAAAAGAAAAGAAAAAACAAAAATACAGGATAAAACTAATTGCAAAAGACTCCAAAAATTTCCAAACAAGAGATGAAATAAGAGATAAAATAGCACTTTATTGATCCCACAGCGGGGAAATTTGTGTGTTACTGCAGCAACAGTAAAGAAAAACAGACAAGAAACATATAAAATACAAAGTAGAATAGAATAAAAACACTGGACACCACGGTAGCTGGTGTCCCACTTGTAAGCATGCCCAGTATGCATTATGGATGAAGGGTTGTGTAAATATGTAAATGAATAAAAAGTATTTATACATTCACAGTTTATACCTTTACATGCCCCGTTGATGTTTAAAAGAAAGACATTAGCATATATATTAATTAATAACTTACAGTGGTTCAGTTTGGTTACAAGTCTGGGGACTTAAATCTAGGTCCTCCAGCCCTATCAGACTTTGCAAGCTTCGGTTAGCATGCTAAATATTAAAGTTCATGACAGTGAAGACTGAGTAAGTGGGGCCTATTTGAAAGGGTTGCCAGGAGAAAACGTCTCCAAAAATGAAAAGAGAGAGATGAGAATCCAGTCTGGATTTGTGAAATTACATCTCAACCACCACAAGACCTCTGGAACAATCTCCAGATGAGACTATTAACAAATCCCCACAAACCTTATGTTGTGATTTAGCTTGGGCAACCACAATATATATAGCGTCACTATGTATGATATTAATATTAATATTAATATTTCTATTAATATCAATACTAATACAGCCTCGGAGCACCACCTTACTTATTTGATATGTAATGGAAGCAAGGAAAACCATTAATGTCTTAAATCAACTCTTAGATTGATTCAATGAAGTGATCAGTCTCAGGACGCTTTCATGAGTTCTCGCTTGAAGTGACCTTTCATGATACATCAGAAAAACCACAAACAACGACTAGTTAAGATAATACGGAGTATTTATTAACTAGTCTACAAACTACATGAGATAATGTATGTACAAAATATATACAAGAAATATGTGAGCATGATGATCAACCAAAAGTTATCTTGTGAAAGAAATGTGAGATGGTATGAAAGTGAAACATAAATTAATTAAGCTTCAGTTAATTAATAAATGTTCAAAGGAAAAGAAGGAAGGATTTCTTAATCCAACTAAACAAAGTTAAATTGGGTCTGGTAAACCGTAGGTCTGGATTAATTCACTATCACCAACTTCTTGTGACATCAGATCATATTTCATGGCAAATGATCAGGATCCTCCTCAGAGGTTCCGTCTGACTGAGGTGCTTCACTCACGCCCTGGTTCTGCTGGACTGTTCCTCAAATCCTTTGGAAGACTGTCGGGTGGATGGATCCCAAAAATCTTCCCGATCTCCTGGAAGTTCGTCCGGCTCTCTGCGGGCTGTCAGCTCAGTGGTGGTTCTGGTTCGTCCTCTCTCTCTCATCCGTCTCCCCAGAGACGTGCAGCTTCAGGACTGATGTCACGGGATGGTTGATAGTAAAGATGATTTGGGTTAAAGTCGTCTTCTCTGCATCACTCCTCCCTGAGTGATCCGTGGTTCTGAACTCTGCTGAGTTCAGAGCAGGTTTCGTCTCATTCTTTCCTCATTGTTCCAAGTTTCTTCAGTTCTGCCTTGTTCGTTCTTCTGCGTGTTCAGATTCCATCTGATTCTCTCAGATCAGAGCTTCGCGCTCTGCCTGGCAGTGGAATGTGGCTTGCAGCTCTTCAGCCAATGGGAAGCTGACAGAGTCAGGTTTCATCCAATAGTCAGACACATCTCAAATGATCATTTGATTATCAGTTGAGCTTAATGGTTATAAACATCAGTGAATTCTGAGTGAGGCATGTGTAAAATGGATCAATTATTCAGACATGATGAAATAAAATGAACACAATAAAATAAAGCAAAGATCTGAATTATATGAATAAAGAAAGACATTGAATAAACAAATCAGCTAAACAGATAAAACAGGATTAATCTTGGTGATTTAAGATTCCTGTAAAGAAAATACGTGTTAGACATCATTTGATATGAGGAAGTCCATTTCTAACATAAAAGTGGATTTCAGCAGTTGGGTAAAGTGTCTCTTTCTTCACCTTTATGCAGCAAATCCTGGAATGCATGTGATGTGAATTTGGGGAAGAAACATGTAGTTTTTAATCACCAAAGTATGTCATGTTGCATATCAAAAGAAAAGTCTTCATCATGAGATTAACATGAGCTTACTTTCCTGATAATATAAAACAGTTCTTGGATGTTAAGAACACATAACAAAATTGGCCATACAGAACCAATTTATAGCAGGTCGTAAATACTGTGAAGGAGTATCTCCAAGCTTGGAGGATGGGTTCAAAGTTCACCAATTGGCCTTTGTTTGTTTTACCAAAATGTAGGTCCTCTCCTGAGTTGCACTCAGGACCATAAATCAGTGATTCCTCAGAGAAGGTCCTTCTCTGAGCAAAATTCCTCCTTGGGATGTCTGCTTTACATCCAATTGTGGCCTTTATCAATCAGTATGTGTCCCAAAGTATATTTGGTTAGATGTGTGTATCCTTTTGCTGAGACCTTTGGGCTTGAGATCATTACACTTAATAAACTAAAGCAATGCTGTAAGGAAAAGTTAGATGAACTATCTCTGCAAAAATGTGTCATAGAGAAAACGTATCGCTGCTAAAGATGGCTCAGAGAGCTATCATATCATATGGAGGACTTCGTTTTTATACATACTATTTGTACATAATGGCTTGGATTTCGTTAGATGGTGACTCAGTGTAATATACCATGTTAATATGAGTTTTTATTTACTTTGATTATAACTCCCTCTACTGACAGATGCACTTTTTATTCCATGTGAGTGATTGTGACATGCATGTACAATCCAGAGCCATGCTGCTACAAGATGCTGCAGTGTGTCACTTTCTGATTCCCTCTGATCAATGAGCCTGCAGCTTTCTTCAGTGAAAGACCCACCATCTCTGCATACTTGCTCAGAGCCATGTAGCTTTGTTCCACAGGTGCTATATCCTTGCTCTACATAAAAACTGTCGACTCTATGTCTTTCAGTGTTATTTAACAGCCACATTTTTTCTCTAATTCAACCAGTTTATTCATTTAGCTGTGAAAATGATTGTTTCTGATCTTTATCCTCGCCTTCAAACTCGCAAACCAACACTAAGTAAGAGCTTGGTGGGTTTGCAGTTTTATATCAGTGATTCAGGAGACTTGTATTCTAAAACAGAGTATCTCAAGCTTTCTTGTTGTTATTTATTCTCCATTAGAACTGGCCAGTTACATTTGAACTGGTTTTGATTACAAATAACCAGTTTGGAGAGAGAGGAAAAAAAAAAAAAGAATGAATTGGCCAAAAGGCACACCCGGTCTCAAATGCAGTATCATAGTGGGTTATTTGACATGCAAATACTCTGAGACCTCTATTGGTCATAAGAGCAGCTGGAACCCTCCATGAAGGTAACGGTAGGTTAGCAGAACTGTATTTTAGCCCCAAACCTGATTATTTTCTCAGCCTAACCAAGTTGATTTCTACCTCTAACCATGGCATGTCATTGTTTAATCAAACAAATAGCCATATAAGTGTTAATGCTATCAGAATGTTACTCAGAGGTAAAAAAAAAAGAAAGAAAATCGTGACATAATTTTATATCATTTAGCTTTATACAGTTTAATTTTCAGTCAGTTATGATCAGTGAAGGAAACAAGGAGTCTTAGCTTCTATATCAATTCTGACACCCACTGACATCAGCAAAGCCCTGAATTACAACATGCTGCCCCCAAAGGTAACAGGAGTGGGCTTTAGACTGACAAAGAGAATTTCAGAGTATTAGTTGGTTTCATTTGTGAAGATGGAGCAAAATGTAAGATCTAATACAGAAATTTTTCTCACCTCACTGAGTCAAGTTCACCCATTTATACGCAAAGCAGAGCACCTTTTGACATTTGCTCAAAGTTGTGCAGGATGAGAATGACTGTTTTTGCCACACTTTGGTCGACAAATTCTTAGAAAAATATTCCCTGCTGCAGGCTGCAGCAAATTTATTCAAATCTTTTATTTTAAAAGTAAAGTTGTGGTGCAGCTGGACATGAGGCAGACAGTGTTGTTGAGGCTCCAACGCTAAAAACACTGTTGGAAACTATCAATTTCATCAGTCCTGGCAGCATTGAAATCCCATTTTGATATTCAAAAGCTTCATTGAGAATTATCTGCAACTATTCAAAGCTTTGGCTGCCAACTGTAGTGACACTGCAAAAACAAATCTTAGCAAGTATATTTTTCTCATTTCTAGTCAAAATATCTCATCACACTCAAAATAAGACAAAATTACTTAAAGAAAAACACTTCAGTAAGATATAGGATCTTGTTTTAAGGCAATGCATCTTATTTTAAGAAATCTTATCAAGAAAATTTTGCTTATGCCATTAGCAGAATTTTTTTTTGCTTGTTACAAGCAAAAAAATTTTGGCCACTCTTTGAATAAGTAAAAAAAAGACTCGTTTGCTTGTAATAAGCAAAAAAAATTCTGCCAATGGCAAAAGCAAAATTTTCTTGTAAAATTTCCAGGGGTGGACATGAAAAAATTGCTCTCTCTCGCTCTTTCTCTGTAAAATGGCCTTGCAGGGTTGAGACCTTTTCATGTTAAATATTGTCATCAAAAGTAGTTGCAGCATTGTTCTGTAATCATCCATATTTATTATTCATTAGTCCATAATTATTATATCTCTAGTAAAATATCTATAATGTCAGTTAAGTATGGATTAGGGATGGGCGATACTGAAATTTTTCATGTCAATACAATACCAGTAGTTTATGGCACTTTTTCAGCGATACCGATATCGATACAGATACTTTTTGTCCTTTAAAAGAAAATCACATGATTTTACATTTTGCATTAATTTCTTGAATGCAAGGGTAATATTAGATGTAAGTAAAACCTGAGAACAGAACTGTAAAGAAATGCTTTTAAAACAATAATAAACTATAGTGATGATAAAATTGAACAAAATTAGATAAAAAAACGTCTTTCAGTGATCAAATAACACAATATATACTAACTAAAATAATCAAATTTATTAAGTGGAAAATGTTAACATACAAAATGCAATAGTAATATTACAAATTTACCAAAATGTAATGTAAAATAACCTGCATTAAACCACTGAAAGACAACAAAACATCGTCATCATCACTATCAGTAGCAGCATTATCATGACATCTGATAAGCTACCACAATTATGTGATACGGAAGCTAGAATCTGTCTGCTTTCATCATTTCATCACTTAAAACTCTCAGAAGTAGAAACAAATTGCATGTTTTGTATCTATACAGTGGTATCACGATACTCACAAAAGTATCGATTCCGATATTTTGTCAAGCTGGTATTGAAATATCGACTCCAAGGTATCGATACGCCCTTCATTAGTATGGATCACTAGTATGTGCCCTTTCTATCTTTTCCCTCCTCTGCTGCATACTGCTTTGAGCTTGTTAGCATCATTAGCTAGGCCATTAGCTTAACGGGTATGCAACTTTATGGAAGTCCCCCCCCCGTGATTTCTGCCTATACTTGCACCAGTCTTTTCATGCAATCACCTCTTCTCTTCTGATGATGTCAACTTTTATGACCACAAGTGTCATCATGTTCCATTTTAGGGAGCCCATCTGGTGACGTTGTCAGAAAAACAAATTAACTTGTGGTCTCATGTTACTGATGCATAGCAATGACATAGTTAGGATGTGGCAACGCGTTATGTTTTGGTGAGCTGCTTTACGGTTGTATCATATTTACCATGCGTGAAAGTTGGACAATTTTGATTTGATTTGATTATAATTTAACTTTGGAATGAACTACTGTATAGTGAAACCCTGTGATCTCTTGCAGTTGAACACAGTGTGGTATAGAGTGATATCATATTTTGTCATCTGTTGTGATCACAGCAGGACACTGAGGTAAGGACACAACCCAAAATGGTCTTATTTCAATGGGAGGAGTTCACCTTGAACATCTGTTTGCACTGTCCCTAAAAAAATATGTTTCTTTTTCTTATATACAATGTTTATGATCATTTACAAGTTTTAACTTTAAATCAGAGTGAACAGGGAAGTTTGACCAAAATCACATAAAGGCCTTTATGAGAAATCTGAAAATGGCCTTATTTCAGCGTGAGGAGTTAATATAAAACAATATGCGGACATGGTGCAAGTTCTTGATGCATTTGTAATGCATGGCCACACATTGTTGTTTCCACACATTGGTAATGCATAGCCATGACTTATTTATCTCATATAGTTGTCTTGTGGATAACATCTTGTGGCCATGCTTAACCTGTGGCGAAGAGTTTTTTTTTTTTTTTGCTGTCATCAGAGGGGCTCTGTACATTTTTGTGCTTTGCAACGCTATCTTTCAGGCTTCTCTTGATATGTCCTATAAAAAACATTCACAGTACCCACAGAAGCTTCCAACCTTCAGACGGTTGGAAGCTTCTGCTGTTACTTTAAGGATTATCACAGCTATAACTGGGTAGTCAGATCAGAAGATGCCTATATTGGGAATTTTGGAGGGCATGCAGTTAAAGAAAAGCAAACTCAAAGCTGAGCTCAATCTCAGAGGGTTTGGTGCAATACACTTTTCTGAGGGAATGATTTCAGTGACTTTCTAAAGTGGTTTAACTGCTGTTTCTTGTGCTCTAAATGGTCCCATTTACCTCCAATTATGCAACTACAGCACAAGTTTTAGAGGCAAAAATCTTAAATTAGTCATGGTGGGAAAATATATGTACAGTATTATGTTGGTAGTTTTTTTAGTCTCAGAGGCCTGAAAGAAGTGTTACCCTGCTTTTTCTCTGTAGATAATAGATGGGTGGATGATGCAGTAAAGAAGCTTAAATGGACTCCTGGAAGTGGACTCTCCTGTCCTGCAAGCTTGTGCTCTTTACTCAGTTTTCCCTCCCTCCGTCTGAATGGAAATCACGTCTGCTTGGTTATGACCGGGTGGCTGCTGCTGCAATCCAAATCATGAATATCACATTTGGGCCATAGTGCTTTAAAATTGCTTCATTTCTCCGAGGATGTAGCTGCAGGGTGATTCCTGACTCTTTGGTTGAATATTAGTTGCTTTCATGCACAAGCTGAGCGCAGTAATAGACAGTCCCAGGTGTCTGTTATACAACTGTGTGCACTCATGCATGTGTGTGTTCAAGATTGTGTTTATTTTTGTGTTGGGGTGTTAAAAGGACATTAAAAAATTCTGTTCTTGTGAAATATATGAGATAATTTAGGGGGTCTTGACTCTTTTTACATCTGTATGTGGTAGAGTCTAATTTGCTTCAAGGCTTTGGCTAATTGTACACCTGTTTGCCCAAAGGTGCTGGTTGGATCAGATTATGGTTTAAAAGCAGTGGCTAGGATGTGCAAAGCAATGCAACTTTAGAGAAAACAGCTCATTATTTGTCCACTGCTAATGTGCTCCTATATTTCACGGCAACTATGTTGGCATCTTTGAACAAAAGCATGGGTTTACTGTGTTAAAACAAAGCAAAAACCAGCTATACTGTATATCTTTAATCCACATAAAGACATTGGGGAGTTTTATGTTCATACATGTAGGAGAATTCAAATTTGCACCTGCAATATTGACTTCCAGCTCAAGGTCAAAGCGCACTGTCCTGATAATTTTGGAAGTTATCCTCAAAATTATTCATAACCTCCAATTAAAGAAAATGCTAAATTCACAATAGTTATTCAAATAACAAGAAACTAAAGAAACTAATAATGTAAATTTACAAAATTATAATCTAGTGCCAATAATACTGCTTTTCAGTTGTAGTTGAAAATAATAATAATAATCATAAAAAACAAAGAAAACCGTCTTGGACATATTAGAGCACTTTCCAAAGAACAGTGGACCAAAATACCTGTGAACAGGTGTAGAAGTATTTTTGAACATTACAGAAAACACCTGATTGCCTCAAAGTGTTTCTCAACTAAATTTTAGCTTCAGAGCCCCATCATGCTTGTTTACTTGTTTTACTTTTCAACAAAGAGACAAAAAAAGAAAAAAAAAAAGACATGGACAGTGCAACTGCACAAAATTCCCAACAATCCCCATGGGAGGGTTGCTGAGGGGCCCAAATGCTGTCCTACTTTTCTCTTGGCTCAACTGCCAAACAGCTTCCTTTAGCATCATCATCTTCTCTGATTTCCAAACATCGCAACCCTCATTTTTTCTGTAGATTTCCTGTCACCTGTGCAACAATCTACAGAGTAATAGACAGTCCTGCCATCCTCATCCCTGACTAAAACAGATGACTCACATGACATCATTTTTTACATGCGAACATTGCACAACAGTTTACACCTCTGCACAGAATATTTATGTTTTTGTTTGTCTTGTTACACTAGCCGCACTCCCCGTGTTGCGAGTGTAACAAGCCTTCATAGTTGGAGGTAAATGATTCTCATGTCGGACGGCAGCATTTAATTTCTCCCTCATGCAAATGAGCAGCAGGACTAATGAGCAATCAGCCGAGTGTGTCATTCCTGTGTAATCTACATATTTCAGTGTTGTGATTGCAAATGAAAATGGCATCACTGTTGTCATGTGGTGTCACTCAATCTGATGGCATATCATAAATAGCGAATGTCATGGGGTAACCAAAGCTTTCCTCCATATCAGCTCCATTTTCTTGCACTTTTCTATAAGGTCAACTACTTTGCAACTTTTTTTGTGCTAGTATTTAAGTCATTTGATATAAAAACATCTCTTTAGCTTTTATAAAAAACTCCATATGTTAATGAGTGAACTCCTCTAAAATCTGCAGCATTACTGCATCCATTTCATGGTGTAAATAACAAACATGATGTGTAGGCATTTTCAGATATTCACCAAAAACCTGCTCTTAATTACACTCATACATTTCAACTTGTTAGCTTTATCTTTCAGTCCAAAACGTGCTGGCAATTAGCAGCAGCTGCTAATGAGTTGACCACACGCTATCACTTGTAAATGGCTTGAAAATTATACTTAATTTAAAAGCCTTTTGCTCCACTGTTTGTCATGCACTAGCAGTGCTTGAAGCTAGAGTTTCTCAAGGGAAAACAGTTTCATGCCTCTCAGTAGTCAGTGAGCCTCTAAAGTAGAGGTTCCTGGAAAGAGGACACAGTGTGCGGTTATAGAAAAATGGCCACCCATCTGTCGCAGAGATTTCACCTCCTGAGGGATTAATGCTGAAAATCCCTCAGACAGACAATTGTAATTGTTTTGCGCCATGTGCACCAGTGTGCATGCGTTTGTGATTGGACAGGGTCAGGCTCTTGGGGCAGACACAGTTAGATCTGAATACTTTGGACAAAATTTCAAATGATAGATCTTTTTTTTTTTTTTTGGACCAAGATTATGGTTTTATATCTGTTAAAATGTAGCTCTATATATGAAATCTGTACTTTCATTACTGCTTTTTATTATATACAGTATATTCAAAACTACATGAAATGATACTTGATGGGGAAAAAATGGCTGCATTATCGGAAGTAAATTGTAGCACTCATTCATGGAGCTGCTGCATTTGTATAATACATGACAATACTTAACAATGTGATTGCACATACTATATAATTATGGTTCAGCTTTTGTTCATCAATAGCAGCAGCAGTACAAAGTGCTGGTGAGTCACATTGGGTGATGCAAACTGTAAAATGTTTTGACCTCATATTGATGCCTTTGCATCCAAGCCCGATGACTGTGCTTCTGTTTCTGCATCATATTGACAAAACAGTCCAATTACCCACTCCAAGTGATAAAAAAGATAAGATTAAAATGCTTGATAACTGTAAAAGTGAGATATCTGTTTCCATTAGCTGTCTGCTATTCACTCTACAACTGGTTAGCTGCAATGTGCTTTTATCTGGTTTCGGCTTGGCATATAGTCGCTGAGTAGAAATAAAAACATGGAAGTTAAAGAACAGATTTTGATGCTAAGTGAATTCACCCCAAAGTATGTAAACACTAGAGGGCTGGATCTATAAGATCCAAATTTGCGTGTAGTAATTTGCCCGTGTAATCCAGTGCACTTCCACTAAAAGTGAAAGCCCAAATAATAGCAGGTGCAAACATCTTGGAAACACTCCTATATAAATGAGGGCTTTGCGTGTTTTGAGGTTTGCAGCGTGACTAATTGTGAGAGATGAGAGTGCAAGAGAGCTCCTAAATCTGATTTCTCATTCAGCTCATCCCATGATCAATTCCTCCCTGTCACTCATTTTCCAGTTTCCAACTTCCAAATGCCTCTGAGATCTCTGACCTCATCCGCATGTCCAAGCCCGCTACCTGTCAACTTGATCTCCTCCCTACAGTATTGGTTAAGTCCTGCTTATTGTCTCTGCTCCCCCTTATTTCTACCATCATTCACTCTTCACTCATGACTGGAACTGTTCCCATTTCTTTAAAACTGCTGCTGTCACCCCTATACTTAAGAAACCTGGTTCAGACCCTAACAACTTCAATAATCTTCGCCCAATTTCTAACCTTCCTTTCATTTCAAAAATTCTCGAAAAAACAGTTGCCACACAACTCCACACCCATCTGACCCATAATTCCCTGGACAGTTCCAGTCTGGTTTTCGTCCTCGCTACAGTACAGAGACGGCTCTCATTAAAATCACCAACGACCTCCTCATGGCTGCTGATTCTGGTCTACTCACTATTCTCATCCTCCTAGACATAAGTGCCGGCTTTAATACAATTTCTCACTCTATTCTCCTCTAGAGACTGTCTGCCATCGGCATCTCCCATACTCCTCTAGATTGGTTTCATTCTTATCTTTCAGGCCACTCTCAGTTCATTCAACTCAAGTCCTTCAGATCCCACCCCTCCCCTGTTACATCTGGTGTGACCCAGGGCTTAGTCCTGGGACCTCTTCATTATCTATCTCCTTCCCCTTGGCAATATTTTCTGTAAATACAACATCCATTTCCACTGCTTCGCGGATGACACCCAGCTCTACCTCTCTAGCAAGCCCAGCTCCACTCTCCCTCCTTCCTCCCTAATTTCCTGCTTATCCAAAATAAAATCCTGATTCACTTCCAACTTTCTTAAATTGAACACAGATAAAACAGAAATCCTCCTCATAGGCACTGCATCTGTCCTTTCCAAAGTCAGTAGTTTCCTCCTCACCATCAACGGATCCCCAGTTTCCCCTTCCCCTCAGGTTAAGAGTCTGGGTGTCATCCTCGACAGCTCACTATCATTCAAGCGCACATCAGTAATATCACTTGCTCTGCATATTTCCATTTACATAACATCTCTCGTCTCAGCCCCTCCCTCACCCCCAGTACCGCTTGTATCCTAGTCCACAGTCCCGTCACCTCCAGAATCGACTATTGCAACTCACTCCTCTTTGGTCTTCCTCAGAAGTCCCTCCATAAGCTACAGATGGTTTAAAATTCAGCCACCCGCATTATCACCAGAACCTCCTCCTTTCACCACATCACCCCCATCCTACAGCAGCTGCACTGGCTCCCGGTTAAATCCAGAATATTATTCAAGATCCTTCTGTACAGATTTAAAGCTACCCACCACCATTCCCCCCTTATCTGTCTGAACTCTTCCAAATGGTCACTTCATCATGCTCTCTTAGGTCTTCCTCTTCAATCCACCTCACTGTCCCCCCCTGTATGGGGTGTCTAAAATAAGAGGGAAAAGTGGTTTGGAAGCAGTTTTGGGTCTCCCCTGTGAAGAAGAAGATTTCTTTCCCCAATCGCAATAGCGAGCGAGAAAAGCTTAAAGGCCTCCTTCCACTGAAAACCCGTTTAACTTGCTCCTTCTGAAATACGGAGGGTTTCCCCTTGTTTACTTACACATGCTGACTTGCTAGCGTTGCGTTCCCCCCAGTCGGCTGTGCTTCCTCATCACAGAAACAATACGAAGAGAAGAGCGAATTGGGAACAGCCTTGCACTTCTACGTAACATTGCAAATAGCATATCCCACGTGGGGTTTCTATCTGTCCATTGGAAGGCAGGTAACCCTCCACTACACACTAGAAGTAAAGACGGCACGACTGTAGCTTCGGAGTTGAGAAGCTAATTAGCTAACTGTTTGTTAGCATGGCGGAACAAACTTGTTTGTCGGCTCTATTTCCTGTCTGAAGCGAAATAAGAGCGGAGGGCGGAGCTTCCTTCATACACTGACGGGAGCCAGCCAATCAGACGGAAATTCATGAGAAGGACCCGGAAAAGCCTGCCATTGGACCACAAGCCTCTCTTCTAGTATACAAATACAGCTGGATACTAAGCAACCAGAAGGTTTTTTTAAACAGAAACGATGCAGAATGCATTCAATAATAATGGAAAACACAGAAATATTAATGAAATGACCATGGAAGTACAGCTTTAAAAGTGGGATTTTTAACTTCTGCATGTCTGATCTTAAAAATTCCAACTGTATGGGGTAGTTTGTGTCTAAAATAAAAATGAAAAGTGGTTTGGAAGCAGATTGGGGGTCTCTGTAACTGCTTGAGTGTTGCCCGGTTAAAGTGTGGGGGTGGCCAGTGGGGTTGCTAGTGACTGGGCAGGGGTGGCCGTGGCCACCCCGTAGCTCTGCCCCTGAGTTTTAGTACTCATTAAGCTCCACAGTGGCTACAAATGTTCTGTTTGGTTTGTCCAGAATATTTAAATCCGTGTTAAATAGTGGTGTTTGTTGTGTTGATTTATATTGAATTCAATAATGAAACCTGAATACGTTGCCCTAACTGCTCATGAAAAAATATTCTGAATCAGTTATGCGTGACCAGCAACACCCCCCTTAGAAGCTTAAGCCTTTTATGCGCAAAGCTGCCAGTTTGCACCTGCTGTTCAAACATACTACAATATACCAAAAAAAACCACCTCATGGTTGATAAATCACTTTGCGAGTGCCAAATTTCATATACAGTATTTCTCCCCCCAACACACGCAGAATTGTGCATAAATGCACCATGTTGCATATTCATTGCGACATACTGTTATCTGGATAGGACGCGCTATTTAGCACCTTTGAAGGACGCAAACCTTTGTCCACGCTGTTAGTAGATCAGTTTGTACATTTTTTTGCGTGGGTGGGCAATGAAATTGCTCATGCTTTTATACCTATAGCCGATTTAGGGATTTTGGATTGATACATCAATATAGATTGATATACTGTATATTGTTACACCCCTATTAAACACCACAATAAACTTATGGAGATAAAGTAATTTGTTGATTTGCGAACCACTTATCCAAAATTTTGGCGCAGCAAAGTTAAATAATAAGTGAAGAAAAATTGTTTTTGTCAGACATTAGATACCACTTTTCTTAAGAATTCATTGTCAGCCAAGGCCAGATCTGAATATCCCCCCAACTTTAGTTCAGGAAAGAGGAAACAAAAATAAAATATCTAAACTGACAGAAAAAAGGGAAAAATTAAATAGAAATGAAAGGCAATTAATATTCTCCCATTTGATATTTGATTTATATTTTATACATGTGATTTCTTTTTTTATAAAAGCAATATTCTCTTCTTGAGATGTAAACGCTGGAGTCTACAAATGTGAAAAGATCCACAAATCATTCTGGCCTAGCTCCTATCTTTAAAAGCAAGGTCTATCTTATACCCTCAGGGTAAATTTTGCCTTATTTGTAGTTTATGGGGCACATGTTGCTTTTCATATGTAATATCCAGCACGTACATGTCATTTGTTGGCCACTGTTCTCTACCCAGCATGATCTTCATTTCCACTGTGGCATTGTGTGCTCACAAACTGTATGCTCAGGCATGCTCTCACCTAAGGAAATGTCAGGTGTGGTTAATGTTACAGCTGTGAGTAATGTTCAAAACCATCCACATAAGGCTGCTAGGCTCTGCAGAGCTGATCAGAGCAGGCACTACATGTCCAGTTGGCTTTCCTGGGCTTCTCAGCAGATCATGCACGGTATCTAAACCTCCCTCATTATTTTTATTTGCCCTGCATCAGAGAAAAATGAAAAAAAAGACAAGTCATCTAAATAATCCCTTATTGCAGTAGTCACAAATGTTGGAACAGATTTGTTAATCCATTTAATGTGTTCTTCTTGTCGCATATGGCACTTTGTTTTCATGCTGTTGCTACTCTGTGTGAAAGTCAAATAATATATTTATGTTCTTTTTTTCTGAAGCAATCAGGTGAAGCTTTAACCAATATAAATCTGCTTCCAGTTCACTAGATATTGAGGGTGGTAATGTCTATAATATTGCTTATACATAATCAGAAGATCATGAAAAAGCTTTTTACTTCCCGTTCATTGCGATTACATTAGTTCCTCTTATTGAAAATCCTGACGTAATGATTACATCATTGGGTGTGCAGTGCCACAGGGAGGAGTCAATGATTTCACAAGTACTGTCACTTGAGGTTTCACTTTAGAGCATGAGGGATAACCAGGGCATAAAATATGAGTGAGTCATATGGGAACTGGAGAAAAAGTCTATTGTATGTACATAGTGCGGTCCTGTTATGTCTTGCCTAACCTTTATATACATGGCATCATCCTCATCAGTCTGGTGTGACAGTTTGCTAGTTTGAGCATCATTGAGGAGCATGCTAAATATCTGTCTAATCTGACCCACTGCCAAGTGTTCAGCAGATGGCTGTGCAGCAGCAGTGTAGCCTGATCCACCATTTAAGCAGCTAAAACTGCCCGATGTTGGAGGCACCAGCTGGACATCAGATAAAAACAGTGTGGGGGGAAGATGCTGCTTTCATGGGAGAACGGTCCATTCCTGTTTCTGTGTGGTGGTGGTGATAATGCAGTCTACTTAAGGAGCTAAAGTCTTTCTCACCATTCTGTTAGAGTCATCGTCAAAACAGTGACTTTAAATAACTTTCTTTTTTTTTCAACCTGGACCTTATTTCTAGGAGTTTATACATGCATTTACTCACCGGTGACTCATTAGGAAGATATTACGTTGAGTGGCCCTTCAGTGTACATCTATGTAATGGCAGAGATGGGGCAGCCTCTATAGTAGACATTGTCTGCAGCAAAACTCCTTGATTTTCACCAATACTTTAAGGAGAATGAATGAACGAACAAGTGCTATATTCCTGTGAGTCCAGATTTAGCTTTCCGTTAGTTATCAGGGTGTTCTACACGCTTTTCAGGGCTGTGCTTTCCCGATACGCACTTCCATAATGCAGCTGAGAAGAGCAGCTTTCTCCCCAGACGAAAAAACCCACACAATTTGCGAAACTCTGAACTCACAGGACAATAGTACTCGTTTGTTCGTTCATTCTACTGAAAGCATTGATGAAATAAAGGAGTTTTTCTGCAGATAATGCCTTACAGAAAGGCTGCCCCGTCTCTCCCATTACACTGAAGGGCAAATCAACGTTGTATCTTACAAAGGAGTCAAAGTGATGCAGAAATTTTACCATTGAGTAAATGCACGTACAAGCTCTTAGAAATAAGGTCCAGGTTAAAAAAAAAGATGGTTATCCTTTAATGCAAAAGCTTTTGCTTTCCGGGTCTAACTAGGTGACATTGCTCACAAATACATACTTCAGTCACAGACATTTGCTGGTGAGTGTCACCAGGGACAGCGAGCATACTGGTTCTAACAAAGTTGTTGACAATGAAAAAGAGAAGTTAGCAGTTGCCATAGCAACACAAACATCTGTCATGATTTTATTTAGTCTTGTGGATGCTGCTTGGTTACCAGTTAGTTCAGCAATGATTCTCCCTCTATGAGATGTTCTGTCCTAGCACTTTGGTTTTATATAGAAATATCTTAGTAAAGATTAACCACTGATAAATCCCACATGTTCCTAACCAGCATCCCCATTCATTGTCATTTGCATTGAAAAACACTCTTAATCAACCTCATATAGTAACAACACATTCCCTTAGATACCACATGGAAGTTGTTTGTATTTCTTCTCTGGACTGGAGAGGAAAGAGGAGAAAATAAAGAATTACTCGGTCCTGATATTGAAGCCGGCCAAACATTGTTTAGCTAACTCACTTCACTCATGTTAGCATTTATTTTTGAGGCACTTTTCATGCATGAGGCAACACAATGTGTTACACAGTCAAAAATCAAAATACATTTGAAGCAACCTCATTAAAGCGCAAGAATAGAAGATGAATATTATTCAACAACTCAGTCATAACGTACTCTGTTCAAAAGAGAAAAATAGAAATGGTTTAATTAAAAGAAAAAGAAGAAAAATTGAATGTGGCATGAGAAAAAGGAGTGCAGTTAATGATTTGGGATCAAAGGAAGGACCTCAGTGAGAAACAAAGAAAAGAAATAGTTCATTATCAAACTCAATACAAAAAAAAAAAAAATAGATAAATAACGTGTCACGGCACACTGATGAGATATGCAGCTGGAGGAGAAACAGCAGAGCTCCTACCTTTGGAAGCACATTCTCAGCACTGCTGCAGATGCAGCTCTTTCCCATTTGACTTCAGCTTAGTTCTGATTTGCCCGAGGTAACTAAATATGTTTTATGCCCAGAGGAATGATAGCATCCAGCATAGATGGCATGATGGTTGGAAAATGCCCAGTTTGTCTCCTACCTCACGTTAGTGAACAAAAACCCACTTGGATTATTTGTTGCACAGGTCCCAAATCACAGCACAAAATCTAATTGTATCTTTTTCCTGGAAGCAGTATCAGAAGCCATTCTTGCCCAGAATCTGTTTTCCTCTGGTGTGTTTTTTGTTTTGTCTGAAAGGATCTCAAGCAACTTTTGGGCCAAGCAACATAAGCACGAAAGAGAAAAAGAGGAGCATGCATGTCCAAATGTGGCATAAATCTGGCTGAGACGCATTTTGGAGACAATGTTGTCCAGATGAAATAAATCCAACTTAACATCAACTGTGAACCCCATCAGATAACAGCGCTCTTTCCAACAAAGGCACAGCAGAAAGGTTAAGTTCTGTTTCTTCCCCAGTTTTCTGTTTCTCTATGGGATTTTTTCCACAACAGTTTTCTTTGTCCATTAAAGGGGTCAGACAGCTCTGAGTTTAATTTAAAAGAGAGCTTTGAAAGCATCTTTGATTTTTGGGGAATTAAAAACCCATAAACCCAGATTTTATTCCCAATAGAACATATCAAATATTGAAACTGAGGCATTTTACCATTTCATGATTGCAGTTTGATCCAAGCTAGTCCCTTTTCTTCTCAGTCAGCAGAACTTGAGATCCATGGTTTCTAAAAAAAGGAACATCTGATCACTGAACAAATTTTCACCATTTAAATGAGGTTTGGTCCAGAAAAGCCAATGGTATTTCTGGATCTTGTTCTTATATGAATTCATATTTGCATGATAGAGCTTTTACCTGCATTTGTGGTCTGTAAACTGTGTTCACATGTTTAATGTTGTGCACCCCGTTTTGGACCTTTGGCCTTGTCCCATGTGCACAGAGATTCTTCAAGTTATCAGAATATTTTGATGATATTATACACTGTAAAAGGTGGGATCCTCAAAGTGTTTGCAAGTTTACATTAAGAAACATTTTACTGAAATTGTTCCACAGGTTTTAGACACATTTTTGCACATTATTGAAGCTTTATCTTTACATCAGAGAGGCTCCAGTCGTGTTACTGACCTGTTGACAGTAAATCTGATCAGTTGTATTCTGTCAATTACTTTTTTAAAGATGTGTTGCAATCAAATTCAAAATGAGCTAATATTTTCCACAAAATAGAAAAAATGCCTCAGTTTGAATATCTGATATTTATGTTCTATTAGGAATAAGATATGAGTTTATGGGATTTGTAAATAACTGCATTGTGTTTACATTTACATTTTCCATGGCATCTCAACTTTTTGGGAATCATGGTTGGAAATTATAATTGTTTTGGAGTTAGTATAAATTTTCTGTAGCTACTAAAGATAAATCCAAGCTGGCAACACTGCAGTTCTATCATGTGATTATGTGGCATGTGAGGCTCTAAATTTAATTTAGATGTAAACAGCTTTCTTTTTTTTTTAATGGTGATTGGACGGTTTAGACACAAAACAACAATAATTCAGAAATTCAGAGTGAAACTGTTTAAAATTTAGTGATAAATGCCAGAGGGGATGGGAATAAGCCACAATCAGACTGAGGTGGATGAAAACCAGAGTTGCAGTTTGATAGGTTTTTCTTTTTTTTTTTTTTTTTTTTTTTGGAGACTAAATATGGGGACGATATGTTTTCTCCTTCCATTGTTGGCCCCCTCTTGGGAAAATTTGTCTTACTCTTTCTGGTCCATCTCCAGCTCCCAGTTTCGCTTACAGAGGGCGAGTTAAGCCGCTTGGGACGGCCCAAGAGTCTGTGCTGATGTAAAGCTTTCAGGAAAGCCGTTTCTCTCTCTTTTTCAACTCGCATACGTGCAAAAGAATTGATACAGCGGGCTTTTCAGTTAGAAAAATGAGGTGTGAGATTTTTCTTTGCTAATAATCCACAAAGACGTTTTACACGCCATTCCCAGCTCGGAAAGATGCGCCCACTGGCATCGAATGTGAGTCGGTAAAACATGGAGATAAGCAAGTATTTAGAGCAACCGCCAGTTAACCAAACAGAAGTGGAATATTGCAAAGTATTGCAAACATGTTTGAGTCTCTGTGATCAAAGTGCTTAAAAGACACTGCCAGGACATGGGCTGACTCGTGCAATATTTGTGGTATAACAGCTGAATTAAATTAAGATCAAGGATGGTGATGAGCTCTTTGCAGACGTCAGTTCCTTGTTCTCCATTTATCTTTTTACTTAATTTGAGGTTACAGGCAGAACTGTTAGACTTTAAACCCCTTTTCTGTTGCTTTGCTTGAGATTTATTTGTAATCCACCTTACTGGAGTATGTGAATATCTCCTTTCTTTGTCTAAATTTCAGGATTTATGAAGACAAAATAAGAATGACACACGAATATCAGGTAATGGCAGCTACTGTAATACAAATGCCATGAAAGCCACCACTAATGTCACTATATTTTCTTGCTCCAATAACAATGGCGTCAATGTTAAAATGTATTTCTTGTTATTTTGATGGAAGAATTTGCTCATAGCTATTTTTCTTTGAAGCGACAGCTACAAAATGAAGCTGTCAAATATTGTGATAATATTCCAAGCTGGGAAACGGATCATGTCTTTGGATACAGATCCTTAAGTCACACTGAGCCTCTGACACAGTAAAGCTGAAGCAGGAGTCCACTGACAAACACAGACAAGAGTAAAAAGCAAGACACAATAAAAGCACTGTGTGCAAATTACAGTCCCTCACACAGAAGAGCTTATAAGAGCTCATAGATTCTTTATAGCCGGCATCACTGAGCTGAAGCCATGAAGGGGGCTGAGTCGGTGGTGTAGAAGAGACCGAGAGCAGGTCATGCAGGTTTGGTTTAATCTGAAACACCTGCATTGATCAAAGCGTGTACACTGCTGAAGGATTGCATGCTTGTGTGCATGTGTGTGTGTGTTCAACTCAAGGCAGGGATTTGTAGTCTTGCAAATGTTCTATTTCAAACGAGTGGAGAGGAATTCATGGTGACGTCTCGTAGAGGAAATTTTGGCATAAGCCCGAACACGAGAATGAACCGACTGTCGCCTCTGTGCAAGTGTGAGGAAAAGAGAGAGATTAAACAGGAAATTACAGCTCTTAATGTCCTTATATCAGTGAAGCTTATTTCTTGGATGAGCAGATTCATGATACATAACATGATAGTTCAGCTTTGTCTGTGTCTTTCCCACAGTTATTTCTTTAAAGGTCTGTTCATAAAGCTACCTGGTCACGAACCAAATGGCCAAAAGCAGCTTGGAAGCTGTTTTTTGGCAAGAAAAATGGAGCAAACGGTGAGCAAAAATATGTTATTGAGAGAAAACTGTGAGAAGCATATGATCAAAGTAAAAGGCGATATAAACGGGCTTTTAGAGATAAAAAGAGTTCAGTCCTTTTGTAACCCACTTTAGTCTCCTGCGAGACATATCTCTCCAAATTTGGTGAATTCAGTGACTCGTGGCCTCAAGCTATTGACACAGTCTGACATGGGGGGTGGGGATAAAATGCCAGATATCACTCCATCTGCGCACCGCCTACATATGTGTCATCATAACCTCACAGTGCAACAACTTGCAAATAATTTTTATCGGATAAATGCTTTAACCGACAAAAAATCTTCAAAATAAGCATTTTTCCAAAAGAACTGTTTAAGACTGATGTTATGACCCTAGCATTTTTCTGATTTGATTTTGAGCTGAAACGAAATGGAAAAAGAGGTGAGACGAAAAGCTGAAATTTAGTGACCAGCTGAGTTTTACCGAGTGGATTTGGCTACGTTTAGATGCTAACAGGCTGGCAGTTTTATAACGTCAGCGTGCTGCCTTTGACTTCAAACAAGGAATAGGCCTACGTAAGCGAGAACAGTGTCACCGTTTTAATCCAGCTCTTTAAAATTGCAAAAATCCCATCAGTGATGCTGCAGAACAAAGACACTTCAGACATCAATGATTTTATGATATAGCACTGTTGACAAATGATGTTTAGACATGATTGAAAATTAAAACAAGTTAAATTCAATGCTCTGCTAAACATTATACCCTATTTGGGAAGGGCAGAATGACACATTGATCTTATAATGATTACATTAAATGATATTGTCTCAAATTGATCACTGGCTCCTGAATCAAATCAAATCAAAATATTTTTTTTGATTATTCACTGAATTGATATTGTTCTGTGATAAACTTGTGATTTTCACCTCAAATATTGAATTTGAAATAACTAATTAAAAAAAGAGTAAGGAACTAAAGACTATAAAGTAGAAAAATGTTAAATAAACACACCCTGCAGCTCATTTTATAGTACAGGTTAAAAGTTTGGACACATTTTCCCATTAAATTTGATGGTAAAGTGTGTCCAAACATTTTGGCAATTCTGCATAAAAGGTTATAAAAGGAATATCCCACAGAGCTTCAGAAGTAAATAGATAAGAATTGCCATACTTTCCAGACGATTGAGCACACCTGAATACAAGCCACACCCACTGCACATACAGGCTGCACGTTTGTCAATAAGCCACGTCGTCCATACTGTAACATGAGATACTTTCACAGAAGTTTTCTTTTTAAACTTTTAGTTAAATAGCTTAACAGTAACATACATAAAGAATAAGCTACATAGAGCAAACGTTCTATTTTTCTATCAATTAGCCACATTATCTAATTTTTATATGATCCTTTTTGTTAAATTTGGTTTTGCAATATTTCAATTAGTTTTATATAGATTTTTTTTGTAGTAATTCCTTTTATGTGTATCTTATTATCTAGATTTTATTATATTTATTTTTATTTACTTATTTTGGTTTAACCCTAAAAACTTTTAATTTCCCCCAGTGTTTCCTTATGGGGATCCTTCACTCGGGGAGCTTTGCCTGCTCGGTCTGGGGGGTAACGGCTGTGGTGGATGCCCTTTTTTGGTGTCTGGGGTCCTGCACTGCAGCCCTGCGGCTGTGGTGTGGACCCTGGCCTGTCCTGATCTGGGGGTCCCTGCAGCTGGGCCTTATGTGGCTAGGGTGGGCTGGCTTCTGGTGTGAATGGATCCCCAAGATATTGTTTCCTCACAGCAGTGTCATGCCAGATGGTTTTTACTGTGTGAAGGCTTGTTTTTATTTGAATTTGCATTTATTTTTATTATGTCAAGTACTTTGTGTTGCCTCTTAATGGCATGAAAATTGCTTTATAAATAAAGCTTGAATTGATTTGATTGTTGTTTAAGCCACAGTGTCCAAATCATGTGAAAAAAGTAACGGCTTGTTCTGTTGTCTGGAATTCATGGAAATCAATTTCATCACTTAATGCCAAAATGCGCAGTCATAGAGAAAACTTGAAAGGCTGGGAAATGCTTTTCCGAGACTATCTGCCATCATGAAGTTTTTCATGACAACATTTGTTGAAAACAAATAAAACGTGGTTTCTTATTATTACCATTTTATCAGACTGACATTAATGGTCTTGAACCAGCAGGTCCCAGTAACATGAAAAGCTGGATGCAGACAGTGGATGGGTGGATTGATGCTTGTATCTTTATCAGAATCAGATGTACTTTATTGATCCCACACTGATAATATTAAACTGTCTTCAGTTCACATCCCACTGTGCCAACATTGTGCATGCGATGCAGAGATTTGAATAAGTTTCTCTTATGCTTTCTGTTCATTTTCAGCAAAGAAGTGAAACCACACCAGCATTCATGTAACACGGCTGACTTGAGTGTTTCCTGACCAACAAGGAGAATATGCAGCCGTTATCTGTGTGAACAAGTGTCTCCACTGTTCTGACACTCTTACTAATCTGTGTCCCCTCAGAGACTGCCTGTGTTCTGGACCTATTAAAAACGGCCACAGCGGTGTCATGGTTATTAATGCGAGCACAATTAGAGGAGCCATTAACAATGGGAATTAATTTGCTTTCATACCCTGCCTGTTATGTCTGCTATTGTTGCTTGAAAGTATGCAGCACTGTTCGTCACTCTGTCTTCTATCTCACCTCTGGTTTTACTGCGGGAAAGCAACACAAGGAGATGCAATGCTATTTAGATGTTTATGAGTAAGACAATTTTGGGATCGGCTTGTACAGTGGGAGAATTCCAAATCTGTTTTTCATAGCTACTCATCACAGAAGGACATTTAAAAGCTCCTGAACTGAACCGGTGGCCATCAGTTCTCCTCATTGCTGCTGCTCTTCTCCTTCCTCTTTCCTCTGTCCTTCCCATTTGTTCAGGTGCAGGACAGCACACTGAAAGATGGCCACATCTCCAGACAGCAAGAGTAATTGAGCAAATTCCTTTTAAGCACAACATACCCACTCTGTAGGGTCCCAACGCATGGAGGAGTGATGGAAAATCTGTGTAAAAGGAACAGAGAGAAAGGAGAAGAGTGGGGATAGGTTGAGGAAAGGATGATACATAAAGGTATAGATGGAGGACATTTACCACAGAAAATTTGGTGAAAAGAGTTGAAAAGACATATGTCATTTTGAAAAGTTGAAAAAGTTTTAATTTGGTTGAAAAGGAAAGGAAAAAAGCGTTTTAAAGAGAAAAGAAGTTTAGATTAAAGAAAAAAAAAAAAAGGGAAACCCTTATAAAAGGGGGAAATAAAAAAAGAAAGGAAATGTAAGGCAGTATCTGGTTTGAAAGAGGGCAAACTGAAGGAGCAAAGGATGCTTTCTCACATACACATAAAAATTTTATGCTCCATGCTCTTTTCTATTTCAGTACCATCTTCATCACCTGAGTGTGTATCTGCAGAAGCCATTGGTAAAATAGCAGCTGTCTTCAAAAAGATGCTTTGTTTCCTTAGTGGCTTTGGTGCTGCAGCGATTTTACCTTCTTTTATTTGTTCCCCCCTAAAATGGGAAATTATGATGAACTGCTGTTAGCGTTGCAAGCTTTTATTGCAGTTACCAGCCAGACCGAAACTGGGAGGCTGGAAAAGGAATTAAAGCATGTCTGTATTTTAGCTGAAAATAACTATTATTGAGCCAAAGAAACTTTCTCCTTTCTGAAATGCAATTCTTGATGCCTCTTTCTGTCTCTCTCCATTGTAGGACTGTGCGGTTTATTAAATTCTAATTTCAATTTTGGCTTCAAACAGTGAATGACATAAAAATACTATTATTAAGTGTATTAATTTTTACATATTACACTCTGCTATTTTGTCACATGCTCCAAATTAGGGGTGCTAGATATAATCGACTCCCTATCGGTATCGGTCTATACTGGTCTTAAAACTGAGTATCGGACATTTGCCACCCCCACCAATATTTAACCGATCAGCCCACTGTTTCTAAAGTCTTTAAAAACTCATTTTTTACAGACTTAAAAACTTCTAAAGACTAGCGGTGGTAAAACATATCGATACACTGAAATACAGCAAATTTTTCATATTCTGCTGTATTGACATTCAAAAACGTGGTATCGATTTATTTTATGAACGAAATATCACAATATTTCATCGTTCTGTTACGAAATCTCACAAGAATTCACAAAAATTTCGCGATATTTTCATATGCTGATATCATATTGACATTTAAAAACACGGTATCGGTCTATTTTACAAAAAAAATCTTGCGATATTTCATTTTTCTTTTACAAAATCTCACGAGAATTTGATAAATATCATGATATTTTGTAACAGAATGATGAAATCTCGCAAGATTTTGTAAGTAAAATAGATCGATGCTGCATTTTTAAATATCAATTTGATATTGGCATATGAAAATATCACGATATTTCAGTGTATTGAAATTTTTTCCCACTCCAATTTTTCAAAGTGTCGGAAATGGATAGCAAAACTGCTATTTGCCTGACTGCTTATTTTTTTTAGCTTTAATATCGGTATCGGTATCAATATCGGTTATCGGTCACATGAGTTTTAAAATATCGGCATATTGGATGTTGGCCAAAATTCCAATATCGTGCATCCCTACTCCAAATGACATGCGAACTTCTGCATCCTCCAAAGACAAATCTGAGCCAACACTGCTGCCAAATTTTGCGACTTTGTCAATGTATGTAAACGTTCAGACCCCTTTTACATCTCCTTTTCAAAACAGCATCTACAACAAATCTGACTTATCAGGGTGTTATTGGTGACTTATATAGACTTAAATGAAATCACATAGCATTCTTTCTCCTCTCAATAAGAGAGCTGCATTGTTTCTGTAGTTCCTTTCCACATCCCAAGCAGTCTCATGACGTCCGGTGTGGTGTTGAAACAAGTACTCCATCCTTAAAAAGCACCATGCTTTAACAGCAGGGGCCACAAGACTTGCACTACCAACCCTCTTTGGTACAATTAGAGCAACTCTGAACCACATCCAGAAAGGAAGCTGCAGCTGCCTTCATCCATGCAGGTATGACACTTAAACTCAGGTTATTTGACTACATTATATCTCTTTAATTGAAGGATACAAAGATCAAAAGCAGTACCAATCACACAACATTTTTTCTTCATGCACCTGTTAATTTTCTCCTGATAACACAAAAAGTTCAAGAGGCACTCAGGACTGTGAATGCTTCAAATCATGGATCCCTTGTTGAGTTTACTTTACAGGTTATTCAAGTAAACACACTAGGCGTCCTGGAAAAAACTTCTGTCAGCACTGATGGTGTTTCTGTGACTTTGTTCCTGCAAATATTGAAGCTGGATTCACAAATCCAGTTGACTGCACCAGCCTGTTGTGATTTGCTCGTTTCAACCTGGTTGACCTGTTCCTGGCAGGCTGCATATTTATGAGATCATTTGCATAATCAACACCTTTTAAAACTTCCACATAATGCTATTATGTGGAAGCTGATGAATCTGTTTCTTAAGTGCAACACAAAGAAGACTGCCGTGTTAAACAGAATATGTGGTTGCTGACCTGAAGCAGTTAGAAAAATGTAGTAAATGTGAACGATGGCGTAGGAAAGGAAGAAAATGACTTTTCTTTAACCTCAACTTGTATTTATGCCGTGTAGCAGCTTTTGGCAGCTGCATCTTCTTGGAAATGGAAAAAATTACACTTCCCAGCTTCAAAACTTTGGATTAAGATTTCCAGCTGGGCCATCATCCAGTTTTTAGGGGGCAAATTCAGGTCTCTTTTGTCTTCTGATTACCAACCCAATTTACCCTGATGCAGAGTTTTAATGCTTTGGCAGTCATGAAAATCTCACTATAAATAAGCCGCGCAGCAGTGCTGAACCTGGGTAGTCCCAGCAGACATGAGACACAAGAGGAAGCAGGTGTGTAAGGAGGAAAATAATTTGATAATGAGCTGAAAATGAAAACACTCAGAAAACAAGATGATCGGTGTGCAGTTGCATGTACCAACACCCTGAAACAGATTTTTACAGTAGGTGAAACCATGATATAACAGAGCAGGTAAACTAAAATAAGCAAAGCGTGTTTGACAGAGGATGTTAAAGTCTGACATACTCATTTTTATGCAGAAATAATGGCTTCATATTTGTGGTTTTTATCTTCTTCTTGTTTTTGCTGTTTGAAATAACAACTAATCATGATGTAACTAATCCATAATAGCTTCTGTGTTTTCACTGCCAAACTATCATTTGGCAGTATTACTTAAGCAATAAGTCTTCAGTTTTAGACAAAACTAAAGAAGCAGCCTCTGATTCATGGTGACCATCAGTTTGTGCTGATTGTAACTGTGACTACTGGCATATGTTATCAGCTGTACCTTAATAGCTACAAAGCCAGCTAATTTGTGCTGATTTGTTGGGTGATTTCTCCTGGCGACTCATAAAAGAAAATGAAAAGTCCTGTAAAAATTGTCTTCCTGATGAGAGCAGAGCATCACTGTGTGGTGTAGTTGCGTGTGAGGACACAACCTGAATGCAGGCAGATGAAGAAAACCAATAACTTTTATTAGCCAAACAGCTGTTGCAGCAACAGAAATCCAAAACATAAGAAAGGGTGTTGCAGGTAGCTCAAAGAAAACTTACAGCTCATACCATAACAATAAAATACAGTAAAACAAAGTCGGTATTAAGCAGAGGAAACCTGCTAGTATACCTGCAGAGGGAAGAGAAGACTATTGTTATGCAGTGTGTCAATCGGTGTGTAAAACCAAGGCAGGAAAGATAACTCAGAGTACATGAAAGGTAGAAAAAAGTACAAATTTAAAAAAGAGCCAAAGTAAAATCCCAAAGACAAACCCAAACAAAACAGCTAACAAATTGGGCTGCACTTAAATGTAAACTGTCGAATACTTTGCATCTCTTCTAGACCATAGTTATGGGCCTTTTTCATAGCAGCTGCACTGGGCACGGTACAGCACGGTACAGCACCACACGCTAAAGACGACCAGGACAGTTTTTGTTTCCACACAGGAGAAGCAGTAGTCTACTACCTGGAAGTCGGTGGAGTTGGCGCGGTCGAGACTGCCGTGATGTCACTGCCGTGCCACACGGTGGTCAGTAAAGTAAAAACAACAATGGAGGCATTGGATGATATTGAGGTGTTACTGCTGTTGTTGTTATATCTGTGGCTTGTAGTCACCGAAAACAGAGCCTGATATTTTTAGAAGAGGCGAGGCAAAACACGTATGACGCGTATGACGAGAAGTTCCTTTGACCAATCAGTGGAGAGCCGTCAGGTACGTCACATTTTGTTTAGGTTCAGCACCGTGCAGCACGGTTAGATCTACCTCTGAAACAGGTGCAGAAAATCGTAACGGCTCATAACGGGTTTTCCCAGAGGAAACACAACTTAAGTCTGCCGTGTCGTGTGGAAGGGTTACAAAAATGTGCAGTGGAAAAGGCCCATTAAAGACCTACAACGGAACTTTTAGCAGTTTTCTCAGTGATGTGCCCCCATCAACGGCTAAACTAGCCTCCATCTTGCATCATACCTGAACTGTGAGCTCATTCCAGCCAGTAAAAGACAGTTTTGTCTTGACTTTTGTTCTGTTCCTTCCTCTCTTTCTTTTCCTCTCTTCCTCCGGTAATGTTTCCTTTGCCGAATCCGACATGATGGACATTCAAAACACCTGCTGTGTCCATGTTTGGTTCACATCTGTTTGCTAGCACATGATGCAGTGAGCAATCAATAGTCGGCTGCAACGCCACAGCTCCGTCCTGGACGCAAAAGTTACACAGTGCAGTTTCTGAACCTCGGGACTTTTGGAGCAGTGACGGCTCAAAAATGCGAATAATGAATGTTGGTGTGCCATCAAAACAAGTCAGAAAAGCATAATTTAAGGTCTAAAAGTTACATTGTGGGTGTTTAAGGTCTAATCACTGCAGGGCTGGTTGAGGAAGTAGTGGAGTCTTTTCAGGAAACACAAATAAATAATTTAATCCGATCAAAAGACTGTAAACCGAAACTATCTCTCAGATTTTTTCATAAATGGGATTGTGACATTCTAATCTGTTTTCTATTTTATCTGTTTCACCCCTCTTTTTTATTTAGAAACCAAACAGTGCTTCACCAGTTCTGCTGCCCGGCCCCAGAGGCCCCCGAGGGGGAGACCTCCACTGCTTGTGTCCCCAGGTAAGATGACTACCTCCAAGTAACATCTGCACCAACGTTATTATTACTTTTTAAAACTTTTGACTTATTTCAATTTCCTTCCTGTAAATATCAATTGTCATCACTTACCGTGTATTAACATGGCCCAGCAGGAGCTGCCCTTAGCCGAGACAATGACCCCAGTAGCAGAGTCTAAGTTGAAGTGGTTGTAAATGCTTCAGGGTCATCCAAAGTCACAGAGAGTCACTCCACACAGTAAATCTGCTACAGCTGCTTGGGTTTTGAGTCTTGTCAAAAGATATTAATGTGAATAAAATGAATGGGAGTAATAATATTCAAATAAATAACATCAAAATCCCATTTCCCAGAAAATGATCAGGCAGATAGAAAATGTGACACCAAGTTTAACAGGCGAAACAGGATGATGATGATGCTGTTATCCTTTGTGTCAGATTTACACACACTTGTGATGGAGCTGATGCAGTCTGTTAATACTGCTATATAAAGTTCAAATATCCGTATCAAGTCAGTGCAAAAGCCTTGACATCAAGTTGGATGGGGTAATCCGAACCCAGGTTTGTACATACATACAGTATATTTAGATGTATATGGAAACAGCAGAACTAGTAATTAGCTGCTGTAATGACTGCATGTATGACTGAGCATTAGCAAGCTATAGGCAATTTTGAGGAAGCATAATAATGAATATTAAGTAACCTCTAATCTTTCCCATAGGCAGGCCATAAACAAGAACAAAAAGAAACAATTGTGGCTCTGACGGGGTATTATCTTGCCCCCTTTCAGGCAGAACTGACAGCTTGTTTGCCTCCTGCTTTTATTCACACAAGTGCATTCCACCACCAGGGTTTCACTGCAAATTATAGCATTCATCCAACCGAGGCACATCAATAGCAATTAAGCCGTTCACCCAAAAATGGTTTGTTTGTTGTGGGTTTCACTGGATTGCTGTGCTGCATTGTGTGAGCCTGCCAGAGACCAGCAGATAAGCAAACAGGTATTGATAGCAAATCGTAGCCCCCACAGAGGTGGACACAACAAATGGCAGGAGGCTGTGGACCAACAACCGCCAGCACAGTTGCACTTTAAGCACCTCGAACCTCTGCGTGGTTTAAAGTTGGCCTCATGGACAGACGGAGGGGCAGAGATTTAGAGGTAAAGCGCTGCTAAGAGCTTCATAGAGCCTTTTGTCAGATGAAACTCAAAACCCTTGTCTACAGCTGTATCTGTTGTCACAGTGACTAATTTATTACTTTTTAAAAGTATAACTAGAGATTGTATATGCAGTAATTAAAATCACTGAGGAGTGACTCTCATGATATCAAGCTGGAGGAGAAATTGGCAAAGTACACGCAAAAATAAAAAGAAATTAATCAAAGTTCAGCAGCCTTAACTCTACTTGATAGAAAGTGTGTGGGACTGTTGGGTTTTATGTTTGCAAAAACTGAACTGTAGGAGATCCCTGCTAACTCGTCAGGGGACTTTCAACTCCTCGAAACACCCTCCTGCCAACCTCTGAAGCAAACCACTTCAAAGCCGGACCCTCCAGGGGCCGAGACAGAAAGCAGCTTGTGGTTTTTGTCCCTTCTTCTTTTTTTGTTCTCGTTGCATTGTATCTCTTTTTAGGAAGCTGTATTCTTGTTGTGGTTGGTTTCTGTACTTCCGCATTGTTGTCAGTGAT
The DNA here is from genome assembly GCA_023101725.1 of Atherinomorus stipes. Classification (NCBI taxonomy): domain Eukaryota; kingdom Metazoa; phylum Chordata; class Actinopteri; order Atheriniformes; family Atherinidae; genus Atherinomorus; species Atherinomorus stipes. The sequence continues at coordinate 118,100 of JALJCO010013258.1, forward strand.
TTGTTGATCATCTTCTCACGTGGCATCCTCACATCCCAGCGACATAACTCCACACGGCACCCGCACCTCATTGCATCCGTCATCACTCATGCTCACATCATTCGGGCTTGTCTCCACAACGTGGTCACATTGAGTTCAAAATGTGCAAATATTACCATGTGAGTAAAATTTACTTGTGTATGTAAAACGACCATAATGCATCAGTGTGTACTGTAGGATCTTTCTCATGTTGGAAACTAGTGAGCCTTCTTGTTGACACATGTAATGCATCTGTGTTCATGTGAAAGAAAAAAAAAACTTATGTTGCATGCTTTGGCTTGGCAGTCAGAACATGATGTAGCTCCCTGTCTATGTGTGTGTGTACGCGTGCGTGTGTGCGTGCCAATGTGTCAACAGTACACGTGGCATGCTGTAGATAGTTTACATATAAACACACAACACTGCGTAGAAGATCAGCAGGGATGAATGTGTCACGTCATATTTCCTGCGGTGTTTTTTTAACCTTATTTATGCCACATATTGCTATAATTACCCTGTAGAATCAGATGAAGCTAGGGCTGTTATAATATGAGTAGAAAAACTATATTATTTGATAATTATTAGCTGAAGAATAGACAATATATTTTAAATGCTTCTGTTAATGTAAACAAAACACATCACGTTGCCATTTTATCCATAACCCTAAATTATCAACACTGACTAAATCAAGTTACCAATCAAAATTCAAGCTAAAAAGGAACATTTATTTCCCCTGTTTCCAAAGTTGATTTTAGGATATTTATTCCTGATATTGAGCATGTTTAAATAACACCCCTTTTCCCTAAAAATGTGTTTTTTTCCTGTCTGAGGTTAGACTTAAAGAAAAAGAAATGCAGTGTATTTAAACAAAAGTGGGTGGATATTGCTGTTTTGCACGACTGAGAGGTTTATACCAAACGAGGCCTCATTATCATGTAAAAAAAGACTCCTCTTTATGCAGTGCTGCCACTTCAGCGTGGAATGATGCCTTGTTTCGCTCACTGAACCAGCCACAGCAATGCGCAATCATTGATATTTCATTTACAATGCTGTTTCTGCTGACAATAATTCAAGAGTCTATGTCAAAGAGGTCGGCTCAGAAAAAGGCAGCAGCGAGAACCTTAATAAGAGCTCAGTGCTCTGATTGGAAGCATCGCTTCATCTTTGTTTGCTTCAGTCCACACCTGAAGAGTTTCATTAGATTAGTTAGGAAGCAGAAACTAGCTGGTGTGGTGTATGTGGGATTGTAAATGTGGAAAAAGTTGTGAGCTGAAAGGACAAGAATGAGGATTTTACCATCACATATAATGAGGACCCTGAGGAGGCTGGAAACCCATCATGGTCACTCGTGTCAGGCCTCAAGAAAGCACCTCAAGGAGGTTTAAAGACTGGAGGGGATTTTTATTCTGGGTCACAGTCACATCTATAATCACAGGTAGAGCAAGCTGATGGTGCGACATCGCAACATCCTTTCAATTAGTGGCGTGAGCCATCTCCTGCTGCAGTCTGCTACAACTGCACGCAGGAGCCCTATTGTTACCTTTATAGCTCCATAGGGGACCTGAGCTTTAACTTTTCACTTTGCAGCAAAACTGAGAAGTGCTGTAGTCAACACACAGGACCCCAGAAACCAATAAACTGAAGGAAAATGTTATTAGCTGAATATTTAAGTGCACAGAAAGATGCAGCAGAAGAGTTATAAATGACTTAGCCAGTGGAAAAGACAGGTTGAATTATTGTCTTTTAAATAGTTGCTGTGTGTTTTTGTCCATTCATGCAAAATAAAGCTTTTTCAGCTGTTAGGAAAGTCAATACAACACCGGAACATCAATGCATCCATATCTGAAAGGTAACACACTGAAAACATTGGAAGTGTGCAGATGTTTACATTGTGAGGAATCTGTAATGCAGCATGCCTGCTCTTTAATAAGAAACTTGTTCCATCTGCAGAAACTGTAATGTATGAGATCATACAGCTGGTTTGTTTAGGTCTAATTTTTACCACTGAATCAACGAGAGGGGAGCTACTTCCTAAGTTTATTTGAAGAAATAGCCAACAGTAGAGGTGCCTGAGGAAAAGCTTGTAAACAGAAACCATTGACTCAATATTCCAAATATTTTATAACCTCTAATGAGTTATTAATGAGGTGAACAGGATTGAAACCTTAAGCCTTCGTTTACCTTAATCAAACACACAAGCTGACACATTTTTTGGTCAGTTATATAAATAGTCGAATACAGCAGCCTTCAAAAACATAAAAAATGCAGCATCACACACTCTCTCAAACAAAATGTCATGCAGACTTTGAGATATGAACCAGTCCTGATTAATTTGTTGTTCTCAGTGTGTTTCCATGTTTTCCATGACCAGTAACAACTGGTTTGACAGTGCAGACCTTTCACAGAATGGATGGCCAGAGAGTCCAAAAAACATGTAGACTGAAGTTACAGCAGCAGGAAGTCACTGAAATTCAAATATAATACTGGGAAGAAAAAGAAAAAGAAAGCGTTATAATTGGATTCTACAATAACAAAACTCATGTCTGAAAAGAATCAGCAGAAAAACTTTCAGTCAAACCAGCTCCTTGTAGGATGTGCAGTATTTAGCTTACAAAATGTTTATTTTTGATTAATTTCAATTATCTCCAACAGATAGGGAAACATTTCTGCAGAGGAGTTATAAAACATCATTCTCATTAATCAGAAACATTTCTCTATTAGTAAGTGCCAATTGGCATTGTAATTAGTCACAGGTTACATGTTAATTTTTCATCATCCGGAATAAATTTTACTCAGCTTACACAGAAAGACTGGCGCTGCTTTTCAGGCATTTCAGGCACACCTCATGTACAAAGATTGCTGAGTCACTCTGAGATTACATTAAAGGAGCTTAAATGATAGTAAACACTCTTTCGGTCTCAGAGTTAAATATAAACCAACCAGTCAGCCTTTGGCAGGTGACGGCACAGATTTTTGGCACAATGCATGATTCAGTCTCTGATCCAGCCGCCTGCATCTTCCCTCAACCAGCTCACAGAAAGACTGACACATTGCTCACCATCTAAAGCCTCTTTAAATTAGTTCTCTTGCGGCGCTCCTGACAAATGACGTGCGCTCACATTCACATTCCAGCTCTTTAATTAGCTATCCGATGCTAATTAGCTCACACAATCTGCCATTTAGCATGTCAGAGGAGAAATTAGTTAGCAACTTCATGAAGTTGCATTGATGAACTGATAACAATCAAATGACTTTTGTGTTATTTTTGATCTTAAATTAAACATCTAAAAGGGAAAAAAAGTTATTTACTAATAAACTAAGACCTGCCTTGTTTCAAAAGTGGTAAGCTTCTATTTTATATGCAAAAAACAAAATTACAACCTGATTTTTTACGATGAGCTATAAAATATGCATAAATAACACCTGCTGATGCCTTTGCCCTGAGAGAAATGTTGAAAGAAGGACAACAGATTTGGGCCATTGCCAAGTTTTAGAGGCTCGGCTCGAAATATCCTTGCTCGTAAATACAAGTAAAAAGTGAAACACCTTGAGAGAATCAAGAGCGGAGAATTATGGCATCAATGAACATTTTTCTGTGGGACGTTTCACCTTAACAGCTTTTTCTCTAATTAATCACTGGAATAAATAATACTCTAAATTAATAGTTAGAGTCGTGCTGTTTGTCAAATGGACCGGAGTATGAAGGACACAGCTGGGACGGACACATAAGGACTCTATGGAGGGGAGGACCACAGGTCCCATGATGCATTGAGGCTGTTAAAAGAACTGATAGAGTGATTCATTTGCTTCTGCAGAGGACATTCAGGGTCACGTTAGGAAAGTATGACTCAAGCTTTTTTTCTTGTTAGTCGTTATGGACTTGCCTTTGAGGCGGGCGACACCCACAAACACTGATCAGGGGCAGACTTGTCAAAGCGAAAGATCCCTGCTGCTTTTGTCTTCATGCCAGCAGATGCCCAGCATTAGTCTCGCCTGTGCAGCTGCAAATTAAATTTCACAGGTGGAATCCTCAGCCAGCTTCCTTCACCTCTTTACACCATAATTTAATATTTGTCCTCACATCCCTGTGTCTGTGTATCTCTCTCTCTCTCTCTCTCTCTCTCTCTGCTGTGGTTTGGCCATCATGCTGCCTCATCTGAAGAAAGTGACCTTGGATGCTTGCTGTTGTGTTGTCATGGGAACAGAAGACACAGCAAAAATATACAGCATAATATCTAGATACAGCCTAAGAGGAGTGCCGGAGAGTTCACATGTTTGCTTTTCCTTTTATCACCCCCCATTGCAAAACTATAGAGGCTTCACAAAGCCCTGTGTTTATTTCTGTTGTCATCTTCCTGTTGGCTTAAAGAGTTTGTCTTTAAGACAATCGGAAGAGCACCATGAGTGTCATTATCCTCTGGGGACCATCCATTCAGTTGTTGGTTTTTGTTCTAGCTTGTTCATCTTTAAACACATCCTCTGGGACACGAGTATCCCAAATTCACTTGAAAATTGAAAAAAAGCAGCACTAGGGATGAATGGAAGGAGCTTTAAAGAGTGTGAGCGCTTGGAGTAATTTCTAATTAAAGTGATGCACTGACTAATTTATTTTCACCCTAAGGCCCGCTTTATGCAAGAATGGCAACACAGAGGAGCGACACCAGATCTGCACATGCTCAGCTGCATGATCACAGACATCATTCATTGCTTTGCAGTGTGTTTTTTGCATAATGCATGTGACTGTTGATGATTCAGGACAGACATACTTAAAGAGAACCATGAGGTGCGTTCATGCACAGCCCCATCTCCAAGAGTTTCTCTCTCCGATATGCTGCTTATGCCAGCATTGTGAAACAGACGGTTTTACAGCTGAGCAGATTTAATAAAAGTGCATTTTGATAAAGTTGCAGCATCTGTGGTGTGTAAAGCATTTGCCACCTTTTCAAATGTTTGAGCATTTCAGTGATTACTTTTTTTTTTATGGATCTGCTCCTTGAATCTTTGAAATATATATTCTTCATTACATTAAAAGGAAGAACCTTGATGCTGACATCATACTGTAGATTAATGTCTTGAAAACTGCAGGATAAAGACTATGCACATGAAAAGCAGTTTATTAGTCATGAAGAGTATAATTCAAACTGTCAAAGTTGTTATAAAATGAAATGAAATTAAAAATATTTGAATATTCAAGGAATATTATCATATGGTGAAGTTATTTGAAGTATCCTGTGCTTCTTAAGGATATTCATCATGCCCAGACATGACCCTTAAAATATCCTTCGCTTATAGTACATTTATAATTCTTCATTACCTTCAAGCTCGACCCAACTTGCGAGCAGCAGATTAGAGTCCAATGGGAATCATTTTGATTTTGCATGTGTATGTGAGGTGTTTCCCCTTGAAAATATGTTTCATTTGAACTCATTCACTAAGCTTAGACATGCAGGATTACATTACAAAACCTCAGGCAACTAAACCGGTAAACTGCAGTGTGATCAATACTCTCTTACTGAGTGACGTTGCAGATATAATTCTTCTAATTTAAATCACAAATTCAAAATTGATTTAGATTCTCTGTTGAATTGGACTGTTAAAAAAGCATATGATTCAATGCAATCAGATCTCTGATTAGAGATTTCTGATCATGTTTCATCCCGTCACCTTATACAACATGTAAAATAATGGTTTTTGTCTTTCCTGTGAAGCAGCTAGATTGTCCCTGGAGGAGCAGCTACTGCGCATTCATGATATTCTGTAAAATATGCAGCGGTGTGACTTATTATGCAGGAATATCATCCTCTGCTGACAGAATCACAGCAAAAACCAAGATGAATCTACATCTTTATTTTTTTTCTACACTTTTAAGAGAAAAATTAGGAGATTCGTATAGTAATTTGCACTCTCTGTTGTCAGGTTGCAGTTCTTTGCACCTCTAATCGACCCTGTATTCTGGTAACCACCGGCTGATATGATTTCAGATATAAAGATTTTATATACAGTGATGGTAATACTTAAAGATAATAAAACCTCAAGATATGTTTTAAGTAAATGGGTTTGTGGATGTAATATCTTTTTTTTTCTCTGCATCTCCCTCATACACCTGAGAGTACAAACACCACATGCAATAGTAATGCTCTCCTGTTTTCCTTTTCTCTTCTTGCCCTTTTTAATGGTTTGTCATCTTATTAGTCTTCACCATCTCATGGGTCCTGAAGTACCCATAGTCCCATTCTGCAGCCTGGTCAATAGTTCATGCCCTGCCTGAATGTGCAGCAATAAAATGTCCCATGTGTGTACGTGAGTATTGGCAAATGCAAGAGACAAAGAAGAGCAAAGGAAAAGACAAAGCATAATGTTCAAGGATGAGTATCCATCCTATTTATGTAGCCGACCTGCTATTTAAACTGCCTGCAGCTCTGCCAGTACACAAATGATCTCCATTCTGGAACAGAAATGGGTGCTACCAAAGACCAGAAGCTCCAGCAGTCAGACATCCATCTGTCCACATGGCTGCACATTTTGTCCTGACCTTTTTTGCTTTTGGCCATTTGCCCATATTTTCACCCCCCATCCACTTAGCCATCACTGCTCTTCCTATGAAACTGTAAAGAACTGCCGTTTTTACAGTTTGAATCCAATAACTTCACTTCCAAACACACAGTTTTCATCAGCATCTGGCTAAACTGGGAAAAACAGTTATAATCCCCAAAAAAGATCCATGCAGAGGCAACTAACAGAGCAAAGCAAGAACATTACAGTACACCACATGTCAGTTCATATGGAGGGTTGTTTTAACAACTCTGATCTCTTATTTCTCTCAGTAAAACAGTGTGTTGCCTCAGTAAACATGGCTTTTGGGGCTGTTTGGCAGCGGCATTAGCATTTAACAGTTACAAGTTCTTTGCGTTGTCTTGAATTCCCTTTTCTCTGCTTTAGTGTTTGCACCAGCAACCCTTTATCTGAGATTTGTTCAAGCCACTTTTATGACTTAGACTTTCTGAATCTACTTGAAAACCCATTTAGGCAAATTATTCTTATGTTTTATATGATAATGTTGATCCCTGTTAGCCATGACAGTTGTCCTGTGTTATATTCATTTATATATCATTAGGCCTATATGAACTGCATGTACTGCATGATTGAGTTGAGCATCTAGTAAGCTGAACTAGGGTCCCAACTGAGCATTCTTGATAGTTTAAAGTGAGTGCCTCATACTAAAATATAGATTTTTGTAGAACTGTAACCCCCTGCAGCATCTTTTGCCACCTTCTGTGAAAAATGCTCTGTTTTTAGCTCCTGTCTCATTCAGGTTAACATCTCAGAAGGCCCTATTTACTCCAGTTAATGAGGAGATTGATCAAAAATGATGGAGTGTGCCTCCGTTGTTAATCTTTTGAGGCATGCCAAGCTAGCACTTAGATAGGCAATTAGCAAATATTACAGAGTGATATGGTCAAATAATAGAAGAAATGTCTGAACCTCCACTGTGGTGTTTCAGTTCTTTCATACATACCTTATTTATGGACTTAACTGAACTTTCAGGCTCACGCAGAGCTACATAAATAACAGGCTGAAGGAGCTGAGAAATCTATAAACCATAAGCAATCTTTAACATGACTGTATGCTAACTTTGACGGAGGACCAGTCGGGAGGTTTATTCATATGCCTTGAGTTTATGTATTTATTGAAAGAGATTTAAAAAATTACAAGCAATTACAATTCATTGAGCTGCTAGCTTTGTTTGTGTTGAACAGAGTTAAACTAGCTTGTGGCTCTGCTGACTTTCCTGCTGAGCCAAGCTATGCTAGCTATTCATTTAAAGATTCAGCTCAGTCCCATATGTTCTGACTTTACATAGCACCACTGCTTGTTTTTCTTGAGACAAGCAGGGAACTAAAACATCTTATAAAAGTTTTGTTATCACTAAGTCCTTATCTCTTGATTTTAGTCTACATTTCATATGCTGTTGCTGCTAATAGCCTACTAAAGCACAGCTTAACAAGAGATTCGCTCACAGATTCAAATATTATAAAGGCAGAAAAAGCAAAATATGTTGCATTTATTCCTTTTCCTTGCTATTAGCGCTGATTTTGAAAAAAGCAGAGATCTGACAAGGTGCAGGTTGTTCCCACTGTTCCCTGTGAAGGGACATTAAGTGTCCCATGTGTGGGTGACACTGTCAAATTCAGCATGCATCACTGGGTAGAGTCCTTGTCCTTTGCAGCTTGCTGACAGCCTCGTGACGGTGCGTCAACAAGGAAATGAGTGGTGAGGAGGAGGGAGTGGAAGAGGAGGAGGAGAGGACATGGAAAACTGCTGACAAGGCTACCTGCTCCGCTGTCGCCTTGCTCAGTGTAATGAGAGATGGGCGTGATGAGGATGAAAGTGAGTGGGACTGAAGGAAGGAATGGTGAGGAGGTGAGGGTTTAGGCTTAGATGGGGGAGAAAGTGAGATTTAATAATGTAGGTACTTGTCTCCACTCAGTAAAAGAGACACTCTTTATTACGGAAAGTTTTTCAACTGAAAGAAAAAAAGCAGTTCTTACTTTCTATTTCCAATATAACGAATAACCAACCTGCAGACCCCTGACTAATGATTAAAGAAAATGAAAGAAGTGGGAGAAGAGTGTCCCTGGATATTCTAGCTTTTGTGCAAGGTGCAGTCGTTACCATGACTTCATCTGTGATTTATCTATTTTCTTATATTTTGGTTTAGAAGAGGAGTGGCTGAGTCATAACTGCTGATTGAATGTCAGGCTGCGTGATATCCTGTCAGTTCTGGCTTTGTTTTGAAGAGCCAATAGGTGGTCGAAATGAGTTGTAACAACATACTGACAAGCACAGCTGGTCTCACACAGATTTTCCAGTTTCATCTTCCACATCAAGAAGCGTTCAGGATGAAGATGCCTTAAGAAATTCTGAATAATTAGAAAGTAAACGAAGCTGAAAATAGTAACAGTGACTCATGCACATTAAAAATTAATGTAGCCTCTCCTAGCAGGATGTCATTTTGACCTTCCAATGTAAAGGACATTGTTAGTATTAGAAGTCAAACTTGTAATTGCACTGCTGTTGCACACAAGAACATTTCTTCCCACCTTACTTAGGAATCATAAAACACACCATTAGTTTGCTACTGTATGAGCCAGCTAAGCCCATTGTAACATGGATCTGCAATAATTTGACTTTCCTAACGGGCCTAGTCACTTTCAAACAGTCCACATCTCTGCCAAAGAGGACCATTGTCAAAGAAAAGATTAAACATAAAGTTTTGAAAAGGCATAGCGGGATTCAAAGAAAAACCCTTCACATTTCACTGAGATGTAATTGAATTTTTCCCTGTTCTTATCGGTCTGGTGAAGAGATACCACCTCACCACTCTCTCTAGTCAATGGAAACACAATGCTAGTCGCAGACCAACTTTCTTATTTTTGGCCACAGAAAGCACAGAGTGAAACTATTTTTAACCCTTCTTTTGAAGGCAATTTCACCGATGAGAAGAGACCGATTTGGACTGTATGATCGTGTGTGTGTGTATCTGAGAACAGTGACAGATAACGGAGAACGTGCTACAGAGTGAACAGTGTGTTTGGTGCCAGGCCATGCCTGTCTAGCTCCAGCTTCAGCTCCACCGTTGCAATAAAAATCCTCCTCACTCCATTTACTTTTTCTTTTATTGTAGCTCAAAGCACTGGGGACAAATGAACTGTATAGAAAGAAAACAAACAACTTGACTTTGAAGATCTTGGCACATAATCTGAAGACAGCTGAAACAGTTTATAATGACCGTTTGGGCTGAGGACCAAGTTATGTAGATGGATAGCATTTTCTGTAAAACAGCAAATCAAAGGTTAGAAGAGTGTTGAAAGCAGGCCGTTATTTGAATTGTGTCTCTTGGGAATACGTTTGAAGTGCTTGTACAGACAGTAGTGCTAAAAAGGCAATTTGATAGATTGTCCAAACAAAAATCAGGCACTTCAGACACAGCTCAAAGATTTTCTTTCCATCCATAATTCAACTATAAGCACCTCACTCTTTTCCCTGTTGGTTTTTTTTTTTCACTTTGAACTTTTTTTTTTTTTAACCACGTCATTACCTTTTGCGTCAGACACTCTATTCTTGAAAGGGGGGAGGAGGATTGAGCTATTTTGTTTGTTTGTTTTCAGAGTCATCTTGTCAAATCTGCCCATATATTACAGTGTATCACTGCAGCAGATCTATTTCAGCAGATCAGGGAGTCTTTCCTTGTTTTCAGTCGATATCATCCTGGAAGTTAGTTAATTCCATTTCACACCCTCACCTTTTTGGCTGTAATCTCTTAGACAATCAGTTTCAGCACCGATAATCCTCTCAAAACTCTTCACTGCCCAAATAAAGTCTTTGCTCTAGTTTTTCAACTTGCAGCATCTTGTTCTGTGACAGAGCTATCACACTAAACACTTTATTTTAATTTTTTTCTTTAAGTCTTCTAGACTAAACAAACATTAGTGGGTCATATTTTTTCTCTCTTCTCCCACCTCAGTGAAGCTTTTATCTTCTTTCTTTCCAGCTGTGCACCAAGACAGCGAGTTGAGCAATTCCAGGCTCCCAACATAAATTTGGCAACTCATTCTATCTCTCCCCTCCGGATCCAATGAAAGTCTGGATTTATTTCCACCACACACACACACAATTCCCCAAGAATATGAGACAACTCCCTCTCCATCATTTGTAGAAGTATTCCTTTTCCACCAACCACAGTATACAGTGTTGTTTCCAGTTCATCCTTCTGTTGTCCCATCTTTCCAACTGTTTGTCCACATTTTTCAAATTTGTATTCAGTCTGTTTACATTAATTTTTACAGAAACAATGACAATTAAATTAAATCTAGTTGCCTTCAAAGAAAACATGCAGCTGGCATGCAGAGCTTACGTAAATCCTAAAACTCCCAGAGTTGACTATAAGATACCGGTTAACTTGATGTGCTCTTGATCAATGGTTCCCAAACTGGGGGTTTGGGCCCCCATGTAGGTTGCAGGATGACTTCAGGGGGTCACCAGATCACTGTAGAAAAACAAAAATACAGCCTACATTTATCAAATAAATTTGGGGATTTTAGGGCTATCAAAATTAACGCATTATTGCAAAGAGATTAATCAGTCAAATTAACCACAAATGTATATTTGTCATGGCTCAAAAAGTTTGGGAACCACTGGTCTAGACGATCCAAAGTTAAAGGGATATTGTGTAAGTTCTCCTGTGTTTTATTCACAGAAACTGATTATTTGGTTCAAAAGTGTTTTTTCATTAATCATTAATCACTCCCATCAACAAACTGAAGTGCTCCTCTAAGTTCTAAATTTGCCGTTCGTATCATTCATTTACACATCGAGCGGGGCGGCTCGGTGGGGGCTGCCATGTCGTATCGCCATGTTTTTGCGTTCAGGAGAAGCGTGACAGTAGGAAAACACAGAAACTCACCGGACACACCGGAGTTTTCAGCTCAGTTCGAGGTAATGCCTTTGAAAAGTCACAGCGCTGCAGAGGGGGAGAGACTAGCGTCTCACTGATGCTGGGTTCACGTGCAGTCGGGCAGACGGCCGTTGGTATAAAACCAGATGTCATTTTAATCAATAAAGCCGAGCGAAAGACGGTAAAACATGGGTCAGGGAAAAAAATACGACATCGCCATGACAACCGAACAGATGTGGACTGATGTCACTGTAACTGACGGACCACGTCTTCACATAGAGGCCGGTGATAACTCTACATGCAGCGGATGTCGTCGGTCTGCCCGGTTTCACGCGAATGCAGCATGAAAAGTACGAGGGAGCTGCTCCCGATTACACAGTGTCCCTTTAAATTTGGACAACCTAAAAGATTAAAAGGAATAAACTCTATCTTTATACTAATATAGAAAAATATCTTCAGATGCCTTTTTACATGCAGACAAGACCTAAGTCAGTACCGTAGCATCCTGGTTCCCAACCACAATATGTGCCTGATGTAGCAGCACAGATATTAGTCTAAAGAATAAACCATTATATGTTTGCACATTTGATTGTTGTAAATTCTACAAGGAGTTATCTGCTCGTCACACATTGAGTCATTCAGATGTTTTTTTTTCTTGTTTGTCTTCATATAAAGGAGTTGCTGGTGTATCCTATCCAGAACGATTCATAGCTGTAGCAAAAAAGCTCTTCATTTATAGTATTTGGACAGAAATAGTTCTAGCTTTTGCCAAATAGTTGGAACTAGTCATTGATGTGCTGTATGTTTCATCAGCAGTCTCTTTTCATGCTAGTTAAGCTGCTGGCTTAACCTCTTGACCTTTCTGCGTGGGTCATGATGAAGAAATCTAAAGTTGCATCATGTTTACAGTAAGTAAATTTCACACCGAAAACAAAGAAACAGTCTACGGTTCTCTGCACACCTGATCATGTTGGCACACGAAGCACATACACCCTGGAGATGTAAGATCATGGTGGATGGCATGGATTCATTTCAGATAAAAAGTAAATCACATCATTTTCCAGTGTTACATCTTTGTTTCTTCATAAAGAAGGGGATTTGGTCTTGCTTATCGAAGATATCTTGTTACCCACCAGTGACTGTAATGAATGTATCAGGATGCTGGGAAGAATTCATTCATGTAATCTCAAGTGGCATTTTTCATTTAATGAAAAGGAAGGAAGCAGGCTTCCAGACCATCCTTCATCTTCCTTCATCTCTGGCTACAGTGATGTTTGACACATGCAGAACAACAAATGCACAAAGTTACACATGCTTACACCTGCAATGGTACTGATACAAAATGTTCTTTTTCATAAGAGAGCCATCATTCACGGTGTCATATGATGGCAGTGTGTTTTGCAGCTCTTTTGTTTGACTTTAACATCAGCATGCAGACAACATGCAGCTGGGTTGATAACCTGCACTTTGATCAGAACCACCGTGGAATGAATGACAAAGATATGAATTGTGATTTAGATGAATAATCTGACGCTTATGAACATTTATGACCATTCTGCCTGAGTAGAATCCGTGTTAAGCTTTGCAAAAATTAAATCTAGTCCAGCAAAATTTGATAGTGTCTGTCTCTCAAGCAAACTTAAGTACTAAGGAAAGTCACTTAAACAGCAATGTGGCAGTTTCTATTGCTTCGGTTAACTTGCAGTATGAGCACAAATATATCTATTTTCTTTGGTAATTACAGATTTTTCATTTCTTTTCTTCTTGTGGGAATATTTACTTCAGCAAGTTTTTCAAATAGAGCAGTTAAATCAATACGCTGAGAAAAATACCTTGCAGAGTTGGAAGACTGTAATAACATCAGACAATAGTCAGACTTTTCCAAGCGCTTATAATACACATCATGCAAGTGTTTTCATCTGAACTTTATATGATACGTGGAAATATTCTCAGCTGCTTAAAAAGAGCCTAATTCAAACACAGATATGTACACAAGGAAACTGCTGCAGATTTTTTTCTAAAATGCAAAATAGAAAGACAGTTAAAAATGGATAATAAAGCTACTCATTTCCCCCTGATAGATCGCTTAATAAGCAATTAGGTTTTTTTCCTTTCCCCAAAACCACAAGGATCGTGGCGGTTTAGAGGGGTTTGGTTGTTTGTTCCTCACACAGCAGCAGCTGAGTCTTTTCTCCAGGCATTGTTGTTCTTGAACGCACTCTTTTCTCTCTGCTTCTGTGCCAGGCATCCATAAAAAGCTGCTTTTGCCACGAGGTTTAAAAATAGCTATGCAATTCTTGTGTATAACAAGATGTGCATGAGAAGCGAGGATAAACACCTTGAAAGCACAAGGACACATGAAGCAAACCTTAAGATTGGACACTGCACTATGTGAGCTCTGCACACATTTCAGACATGATAAAAATTATTATTTAAGACAGTTTGCACTAGAAAATGCTCATTTGTGCAAACTGCCAATTCAGAATATTCTTACTAAACTGTGCTTTCTGGGTTGGATGTACTATATGAAGTTGGTGTGATGTGTATTATGTAAAAGTTCAGATGAAAACATTTTTATGATGTGTGATTTATCCTTAATAACCTCAGCTTAACCCAACCCAGCTCATATGAAATGGTTGGAGTTTATGTTTGATAATTAATCATGATCATATATTTCTATCTGCAACAGTCTGTTTAAATCTAAATACCACTAATATACTGATCAATGTCACTGACATGTAATGAAAGTAGCAGTATTATTAGTGTGTATTCTTTAGGCATCTACGTTTATGTCAACACTGGCTGTTTAAAATGTTCTTGCATTAACAACAAATAGAAGAACAAGTCATAAGTTAGTGTTTATTTCTTTTTCTTTCAGGTTCTAACATGCTAATTAAAGCAGATTTTAGCTGTCCAACCAGTTTAAATATGTGTCTTTTAAACATTTTATAGGTTGAATTTAGATTTTGAAAAATGTCGTTTGATACTGTTTAGCAATTTTGATTTCCTATATGCTCACACTCTGAGAAAACAGCAAAAACATGTTTATACAGAGATTCTGACTATGATTTCATTTAATAGTAAATCTAACACCTTTTTCTTTAGCAGAAAAAAGTGATGAAGTCCCATTTAAAGCTGCATTTCCACTGCAGAAGCCCATTTTCCAGGAACCATGTGACCCAGGAGCTAAACAGTTTGGGGTTAATACACTGTTAGGATGGAGCTTGCAGTGCTGGAAATATGACATCAGTTAAGTATTTCTACAGTAGAGGAATGTAGAAGTCAAAGATAACAGTAAAATACAGCCATTCATGCCGTTTTAAATCAGCTCAGCAGACAGTGCAAAGTGTGAGCAGCAATAGTCTAGAAAGCTCCAGAATGAATAAAGAGATGATGGATGAAACAACAGTAAGTAAAGTAGTAAATGTCAATCTGTCTGTTCCAGTTATTCAATGCCAAATCAAAGAATGAGGCTGAAGAGGACTTCCTTATCTGCCGGCTGCTTTGATAGCACGTATAGCTGATGTCAAGTGGGCAGAAACAACAGCTATTATAAATATGCACTGTGAAGCAATAAAACTTTCATTTCCAATTTACAGCATATATATTAGCAAAATCTTTCCTACAACTTGTGGAAGTGTGAAACCACAATTACATTATACAGATATGCATGAATACAGTTATACACATTTTATGTTATACATATACAGAGATATTAAATCACATAAGTTCCAAGCTTCCATATTCTTGCATGTTTTTACAATATGGGTACTTAAAAAGTAAATGTATTCATACAAATATCCAATTTAACCTATTCAAATAATGTGCTGCTTTCATCAAGTGGTAAACATATCTGAAAATGCAACTGACAAGCAGAAGATAAAGACTCCATGTCAAAACTTTTAAAACCCTTCTTAAGACCCACCTTTTTTTTTTTGGTGTTTTACAATAAGAGGTAATAATTAAAAATTTAATAATATAATTTTCTTTTTTTAATTTTTATAATTACTTTTTTTTATTATTATTTATTTTTATTTATATTTATAATATGTTTTTTTCGAGGGGGTAAGTGAATAGAAAAAAGTGGGTGGGCTTGCTTACCTTCATGTGAAGCCTTTCCAGACTTTTGTGGTTCTCTAATACAATTCTGGTTTTATAACCACAAATGTCTAAAAAAAAGTCACAATTGAAGTATACAGGTAACATCTGTGCAGTTAATTCAACTGCTCTAACATGTTACCTCCCACAGAGATAGAGGAACATCATGAACTGCTTGAATGAGTCACTTGATCGCATGCATATACTGGGAGGACTGTGATCCAGTTAAATCATCAGGTTGAGCTAAAACTAAAGCTGAACTCAGCGCCTTACAGTACAGCACAGACTTATAGACCTTTAAAGGGCTGTTGGCTTAACAATGGTAAGCCGATTTGGCAGTTTAACATGTATATTTTAGGAGTTAGAGTTCAAATGTGACACTGGATTTATGGGTGATGATCTGTGACATTGAATTATGGTGTCACTTCCTGTCCTTGAAGTCCTGCTTCTGAGTCCCAGGCTCTGTTCTCGGTCTCTTCTACTGCCGTGTATCAGCCAATACAGCACAGTTTTTTCTCCCCCTCTCTTTCTCTCTCTCCCTTCGCCCACAACCTGGGGCAACAGCTTTAGAAAAGATTGGATTTCAAACACTGTCCTGCATATTTCAGGAGCTCAACCTGTTTTTACGCCCTGCGCTCTACTGCTGCTGGAAACAGCATTTTGTGACATTTTGTGGGAATGCCTGTGGTTACTATATGATATGTCTATATTTGCAAACTTTATAGACATTAAACAATGTAGGGTGTGTGCATCTAGTCTTAGGAAAAAAATCTTCACATGGCAACAACTTGTATACCTGCTCACCCTTTGACAACCATCACTCACTTTCTATTGAAGAACCAAGAGTCTTTGTGGGATTTTAACAAAACCCAAACACAGCTTTTCTGCTCTTCAGAGTCATAAACCGATCAATATTGATCTGGGTCCTCTTCACCATACTCTTGTTGCTCAGAGTGTATAGATTGAATAAAAAAAAAAATACAGAAACAGCTTTCTTTTCTTGCTTGTTTCTTCTTTTTGTCCCTTTTTCTTGCCAAACAGAGCTATTTATGAGTTATGTCCTCCCAACCCAGTGAGCACAGTATTGATTGGTCTCTCCATAATCAATCCATCACTTTAAGATTGATCACATGAGGCAAGCAGAAAGCACAAAGAGGATGACCTCAACCATGCATCACTGCATGTCTACTCAAGGTGAATTTGTTCGATCTAGTCTTGCTTGATACGTAGTATTTTAGGTTTATTTTATCAACTGTGAAAAAAAAGTGTATCATTCTCTGAGATTGGACAAGTCAAGGCTTTGCTATATTTTAGACCATAAACTCTAATTGAACTTTGCCTCAAAATAGCCTTCCTCCTCTTCCCCCTCACCATTGTAAGTCTTAGAAGCGCTGAGGCTTTGATTTTCTTTGGTTTTCCTTTTTTATCAGCAACATAAAAAAAGATTATTACCATGAGAATCTCTGCAGATCTCATGATTTAAACATGCCATGGCTATATTTATTAACCATCCTATGCTAAAGCTATCAACATGGCCAAGAATGTGCAGCTGGCTCTCTGGAGAATACTGTACAAAGAGAGCATTTCTTCAGTCCCTCTCTGGACTCTTGTTTGCTTTAAAACATGAGGGCGGCTCAAATGTTCACTTGCTGCAAAAGGGTGTGTGGGTGGCTGATCTACGTATGTCCCAGTTTGACCTTGATCACTGAAGACAGAGCCAGAGACGGTTTATAAACTGCGGATGAATAGTGCTTGATTCAGAGATGCTGCATCATTTGATATGAATTCAAAGTCTTTTGTGGATTATTCACATAAAAAAACAGGCTCTTTTAAGTGTGATTTCTATTCATCTGTCTTTGTTAATTATGCAATTCTCTGACTCATGTTGTAAGCATTACAGTGCTTACTGAATATTACACATAATGCTACTGTAGCTACAGTAGCAATTCATTTAGTAAGCTTTCTTTAATGATGAAATGGTGACTAATTATCGTGACTAACTCCACAGCCAATTCATTAAACTGAAATGACACCAGGGATTTACATGGCTAAGCCACAGATACAGTATCAGTCAAAAGTTTAAATGTGCTTTCCCATTAGATTTAGTGGGAAAATGTGTCCAAACTTTGACTGGTACTGTACACTAATAGTTGGATTAATAAAAATTTGATATACTAAATAATTCACCTCATTCATAATTAGATGTTATACAGATATTAACTATGAATATTGAAAATAAGAATGCTCCTTTAAGATTTAAACAAAGTATCTACGTCTTTTTTAATTACTTTTTTCTTTTCTAATTTAATTTAGATAGTATTAAAGCAACACTACATAATTTACTAAGCTTAGAACTCTGATTCTGACAGGCGTGCAGCATCCTGAGATTGAGAAACTACTCTTCACAATCATTAATTAATATTAATCACACTGTTTTATATTCTTTTACATGCCTCATATTTGCACGTTGTATCTCTGGAACTAATGTCTATCATTTTGCATTCATGACATGCTCCTCTTTCCATGGGAAAGCAATAGCGCACGCTAAATCCTTATTTTAATACTGCTGTTTGTGCCTGTTACCGATTGCATATAGAATCTAAGTAGATCGCCAGCAAACTTGAAGAGATTTAGAGAAACAAATTATTACTTTATTTGAAGTCTTAATAAATCAGGGCCCAATTGAGTTCTGGAGTCGTTGGAAATTGGAGTTTTCTCTGCCTAACATCTATAAATGTATGTTCACAGGGTAGTTAGCAAGGGTTAAGGTCATTAAACAAGAAGGAGGAGGAGAGAATCTTATCTTCTGTAGTCTTTAAGTGGAAAAAAATTACAAGACTTGACCTACTGATTAAAAAGGAACAAGGTCTTGTTGATGCTAATTTGCTCCAAGCTGACGTTGTGTGCTTTAATAGTTAGTTAGTCTTTATCAGAGGTGACAGCCTCTTAAATTAAGTGGAATGAAAATGATTTGCAATCTGCGAAAGGAAAAGTGACAGAGTTATCTTTGTCTTATCAATGATTTTCTTGTTTTCATTGGCATGAAAACCTTCTTTTGGTTTGAGTATGCATTGTGAAGTGCAGTGGCAATCTTCTTTCACAGCTTAAATTCAAGTCGTGTTGCTCCTGCTTGCAGCAACTGATAAATTCACACTTGCATGACGTATTCAGCAAATTTGCCCCATACATTCCCTCTCCACAGATGAAAAAAAAAAGTCTTATTAATGCAGAGGCTTCTGCTCTTTAGTCTGCCCTTGTGTGCTGCCCGATGAACTGATTAATCCTCCATGAGCAGTTGGAGAAACAAACTGGAGCGGCAAGGCTGTAGAAGGGAAATCAGTTTAAATGAAAAAGCAATAGTCACCTTCTTGTGCCAGCAAGTTGATCAAAAATATACAAACTTGCTGAATCCACACATCTTCAATATAAACCTGTCTTCTATTTTGGAAGAATATAAAATCCTTGTCATACTTTAAAGAAGAGGTCTCAAACAGGAAATCATTCAACAGGCCGCTTCTTCAGGGATCTCATTTGGAATAGCTTCTGCTGATGTGGTTTGCCCTCACATAATGCCATCTTCAGCATCTCCTTGGCCGTAGTCCACAAGAGGATAGACCTTTTGAACCCCACTGGTCACACAGTCCAATATCTCATCTCTGCTGCTGCACACCTCCGTGGTGCTGATGCAGCAGAGGCGATCAAGGTTAATGAAAGACAAAGTAGCCTGCAGTGATTTCGTTCACACTGGAAATACCATCAGGGCATCTCCTGTATAAATATCGTAAACTGTTTATCACCTGTTCACAAAGTGCAACAGATGCTCAGTGCCCATGTACTGTATATCATCCACCAACCCAGTTTGGTAAAAAACATTAAATTGTGCTAGCTGATTAAATCCTGCCTTATCATCTGTGTCTGCCTCTATTTTCATGCCCTTTTCCAGAAATTTTCATACTGGGATGCTGAAGCTGTTCTAAAAAGGAGGCACAGTCTGTGTGGAGAAGATTTATTTCCTAACAGGAAACTTAAAGAACAAGATTAGCTGTTTGGCATTGTGCTTAGCTGCTGCAAGATTGCCAAAAGTAAATAAAATATAGCTCAATTGTTGTGCATCATCATCTTTTGACTTACAGAAAAAAATTAAGGTGGTTACAAATGATTAAAATGTAAAAAAAAAAACAGGTTTTCATGCTTTATTAACTCACTATCAAGCTAGCAAGCTACCCAACAGTGCTGCAGTCCTGAGCGGGTGGCGTCCATAATTTTCTCAAAATTCCATCATTTAGTATATTTTTATAACTTATACAGTACTACATGTAGCTGCCGCATCCTAGCGAGCTCTCGAGACTACGGAGGCCGCGGCAGACGAGATCACGCGTTCTCTTTTTCTTTCTTTTGAATCAATAGCCAACCCCTCTTGTGTTTGTCCCGTTTGTCCGCAGCTCGTTCGCTCTTAGCACAATGTAAACAGCGAATTTCTTCTTCTACGCTTGCATTATTGACAGAGTAAGCGCTGAACGCTGTGGCTTTCGTAGTGTTGTGAGCTCGCACAAATGCGCAAATAGAAACTACAATTTAGTACTGTTTAGACTATAAAAACATACTAATTGATGTCGTTTTGAGTAAATTATGGACGCCACCCGCTCAGGACACTTATATCACATTGGATGAGCAGTATGGAGGATTTTTGCTAAGTTTTTGTGGACTTTTATGGACTTTTTTGGTTCAGTCGCTGGTGAACTTCATCATATGAAAGTTTGGGGAAAATGAAAACCTGATCTTCGGCTGCATTTGACATATTAAAGTGCTCCACAGTTTTGGTCAGCATGAGGGTGAGTAGAAAATGAACGCACATCATTCTGTGGGTGTACTACAGTATTCCTTTAAGCAATATGTAACCTTTACAGGTTGCAAGAACAGCTGATTGTGAAAGGGAAAATGATGGTGACAACCACATTGCATAAAGAATGTATTTTAGCATTTTAAATCCCCAACCAAGTCATCTTTATGTTTGAAACCAACCACGAAATGGCTGTTTTGTTTAAATGTGTTTGGTGTAATTGTGAAAAGAATGTATTTTTCATGAGACAATGATCATTTTCAAATTCTATCCCCTTATTCCTATGCCCCATGATATGCGAGCAACTTCCGGTTCGACCGGAACCGGCATTTGATTATATGCTAGATGTTCACGCTACTCCACGTTTTACGAGCTTTTTAGGTAAACTACGTGGGAACATCAGCTGTCACAGCTCAGACAGAAAAACGTCAGATCTTCGTCATCCTCCTCCCACTCATCTGTTGCAGGAGGCGGAGGGAATGTGACGTTTCCCTCCGAAGCTTATCAATACCTACATCATCATAATAATAATAATAATAATAATAATAATAATAATAATAATAATAATAATAATAATAATAATAATAGTAAACACATTTAATTTTATAGATGCTTTATCAAAGCATCAAGGGGCACTGTTTGACAATGTTCGACTAAACCGCTAGCCGAAACAACATCTGAGTCAATGATTAAGCGCTATTTCCGGTATCTCACAGAAAGTTAATTGCATCGTCGTTTCTACATGTGCTAGCTCAGGAATAAGGCGGATTAAGTATTTTTTAAAATCACAACAGACCAGGAAGTAAAAAAGTCGCTTATTAAAGTGTTGTCTCATTATGAATGGAACTTGTGTTGTGCTGAGTCGAACAGCACTTCATACGTAAGCCCATACAGTAAAACGAACAGACATACACCCTCATTTTTTTGTACGAGCATTTTGTGACTTTTTAGATGAAAGTCAGAACGGCAACATCTTCTTGGAAGTAGAAGGATTTGTAAATCCTTTTATTGGCTTGTAGAGGTACTTATAGGATGTCACTTGGAAATTCTGGAGATTCTCAGTTGTTTGTAGTTGCTGTAAACTAACAATGCATTTCCCTCAACAATGAACAATTCCTTCACCAAAATACTTAAGATCTTATGTTTCCTCATTTAAAAGTGCCTCAATTCAAACAGTAGTAAGCAGAATATTATATCCCAAAATAATTTAAATTACAAATTCTTTATAGCTTTATACAAGCTCTATGGGCTCTTTTTAGAGCTCCTTTTTTTCTTTTTTGTATTGTTAAGGGTTCAGTTACAATGATAAATGAATGACACAACAGTGTTGCAGGCTTTACAATCCCGAGATGCTGCTTCCTTGTTCTCTCCTGCTGATAATGCTTCATCTTGGAGGAAAGTGAAAGATATTTATCAGATTTCTGTGCTGCAACCCCTTTATTCCATTTCACTCAACAGCAGAAATAATGGATGTCAGTGAAACGAATGCTGCGTCTTCAACTGTAAATGCATCTCCTTGATGTTTCCTTGCTGGAGCTCAAAAATGGAGCAAAGCAGCTTTTCAGTTACTCAAGAGGATTCTTAGGCGGAAGCTAAGAGGGTCACAAAGCCAAAAGATATTTTGAAATGAGGGGAGAGTTTTCTTTTGGTTCATTATTATTTTGTCTAATTTGAGTCCATATTAGCAGCATTACAGTGTTTTGAACATTTCCACCAACATTACATCATTTTGCATTAGCCATATATTTCCAATTACTGTGACCTCAAGACCAAGATTAAAACTGTAAATAGAAATATGAATTAATGAAATATAACACTTTTTATTAAACAATTGGTTTAACAGATAACAACAAAAAGATTATGCCCTTAAACGCTAACCTAAGATGGACTTTTAAGTGTTGGGACTAAAATCCTGATCTGTATCTAAAGTATCTCAAAATACCTCCTCCTCAATCACCTGAAACTAAATGCTCAATGCGCAAACAATCTGATGTTTTAGTATTAACAAGCTAACAAAGAAACAGTAATTGGTGCACCAAGTAACTCGGTGACTCAAAGTTGTCATAGTAACTTCATCCCATATTTATTTAATCAACTTTGTCGGTAACGTTATGCAAAGTCTTTTGGATTTTCTCAGAACAAAGTGTTGAGTCCATATTCAAAGATTCAGGTTAGTGCATGAAACCATTACAGTGTGCTCCTGCTTGAAAGCTGCCAGGTTCAATTAATTGCTGCAGGTAATGGCTCCAAGAACCATACTGAGTTTGAAGTCCCTGAAATCCCCTCTCTTCCCCAAACTAGTGCTCAGTTAGAACTTCATCAAGTCATCTTGACCATGTTTAATTGCCCAAATACATTAAATTGCTGCCATAATTGGAAGATTAGCTACTTGTTTTAAAACACAACTAAACATGGGCACCTAATAAAATGAATCTAAATTACTTTAAGTCGGACAACCTGTTGCTACTCCTGCATGTTTCCTGATGAGGCAGTTACTTGGCCAATTTCATGTGTTGTAACATCTTTTAAATTTATGTGGAACATTCATTAATAAATGGTCAGACTTTCCTGCAGACTTATTAGCAGTCATGACAAAAAGGACAGGAGCACCAGAAAATTTTGTAGTTATATTCTGGGTGGAGACCGTGGCGACTACTGCACTCATCCGTCTTCAACTGACGTATGGAAAAATGAGAAACCGGCAGCATCCAGGGCTCGTCTCTGCCTCGTCAGTCACGTTGACACCTGGAACTGCTCAATCTCCTCACCTGGTGGAGGATGGTGTGGCAGAAAGTCTGTACATGTATCTGTGTGACTGGAAAGAGCGGAGGACAGGAGGTTTAACAAAAAAGGATGAAAGATGATGATGAGTGACAGAGGTTGGAGGAAAGTGAAGGTGTCTTTGAGCCTGCATAAGATAACTTGCATGCATAAAAATACACAAAAAGCATACTGTATGCTGCATAAAATGCCATAAATGTGTTTTCATTGCTTTTCTTTCCAAATAATCTCCTATGAACACCTTTTCCTTCAGTGTGTGCACATTTTCTAGTGCATAATAACTTTTATCATGTTGCTTATACAGTAGCTTTTTTGGTCCCATGTTATCGTTCAGAGCAGATGCTATTGCAAAATGCAAATAGGTAAGGCCGCATTTAGATCCATAACAAAAACTGCAAACAGTGTAAGTAGAGATGGTAGGCTCCAAAGCACTCTCCTCCTAAAAGAAGTCCTCTGTTTTATCCAGGCAGGTCTATTTTTTCGCACACGAAGACGTTCACCTGCAGCTGAGTGTCACAGCAGCAGATTTCATTTTTTTCCCCTCCATTATTCATTACTCATACAAGCTCTTCTTCAGAAGTAGCAGACGCAGCTATGCTCACTAAGGATACTTTCTCCACAAGCTTACGTGCTGCCAAGTGTGATGAAAATAAGTGGGCTTTCTGTGCAGGGAGAGAATCCATATGGGATTTTGCTGCACACTAATCTGACTCTGTATACACAATATACACTGGTCTGAGGCAGGAAATAAGCAAGGCTGCACACCCTCCCATAAAAAGTATGATGATAATTTTACTGTGTGCCTATGGATGGCTAAATGTCCTGAATCTACACCAAGTAACATCAGTCACCACATCCAATAGGAGGAAAAACATCTTACCTTAATCTTAGCAATACTCAGCTGTTATCACCCTCAGCTAAATTGTGTAAACCTGCCACAAACTCAAACAAAATTTCAGGAAAATCTGCTTATCTGTAACATGTTGTCCTCAATGTGCATGTGTATTAACAATCTCAATATGCTAATCCATCTTGCCAAGCTCCAAGCTCTGTATCTATGTTTAATATGAACTGTATGGACTCATTTTCATATTATACCGGCTAGGGATGGGCGATGTGGACTAAAAAATGTATCACAATTATTTCTCTTATTTATCATGGTAGCGATAAGTGACGATAAAAACTATCAGCAAAATATTTCGTATTATAAATCTGTCACTAAATTCTGTCTTGAAAGCCGTACAAAATACTAGTAGCCACTAAACTATATCAATTAAGTTCAAGTAGTGCACCTGTATTGCAAAACTGTTGTGACACCAATCAAACAAGTCAGAAATATGAGAGACCAAATTCCACATTTATTCAAACGTTGCAAACTGCAAACTAAAACACTTGGCTTATTAAAAAAACAAAGTAGGCTAGTGCAACTAATAAATTGTCATGTCACGATAAAAACGATAAATTCAAATTGTTATTTTGGGGAATTTCTTTGACGATATATCGCACACGATAAAATATCACCCATCCCTAATACCGGCACATATAAGGCTTTTTGGCAGGACAGTCAACAATGGTGACTCCTACTTGCTGATAGGCTTCACTTCATTGATCTTGCTAGCTCATGTGTTTAGTTTCATTCAGTCACCTATCAAGGATGTTCGTTTTCCAAGCAATTTCCATGGCAGGATTCCCAATAGGTTCTGGATAACAAAACATTAGCCATGTCAGTTTATAATTCCAAAGCAAGGGCATGGGTTTGATTTTGACATTGGTAGGTCAGGGACATAAAGTTGGTCATAGACCCACCCTGGAAGATGAGTGTTTTGTTGCAGTTATGATGGATGTTTATTTGCAGTACCATAGAATTGAGTAAATACATGTAGGGCATCTGAACAAACAGCTGCTTCAGAGCTAGCTAGTTTTGAACATAGTGACAGTGTGAACAGCCAATTCCATTATTAAGAAACCAAAGAGCAGAGACAATCAGAGCAGCTCAAATGGTTTGTAAGGTGGGACTTTTAGCAGGGATGCTGCTGAGAGAGAGCACAGATCTCATTTGTGTTCTGTGCAATGGAAAATGATACGGACAGCTCAGCGGTTGCAGGATACTAAACACATCCTGAATGTCACTACTCAATTCTACACCCATGTTACAAGGTCTCAAAACTAGATTCAGACTTACAGGGTGGTGCAGAAATCAAACTTAAGGAGCTAACCTCTGCAACTTCTGAGTAGAGTTGGAACATGGAAACAAGATTCATTATCCCTGATCTATCAATCAGCAGAAATGTATACAGTTCTCCGTCATTATATTTTCAGTAACTTAAAGTTAGCTGAATTGCTCCAGTACTACCATTCACCTTTTAAATGCACTGCACTAGAAAGGGATGGTCAAAATGGAAACAGATGAAAAAAAGGAAAGAAAAAAGAAAAGGCTCTCTCTGGGTCCTTTGTGCATTTTCCCCAAGAAAATGTCAATATTTGTCATGCTGTTGTGAAGTTACATTACAAAGTCATCCTAGCCCTTTAAGGCCTGACCCAAGAATATATTTACTTAATCTGAAGTCTTCATGTGGTCTTTATATATTCTAGAAAATATAAATAAATAAGTACACAACAAGGATTTGAATATGTGCAGTTTATGTGATATTTTAAAACTATTTTAGTGCAAAAGACATCCACCAGGAGGTAGAGGGAATGTATCAGATTATAAAGACCCTTTTCAATGTGTGAGCTAATACCGGGATGTCGGGGCCTGTCCGCCATTTTTGGGGTCAAAAGAGGTAAACAACGTAACGTGAAACAATATTGCTGTAGAGTTTGCCAGCAACATGACTTGGTCGCTTTTTAAAAAGAAAAAAAAGTACAGGGACAGTTTGGATGCCGCATCTCAGGAAAGGTATGACCAAAAACGGACTTATCAGTGGCAGAGATCCATACAATGACGACTTTGCCCCAAGTGAGTGGCTGAGAGACTGTCACACTTTCCCCAAAGTTGCCTATGCGGACATTTTTAATTACCTGGTAACATGTAAAAGCTTGTACATGCTGGCGGAGCTGAAAGCTTACAAATCCCTCAAAGTGTACAATTATTTTGTATGTGGTTGGGTGAAGGTCATTTGTCACGCTGACATCAATGGGAAGACTCTTCTTCTTGCAAAGGTTAGTCAGCACGATGCTACTTTGCTCAATGCTAACACAGTCTCCTCAAGCAGACGTGTTGATGTAAATTTGTTGTGCACAGTTAAGTTATAACCACACTGTTTACCCCCACCATCTCTTATCTTTGTCTGCTAGTCAAGGTTTCTCCTTATTCTTAGTATATTAAAAATTATAGTTGTACATGCACCTAATAGAAAATTTAATCAACTGTGAGGGTGGGACCACATTACCCCCCCCCCCCCCCACACACACACATTACCCTAAACCTTGTTATAGTGTAAAAGCACAGATCCACATGTAATCAGACCATGAAGTGATCTACATATTGTCATACCGTGATGAAGTGATCAGAGCACACTTTGGAGTGTTTTGAGGGTTGGAAGCTTTTTGCAGTTGATCTTAGCTAGTCACAATGTCCATCTTTAGTCCCAAAAGATCTTCCGTCTGTGTGCCCTTGGTCAAACATATGGCTGGAATGGACAAAACTTCCACCGCACGGGGTCAGTGGAACAGCTTTTACATCCACTGACAACACAACAGTGAACCATTGTTAATGTACTACAACTAGGAACAGGACTAACGACGAAACACAATGTCTATCCTCAGGTGGTCTGTAGGTTGTTGTGACCGCTTAACCCCCAAAATGGTGATGCGCATGGTGATGAAATCAAACGGAAAGGATCTATATAGCAGGGTCTGAAGCAAAGTTTTTACCTTAAGGTCATTTAATAGGTGTCAGACACTGTATGTATCAGAAAATGACATGCACGGCTTTAAAGGGCTAGTCAGTCATCCCCATATTTTTCAAAAGACACGTGGTTAACATTGGTTTACATAAAAAGAAAAACTATTCCACATTTGTTTGTTTTTTTTAATCATGAAAAGATGAAAAATTGCCTTAAGTTATCTAACTTTGTGCAAAAGAGAGAAGTAACTGGTTTCTTCTTTTTTTCAAGATTTCGTTTCCAGTTAGCAACCACAGCTATGAGTGATTTAGCTTTACCTACTGATGCCACCTCATAGCCATGCATGTTAGGTAAACAGGTCTCCCTTGAAAAAGAGACTAAGTATCTCAATGGGATTTACCTGTATAAATATAGGTAAAAAAATATATAATAGTTTACCTGCTTCAAATATGCTTGCCTACTGTATGGATACGCAGCGAGTGTGCAGCCCATAGCAGTTTTCCTTTTAGTAAGGTCAAAGACAAGCATGCTAATAGTGAAGGCAAAAGCAGAGATTAATGCACAAATTCAAAGATCTATCTGTTCATATGCTAATTGGGGCAAATGCTGCCCAATATCTCTGCCCAAATGCTCCCATGTGTCGTCTATACTGATATGATTGTTACAAAATACATCCACTAGAGGGCAGAAAAGAGTTTAGAGTTCACCTCCGAGTTCAGTCTTCAGTTTCAGACAGTAGCAAACATGCTGGAGGAGATCATGATATGGCACGGTCTCAGAAAGCGATGGTAGATATGCAGCTATTAAATACATCATAGCTTCTTCTTTGTTGTTCACTTTTGCCGTTTGCACATGGCCTTACTGCTCAACGCTGCCCCTGCAGTTTCAGGTGGTTTTGCTCCATTCGCTATGTCGGGCTACACATCTGCAAGCTCTCTGAAAGCAGACAAAAATATGCCCTAAAGACCAAAAATGATAGACAAAAAGGCTTTATTACATGTGTATGTAGCATAGAGCATACGTGACCCTTAAGCTGTTAAAAGGGGGACTTTAAGATCTTCATGTAAAATTTGAGGAAAAACTCATTTTTCTAATTTATTCTACAGCAATAGCTGTACAGTTTGTATTTACCTGCAAACAAAAGTGATATAGCTGAACATCGTTAAAGCATTTCACTTTGTGACCACTTGTTATGTTAAGAGCATTTTGATGACCCCCAGTTTTTGAGTGTGCTTCTAGACACGGTTTCAGAAGCTTTTAAGCCACTGGACAGACGTTTCTGATGAAGCATACTGGCAGCTTAAGTGCAGCCTTACAGATCCGCCAACATGACTGCTGACTCATAGTCATGTTCATCTTTTCGTCAGCTGCCAAGTGGGAATTAAAAGTGCTCAAAACACGCCGTCAGTTGGATCAAACTACTCTCAAACAGGTTTGAGACAGCTGAGACTTGTCGCCGAAGATTTGATCATTCCCCATTTAAGACAGCCCTTTTGTGTTGTAGGTACAGTTTTTTGTAAAATCAGGCAGTGTACCCCTTTACATCCAAATGAGCAAAAAGAGGGCTCAAAAAGAAAAGGAAAGGACGTGCCTAGCTTACCTGCAGACAGAAACTACACTCAGCATCCTGGCTTCTCTGTTTTTATTCCATCAAATAAAGCCACTGTCTGCACAGACACAAATGCGCACACATAAAGACACACACAGTTTGTAAAAAATGCATAGAGATGTTTGTATTAGCTGCATGACTGTACCCCATGTCTCTGTGTGTGTGGGTGTGTGTCACTACTGGCTGTCAACTACCTTGTTTTTCATACTTTCTCTTCTGAAAATTTTGTTGTAACAAATAATCACTTGATGTTTCTTTTTTGTTTTCCTTTCTTTCACTATTGTACTCTGTGGCTTTACTAGCTGTTCTGTGCTGTATATTTTCCTGGTTGTTACCGTCTGTCAGTGTGTCTAGACAGACAAGAAAGACATTCACAACAGAGCAGCTAGACAGATGAACTGGCCCAGCACACAGTTGGTAGCAGAGTGAGTGATCATACACACAAACAAGGGTCCACTTCTTACCACTAACCCAGGCAGCCTGGAGAAGAAGTCAGAGCTCACCACGGATGCAGCAGCAACCTCACTCTGCGTTTTCTCCTCCTTTCTGCAGCGATGAACTTTCTCCAGACTCGTCTATGGGGGAGGAAGGGAAGGGAGGTGAGGGGGAGCCGCAGAGTGAGGCCCAGTCACAGCTTCAACCAGAGCCAGAACCAGAACCAGAGCCAGAACCGCAGCCCCAACAGCAGCAGCAAGAGACTCAGCCACAGACTCAGCCACTGCAGCCACAGCCTGAAACCGAGCCCCAGTCTGAGCCACAGCCACACACTCATCCTCAGCCTGAAGTCAAACCCCAATCAGAACCTGAGCCGCAGCTCGCACCAGAGCCTGAGCCTCAGCCTCATGACGAGCCCCTGACGGAGGCGGCACCACAAGACGCCCCTAAAGCCCCTTCACCTTGCAGAGAGGAGCAGACGGAGGTGGAGAAAGAGAATCAAGAGCCAGAAGAAGTTGTGGAGGCAAAGGCAAAGCAAGAGGGAGAAGAGACGCAGGGAGACTGTCACAAGGGCGAAGCTGCACAGGAGGAAGAGGAGGAAGAGGAAGGGGACGGAGCAAAAGCAGGTGGTGCAGGGAGGAGAGCCAGCCTGCACCACACAGCCTCGCCTCTGAGGGTGCAGCGCAATGGGGCCGGCTCACACTCCACCACCTCTGACTATGAACTCTCGCTTGACCTCAAAAATAAGCAGGTAGGGTTTTTCTGGGGGATGTGGGTTGGTGTTTGAATTCCATTAAGTTGGCTTGTGCTTTTTTGTACGTTCTGTGGCTGACATGTCTGTGTTCATTTCTGTCTGAAGAGGAGGACTTTTGGTTTGTGGGCAAAGCTGGCGTCTGAGATTCTTAATTGTTGTTTGTTGGTTATTTTGATCCTTTTTGACCCCTGTTGACTAAAAAAAGTTGTGACTGATTACTTTTTCCCATCATTATAAACCATTATCATTTCATCAGTTCATCTGCATCATTACTTGGTATGGTTGTTACCAAATTTGATTTGGTTATCTGAACATATTTCATAATTTATATTTAAGTAAGGACCTGGTTACTTTGGCAGGCAGGATATTATATAAAGATGGTGTATATATAAAAGCTGCATCTGTATGTAATCACAGGCCTTTTGATCTGTCCTTTTTTTTCTATAAAGATTGCTTCATATCATTCATCAGATGCCGAAAACCCCATATTTCTTTGGGGAATTTCTGTTATTTTGACTCATCCAGTTACAGAAAGTGAAAATGACTTCAGCTGACATGTCTGCAAAGTGAATGAGTCTGTGTATACATTTCCATGTTCACAAGTCTGTCTTCTTGTTACGCTTTTCATCAGGGGTTCAGAAATCATCAATGTGACGTAAACATCTCCATTTCAAAAGCCATCAAACATTCATCATCCATTTCACCCATCCATCCACAAACGATTCTTCAGGATCTTGGAACAGGTAAGGAAGCAAAGCTTGGGCTCAATGCATGAGGCTCAAAACTAAAAATGTTTTCTATAAAGGCTTGATCACGGACTTAAAATAATTAATGAAATATCCTTTAAAGGCACAAGTCTTT
Source organism: Atherinomorus stipes (assembly GCA_023101725.1). Taxonomy (NCBI): domain Eukaryota; kingdom Metazoa; phylum Chordata; class Actinopteri; order Atheriniformes; family Atherinidae; genus Atherinomorus; species Atherinomorus stipes. The sequence goes on from JALJCO010013258.1 coordinate 148,799, forward strand.
AAGTAAGTAAGACTTAAAGTAAGACTTTTCAGTGTTCCACGTGTGGTTCTCATATCCAAACAGTAAAACTGGATGAGGTAACATTTAAATGTCTTTAGGCAAATCCATTGAATGTTCTGTTGAGACTTTCATTAGCAAATTCAATCCCAATGTAAATAAGGCATTTAATGCATTTAACCTGAGGTAAAAAGAATTCTCTTTTACCAAAACCCAGTTTTGAGCTAGCACCCTGTGAGGTAGATTCTCAGCTGAGGGTATGGCCAAACCTGTTAAACCCAACATTGTTCTGTCAAAGAAGCTTTGCTTTTACAGCAAAACAAAATGTAAACTGTGCATGATGTAATGGGACCTTTGCATGGAGGTGGTGATTCAGAATAGTCTGCTTTTATATCCTGTCCCCATCTGCCATAGTTCTACACGGTTAACATCACATTCATAGGCCTTAATAAAGATCAGCTTTGATTGGGTAAATGACCTTATCGTGGTTTTGACATTGTGGAACAATTGAAGAGTTTTTTTGCAAAAGCAGTTAACCCCGTTTTTTCTAAATGGTGTTTGTCTGTTTTTGCAAATGAACTCTTCAGTTTAAGCAGCAACCTTTTCTTTTTTTTTTTCAGACTAATATGACTTTGTTATTGATGATTGGGAAATTAGGCTCTGCATTTTACCCATTGCTTGTTGATTTTTTTACGGGTGCAGTGGGCTGCCATATGTCAGCACCCTGGGAGCAGTTGGAACCCACGGTGGTTCTTCTCTGTTGCCACTCTGAGAACTTGCGCCCAGCAATCAGCAAATATTGTTGTTCTGTTTGTCTCTCAAGGCACAAACCACAGGAAGTTTGTTCAGGGGAGACACAATGAGTCTCTTTCCGATCAATTCCTCAAGCATCCATGTTTGAATAAAATAGGAAAACACAGCTGGTTGATGTTTCTAAAATCAAACTTCCAAGTGACTTGCCACTGACTCTGTTATATCTAAGTGGAAGGGGTTTGTTAAACCTCACCCTCTGTCAGCTCCACTCTCGCTCAGGTTTGACTTGATTTCCTCCCTCATCACTTCCCTAATCGAGGCTCAAGGTTCTTTTAACCTCAGCTTCCAATCTGTGTCTCCCTCTCACTCTTTTAATCTCGCATCTGAAAGTCGCCCGTTTTCTACTATCTTCCTGTCAACGAGGCTCAAGATAAGCGATCAGCTGGATTGATCTTCTGTCTGTACAGGTGGGGATGCAGGGGGCTGATGGGTCTCACGATCAATGTCAGAGTAATTGGATCTGCCAGGCTACACCTTGATTGCTGGAGAACAACCAGATGTTGGATTATTTAACTCACTTTAAACTTGAGCATTCAACCTCCAGAAATGCCATGTTTCATCTCTGCATCTAAACATTTAAATTGCACAAATTTAACAAATTATTGAATGCTATTGATTGCATAAAGATATCACTCTATAGGGTGAATTTACATAACATTAAATATGTATGTTCATTACAGTAAATATTTACATATTTACATAATCATATGAAAAAGTGTACATGTGGAAGTAGTCTTGTTTATCTGTAAATGCTAGCATTGTTCCAAGAACAAAAAACGATTTTTTTTGGCAGAACAAATGCATATACAATGATATCTCCAAGCCTCACTCAGTTAAAGGTGTGTTTTAACCAGTTTACCCCTCCAGCAGTTGGCTTTTTCACTTCATCTAAATTGATTTGAGCTTTCTGCCAAAGCCTTGAGAACTTGCCACTGTGTGTGTTTGACTCTTTACTACACTACAAGATCTCTAACATGGAAAAAGAACTTTTTCAGGGGACTGGTCTTGAACCTCTTGTTTCCACAGTGACAATTAGGAAATCAGAAACATGTCATCCCCCCTCCTCCCAAAGGCCATGGTAGGGTAGTGCTTCTAGGAGGAGTCCTTTAGGAGTGGGGTGTGCAAGAAATGAGGTTTTCCTGCATTATCTAACTTTTAGACTTTAAAGGATAGGCATTTTTGACAAAGGATCAGAGTAATGTAGTTTTCATCCTAGCAGTGGAGCAGTGGACCAGCTCTACAACCTCTTCAGAGTCCTGGAGGGTGTCTACATGTGCTTTGTGGACTTGGAGAAGGCATTCGACCGTGTCCCCCATTGACTCCTGTGGGAGGTGCTCTGGGAGTATGGAGTACCAGACCCCCTTGTTCAAGCTGTCTTGTCCCTGTACGACTGCTGCCAGAGCTTGGTTTAGTAAGTCGGATTAATTTCCAGTGAGGGTTGGACTCCTCACTGGAGGATGAGGAGTTCGGGTGTTGAGGGGATCTGGTTTGGTGGCCTCAGGATTGAATCCCTGCTTTTTGCAGACGATGTGGTTCTGTTGACCTCATCGTGCCACGATCTCCAACTCTTGCTGGAGCGATTTGCAACCGAGTGTGAAGTGGCAGCTCCCTCACTTGCATATTTTTTTTTAGTCAAGTCAAGGAAGGACGTTTAAATGCCAAGCCGACGAGTAAACAGCCTAGCATGGATAACTTCGCTGTCCAATGAAAGGAAGTGACGACAACAAAACCTGTCGCATACTGATAACAGAGCGTGCCACAAGGAAGTGGCCTAAACAACTCAACTCTCAGTCAACACTTTGCCCGGCCATAAAAAGTTTTATAGGCATTTGTTACTCGTAGCAACAACAACACCTTATTGTCAGTCTAAACAAAAAAAAAATCTTGTCTTCTCTGCGCAGCCACTTGTTACTCATCTGAGTAACAAGTGAAATGAACTTCCTGTTTAGATGCTGATGTAATACGCATGCGTCTGCCCGTGATATGGTGCATGCTTAAATAATTCATAAACGAAGGTATAGATGCAGAGAAGACAGGAAGTTAAAGGAATAGTACACCCACAGAATGATGTGCCTTCATTTTCTACTCACCCTCATGCTGAGCAAGACTCTGGAGCACTTTTTTGATATCTCAAATGCAGACGGAGATTGGACAGGTTTTCGTTTCCCCCCAACATGCATATAATGAAGTTCACCGGCGACTGAGCCAAAAAGGTCCATAAAAATCGACAAAAACTTGGCACTATTCCTCCATACTGCTCGTCCATTGTAATCCAAGTATCCTGAGTGGGTAGCGTCCATAACTTACTCAAAACGTAGTATGTTTTTATAGCCTAAACAGTAGTACATCCAGCTGCCCCGAACTCGCCTCTGCGAGTTCACAACACTATGGAAGCCACGGCAGATGAGATCACGCGTTCTCTTTTTCTTTCTTTCCTGATTTTAAATCAATAGCCAACCCCTCTTGTGTTTGTCCCGGTTGTTTGCAGCTAATTCAGTCTTAACACAATGTGAACAGCTAATTTCTTCTTCTATGCTTGCATTATCGGCAGAGTAGGCGCTGAACGCTGGCAGCTTCCATAGTGTCGTGAACTCGCATGAACGTGCAAATAAAAAATGCAATGTACTACTGTTTAGGCTATAGAAATATACTAAATAATGTGGTTTAAAGTAAATTATGGACGCTACCCACTCAGGATACTTTGATTACAATGGACGAGCAGTATGGAGGAATATTGCCAAGTTTTTGTGGACTTTTATGGACTTTTTTGGTTCAGTTGCCGGTGAACACCATTATATGAAAGCTGGGGGAAAACAAAAACCTGTCCAATCTCCGGCTGCATTTGAGATATTAAAAAAGTGCTCCACAGTCTTGCTCAGCATGAGGGTGAGACAAAAATGAACGCACATCATTCTGTGGGTGTACTATTCCTTTAAACATCCTGTATAACATTAACCACTTAGTGTAGACGTGGACTTATGAGAGAGTTGGCTGAAAAAATTGCTTTCATTCTCCACTTGAACAGTTGAAGCTATCATCGATCCAAAGCCATTTAACTCTGAATAAAATCTCCAACTCAGAAAAATCATTTGATGGCTGCTCATTAGTGATAAATGCAGTGAAATATGCAAGTTTGTGCATATTATTAAGCAATGCCAGTTCAGGTCTCAGAACTTCTCTTCTATTATTGTTGACACAAAAACTGCTGTGAAAATACGTACAAACCAATATTGTTAGATTCCAGCTTTGAATGGAACTGCTGGAGGTTTGCAGAGGATTAACAGCAGCACTAATTAGGATTTTATTATAAAAAGTTATGTTTAAATCACCTCTCTAGAAAATAAATCATCAGTCAACGCCACAACAATAACAAACAAATCAGACTCTCACAGATCACAAGTGGTTACAATTCCTGTTGAAACAGATTACTAACACTATTAAATGTAAAGTTTGTGCTCTTTTAGCATATTAAGAAGCATTTGTAGCCAATCGTGCATTCAATTTTTTTCATTGTCGCATGAAAAATATACACTAAATTGTATGTTAAAACACAACAGTGATGTCATGGGGATTATGACTTCATCAAAAGCTGGTTTTGGTTTTCTACTTTGTTTTTATTTGCATGAATTATACTAAATTTGAAAAAAAAAAAAATCAATCTAATCTTTTGATAAAATTCACCATCCAAATATAATGCATTTTATGTCGTCAGAACACTGATGATAGGATCAGCAGTATTTACTACAATTTTACCATCTGATATTTATTTCAATTATATAAATTTTACATATATATATATATATATATATATATATATATATATATATGTATATATTGTAATTTTGAAATATCAGATAGTAAAATTGTAGTAAAATACTGTTGATCCTGTCGTCAGTGTTCTTGTGACCACTTTAAGAATACTGTAACTTTTTGACCCAAATCTGTCAGTAACTTTATTGTTTCGTAAACTCCAGACTTATCTGGATCAAATTTAGCCTTACAGATACTACAGACCTTTAAATGACTTTTCCATTCTACAAATGTCGCCATTAAAGGATGTTCATCTTCTGTGGACAAACATTAAACACCATTGACATCCTCATTTTCTTTTGAATGCAGTGAGTGTTGGTTTTTTTTGTCCTGCTATTCAGTCATCTTATTAATCATGCAAATGTTTCTGTGAATGTTGGAATAAATACACAAGCTGTAAATACACAAGCTTGGGAGCTCATATATCAGCCTCCTTTTACACATTTAAAGGTGAAACTTCATAAAATCAGTATATCAGTAGTAATAGATTTATGTATGAAGAAATATGATTTGAGAGAACAGTATTTTATCTAAGCATAATTTATCAGTGCACCTCAGGACAAGATTTATTTATCTATTTTTGCCTTGCTTTTGCATGAAAAGTCATTGCAGAGATGGGAAACGTCACATTGTCTGCGAGCCTTGGCAAAAATAACAAGAGAAGTCCACATTTAGAAGAAGCGGGATTAGTTACAGTATAACATTAGTCAGACTGTGTTGCAGGACCAATGCTGTAGTGGGACCAAATTTCAGCCCCAGGGGGTTGGTTTCCAAGTCCAGCCATTTTTTTTTTCCAACATAAGGAGAACTAAATAAGTAAAACAATAGATGGTTCCAGCTGATGCTTACAGTATTTCAGCTCCTTCTGGAATTGTATACCATCCATTTTATTCTTTTCAAAATACTTTCTATTTCCATGTGACATAGAGACTCATCATACCTGTTGAAAGGCTGTCTTTACAGTTTTTAAAACCAGTTAAGAGTTTAGTCTTCTTAGTTTAAAAGTGAGAAATGAAAATTTCCACATTCATATGGATGTGAAGTCGAAGCCACACTTGAAGTACATTAGTTCAATGTTTGGTACACAACAGGCACTGTTCAAAAACACCAGCTGTTTGAAACTGCATTAAAAAAAAACTTTGCAAAGACAAAAAAGAACAAACCTGCTCTTTAAACTGTGTCCCAGCGCTGTATTTGCCCTCATAAATTCAGAATACAGTGAAGGGAGGTTCAGACATTTCCTGGGGAGACATTTATAGTGATCCGATGAATCTGTTCTTGCTGTCAGGCTGTGGATCACCAAACCACTTTTTAGCAAGAACCAGCCAAGAGCTGGCTCTTGAACCAGCCCTGACCCAGCACTACAGTTGCTTTGGTAAAAAAGGACTAGAGTTCCAAAACACAGAGGGTTTTTTTTTTGTTTGTTTATTTGTTTTCCTGGCTGACAACAAGCTTGCAACTCATCCAGCAATAAACACACAGCTACACCAGCATCTCAGTAACTTTTTATTCCAACAATCACAGAGATGCTCTTGTGCTTGATGAGATCACTTATGTCTAACAGGTCATAAAATTTCAACTTGGGACTGATAACAGTGCCTCTTGTTCTCGTGATTGGTTGTCTGAAAAACAGTGGCAGCTTTCTGAAAAGTTCAGAGATAAAGTGTTAAAATTGCTCAAAGCAGCTGTACAAAGAGTTAAGAGCACTGCACAATTAGCAAGGTGCATTTTTTCTCTTGGTGACCTCATATGCTGTTTACTCTGGGAGTAAAGTGAGAAAGATGCTGGCACTGTACAGTATGACTACAAGCTTCTTTCCCCATTGATTGGTGTATTGGTGCAACTTGTTAGCAGCCCACTCGGAATCAATCAAGGCACGGAATTAGGTACTCTGCCACTCCCCCAAGAGTCTGGGGAGTTATATTTGAGACTACTGTATTTTACGGACTATAAGTCGCACTTTTTTTCATAGTTTGGTGGCTTGTGCGACTTATATATAAAAATATATACAATTTAACATATTTTTCAGTATCAATTCATATTGACTGACATGAGTCAATGAGTAAATATTACCGTCGAATGTCAAAAGAGGGCGTTCTAGGCTTGTGACAACTATATTTGGCTCCAAGAGCAAAAATTCCAAAATAGCTTCATCTCAGTGAGAGGAGTTTATTTTGGACACCTGTCTGTACTGACTGTGCGGTGGAACAAATCCTTAAAAAAACATGTTTATCCATCTTAGTTATGATGTTTATGATCATTTACATGCATTAACTTTGGAACTGGACGGATTGGGTAATTTTTAGCAGTAACAAGTAGGATATGAAAAATCCCCAAATCACCCTATGTTAGATAAGTAAATACGACTTATAGTCCGGTGCAACTTATATGTCTTTTTTTTCCTGTTCATGATGCATTTTTTGGCTGATGCGACTTATTCTCAGGAGCGACTTATTAGTCCGGAAAATACGGTATATTTATTTATTTAAATATTAAATTTTATCTGCAACTTTGGTCCATTGAGGTTGTTTTAAAGTGCTGACAAATATAGTTCAGTTAGATTATATTCTTTTACATTTATTTTAAAGCCTAGTCTCAACAAAATTAGGAAAAAATAGTAGTACGTTACTCCCAATATAACTACTCCCAGAGTTTTGGGAGGAAAAACATACTGTAACTCCAAACAAATTTGATAAATTAAATTTTGATTTTTTTTTTCTTCTCATTCTTAAATCAAGGACATGCTTTCTGGTTTTAAAGCAGAGACAATCTGGTTTGTTATTGGGACTTGGTTTAAACCAGTTTGCATCTCTGATGATATGGGGGTAAACATGAAACTGGCAACTGACACATCTGGAAATGCACCATCATTATGCAATAGAAATATAAATTGGTATTTTTCTCTAGGTGGTTGAACTGTTCAGGGAAAGATAAAGGTTGGGTTTGGAAAAAAAAAACAAAAGTGTAGATGAGATGAGGCAAAAATGACTAAAATCAAAGAAGGATTTCTGCAAGTTATATTTTACTGGATAACTAAGTAAATGCAATTTGTTTTAAGAATGTTTAGATACTTTTTCTGGTTTCTACGTTTACTCATGCTTAAAATTTGTGTGAATTTAACACTGAAAAATTGCAAAAACAAACAAAAAAATTATCATCTACCATCCTTGAAATTTTGCAATATAAAAAAGTAGGAATTGTACAAATTAAATGTGTTTTGAAACGTTTGCTTCTTTAGACAATTTTAAGAAATACATTTGAAAAAAGGATTTTTTGTTAGTACAGCACAAGAAAAATATCTAAATGCATTAAAAAATAAGGAGAATATAATATCCCTGGAATGAATCATTAGCCATGTCATCATCATGGATTCTACAGCATCAATATTAGCCTGAGACAGGAGACGTTTCTTTGCTGCAGTGGTGAAAGTAAGATAAGATTCTTGCAGGAACTGTGCAACTAGAATTTTTTTTTTTTTGCTCACGCGCTTTGCGTGCTTGCATCATACCAAGAGCGTGCTCTTTTCTGACTGATTTTTCAGTCTTGTACACATTCATAAGAGCATAATGTAACATATCAGACACGTCATGCAATAGATGACAAGTTATAGGCTACATTTATTTTCAGGTTAAGTTCTCATTCAGGAGAGAGAGCATCAGAACAATAACTTCAACATCACTCAAGTTTTTTCTCTGTTGTGAGAAAGAACACATTGAGTTTCCTCACTTCCATTTTTATTTGTTTGCCAAAGGACTTACCACACATATCAAATAAAATAGGTTAAACCATTGTCCATCTTAACTTGAGACTAATCCTATTTTTAATCTAACAGGTACCAGACTAGTTAGAAATTAGACTACTGTGTCAACCATAGTCACTCAGTGTATGTTGTTCCTCTGCAGAATGACAGTAACACTTTAAATAATCTACACCTGTAAAGTTAATTGCATACTGAGTAGCATAAGTAAAATATAAATCTAAAAGCATCACCTGCATGTTTAGTTTGTACTTAAATTGTACCTGGAGGTTCCTGGTCTGATTCCTGACTGCTGCTGTCCACCACTGCTGACTGCAGTCCTCTTGCAGCTGCTTACAGGCAGACACTGCTCCCTTTTCCATCTTTGTAAGAAAAGTTCAAAAGTCACCCATAATTCCAGCTATTCAGATTCAGTAATTTACTATTTATGCAATGGCTATATATGCTATATAACAAATGTTTTTAATCTTAATGGGATTTTAAATAAAATACAGCCTAAATAGTTCAGCATTCATATCATTAATTATATTGCCTTATGTAGTTAACCATCTTCTAGAATTTGTAATATCCTTTGTTACAACTTTAAACTTTTGTTTTATCAAGTTAGTTTTATCCATCAGCTCCTACTTATTAAGCTAGTGGTGCTGGATGATCTGTTGTCTCACCTGCTCATTCACTGACAAACATGTTGGTTATCTTCCAGAACTTTGCAACATCTCTGGCCTGTGCTTTTTTCTTTCTTTTTAAGACTCCTCAGCATAATTTTTGCCTTTTCGATCTCGCTCTGCATCTGCAAAGGTGCAGGAGGAGGGGAAGGAGGGGGGAAGGTGCGCGTCTCCAACGTTGTCACAGACAGTAGGGTGTGTTTGTTTCTGTCCAACGTTGTTACGTTGTGTGAGCTCCAGCGGGGTATAGTAGATGCCCTGATGAGCAGCATGACGGATTGTTTATTTAAATATCAAGCACGACCTGACTGTGTGCAATCACTGAGCAGCCAGTTCGGCGGGCAGACCGCGAAACGTCTTGGTGCTCCCGATGGTCAGCCCGCCAGTCGTGAAAGTTGCTTTGCGTAATGTTCCGGTTCCGTTCCGGTAGGAGAGGTCCGAACATTTCCTACCGGAACGCAGTTCCGAGCCGTTCCGGCTTACTTTCACCTCTGCTTTGCTGTGGGAAACATCCTGACTTGTTTCACATCCTAAACAATCTCATCCCCTGCATGACTACAGACCAGTTGCTCTAACATCCCATATCATGAAAGTTCTTGAGAGACTGTTAATGTTTCATGTCAATAAGCAAGTGAACACCTTTCGGGGCTCATTACAGTTTGCATTATGATTGGGTTTGGGGTGGAAGATGACATCCTCTTCCTTCAGAGAGCCCACTCTCATCTGGACACATAAGGCAGCACTGTAAAGATCGATGATGATTTGCCAAGTGTTTTAATACAATTTGGTTTGCACTGTTGCAGTAGGTAAGAGACCCCAGACAAATCAGGTGGATACCTCCTCAAGCACCTGGATTTATGACGAGCTAACAAACAGATGGCGGTTTGAGAAACTGAAAGGTTGTGTGTCTGAAATGTTGGTCGGCAAAACAGGAACACCACAAGGAGCTGTACTCTCACCATTTCTCTTCACACTGTACACCTCAGACTTCCAGTACAACTCTGAGTCCTGTACAGTAATCTCCAGAAATACTCTGATTACTCTGCAGTTGTGGGGCGCATCAGTGATGGACAAGATGCAAAGTGAAAGGGAACTGATTAATCCATTTGGGAGACTGGTGCAGAACAACTACTGTAGCATCTTGAACATTAACAGAACAAAATAAGTGATAGTGAATTTTAGGAGGACCAGGAGTAAGCAAAGTGCTGGAAGAAAACTACTTCTTGAAGACGGTGAACTCTTCCAATGTCTGCATCAAGATGCTATACATCTTTTATAAGTCTTCTGTGGAAAGGGCACCCTGCTTTGCAGCATCTGCTGGGGCAGCAGCAGCAGACACTTGAAGAAACTAATCTAACTGATCAAGATATCTACTCCTGGAGCTGATTGTCCAGAGAAGAATGCTACATGATACTGATTATAATGGACAATTCTTTATGTCCTCTACTGAACACAGCAAGGAAACAACAGAAGATGTTCAGTGAGAGGCTTCTTTAAGTTTACTGCAACACAGAAAGGTGGAGGAAGTCATTCCTGCTAGCAGCCATCACACTAGAACAAGAACTTAAAATATTTTGACTAATAAGCACTGATTTATATCAAAAACAGAACAAGCTAAATCCAAACACTCTACTTCATCATTATATCTTCCCTTTGGGGATTAATTTAATCCCAGTATTGCATTAACGTGTGTGCCAGACCCTGACTGATGGAGGACAAACGTCTGAAACCTTGGTTAGTTCTAATATCAAGCATAGAGTATAACAGGCTCAACATACCAGGGTTCACATCTGGACACTAATAATCTTGAGGCAGCTAATCAGAACAATGGACAACCAACAACAAGCATTGACGCCTTGAAGTCTAACATCAGTGAGCTGCTGTTGCAAACAGACCATTCCCTCCAGTTTTCCTTGGGTATCCTAAACCATTTTCCCCATCCAGAATCATCTACTAGCTACCCTCTTTGTTGTCCTTCTCATTAAGTGTGACTGATGATTATATTAAGATTTACAGTGCATTTATGCACATTTATACATCGTTTACATCTGGTACCCAGAGACATTACATTAGTGACATGGTGAATTGCTCTCTGGTTGCTCCTGGCTCATTAATCTTAATATCACATGTTGTGTATTGGGCCATTATTTTGACATTTCACTGCAGTGGTGGGGAACCTTGGTCCTTGACGGCTGCAATCTTGCAGTCATGCAGGGTTTCTATGTGTCCCTACTCTAGTCCACCTGATTCAAATCAAATGGATCAAACAGCCTATCAAGTTCTGCACAATAATTCTTTCATTTGAAACAGGTTTGTAGGAGCAAGGACACATGGAAAACCTGCAGGACAAGGGCCAAGGTTTCCCACCACTTTTTTTTAACTGTCTATGCTTCTTGAATATTTTCTTCCATTTTAAGCTGAAATATTTTCAGACTGAAATGCATATCTTCCAAATAAGCCCTTGAGCATCAATGTTTCAAAAACAACACTTGAAGCCTTTAACATGCTTGCACGCTTGCTCAAAAATACTAAAAGTGCGTTTTCATAAGTGTCTGATGTGCTCATATGGAGGCTCTTTTTTGTGATGGTTCCTTCATTGAATTAGTTGTGCTTGGAAGCATGTTCCATTGATCTTCCTTTATTTACCCTTCTTCTACTCATCACCATATTAAGCAGTTTCTATGTGTGTCCATTTTCAGTCCTTGAATCTTGAGTAAAATACTGCATTGAATTGTGCAGTGCCTCTTTTCTTCCTCCATTCAGAGGGGAACATGAGGTCAGCATGGCGTTGATCCGCCTGTCAAAATCGATTTGGAGACGGGGGTGGAACAGAGCAGTACCATCGCCGTTCCCTCAAACCGTTGCCTCTCTGGAACAATCTCTCTCTCCATCAGAGCTTAGTGAAGTGATCAGAGGTAGAACTGACAGGGGGCTAATGGGGTGGATTTTCAGCAGTGTCGTTCTCAGCGAGGTCATCTGTCTCACCACTGCCTTCCATACGTCACCTTCTCTTTAACACCCTTGTTTTTTTGTGTTTCTGTGCTCTTTCCATCCATCTCTGTTTCTTTGACCTTTCGCTTCACGCATTACACATGCTCAGTGTGCGAATATTATGGAATAAAGTTTTCATGGTTACTGTGGCCATAAATTTCACTGTGTATGGCACTTTCAGGCAATAATAGCAGAAAGTTCCCTGAGATATTAATCCTGCTCTTATTAGTTTAAAAATAAAGTGGGATTTGGTGGACTTTGCAACTGATATTACATAACAATGCTTTAATTATTGATGTTAATTAATATTTCTTATTATTTATCTATGTATAAATGATCTTATACCATCAACATCATCACCACCATTATTGTTATTATATATCAATTGCTGCAATTTCCGTCTGGGATTAATGTGGCATTTTTCATTTAATCTTTTCCATTTTAAATTAAAAGGGTTACATGTTTCTGGAGTCCAACTCAGCTATTTTATTTGAATCTCCTGCTCATCTCGAGTAACCACACTTGACCTTAGAGAGCAAACAGAGAGAGGATGATTTTGACCAAAGGTGAGCATGAGGGAGCAAAAGTGTGTTTTTCAGAGGAAATGGTGGTGATCAAAATGGCTCAATAGAAATGAAGACAAATTATATTGAATTGAATTAAAAGATTAGGTTTCTTAATGTTGACTAAACATTTAACCGGTATAATTTTACATACATATAGACCAATGTTGCAAGATTCTGACTTTGAAAAAAACAAAACAAAAAAAACATATATCTCGCATTACAGTGATCCATCATAGATGGTAAATGGACTGTACTTAAATAGCGCTTTTCCAGTCATGTTGACTATAGTCAAAGCACTTTAACACTACATGTGAGATTAAGAGGACAACATGGAGTTAAGTATCTTGACCAAGTGTTCTGTTGCCACTTAAAATATAATGTGAAAACACTTTGGTTAGATGAAAAAGACAGTATTTGAAGAGTTTGTTCATGGTATGCTTCCATCTGAGCACGTTACATCTAATAATCGTCGTCAAAAATCATGCCAATAAAACATCGAGCAGATTTCAGATGGGAAAAAACTAGTGAGGAAATATGTAACAGTGTAACTTGTATTCATGGATTGCTGTTTGCACAAAGTTACAAATGTTGCTTTTCAGAGGGTTAGCAGATGTTAGCGAGAAAGTTGACAAGATACCAAAGATGTGGGAAAAAAAGGGGAGGAAAAAACAAACAAACAAACAAAAACTGCTGACAATAAAAAAAGAAATAGAAACATTTGATTAAACTACAGAGCAGGAGTCGCTACAGTGAACACTGGATAATTTTAACCTTTTAATATGAAGCAAGCCCATGACTTTTTAAATTTAATGTAAGCAGTAATCCTCATTAAAATTATCTATTCTCACAACGGTAAATATGTATAAAATAAGTGAAGTCTTGATCATGCTGTGTACACACAGGATTTACAGTGAGGGGAATCATTTATACAAATAAATAAATAAAAACCATGCTAAAGTTTTAGAAAGCAACAAATACAAAAAAGAACAATCAGGATTTCAGTTTTGAGTTTTGATTAATTACTTGTAGTTAATCTGCACTCGGGGTATCTGGAGCTTTTACACAAAAACCAAGAAGACGAACCAGCACCAACAGGGGGCTTCTTGCTGGGACTTCTTGCATTGCCAACATCTTAACAAAACAGCCCATTAACACACTGTACAGACAAAACAGTCACTCGGATGCTTCATCTGCTCCTGCACAAGAATCTAGCTAGCCAGTTACAGGTGGAGGCAGTAGTATGTGGAGTCAGAGACAGATGATAAAGATTCATTTAAAAAGGAGTAAACATGCAGTTTTTTTTTTTCTTTTTAAATTTAAACACATTTGATGTCACTTTAACCAAGATCACCAGTTCTTAATTCACCATCACGACTGCATTGTCGTGAAAGTGTTGCTTGTTCTGGAGAAATAAAGATGTTAAAAGAAAAGAGTTTGATTGTAGCATGGTGAAGTTAGCAATTAGCTTTCTGTTGCCAGTATAGCCTGCTTTCCCATACACTCATTTACTGATCAGCCAATCAGACTGAGCTGTTTGACAGTTGTAATGTTGTTTCTGTAAGTCCAGTTGGCCAAAAAGAAAAAAGAGGCTTGCCAAATAAGACAAAAAATATAGACACTGACATAGAGCAGAGACACAGATCTTCCACTTTGCAGACAGTGTATAACCTGCTACTTCTTCCCCCACTTTTCAGTTGCTGAAAATAGATAAGCAGAAAAAGTGTCATAAACACACAGTCTATTTCTGAGCTGAGAGAAAAAGCTGGTTCATATGGAGATATTATTCCAAACTAATATTTCACTGGCAGGTGAAATTTAGTCCAAAAAAGAAAAGCAGAGGTGATTTTAATATGTTTTATATTTTTCACACAATGTGAAAATATAGACCTATAAATACCGTTTGTTGTGCTTCTGGGGCGTTGTCAAAGGGGGCATTTAAGCACATGAATGTAAAAATTTGGCAATAGTTCAGCACAAGGAATAACAGGTTTAGGTGTTTCACAGGCTGTTCCACTAAATTAGCAATATGACAGCACACAGATAAGTCCTGTAACTAATGTGAGACGTGCTGGTAAGGTCTCACGCTCATTACCAAGTTAGTAGAATTCTTCTACTTTCAGTCCTGGTAAAATGTGCAAAATTTGAATTTGTCATCAATGTCAAATTGGCTTGGGCATCTACTAAATTTTCACTTTTTTTCACCCAATTTCACCCTAGACATCTATGAACCATTTGGGTGTCTTTCAAACATTTTTTTTAACCAAAAACATCTTCAGTGGGTAAACCTGCACATCTGTTTTAGTGCAATCCTTACAAGCTTTGCATCAAATCTTGTCTACTTTCCAAACTCTGTTTTCTTCCCTCCATGATGCCCTCGCTCATGCTGGTGGCTGTAATTCCATCTGAATGGCAAAGTGTATCAGATCCAAACCCTAATAAAGACAGCAACGTGACCCAAATACTTTATTCATCTTTCCCCCCATCCAGCTTATAAGGATGGCAAAACAAACAAGCCTGAATGCTACATTTAATCAAAGGCTGCCATGATGATGGCCGATTCTTGCATTCAAGGGCATCTTTGCAGTGGACTTGGCAGTGCTCGATTTGGTGAAGGACACTTCTCTAAATAACAAAGTCAATCACATTAGCATGTCTTAGAAGACTACAAAATGTCTATCTTAGAGCATAGTTATGGTGATAAGAGTGCAGGACCAAACAATTCAGATTAAAAAGTGATGAATATTTAGCCTGAGCTCAACCAGTCTGCAGGAGCTGACACAGAAGGCATCCTCAGCAGATACAGTAGAGCTGTAGGCCAGAATCCTATTCAGAAACCACCTTAATATTCTCAGTACGTTTCGCTTTGCTCACAGAGTCTCTGCAGAGGAATGTAAATGGAGTAGATAAGATGGATTTTCAGTGTCATTCCACTTTTCTAAAGAGCTTTGTGGGCGACTTCGTTCCTCCAATGACAACGACAGACCACGTCTTGTTGAGCTAGCCACTTATCGCAAATTGCAAACCCTCCAGCCATTACCTCTGCATGAGGTGCTTGGTGACTTTGTGGAAGAAGATTAGCAGCTGAAAGTCACAACAAGATCATCCCTGGTCACTCGATAGCATTTGAATTGACAGGAGGGATATTTTATGTGGACCATATTAATCCTCATATACACATCATGCTGAAACAAGAGTCCAACTCAAATCCTTAGGAAAACAGGAGAGAAAGGCAAAGACTTCTAGTCCAGAGGATTAGATTAAATTACATTTCAAAGATATCCATGCGGGATGGTTGGATTATGGCTTTTTTTTTCATGTTTTCATTCTTTCAAAGATGAAATCTCCACACTTGTGTCCTTGATAGTTAGAAAAGGAACAGAATTATATTCACTGATTTTGTCTGAATCAAAAAGGATATCAGAGTGACTTGAGAAGATAAGCGCTTATTCCAGGCACTTCCTAAGACATCCACACCCTGATTGTTCTGGGAAACTCAAAAAGGGTTTCATCTAGTACAGTATATGAGACGCAGGCAGATGAGGATGGCTATATTACATCTCCATCCATTTCCCACAGCATTTGAGCAATTTTTCACAGGCAAGATTAATAGCTTATTCAGCTGCAGACAATTTAAAGTTATGGGGAGGACTTCTCTATGGAATTCCCACAGATTATTAGCTGTATTTGTAGAGGAAATTAATGGTTTGTCCAAATGCCATGAGTCAGCTGTTACAGTGTTCTCGCATTTAAACTGGGAGCCCGAGCTTTGTGCAAGAATTTCATTATGTATTTCACAAGGACTGCTTACAAAATTGAATTAATAAACCATCCAAAATAATTTATATATGAATTTGTAGAACTTTATTGCAATAATTTCTGTTCCATCCAAAAATAGGGTTTTTATAACCCTTTGTTTGTGTTTTTGTCCCCATTTCCCACCATAAACCTGTTTTTATGTCCAACTCATTCATTTTGCACCAACACTGTAGCAGTGTTTCACCCTGGCTGTTCAGCTCCTACATGTGAATTTGCTTTCTTTGCTTGTGTGACAGTTGAGTGTCCTGTCCAAGTTGATCATGCACCCTGGCCACAGGGATCTGACCATTCACCCTTTGGCTGAATGGTCAGTGCATATGACTGTTTCTTGGGAGACTAGGGTTCAAACCCTGTCTGGCCCCCCTTGTACCTGCCATGCTAGCAAAGAGTCAAGATAGATTTGTAATCATTGGTATGGACATGGCAAACATGCTCCCTTTTCAAGTATGAACCCCACAGAAGAAGAGATTTTAGCTTATAAGATTTTTTTGATCTTGGCAGTGCAGATGTCTGATTGATAGACAGCCATAATGATCATAAATTGTGAGGCCATTTTAATCTATAATAGCATTTTGCCTTTATAGGCTGCACAATCCTTCCTGTAAGATGAAATATGCAGTAGACTGTCTACCAATTTAATGTTTCCTGTCTGTATCTTTTTTCTTCTCTTTCTCAGATCGAAATGTTAGAGCACAAATACGGTGGCCACCTCATCTCCCGCCGTGCCGCCTGCAAGATCCAGACCGCTTTCCGCCAGTACCAGCTCAGCAAAAACTTTGAGAAGATCCGCAATTCACTTCTGGAGAGTCGTCTGCCTCGACGCATCTCCCTGCGCAAGGTCCGTGTGCAAAACACGGAGGGTTTCTCTGCTGAACGGGCTCTGGCAGAAGGCTGTAACTTGGCAGGCATCCCACTGGTGCGCTCACCATCTCTGCCTGCCACAGTCGGTGGCACCCTGACCGACCTCGAAGACTCATTCACTGAACAGGTCCAGTCACTCGCAAAGTCCATAGATGATGCGCTCAGCAACTGGAGCTTGAAGACCATGTGTTCACTGCAAGAAGGCGGCACTTATCAGTTCACTGCCGACTCCTTCAGTGCAGCAGCCGCAGCAGCAGGACGAACCGGAGAAGGAGGAGGTGTGGGAGAAACTGCAATTCAGCCAGGTACGGTGGACCCGAGCGACCTGTCGAGAAGCGCCAGTAAGCTGATGATGGCATTTCGAGATGTGACAGTGCAGATTGACAGCCAGAACTTCAGAGTTTCATCATCAGTCATGGAATCATCCACTTCTGTCACTCTCGGCAGCTGTATCCAACAGGATGGAGCCTCCACCACTGTCACAACCACTTCTCCAGCGACAGACTCCACTCCAGCTGCTGTTCCACCTGGACCCTCACAAGAACCCCCTGTTCCCTTTCCCGATGCTTCAACTGAACCCATAGATCCCCCACCACCACCCCAAGAACCCCCACCACCTCCAGAACCAGAGACAGAAGGAGGTGAGCAGGATATAGAATTCCCTGCACCACCTCCAACTGAGGAGACCCTAGATGATGAGGAACAACCTCCCCTGACTCCTTTGGATAAGATGGCTACGCCTCAAAGCCTAGAGGAAGTAGCGGTGGTGGCACCACCCCCACCTCCACCAACAGAACCTCTTCACACCCTTCCACCGCAGGAGCCAGAACCTTTAAGGAGCTCTCCTGTTGTGGAGCCTCTTGATGTTAAGAGATGTGGTTCAGAGACAGCAGACAACAGCTCTGAGCAGATGAGCAGCAGCAGCACTTCCACAGAGGCGCGCTCAACATCCGAAGCCTCGTCCAAGGAGGCGCTGCAGGCCATGATCCTCAGCCTGCCACGCTACCACTGTGAGAACCCTGCTAGCTGTAAATCACCCACGCTCTCCACAGATGTCATGCGAAAACGCCTTTACCGCATCGGCCTCAACCTCTTCAATGTGTGAGTGGCCGCCGCAGTTTGATTTATTCATGTTTAGACCATTCTGAATGAGACTGAAATTAAACTGAGCTTTACGGCCATTAGTTATGTCACTGGAGATGCAGACTATTTTTCCCCGGTAATTTATTATATTCAAATTTAGTGGTTCAAATTACTCTAGAGATTTAAGAGAGTGAAAAGAAAATGACAGATATATTAAAGATAAACTACTGCATGCACAATGAGAATTATCAACCGCGCCGCACCTCAATCCCTTCTCCGTGTGTGTCTGAAGTTCAATGCGACCTGCCGGGCTGAAAAGTGCAAAGAAAGCACCTTTTCCTCACAGATCCCCATTGTTCTGAGAGAAGAAACAGTCAAGCCAAAGTGCCAAGCTTCATTTGAAGTGTCTCTCATCTCAGAGACAGATTTGAGCACTAAAAGAGAGGAAGTGAATTATTAAGATGGAGAAAGATTGATTTGTGTGGAAAAAATGAAAGAAATTTGAGTCCCAGGCCGGTGTGGGACAAGACAGGGCTGTTGTTAGGGATTTATTCAGACATGGCCATAATGAGAGGTGATGATGAGTGCTGTTCTAGCCCAGTGATTCTTAGTCATTGCTGTTACCCGTGTCAAGATGTCTTTTTTTCCACAGTTTACTGCATGCATCTGACAGCACTAACACTGGCAGAAAATGGATTCACATTCAAACAAGAGGGCTTTTAAGATATGGGATAAGAAACGTCGCTAGCAGCTTTATTCAGACTTGACAGCACTGAAAGAACCAAATACTTATTGATATTTAGTGCCTGGTGGGCATGAAGCAGAAGCACCAAATGTCTCAGCTCTATCTACTTCAGTATCACAGCAACACAACTCTTAAAATGTGCCTTCAGACAAGTTCTCATACTGAATGTGGACTTCTTTTCCTCATTATACAGCAGGAGGAGACGTACATGCATCTCTAGAAGACTGCTCAATTTAAAATCTTACATAGTAGTCTTATTTTATCAATTTATAGAAAAATCCAAAACGAGGCTGTAATGTCTCATACACATGTCCAGCAATAGTTTACATCTAATTAATCTTGACTAAATGCAGATTTCATTCATTTTGCAATCTATTTGGGGCAAAAATTCAAAGTTCAAGTGCAAACTCACTATCTTATGAGAGAAACACGTCATTATACGCTATAGGACATTTACCAGCAATTTGTCCTTTGATGATGATGATAACAATCAAGAAAGAGATGATTACATTGCTGTTAAGCCATGAAGCATTTAAATAAGCCCAAGTTATAGGAAAACAATTCAATGTTGAAAAGAACTAACATAACATTTTTCTTCAAAAAGGTTAAAATAAATAAATAAAAATAAATAAATAAATAGATAAATAAATAAATAGATAAATAAATAACCATTTCTGGCAGCATTCATATTTGAATGTGAATTTTTTTTAATACACAAAAGGCCCTTTGCATAATATGTTTACTCGTCAGCTTATGTTTTGGGAGTTTTTTGTTTTTTTTGTAGAATATTTACAAGGAAAAATACCTACATTTCTATATTCACATCAAGAAACCACAGCAAGATAATACTGATAAAGGTAAGACAGGGTGACTAATTCTGATAGCTTAAGCCTTGATAGTGAGGAAACAGTGGCTGGTCTTGGAAAATAGGCAGAAGTATTGCACATCAAATTATTATTATCATCATGTTTACATTTTGTGCATCATCTCAAGTAATATAGCCTGCCTGCCTTGTACTGTTTCCATATCTAAACCACGTAAAAAGATGCTCATAAAAGCTTTGAAATAGCTAACAATAGGTATCCTGTAATGCTACATTTTAGCCATGTTAGCTAATGATGTACTTTTTGACCTTGGAAGTAGCAAGGTAGCTTGTTAGCCTGCTAGATCTTTGCTAGTTATCATTGTTTCCTATATACTGTATATATATATAAAAAACAAACAAAAAAGAAAAAAAAAACACTCAATTTCCACACTGGAGGACACAACAATTTATTTTGACATCTAAATTCTAAAATGTAAACAGCCTTTAAGTCACAAAATGAGCTACTATTGTAATCCTCCCCATTAAATTTTCAAATGAATGTTCAAATTAGAGCCCCCAGCATCTTCTATGTAAAAACCACCAACAGTAACTCTTGTATTCATTAGCTACTGACTGTATTTTCCTCTGGCTTCTTAGTCATCTAGCAGGAAGTTCTTAAGAAGTATGTTCATGTTGGCTGATTTATTTTCTGTCATTCTGACTTCAGCTGCCTTCACTGTCTGGTCAAGACTAACAAACCATACAAACAGATAAGAACTTCCCATGACATGCTTTAGAAAAGTGTCAAGTGGCTGTAGCAGCAGCTAGAGATGTTGCCATAGAGACAACAGCACATGGCCCCAGTATTTACTAAATCAGTTATGATGATTAATTAGAAAATGATAATAATAATAATTAAAAAAAAAACTCCTGTGGATGTGCGTACATCTTCCTTGTACAGAGTTGTGTGTTTAAACCACCATTATAACTGTAATCATGATCTATTTTAAGACCTTAAACACCTTTCATTATAATGCATTTATATTTAAACCTAACCAGTTAGCCAAGTATAGTGATATGTAAATTAAATTAAAGTGAGCTGACCCCCTCACAACAGCACTGATTTAATTTCCCCAGCACTGCACATTTCCATTTAAAAGTTTTGGAAGCACTGGACTGCTAGAAATGTGCTGAACAGCCCACAGTATGCTTGGAAGGAATACTAATCAGGAAATTTCACCATATGCTCCATTACTGTAGCTTTTTACCCAGAAGTCAATACATTAAATACCCCACAGATTTTAATACAGACTCCATCAAACTGTAAGAACTTTTCATCAAGGAAATTAGTCATTTGCAGGAAACCTGGTAGACGAGGTGGAAGTCCCAAATCCCAAACTTATAGGTTTAAAGATCATGTTCTGACTGACAATTTGCGTGACTAAGCACACTGGCAATCAGGGACATGCCAAAATCCAAAACAACATTGAGAAGTCATATAGGAAAATAAGTTCAGTTACTTAAATCTCAGGGAGCATAGAGGAGACATTAACCTACAGCCTCCTTATGTCCTCACAAAGAAAATGAAAAAATAAGACCTCGAATATCCAGGTTAGGGTCAACCTCAGTGTGCTTGTAATGGATGATATCCAACTAAATATCTTTGCAATATAAGACCAAAATGACATCATTATAAACCCATCAATGAAACCATCATATTCCAAACATAATTAATTTGTGCTCTGTCAGGATTTATACAAATAGCCTACCCCTCCTTAAAGAGGTGGCAACAAGCTGAATAGATACAAAAAGGTTAAAAAAAAAAAAAAAAAAGCATTTGTTTATCCGATTCCACCCCTCATCATTAACTTGCACTCTGCCTCCATCTTCCTGGGAGAGCCTGAGTCATTACAATCTGCAAGTGTAGCAAATAGATAAGCGCTTCACTTTCAGGAAGGAGATGACTTTTATTTAACATGCTCTACACAGCAGGTCAAGGCGACCTGCCAGCTGCCCTACATATCACCACAGAACAACACAGCCTCTTAGAAATTTGTGAAGCTGGCATATATTATTTATCAGTGTCCTGGAACAGAAATTTCTTCTTTTGGTCATGCATCTAGACATGAAAATAACTGCATAGGGGAATTTGAAATCATGGCATTTCATGAAAGGAGTGACTGTCCACTTTAAAAAGAGGCCAAAAACACACACACACAAAAAGAAAACATCTTTCGGTTGCAGGGCTTTGTACTGTAGCTTTGTTCTGTGCCCAAAGGGCAACTTTAGAGAATTAAAATTTTTCTGGCCCTGCCGTTGTCTGTACTAGGACACTCAAGTCATTTCCATGCTAACTTTAGCCATAAACTTTTTCTTTGAGTGTTTTTTTTTTTTGGATAGGTGTTAAGAAGCAACTGATTACACACTGAAAACTTCTTGATGAAGCTTATTAAAACATCAAGACTTGCCTTAAACTGGATACTTAATGCTCTTTCAATGGCTTAATGGGCAACTACTTCCATGGTAATAGGACATTATCATTTTGTTTTATGAGACTAAATGTCATGCAAATTCAGCTTGAAAACATGAAAAGCATGCATAATTTTAACATGCAAGCCAAATAAGCTGTAAATAATAGGTACTTACAAAGAGAATTTGGTAACTCCAGTGTCCAGTGGGGCAGAAACAGACAAACAAACAAACAAAAAAACTGTGTAGGAAGGGTGAAACAGAGAACATGTAGGCTGGGGAAAAAACTTGGAAAAATGAAATGTGTGAAAAGCTGTTGATTGCTGAGTTCCTGCTCAAATTCATGTTGGTAAAACAAAAGAAATAAAACAGGCAAATGGTCCACACATCCTTAAAAATTCTCATTAGTTATTTTACTGTGAGTCATGAATGTAATTAATACTTCTTTCAGCCCTCTGAGAACCGGCACTTTGGGAACTGAGCTGGAAAATTTGTCATTTTTCCTTCAAACCTTAATCATTTCTTTAGAGGCTCTGTAAAAACCTCTGAAAGAAAATATGATCTTTGACCTTGGCTGCAAAACACTATCAAAACTTGAGATATTGACCCACATAAATTCAGAAAATTAGACCTTGTGAAGACACATCTTTTTACTCATCATGGCAGGCTCTGCAGCAGCGTTAAAGGCCACAATAAAGCCGATGAATCTGACAGAAAACAAAAGAAGCTGTGCTCTCAGTATAGAAAGGAGGCAGAGGAAATAATCTGACGGCATGGCTCTGCTGAATTTTTATGTTAGTGTGCTCGGTTACTTAATACTGTGGTGGGATTTAATAGGAACAGTGTCATACACAGGCTTAGAGTTTTTAATGAGCAAGCTACACTGAAAAGTTCTGCATCTAAAATTTCAACACTTTTTTTTTTTATACTGTAAAGGTTCAATAATATCTTAAAACTTAAAACAAGCAATACTTAAGTAAACTATAGTAAATAAAAGTCAACTATAGTAAATAAATCTTAAACTACCACAGTTTCCATAAGGAGCCTTTAATTAGTCACATCAGCTGAGACCCCAGCTTGTTTTACTGCAATCTCAGTTAATCATAGAACCTCAGGTAATTTTGCTCTTTAACTAACATTAGACAGCTTCTACACATTTCATGACTCATTAAATCTCAACCTACTAAAGAAGTTATGCTAACTGCATGAAGGAGATACTGTATGTGGTTTTTATAGAACACCAATGAGAAACTGTGGATGTTGCAGCACAGTTTAGCTGTGTCTCATGTTGCAGTCTGCACACTGCGATGTGCGCAGACTATGGCTGTGTCTCAATCCACGCACTTTCCTGAGTGCACTGGAATTCAGGGCATAGTGTGCACTGTGTACTTTGTTTGTAGTGCACACTATTGTCGCTAAATGCTGACCCAAACAGAGCACTGCACTTACAGGAAGTGACGGACTAGCATTACCCGCTAACCTGAGCTAACTCTACTGAGCTGGTATAACCGCAGCCTCAAACACATGACCAGATCATAACTGTCATCAGGGAGTTAATAGCTTGGTAACATGCCACAATATACATTAGTGATTATGTCTAAATCATTTCATAAACGTTACTTAAATCAAGTACAATATCGCCTCCGATGCAGCAGGGGTCGCCACCGCGTCATTCATCACCATTATTCAGCTCTGAAAGCAGTTTGAAAGTCCCGCCTCTTCCTCCACGTTCACAAGATGGCGTCCATTTAGTGCGAGTAGTGTGCTTCATTCTGCACTGCATTTTTGGGCGTGATTAGGGCAACATCCTGGTATTTTCAGTGCACTGAAATTGTCGCTTAAATGACACCATGTGTGCACTACACACTCAAAAACAGTGTTTGAAGTGCTCAAGTGCGCGGTTTGGGACACGGCCTATGTAAGTTATGGAGTGTGCTACAAAGTCCACGCACTCTGAAGCAGCCTCCTGAAACGGTAAGTTGCTTAAATGGAACATCCTAACCAACAACAATTTCTCATAGTGCTCCAGTCTCGTTGCATAGCAACTGCAGCCTCCACAGCTGTCTATTGACAGATTCTTTCCACTTATTCCCTCAGCTACGTGGTACAAACTAAATTGGAACCGGACATTTTATTCCTTTTCATTTATCTGTCATTACCTGAATGTTAACATCCCCATTAACCGCTTGTTAACACCTGAATAATGTCACACAAATGCATTTTTTGAGGCAAAAAATCTCTCTTTTTAACTTTGTCTGCATATTTTTAAATTTTCCACAGACTCTGATAGGTAAACACTTCATTTAACAGTTAAAAATCCACAAATTTATCCAAATATTACATTCGTACAGTAGCTCTGCTGCGTATTCCCTCCCATCATACATACATCGAAGGATACATCACATGTATCCTTCGTTTCAGTGCGGGTTTGTAAGTTGGATTTGGAGGCTCCTTCAGACGTTTCTCAAATGGGACAGTACTTGACGCACTGCTATGATGTACAGTATGCAGCTGACGAATCTGCACTTTGCAGTGTGCAGACTGCAATACGAGACACAGCTATTAAGTGCTGCTGTAGGTGATCAGGTTAGTGGAAGCAGATGTGCTGATTGTGAACAAAGAACAGGTGTGGTGAGTGGCTGAAGACAAGAAATAACATAACTTGGGATCTCAGGCGAAATGTAAAGCTAAACAATAAAAATGGAAACACATGCATAACAGAGGGCAAGAGTCCTGCAAGCATAAGACACACAGCAACCACGAAGTAAGGCTGTGTCGACCCTGAGTTTATTCTTTAAAATCTTTAATCAAGTTTGATGTTAATATATTTCAAGAGCATATAAAAACCAAGAATTTTTTTTTTTGAATAAGTTTTCTTGATAGTAATTTGGAGCTGCACATGCAGAAATAAATAAACTCATTGCTTATGTTCTTGTCCTGCCAAACTAACTGTGCATCCAATGAAATGTTATGACTTTATTATATTTTCATGCTCCATGACTATAAATTCAAATGATGCCGTTTCATGTCTGTTTTATCACCTCTTTCTGGGGCCATAATTTCTAAAATTAACTTTGCAAAGGAGTAAAGAAGACATAAAACTAGCAGCTCAGACTATAAATTGACGGGTCATATTTTCACTTAGGTTGCAAATCAAGTTAGAGGAAAAGTCGACAGACTGATAATGCTTTTAAACTTCAGGAGTCACCCCCTGCTGGCTAAAAGATAAGAAGGTGTGCAATTTCAAGGCACATCTGAGGCTACGTCTTTATGTGCATATATTTAGTGGGTGGTTCAGTAATAACCAGTTTGATAGTTGTGGTGTGGGCCGCACCTGAAGTACTGTAGCAGACAAAAGCTGGATGAAGCATTTGTCTGACAAGCTTTATAGCCTTCCAGTTTCCAAACCTTCTTCTCATTCTTCTGATCAAACACCTTACAGCTTGAAAGATAAACTGACTTTTGATAAATTGGCTAAACAGAAAGAAAGAGATAGAAGTTGGAAGTTAGAGAATAAATGGAAAAAAGAGAGAGAAAAGGCTTAAGGCTTATTAGTTCCACTAGTTCATATTCTCTCTCTCATACCTGCACTCTTGTATCCTTTGCATCTTAAACAGGGCTGTTTGCTTGAGGCAAAAACGTTGGTATTGCTTGATCATGCAGGCAAAAAGCTCCCACATGCACACAGTTAGGCAATGTAAACTGTGCGTGTCTTGCAGCAGAATTCTATGCACTGTTTTTGCAGGATGGGGGGAAGAAGAGAAGGTTAGAAAGTTATTCAAAGAGAGGGAAGTTAGATGTTTTTGGTTTGTGTGTGACTGTGTGCGGATACACCAGCCTGACCAAGGATGAAAAGACAGACAGGCGAGGGATGGAAATGGAGTGCAAAGGCAAGAGAGAGGAACTGAAAGAGACAGAGAAAAAGTCAGCTCTGGGAAAAGGTTGAGAGAAAGACCACTTGATAAAGTTTCCACCATGAGTGTGGCCGGAATGACAATAACTCCATTATGTGAGGAGGGTGTGTGTCAAGGACACTAGCGTCACATCAGGGAGCTACTGTGCCAGATCTTTAACAGAAACAGGCAAGGAGAGAGGGGGAGGATATGCGACATTAATTGCAGATTACTGCGTAGACTTCTCTTTTTGCATACATTACTTTTCCATCTAGTACAGCTTTGACATTTCCTTAATTCATAATTTGCCTTCATACATTCTAGGGTGTTTAAAAAATTGATTAGACATTACAGCTCACGTTGACTCCCATCATGCATGAAAATGGAGAACATCAGAGCTTTATGAATTAAAGAAATGTAACTGAAGAAAGCGAGCATGTGAAAACGATATGTAAATACACATGTCAAATGGGGCTAATTAACACAGCAAAGTATGCCGAACTTCTCTAGAGGGATCTTGCCTATCAAGAGGCAAGAGCTCCACAATAAAGCTCAGTGCTTGTGTATCTACTAGCAAGTAGTGGGTGTTTGTTTTTGGGTACACAATCCTCTCCTGTATTACCATTCTGCCCTTAGTGCTAAACAAGCCCGTACATAATTACAAACTCTGAGGAAGCATTCTTAATTTCTCAGAGATCCCAGCACCATTTTACTGTAATTTGCTTTGGCGATTTGAAAAATAAAACCAGCCTAGTTCCACCATTCTAAGAAAAACAAACAAACAAAAAACATAAGAAGTATTGTCTGCTCTGTGGTCCAGCTTCACAGTATATATGGACTTTAAATAAACAAATACAGTATATCACAACAGACCATATAACACACTTGTTAAAAGCACAAAACATTGCAGTTTCACAAGAAACTTAAAAACTTTTCAACCTCATGTTGATGTGGGCAACCTGCTCCCTTGTTGAGCAATTTTTTTCTACATATTTGCAACTATCACATCAATTTGGTGAGACTTTTGGATTTACAAGATGTCCAAGATGTAGCCTATTCAATGAGGAAGGTTAATATTTGTTTAACCTGAAGAGACCACAGCTACTGTATTACATCAATCGCAATAAGAGAACTGAGAATAGAAATTAAGTCACATTTGCTCCTACACTCCCCCTATCGGTCACCTCTATAATGCAGCCATTGTAATCATTCAAGCACAGTCTCAAAGGCAAACGTTTTTCAGCCTAAAGACTAAAATAAAACGTACAATAACTATGTTTTTCTTTTTTAATCTCCTTTTTATTCTCACTACAGATATGCTTGATAATCACCACATCAGTTCATGTTGTGGAATTTTATATTACATGCTGATGTACATGTACGACATGTTGATTTGGCTACAAGTCTGTAACACAACATTCTCCATTCCCCTTTCATTCCTCCTCTTCACTGTCACTCATTAATAGTTAGAAATAAGATGGGTTGCTATTCCTGTCATGTCACATGGATGATGCACATCTCAGGAAAACAGCCTGGATATTCACCATCTCACAACTGTGAACTCCGGGACTGGACCTGCTCTACATGTCAAGGTGACAACAAATGTATAAGTTATACAGGTATATTGACATCTCAGACTGGGCTCAAGTAACACACATTCTTTCAATGCCTTTAATGGTCTGTATAAAGTATGTACTGTAAATAACTGCCCTGAGTAAAACATCCATCCTTGTTGAAAATCCCTTGCAGAGGAGAACTTGTATCTCAACGATGTCCATCTAAACAATGAAACTACGATATGAAAATTTTGGCTGCTACCAGTATCCAATATTAATACTTTTGTTATAGCCAATAACGTGATATTTCCCAACACCAATATATTTTAAGCAGGTTGAGAAAATTCTGTACAAAATGGAAATTATACAATATAATTTTTTTTTGTGATATATGGATATATGAAATTTCCAACTGATACAATAACTGATCATTTTCTGCTTCTCATTGCCAATACTGATCTTAAAGCTGAAAATGATGTGATAGTCATTCCTTGGGCAAAATTAGAAAAAATACTTCTGCTGCATCGGCTACAGATCCGGTAGTTGCCAGAGAAATCATGATGTTCCAAGGCGGGGACAGCCTTATGTTGTTCCCATGCCCCACAGATTTAAAAAAAAGAAAGAAAAAAGAAAAAACAACCAACAACAAAAAACAGCATTCCACAGGTTTGCCACTAAACATCGCCAGTTATTGGTTAATTATATTGGTAACTTTTTTTTTTTTTTACAATTTGATGTTTCTGTATCTCATCATCTCAGGGCATCTTTTAAGATCTGGCTAGAGACAATAGACAAAAACTAGCATTTTGGCTAAATCTGGCATATTTTGAAGTTTTTGTGTTTTCTCCGCTCTGTTCTTATAAAATGAACAATTAAAAAAAAAAATCAGCCAATTTTGGGTCGATGTCAGACTGATATCAATATTCAGTTTTCAAGCCAATATCGGCTGATGTCTGTATCGGGCATCAGTATCGGGTCAGTATACAATTGTGCTCACTAGTATAAACTAAAATAAAAAAAATCATGTTATCCGATTGAGCTCTAACAAAATCTGGCAAAAGTTGGTTTCAAATCACTTTTTTTTAAACAAGAAAAAAAAAAGCAGCTTAAAGGGGAAAGAGTAGTGCTCTGCTTTCTGCTTCTTTCCTTCCTTCTTAGCTGAATCAAACCTGATTAAAAAAAGGAGGTTTTGATTAACAGCAAAACCAGAATAGTGTGGTAATTCTGGGTTTTGAGTGTTTGCAGGTACAACGCACATTCATGTTTCCACTCATATAAGGGGCAAACTGGCCACTGTTCAGTCACTGGTTAGTAATGGAACTGAACTGCATGAACCAGGAAAAACAGGCAGCATGCGGAGCTGACAGTTCAGCTCTAGTGAGGGTCATAAAGCACGGCTCAGATGTGCGGCTACTGCACATCTGTCCATTAGCAATGAAATAGAGAGCCAATAAAATTTGATATTAAAGTGGTGAGCAAAGGATTTATTTATAGCAGTCCATGAAGATCTTTTTTTTCTTAAAAAAAAAAGGTACAGAGGTACAGGGTTGCCGTTAATCTACCAAACTGTGATTTTAACATGACACCTTGGTCCTGTGTGGCACTGCCCCTGCTGATCTTCTTATTTTAGACTTATGAGTCTCTTCAAGTTGCGCTCGTCTCCTTTCCACACTGAAAAGCCAAGGTTTAGAATTAGAAAGGTGCAAAAAACTGCCAAAATACAATGAAACAGTAAAAAATGCTGCACCAAAAACAATAAATTGCTCATCAGAAAACAAAATGACTGCAGAAAACAAAGGGTTTGCCTTCACACTGTACTTCATCAAACAAACAGACCTTTTGGGCTGTTTGTGTGTCTCCTAGGTAACACCTGCATCATTCACAAAAATTCTTCCAGAATTGAAAGATCTTGCTCTAAGATTCCACAAATAATACAAAGGCTGGATTACTTAAAACCATCCAGTCCTTTAAGTAGGATCAGTATCATTCATCTGAGTCTCTATCCTGTCTCGCCTTCACGGTTTCTCAGTCCTCACCCCTATTTTCATTCCTGACTACAAATAATAGTCACCATGTGCGATCCATCTGTTGTTGGGCAAACATCAAATGAGTGATATCTGCCAAATTCATTTGGCGAGACATCACCTTCAGCTGAGAGGGTGAGCTCGCAGCTTTTATAGCAGATGCTCTCTGGCAGTGCAGCCTCCGTTCTCTACCTCACACTTCCATCCCTGCACATCTGCTTTGTCTGGTCCTCTCCCAGCCTCCACCTATGCTCCTCTCGCTTTACTAAACCCATTTGCTCAAGTATACACACATGTTCTTACACACACACCATCTCTCTCTGTCTCTCTCTCTCTCTCTCTCTCTCTTATATAAAGGCTGCATTTTAAACACTGTTTGAAAACTATAGAGTGGAAAAGCTGTGATAATAACGCAGTATCCTTCCCGGAGGTGATATCTGCATTTCAAAGGGTTATGAATAGTAGAGATAGCCCTCGTCTGTCCACATGTGCAGCTGAAAATGTTCTCTTTTTAAGGGATAATAGGCAGGAAAATATATTTTGGAAACAATGATGGAACCCAGTGAGATGCCAAGGTAATTTTCCAAAGGCACAGGCATGGAAGTAACTCATTGCTCACTATAACGGATGTTTGCATCA
Source organism: Atherinomorus stipes (assembly GCA_023101725.1). Lineage (NCBI taxonomy): Eukaryota > Metazoa > Chordata > Actinopteri > Atheriniformes > Atherinidae > Atherinomorus > Atherinomorus stipes. The sequence goes on from JALJCO010013258.1 coordinate 179,289, forward strand.
GCTCATATGCCAAACACATAGCTTATAGATGCAGGTGAGCTAGTGTCTGAGTAGTATCTCTTCTTTCACATGAGTTTTAACATTTAATGTGACTCTGAATTAAAAAGGTTTATGTGACAACATAAAATATCCAGCCTATACTATAAAATGAGTTTGTTAAAACTAGTTTGTAGTCTAAAGTTAAGTCGAAAAATGAAAATGTTCATGTAAGATTTGTGGTCAGATTGTTTCTACATGCATTGGGGAGAAATAGTACCAACAGTCAAAAGCATAATGGTCCCTATAAAAGGTATTGTGCAGTAATTATGCTAGTAAATCAGTGTAGTGCATGAGAATAAAAAGAGAGATGCATAACCTTTGGCTAAGCCCGGTTACTTTAATTGCTTAAACACTCTGTGGTGCCCTTGAGTACATTTAACCGAGAGTTCAATGTGTTTGGGAAGTGTTGTGTTACCCAGATGTGGGGATGGTTCCATTTGGCAGAGGCAGACTCTTATCCAGAATGCAATGACTATGAAAGGGAGCAGAACAAAACATTAAAATTACCTGACTTATTTAGACATACACACAAAAAAACCCATCTCTCTGCACCACCAGACTGTCAGCCGAAACAATAAATCAAAACAGTAGTGTAGCACTGACTGGATTGAGATCTTTGAATCTGCCCTGCGCACGGAGGTTTGTAACAGGCTACTAATCCTGTCTTATTAGGTCTGGAGAATAAGGTCCAACATTGTCCAGCAAGCAATTTAAAACAGGAAATTTATGTTTTTTTCACGTTCTCAAAAAAAGATTCTCTGCAGTGGCAATCGAAACAGGACATAGTGGTGAGGTTTCCTGCCAACACTGAAAAAAGAACCTGCTGGATTTACTTAATTCAATAGTGGACAGTGATTGCACGCAGTTGATTTGAATCGGCAGCAACTTTAAAAATTTAGTTAAATTCACACAAATGATTCATTTTCAATAAACCTGGGTATTTCATGTTGACACAGTGAGATTGACTCAAGTTTGGATGAAGTAATCCAAGTTTTTGTAACATTTTAAACCTTCCTAATTTTATCACTTTATCCTGAAATTATCCAGTAACTTTTACTCCGACACCATTTGGTCACTTGCACTGTACGCATTATTTTTTTACATCATATCAACAGTGTTCATTTCCAGTTGAGGACCACAACCCTGTGGATTTTCTAGGCCTCCTTTCCCCACCACACCTGATTCAAATTAGTGAGTCATTGTGCAGAACTTCCTCGGCTGATTGGTTCACTTAGAATCAGGTGTGTTGGAGTAGGGGGGCACTGATTGCCTACAGGACAATGGCCTTGAAAGACTGGTGGTGGACATCCCTCCATGACATTAAAACATAATCTATCAAAACATATTATTCCCACAAAGCAGTATTACCCCATGGGTTAAGTGCAGAGACAATATTGTCCACAATGCTAGTAATTTACTAGCAGACACACGTACAGTATTGTAGGTATCAGTGATTACATTGAACAGAATCAGATGGGGATGGACTCATGGGAATAGATGGACACTTAAGTCATGGTGAAGAAAGAAAAGAGGATGCTGCAAGACATCCTCCCGTCCTCCCGACTCAGGCTTTATTGTTATTTTGCCATAATGCTGTTTTTATGTAGCATCTTGTTTGCTCTGATGGAAAAGAATGCATTTATTTAACTATCGAACAATATTTTAAAAAAAACTCTGCTTTACATTTGTTTGAGTTTTAGCCTTAAAATCTCTGTTTGGCCCACAGCTCACTGGCATATTTTCACTTTGACCCTTGGAGGCAGAAGTTTAGGCACCTCTACCATAGAAAATAAGTTGAGAAACATGCAGTTTCACTTTTTCCAGTGAGCATTATCACCACCTACCTGGACCAATAATAGCACTTTTGGGCTAAATGTGGCTTATCACAAGGCAGATGTGACACAAGGACGGTTTAGACAGGGTTTGAACCCCAGCCTACCAGATTAAAGTCATGCCTGCTAACCAGTCAGCCACAGGGAAATCTTTGTCACCATTTAGCCAGGGCACAATATCACTTGGAGGTTTAGGTGGTACACAAACATAATTAAATTATGTTTATTTTTTCAACTGAAACCCTTTCAGTCAACATAATTACATCAAGTACACACAGTATTTTTCCTAAACATGTGAAATAAATGTGATGAATTCATGTTTACAGAGGGAATGTAAAGTAATTGTGTAAAATGGACTAAATTTATTATAGTAAATCCAAAGACCTGGAATTCCCCCTTTTTCAGTGTACGTGGAAGGATGGTTTGATTACTGCATGCATTTTGGACAGTATACAGGCAATCATCATCAACCTCCTGCTGTGATATGTTGTGTGTGAACAGCAACAAGAAAAAGACTGAACCAAACATAGTGGCCAGATTTTCTCCTGAAAATTGAAAATATGCACATGATAAAAGCTATGAGTCACACCCATAGACAGCAAAGATGGACGAACAAGTGTAGCATCCATGTCAACCTCCGTAAACACAGCGTGCTGCATATGACATCATGTCTTTCTCTTCACATGCGGATTAATTCAGAGCCGTGTACACTCAGATGGAGGTTGCATGGAAATGATAGCATGAGCGAGCATGAAAAAAATTGGATTTCAGTACAAAAAAATTTGATTTGAGCGTCAAGACCAGCAGTGTGAACATAGCCTAAGGGGACTGACTCCCTTTTGGAGCCAACCCGATGAGGGGTGAACTGCAATTATTGGCTCTTCAGGGTTGGCATCAGTTTTGTCCACCAGAATTTGCTGCTTGGTCACACCCCACACATGTAACTACTTCTGGGTTACGTCTATAATACCTTACAGTACATGCTGCAATCATTTAAAAAATGTTACCATGATTTCTTCAACAGATCTTGATAATTACATTCCTAAAATCACATTTACAAAACAAAGTTAAGAAAAACACAACTTTGACAAAGGCTTTTTCCTGGATCTGTCCTCCTTCATGACGGCTGATATCTTCTAAATATAGCACCATGTTGCTTTTTCCGTGGTTGTTAATCAACATTGAATCTCTACCCCATAAAACTTTCACTTTATTAGTCACCTACACTATGCAGGTGTGCAGCCAGCTGTTCTTCCTATTGCCATCAATCATTCCAGCAAGTGAATCATGTGTTACAATGATAATGGAATTTAAAAAACTGAGCCAGCTTCAGACCACTTCTTAATTTCCTTTCATTCTTTTTCATATGTTACAGAAACCCCGATAAGGGCCTTCAGTTCCTGATTTCACGGGGCTTCATCCCGGACACGCCCATCGGAGTGGCCCACTTCCTGCTCCAGAGGAAGGGCCTGAGCCGACAGATGATCGGGGAATTTCTCGGAAACAGCAAAAAGCCCTTCAACAGAGATGTGCTAGAGTGAGTGGCACGCCTGATTGCATGTGATGTCCTGAAATAGTTTTAGGTGAATCTCTTTGGTAATCCCTCTTGTTTCAGGAAAATCAGGGGTCAACCGCAAGCCTGGATTCAACAGGGGGTTTTGGCACGTGGAAAATCCTCACAGTTATTAGTGACGCGCTCTGCACAGGTTTCACATGTATACTCTGTTAACTTTAGGGCTTAGATTTATAACATTTACAGGTATTGATGTCCAGCCTACAGAAAATTTCATTATACTATTTTTCATTCCAGTAAAAATATTGAGGACAAGCTGCAATTGAAATGCTTCTTTTGAACTACAGTTCATTTGTCAATATACAACCAGTTTTGTATTTAAGGTCGTAATCATTTCAGTAAAATTATTGGGCTGGTAAAAGTAGAGCTTGGACCACTTTAGACAACATAAAAAGCCTGGTTTTTAGGAGAGTGTCAAAATGTTATTTATTTAATGTAATCCCATTCTTTCTGCAAACACATGCTAAGGTGAGGAACAGTATGAGGTTGTTGTCACATTTTTCATTTCAGAATTCTCCACAGGTGAAGATCACCAATCCAGCATCTGCACCTGCAGTTGTGACTTTGAAAATAGGTGAAAAGTGCACAAATGTCCTTGGGAAATCTGTTCTAATGAAAGGAGCATATGTTGACCTAAAATCTTAATGTACTTCTTATCTGCTGATACAACCCCAAACCATCACAAAACCTGGCGTTTGGATCGGAGGTAGGAGAGTTTGGTCCTCAAGAGCTGCAGTCCTGCAGGTTTTCAATGTTTTCCAGTTTCAAAACACCTGATTCAAATGAATGAGTCACTAGGCAAAGCTTGATGCTGTAATGTGACTCTCTAGGACTGAACTTGCCTAACCCTCATCTGGATGGACCTTATCTTTGGTTGTGTTCATACTTCAGGCTAAACTGGTCCGAATCAGAAAAATCTGAAAATTTCTGCCAATTTGTAAGTTATATAGTGGTTAAATTACTTTTGCACCATGAGGGGAGATACATCCATCATCTTTATAGGATAACCATTTTTTTTCTTACAAATTTACAAGGTTTAATCAATGTTTGATTCTCTGTTGAATCTTCTAGGAATAGTGCTTGTCTATTAAAGACAGACCACAGAACTTTTTTGTAATTTTTCATTGATGCACCCCTATCTACAGTACAACCAGAGTAGCATCCATCTTTATTCTACCTGTGCTGTGAGTAGATGAATGTAGAGAGAAGAGAGACAAACAGGTATTTTAACCAATGTATTGTAAGCCATCCGACCGGATGGCTCCTGTTGGTTAAAGTCTCTGCAGCCCTGCAGTTACGAGAGTGGGTGGACTTTTTTTTTTGCTCTTCATATTGTGTAGATTGTACTAGGACCGTAATCATCATCTAAATGAGGTTATTAATAATGATCAAATTTTCAAATAATTGACTATAACTTTAATTTTTACTCCTTATTAGTAACCTTAAATTGCCCCTATCAAATTTGCTCTCTGAATCACATGAAAAGAAAAAGTGAGAGATTATCAAGCGAATATCAAGAGCCATTGAAACTGTTGTTTCATCTTTTATAACTTTCTTACTTATGCCCTTTTGTATTAATATATTAAAATGCAGCTCATCTGAATAGGATAGTCATGCAGAAAGTAGAACACATTTACTTTCCTGCTTCTTTTCCATCTTGCAAACCAAAACCCCACACTTTACTGGCACCTTGACTTGTTCAGCCAGCCACCAAAAGCAGCATTAACTGGTGAAAAGGGCACTGCTAACATTAGTTTGCAGGCTTGATGCCTAATTAGCTGCTCAGCAGCTGCAGCACATTAAACAGCATGAATGTCACTTTGGTCCAGGTAGATACTGGTGTGGCCCCCCCTCTGCAAATTCATCGGTAACTACTTGATGGGTGACGTGTCCTACAACACAACTATGTTTTACTTAGTGTTTCCGTCCCAATGGTGCACCGACACTGGCAGGCTGCCAGCAGCTGTCAGTCAAACACAGCATGGCCTGAGGCTGACACAACAGACTTTCTTTTCCATTATTACACCTCATTTATGTGGTTTGTTAGACCAACAGCCATTCTGAGAACCAGATCTGGCCTTTTAGACATCTTTCAGATATTCAAGGTCTTACTGATAAATATGCTGGTCATATAAAAAGTGGCAAAAATCTACTTAAAATCATCATTGCTGTTGCTTTCAGTGTCTCCACTTGAAAAATAGTTTCATCTTTATCATCCAATTTCTGGCTCCGTAGCTTTAATATGTTGAATTGAGGAATTTACAATTAGATCAGTCAGGAACATGGTGCTAAATTTTGTAAGTGATCAACATTCAAAATGATTGATAGAAGCACAATTTACTAATTACAACTTGTTTTGTCAGTACCTGTTAAAATAAGTGATTTAAGCCTGGAGATGTGGTGCGTCCCCCACCTCACCCCGTCTTGTTTTCACAAAGGTACGAGGAGGACAAGTCAAACACTGGCTCTATTAGTGGTCTTGTGTGTGTACGTTTGTCTGGTTGTTTGCTCATGCTGCAGTAGTCAAAAAAGAACCTCTAACTCTTATCTTTGTAGAAGAAATAAGAAAAGACCATTTGTTATTGTGTAAACATAACCCTCGAAGGAAGATAAACAGTTTGTGTAATTTGCTGTCATGCTGGGCTGATGCATGCGGGGGGACATTTTGCACTGTTGAGTTGAATTCTGCATGTCCTGCCTTTTGCTGGTTAAGCTTTTTTCAAGCAGAGTCACCAGCCAATCAAATCACCTGACTCATGTCTCTGATCTCCTGATTCTCATCATTTCTCCAAGCATTAGACCTAACTACCATCAAGCATTAATTCAATATGTCTGTGAGTCATAATTAATGGCACCTTTGAGTAGTTATATGGGAAAAGAATGACCTATTCACTGGAAGACTTGGTTTGTTGAATCACATATAGTTTTCATGAACAATCTAAGAAGCAGAATGAGGTGGGGGATAGTGATGTGTTTTCACAAACAAGCCATTTTTAAGAAAAGCCCACTGAGGATAACCATGTCTTCACAGTATTTTAATAGGCACAAATGCAGCCAATAGATGCTTACTATTTCAGTTCTGCTCAAGGTTATTTGTACCTTCCCATTAAATAAGGGGAAAAAAAGCAGTTGTCACTGAAGTGAGTTGATATCCCATCATAGAAAAAGCAAAAAAAGGTTTGCATACTCACCCCCTGCAAAGAACATCTTTTCTAAGTTGCTTTTGGACATCCAAATTTGGTCCGCCTGATGTGCTAATGCCTTTTTTCCAACATAATTTTTTCCTGACCTTTACTGAACATCTAGTATTGATGCTTGCTGTATCTTAATCTACCGTTTTTTGCACATTATTTCATATAGTGTTTCTTGTAGTCTTATTCATGCTCTATTCAAGCTGTGGAGCAGACAGCTTGTGCTGCAGTCAAGGACAGGTATGCTACAGTAGGTGGCTGAGAGATATGGGGGGGAACTTGTTAGGGAAAATTTAAATGACAGCACATGTATATTTGTGTGTGTGTGTCTGTTTACAGAAAAATGCATAAAAAGAAGACTTTTATTATAACAGTGAATAAAAGAATGAGCAACACACAAAGCATTCATTACTGTTAAAGGTTGAATATGGAATACGGACAGAACAGCGACATCACGTGTGTCTAGGTTGTAGTTGCAACGGCAGAAAAACAACTCCAGCCGCTGGGATGCCAGGCTCACTGCTGATACGCAAGTGAGTAACAGTCTGCAGCATGTCCAACAAGTAACACAGAGGAGTTTATAACCGACAGCTAACGTTAGCCATGTTTGCAAACAAGCTAGCTTACCGATCCAGGAGGAAAGTCGCCTTCTCTGTGTTTTACTCCGTGGAAAACGTTTATGTGGGTCCATTTAGTGAAGTCTTCACCTAAATTTACTCCAGGTTTTGCTCTTCTCAGGTCACTCCTCCTCAGAAACAGATAACAACATCTCCAGGGCTCTGAAGCAGCTGCTTCACTCGTCGTCTCCACGGTTTTTCCCTGCACAGGCCTGACTATGACCGAAATATTGTTTCCACACAGAGATCGTATTTGGCAACCTGCAATGGCGGCGTGTATTGGCTTATAGACGTAAATAAAATGCCATTATCGAACCCGTCAAAATTTTTTTATAATTATTTTTAGGCTAAATATAATTTTTCTGGGAAATGTTGTACTTTCATTCTGTACACCCCCAAACGACCTGTGGAGGTATTATTTTTTCAAAAATATAGCTTTTAATAAAAATGTTCCATATTCAACCTTTAAATGAGGCTAAACTAGAAGCTCTGTGCAATACTAGATAAAGAGCCATTTGGGAGCCATTAGAGGAGCCATGAAAAAATACCCAGATCTTTAAAAAGAGTAAATCATTATCACCAGTTAGGGATCTTTTCTTAAAAACAAACAAACAAACAAAAACAACATAACCTTAACTTTAAGTTGTAATTCAGACAATTCTTTTGACCATTGAAAGGTCTATAAATATTGCCTCTGCATTCAAACTGTGGGGAAAAATGTAGATATTCTTTGATTTAAAAAATTTCATTTCATCAAAATTTCAAATGTTTCATTAAGCCTTGAGGTTTTCTGCTCATAAATTTAAAATCAGTGGTAAGTTGAAGTGAATGGCAATTAAATAAATCAACACATTCTCTTGTTGATTGTTTATGTTGTTTGGGGTTTTTCTTTTTTTAAATAAGCATGAATTACTTGTTTTTAATTGTTAATATAATGGTTTAATCATTATAGCAGAATAAGAGTGAAGTCATATGAAGGCAACAGATGAACCAGAGGCCTGAAAAAACAATGTCTGATGTCTCTTTTGTGCACATGATTTGTATACATGTACACCACTCCATACTGTATGTATCATTCTGAGTAATTAATTTTTGCTCTTTAATATTGGAGAGGGCTTTTCCTACGATTTTCCTTCCACTTTTTTAGCTGTATATTCCTCAATCTTATAATTGTGCTTTTTATTCTATCAAATTCCCCTTTTTTAATTTGCAACCTCTAAATTTGCATTTAACTTAATGTATTTGCTGTTTTGTTTTTGTTTTTTGCCTTTCTTTCAAAAACCAAGACCAACATGCTTTTTCCAAGGTCAGACAGACACGATATAGCACTCTATTAAGTGACTCACTCTAGTCCACCTTCATCTAATATCCACATTTTCATAAATGGACACTGTCATGGTTCCAGAGACATTTTACGAACAGGATTATGCTCTTAAAGCTTCAAACACCAGTCCTCAGAGCAGTTATACCCTCAGTGCAGATTGCATGGAAATATATAGACATAGAAAACAGAAAAAAACAGCAGCATGCAGGGGGGGGGGGGGGGATTTTGAAGGGAAACATGATACAAGAGTGCAAAGTGTGTGTGAGTGCACTTTCAATAAAGTGTAGTCACAGAGTGGGTGACGGATTGCAGTCCAATGTGAAAATCACTCATGGTGATTTACTGAAGCTAAATATGTGGGACCATGTGACTGTGTGTGTGTGCGTGCGTGCGTGCGTGCGGTGTGTGTGTGGAGAAGTTGTAAATGTGTCTATGTTGTTGAATTGCTTATCTTGTAGTAGTTACTCCACTGACTACACCTCATTCTTTTCACATTTCTTCAAGCATAAACAACAATAGTTAGAATTTCCCAAGCCAGTTTATTCAAACTGTAGTTAAAGATTTCGGCTTCAGGAAATGTCTGAAATTCACAGATAACGTTGTTGACTCCTTTAGGATGAAACATGAGATCTGTTTGTGCCCATCATCAATGTACATGCAGCATAAAATATGGTTTCATGTGGGCCTTTAACTCCTTTGTATTGTAATGTGAACGTGAGTTGATATATTTGCCATCAGAGCATTGTGCTATTAAGCCTTGCTGTGCAGACAGATGTGCCCATTCCCTGCCAGGTAATACATACAAATCAACCAAGTGCATGATGGTTATTATGTGAGTATTGTGCCTGTGTGCTGTGTTTGAGTGCATATGAGGATGAGACGGGAGGAGGAGGAGGAGGTTGGTGTGTTATGGTCAGAAAGCGTCTCATCTGACATTACATGAACAAGGAGTGACAGCCAAGAGAGAAGGCAGGGAGAGGTGGAGGAGGGAGAAAGTGAGTCATGAAGAGGCCGATCAAGGAGGCTCGATAGTCAAGAGGGTTGATAAGAGGACGATAAAGCCCAGGTTTATGCAGGCTACAGTATGAACTTAACCTTTAAAAGTGCTGAATATAGTCTCCTTAAATCTCAAAAGTTGTAGGTAATTATGTGCAGCTTGACCCTTTCAACTTCCTGTTATTTAGGGTCTGGTAATTAAATAGAGTCCTTGTATTTATGACATGCTGCACACTGTTGCAAGAATCACAATAAAAAGGGGGAAAAAAAAGGATAATTAGTGGACACATTTGCTGCTGCATCCAGTTAAAACTCCAGTTTAAAAATATCCTAAATAAAATGCAGAAATGTCATGACTTCCTCTGGGACCGCACTTATTTAAGATGAACTGGGGCAAAATGAAAAAAGCTTCTTGTTGTTTCACATCCTTGTTATCAGTGTACAGTTCAATAGCCAGCTTCTGTAATGGTATGGTAATGCGTTATTGCACATGGCGTGGCTGACTTTCACATCAGTGAAGCCATCATTAATACCATAAACATACATACATATGCATATATCTGTCGCATGTAAAAACAACACAGAGGCACTAATCATGGCAGCACAGGTGCACCAGAGCAATAGAGGCCCAGACCTACCACACCAGGCAGGATCCCGGATGTAGGCTATGCAAAAAGCCCCTGAAACAATCAAACACATACAGTAACATCAGGGTCTGGTGTGCAGGAAAAGAACACAGAACAGTATAACCAAGCTGGCATAGTGTACAGAAACGTCTATGGGCTGGAGACATTTAGGTCACAATGGGCAACACCTCCTAATGTGGTGAAGGATGAGGGAGCTAAGATCCTGTGGGACTTCCAGATACAGCGTAACAAAATGGTAATAGCCAACTAACTGGATATTGTGATTTGATGAAGCAGAGAAGAGCGTCGTGATCGCTGTAGCCATCGTGGGTGATGGCAATATCTGGTACAAGAAACAAGAAAAACGTAGAACAACCAAGAGGGCCGTCTCCACGATGCCAAATTGCAGTAAAACTGAAAAAGTCTTTTAGAATCCACTCTTTCATCCCCACGAAACCATGGATTAGCCTCCATGGAACCAGTATGTCTAGGGATGTATATGTTATGATTTTATGATACCGAAACCAAAATCGAAACTCCTTATCGAAACCGGAATTTATCGATTTTTTTATTAAAAAAAAAAAAAAATTAGAAAAAAAAAAAAAAAATAAAAAAAGATAAAAACAGGGGGGGGAAAAATTTGAAAAAGAGAAAGACGGAAAAAAAAGGGGGGGAGGAAGGGGGGGAAAAAGGGGAGTGGTTTCAAATATAATAGGAAAAAAGGAAAGAAAAAAAAAAAATAAAAAACTCAGTCATGTCTGAAACCAGGTGCCAAGATTTGAAACCTCAACCATCGTGTTTTCCGTCGAGACAGTGTGGCAGCACAACTGGAGGGTATGACATCAGTGATGAACACTGCGCCAATCACAACAAAAATGTTGCTGGTGACCCCATGTTGTGATGCTTTTCCGGACAATCCCGGCTTATTTACAGCTTTTGCACCAAAATGCTGCTTTCACGACAGAGTATTGCGCAACTGTACCATCAACAATGGGAGCAAGCCAACATGTAGCATGTACTGTATGTCACGTGATACAAGGTGCGCCTTAATCTGTGCACGCGCTGCGTCTTGTTCTAGCTTGGGAGTGTTACTCTTTAATCACATAAAGCCACCTGCAGCCTTGTACTATGTAGTACACAGGTGGGCAAATCCGGTCCTTGAGGGCCAGTCTTCTGCAGGTTTCAAGAGTTTCCCTGCTGCAACCCGACTCCAGTCAGTGGGTAGTTGTGCAGAGCTTGATGTGAAGCTCTGCAAAAGTCACAGGGTGTGGTGCCACAGCGAAACTCCGACCCTCGAGGACTGGAGCTGCCCAGCCGATGGGGTAAAAACACAAAAAGACAAAAAACAACAAAACCGGTGTAGTACATGTACAGTACTACAGTCTCACTAAATGTGAAGACTGACCCTGATGTATCTCAGTGGCAGCCATCAAAACAGCTGGTTGAATTTTTTGTAAGGAGAGGGGCTTCCTTTATCGTCTCCATAAGCATCTGAAACACTGGTCCACCTTTTTAAAAAAAAATAAGAGCAGATAGATTCCCACAGCTTTTTGCTGTAACATTCAAAGTGAGGTTTGATATTTTTATATTCATGTACCAACTTTTGTGAGGTTGTTGCAGCAACATGGTGATAATAAAAGCTATAAAGTAACTGCAAATAGTGATGTTAGAACAAACAAATGAACAAGATGAAGCCATAGAAGTAATAAAAGTACAAGCAGTGCATATATAAAAGTTGTATGAGAACTAAAAGTACATTTTATATTATGAGTAGTGGAGATAGTTGTGAAAGTGGAAAATTGATTAGCATACAGTTCTTATTTTGTGTGTAAGCTGCTCTGTACACTCAGCTGTCTTATATTTCTGCTGGAGCAGCATGTGTCACCCTCAAGTACTCACCTCATTAACTCCCTTTGTTCACAGTGATCCATCTTAATGTAGTATGTGTGTACGTGCATGTACTCCAACAGAACAAACAGAGGAGATCAGAGGAAGAAGGCAGTGTTGACTTCGTACTGTTGAGGACTTTGAAATCAACTCCATCATCTCCTTTTTGAACAGGCTGTCCCTTAACCAAACGAAGACTGATGATGACAGAGGCAAAGATTAATTTATTTCTATTGAGCCAGTGTGAGAGGGTTTGAGGAAAACCACATGAAAGCCAGGCCAAAGACTTTAATTTCATAGTTTGATTATCATTTTGCTTTGTACTTCGACAGAACCTCTCGCATCAAAGCAGAGCAAACTTGCCACCCATCCTGCTTCCAAAGTCACCTTTAACTTCAAACCTCATTCCACCTCGAAATTGCCCATGTCGTGTTTTATCCCCCTGAACTCATTGGACAAGATATGTTGCTTTTTTTAATTAAAGTCATCAAGCCAAAGTTGTCAGGTAAAAGGAGTCTTTTCTGCTCAGAGGGTGTGATGTGTATGTGTACGTATGTCTTGGCAGCAGTGGCTCAGAAAAGATAGCTGGACCCCGTCTTATCCCTGATGTCCGTGCGTGGCAAATACCTGCAGTAAAGGAAATGGTGCTGTGAGCAGAAAGCAGATGAGTGAGGCTTGCAGATTTGTTATCTTATCCACAGGCTCATTCAGCCCACCAGTGAAGGGGGCAACCTCTGCAATCACATTGATATGAATTTTGCTATAAATTTGAATATTTTTTCCTCTTTTTTCTGCTCTTATCTCATCCCTTCCTTGTCGTCCTCCTCAGTTGTGTGGTGGATGAGATGGACTTCTCAGGCATGGAGCTGGACGAAGCACTGAGAAAGTTTCAGGCCCACATTCGTGTCCAGGGAGAAGCCCAGAAGGTGGAACGTCTTATCGAGGCCTTCAGGTACTTAAAACCAGACTATTACACAAGCTGCTGACTTTTTTCTTTAATCTTGCAATATTCTCACTGGCACATCAGCTGCAGTATTACCACAAAACTCCTCATGTGTTTCCTGGCAAACAGTTTAGGTTATTTTAAACTTTAATTTGTTTTTCTACTACCTGTTGACATGACAGATGGACTGAAAACAAGCCTTAAAGCCACATTTCTGAACTTTGGATATTTTTGCATTTTGGCACCACATCATGAAGGCTAATTCTGCATCTGTCTTGCATTCTGTCTCTTCTCTGAGCTCCCTCCAGTTAGGAAAAGCCAGCTCAACGTTGACTCTAATCTTATCTCTTTCTCAGTCACATTAACTCTTTTCCTTGCTTCCTCTGTCAATGTCTTTCTGCATTTCCTTTACTGATTCAGTCATGATGCGCATTTACAATAGTCAACGTTGACACAGTGCCTTGCAGCAACAAAAAGCAGATGTCACATAATGCCCTGGACTGAAAAAGAAAAAAACTTGTGAAATTAAGCTTTAAAGATGCACTACAGAATTTTTGCAGATTCTCACAGTGTTGCTCTATCAATGACTATTTTAGCATCCATCTTGCATCCTACTGTATCTATACTGTGAGCTCTCTCTAGCCAGTGAAAGACTCATCAATCAAGATACTTTATTAATCCCTTGGTAATTCATCATTACTGTACAACCTGCCCAAGATCAGACATACAACAGGGGTACAATCATAATTACAATAAAAAGACTTGTGCTATTCTTCTTACTCTGTGCCAGTCTCTCTCTCTTTTCCTCTCTTCCTTGCTGAATCAGCCATGATGCACATTCAAAACGGCCAGCGTGTTTATAATTCCCTGCTAGAGTGTGTCATGATGTCTAAAGCGAAACTCAACTGCAACAACACGTGAAGTCCCAGAAGAAAAAGTTGTAAAATGTGATTTCTCAGCCTTGCGATACTCCTAGGCAGCATTGGCTCCAAAAATGCAGAAAATGCATGTCATTGTGGCATCAAACCAGTCTGGAAAACAGAGTTTTAAGGTTAGAAAGTTACGTAGTACGTCTTACGGGCAGAAAGTTATGTAGTATTGCTTTAACTAACACAAACTTGACGAAAAGGCACAAATCTTTCATATGAACATGGCAGCACTATTTAGGCATAACCTTCTTTCTACTATCTCTCCTAACCTATTTCTCAAATTCAAGCAGACAAAAAACTAAGGATGACGTTGGTTCAAAAGCCCTGTGGAGGTTGTTGCTCTCCTTCTGGGCATGCAAGTAAAACATTTGCTAATGCTAATCAACAGTAAACCGGTTCTGTAATGTTGCTAATGCTAATTGAGAAAGTGTGTGTGTGTGCAACACCTACTGGCGGGGAGGAATTAAACTTGTAGTTATCACCTTTAAAGGTGCATTGCGCAAGTTTAAATGTTAAATAGCGGGCGTGGTGAGGGGGGGGCTTTCGTTTGCCGCATCTAGAGACAGCCTGCTCCCCAGTTTTAACCACACTTAGACACCTTAACACAAAAAATAACGACAGCTCACAACCACTTCTGAGAGGCAGGCATATAGGGTGGAAGGAGTGGGGGGGGGCGGTTGGGTGGTTATACCGCCTACACGCACCCCACTACCAACATGACTTGGCACTGCCTCTCAGTTTTAACTGCAAACAACACACATCTTACACACAGTACTGAGCACCACCTGCGGGTCCTCCTGTGGGGGATTGCTTGTTTTGATTTCCGACAGAGAATTTTATAAGGTAATCATGGTCTCATCCTGGGAATTTAGATATTTGAACTACAAGCTAGCGTTAGCCTGTTGTTACCGTTAGCATACAGTCCGTCAGTTTACTCAACAATCAAACCGTAAACAACTTGCAGATTTAACCATTACTTCAGTAGACATGGTGACTCTAACTCTGGGCTCAGACTGAATGTAATGTAGGTTAAATCAGAGACCAATGCCTTGGAAGCAGCTCATGCGTGTGCACGACATTAGTGTCACTTCCACTTGTCGCCAGAGAGGGTGAACTTCTGGAAAAAAGCTGGATGTTGCGCTGTACTCCTTTAAAGGAATATTAGTGCCCACATACAGTATCTCCAAACACATGTCTTTATATTTTGTAGTGGTAACTTGATTGAGAGAATTTCTTGGCCTATCAGGATGTGGAAAGAGTTCAAGGGCAAGCAAAATAATGTAATTAATGAGAGGAATAAGTAAGACTGTAGTAGCTCCTCTTAGATTGATTAAACCTCTCTTGCAACTTGCTGCTCTCCAGTTTAGCTGGAACAAGGTCTGCAAAAACCTTTGGGGGATCCTTCAGCTCAAGCAATAAATTCAGGAACGCGCTTTAGTTAGCTGCAACTGTTTGCATCCAACATAAGTGCTTTACTTCCCTGTTTGTAACAACATATAGGCCTAATTGCTCATGAAACAAACAAAACTCCTCGTGAATTCAAAATAACTTTTACCCACTTAAATTAATTGACAGATGACAGAAAAGAACATATGACAGAAAACAAGATCAAATGCACACAAATTTGAATACTTTTGAGCACATAGGCATAATTCTTAAAGGTATCTTGAGCGGGAAGCGGTAAATAAATATAAATAAAATGAGCTTTGACGCTAACTCATGCATTAATGAGTCAGATAGATGCGGGCAGAAGCTTTGACATGACTGGCATAGTTTTAAATGTCAGTATCCTGTATCCACAGCCTGAAGGTAAATACTTGCAGCCTGTTGGTTGTGTATTTAGTGCGTGTGTGTGTGCGTGTGCGTGTGGGAAGGCGGGGGGGCTATTTTTAAACCATTTGTTTCAGCCCATCTGCTATAAATGCTGCTTAATTCTTCTTGTTCCAGTCTAATGGTCTCCTGCTGATTTCGATTAACTCATTCAAAGGGTTAAGGTGAATGTAAGAGCACCAAACCAAGCTGTTGTGTCTGATGGGTCAATACCAGTAGAAAGCTAATTATAGATGCAGCATTTCAATGCCCATGCTAGCTTGTCATATTCAAGCTACAGGCTCACCTAAAAAAGTGAATTAGAGCAGTTGTTGACTTTATATAAACAATTTCTCTTCAGTTAACATATAAAATAGGTGTTTGGGTTAAATCATTTTTTAAGGTGATTTTGTCTCATGTTATCCCTACATAATATATATGAGTTGGGTGAACACAATTTATTTAAGTACCATGAACACAATGTAAGATTACAGTAACTTGTATCTTTTAATTTGAAGTAACCTATTACAATTATGTGGAACCTGTTGATATATATAAAAAAAAATTATGCAACTCAAAGGTCCATTTCTGTGAGTGCTCTTGGAGGTATTTCATTTTGAAATACTCGAAGCATGAACCTAGTTTATTGCTGCCCAAAAAATTGCAGGGATGAGTTTTTGGTTTGAATAAATTTTCTTTAACATCCAATTTCTTTGCAGCACTTGACATCAAATTAACATAGCATTAACTCTGCCAGAAAGGTAAAATCTCAAATGTGGTGAGTCATGTCTGCAAAACAAAGCAATCTTGAAGCACCGCACAGTTGCATTTTATAAATTTTATTGCTTCTGAGGAAGGTCAATAACTCTACAGAGAGCCATGAGCTGTCTAAATAAGGGAAAGACAAAGAATCCTTCAGTAGAACAATCATTTACACAAACAGATGAAGCTAAAGGAGGAAGAAGACAAAAATATGGGGCCATTCGGATGTAACTTACAGGGAAGCAACTCTGACAAAGTAAAATACTCTAACAAGGATACTAAGTAGCCAAAATAATAGCAATCAAGCAACTCAAAGTGCAAAGAAAACCACTTGCTTATTATACAATTTATTTATTATTATTCCATTCAGCCTTCACTTTACCAGGCAAAACATTAAGAACAAATTCTCATTTACATTGTTGGCCTGGGGAATGTTAAATAGATCATTGAGTCAAAGCAAATGCAAAACATTACAGAGTTCCTATTAATATTGTGTGGCTCAGTAAAGATGTTTGTGGAAGTTGATGGCTTCCTCCACATGCTTTCACAGGTTTGGTGGCGAGTTTTGTTAAGCAGCTGCATTGTTTCTCAGCTAAAAATTCCTGCTTATAAAATACCTTATAGATGAAATGGCCTTTTGAGGTCAGGGATTCTTTAAGTTTGCCCTCAGCTGAATGTGATAGAGATTCAGTCCCTTTTAGGTCTCCATTCAATGCAGTTTATCACTCATCATCAAACTTTGTATTTAATTTGTTCCTTAAATTTATGGCACATTTAAACTTGTTTTAAAGAGTTCTTGTTTGAAACTTAAGCTTGAGATAGCTCAATTAGAAGGGTGCCATCTGTTGTATTGGACTCTTAACTAGAAACCAGTCTGCTGAAATGAAAACAAAAAAAAAAAGAGAGAGAGAGAGAGAGAGAGAGAGAGAGAGAGAGCTCAGTGGATAAAATTGAGATATTTTAAATCATCTGACATTTTCTTAGTGGTTTCTGGCGAAGAAAAGGAAACCCTTCACAGCTGTAGCCAACAGAGAATTGCTCATCAGACAAGTGACAGTCATTCTTGCCTTTTTATGTGCTATTCAAAATACTTTTTGTAGAAAACAACACAGTACAGGAGCTAGATATGAATACATAGCTTGTTGATTGAGCAAAATGACCTATTTTGTCCAATTTTCTGCTGTAAAATAACTACATTTATTTGGTTGGGATAGGGAAAAAGGTAATCGTATTTCTGGTGTTATTCTGGTGTCTTGCAGAAAAGATGCGCAGAAATTCAACAGTCTAAAGAAGCTATCAATAAAACGCAACACCAAATTAATGTTCTTCAACAATAAATATATTCCATTATCTACAATAAAAAATATCAAAAGTGTCATGCATCAATAATGTCATGCTACAATAGCTGTGCTATGGCAACTGCATGCGGCAGGAGGTAAAAGGGTGGGGATTGATGCGACGTCTGTAATATAACTGAGCGCCCCATTTAAGAATCAGAGTCAGGGATGCACGATATTGGGATTTTGGTCGATTTCTGAAATGCTGATATTTTTACTCATGTGGCCAATAACCAACATTAATACAGATATTTAAGCTAAAAAATAAATTATGTAATATTCATTCCTTGTGCAAAATTAGAAAAATACCTCAACTTGTGTTATGTTCAACAAGTCAAACTTTATGATAATTGTTCAAACAAAACTAATAGGATATGTGCATTTTATCCTAGAAACACCTGGATTTTCTTCTCCCTGAGAGAGAGAGAGAGAGAGAGAGAGAGAGAGAGAGAGAGAGAGAGAAAACAATACCCCAAAACTGGGGATATTTGGTTATTTACAGAAATGACTGTGTATAAACTCTATTCACACAGAGCATAAAATAAACTGTCTTTAGAAGTTTTAAATTCTGAAAAAAAGAAGTTTTTTAAGAGGAAGAAGTTTTGATTTTTTTATTTATTTATTTTTAGATTTTAGAAACCGTGGCCTTATCGGTTAAAAATTGGTGTGGTGGCCGATTTCAGATACTCAGTTTTAAGGCCAATATAAGCCGATACCGATAAGGGGCTGATTGTATCGTGCATCCCTCGTCAGAGTTACAAGTGACTCTTGACAAGAGCCAAATCAGTATATGGACATACACAACAGTTATATTGTTTCTACGTAGGCACAAAGTTATAAGCATCTTACTGTTTTCTTCATTTAAGTTTGTATTTTGTTTTTGGTGTGAGTCTGGCACGATCATTATTTCAGCCCCTCAGGACATTTAGAGGACGTGATACAGCTGTTGTATGTCTCTTTTGGTAGAAAGAATAATACATTCCTTGTAAAATTTTAAATTTTCATCCCTTGCTACTATTTATTATTTGATTCAATCAAAATCAATAATGAATACAATATTTTCAATATAAAAAGAAAAATTTAGTGAAGGTTCAGCAGTCAGTTAATTGAAATGTTAGATTTTTAGTTTTTTTTTTAAATTTCATTTAAAGGTAGAGTCCGAAGTCCCCCCACTGTTTCTGTTTGCAAACAACAGTATTCAAACTGAGCCCCTCCCTCTCAGGCTAATGGCCGCCTCGTTCTTCAGCCTATTCAGCTTCAACGACTCCTTCAGAGCTCAGAAGAGGGCAAAAGCCAAACCAATATTAACCCTGGTTTTCCAACTTGCACTATCTAGAGCTCTTACCTTTTCTTCGGTGCATCCACTGTTTTTCTGTCTCTGCTCCAATAGGGGATTATCACGCACCGGAGTTCCCGGATTTTGGACACTTCCTCTTCCGGGCCATGTTAACGACAGCCGTTCCTGCTCTGTTATACTGTTTAAATAGATAAACTCCAAACATCTTGTTCATTCAGACCGAAGTGATACTGGATCAAAAGCTGGATCAAAGCGATCGATTCGCCACGGTGAAGGGCCGAACTTTATAATAAAACACACGTTTGTTTGTCGCCGGTGGGGCACAACACCGGCACTTCACAGCATGCTAGCATTAGCCAGCTAGCGTTTACTGACGTGCTTAACATTGTGTGTCTTAAAACACACAAACATCTGAAAATCGGGTCTGTACCCCCGTTTCCGGTGGAACAACTGGGGACTGCCAAGAAAGGAGATGCTTTCAGATGCTTGTGTGTTTTCAGCCGCACAAAGTTAGGCACGTCATCAAGCTGGCTAATGCTTACAGGCTAACACGACTGTATAGTCTGCCGACCACAAAAACAGTGCCGTTTTATTAAAAGTTCTGTCCTCCACTGCGGCGAATCGGTCGTTTTGATCCACTTCTTCCTTAGCATCACTCAGTCTGGAATGAAAACTTGGCATTGCGTTTATCCGTTTACAAAGTTTAACAGAGTAGTAGCTGGCGGACTACTGTTAGCAGGTTAGCATTAGCCAGCTTGATGACGTGCCTAACTTTGTGCGGCTGAAAACACACAAGCATCTGCAAGCGTCTCCTTTCTTGGCAGTCCCCAGTTGTTCCACTGGAAACGGGGGGGTACAGACCCGATTTTTTAGATGTTTGTGTGTTTTAAGACGCATAAAGTTAAGCGCGCGGTAAACGCTAGCTGGCTAATGCTAGCATGCCGGTGTTGTGCCCCACCGGCTGCAAACAAACATGCTACGTTGTTTTATTATAAAGTTCGGCCCTTCACTCTGGAGAATCGCTTTGATCCACTTCCTCCCTAGTATCACTTCAGTCTGGAATCCGTGAAAATTTCAGTAGGGTTGGCGTTAATTTACGTTATCTACGAAGTAAAGCAGGGACATTGAACTGGACCGGAAGTGGGCCGTCTAACTGTTTAAAACCGGAAGTTCGGAACAGGGAAGCGTGATAATCCCCTATCGCGAGCTTATTCCCACACAGCATCATGCCCTTAGCTCTGTCATTGGCTGGTGATATAAACAGAAATCTCCACCGAGAAGCGTCCCGACCAGACCATGTAAAAGCGAAAGAGTGAATTACAGACGGGGGGAGAGTTGCATTCAAACGCACCACTGCACATGAGTAGATGACCAAAGGTGCGGTTTGAGACGGATTTCACTTACACAAGTCTAACGTTTATTTTCAGGGGGAAACTTTAGACTACCTTTAAAGGCCTCCTTCCACTGAAACCCGTTTCTTGCTCCTTCTGAAATACGGAGGGTTTCCCTTGTTTACTTACACATGCTGACTTGCTAGCGTTGCATTCCCCCAGTCGGCTGTGCTTCCTCATCACAGAAACAATACGAAGAAAAGAGCAAATCGGGAACAGCCTTGCACTTCTACGTCACATTGCAAATAGCGTATCCCACGTGGGGTTTCTTCTGTCCATTGGAAGGCAGGTAACCCTCCACTACACACTAGAAGTAAAGACGGCACAAATGTAACTCGGAGTTGAGAAGCTAATTAGCTAACTGTTTGTTAGCGTGACGGAACAAACTTGTTTGTCGGTTATTTCTGTCTGTAGCGAAATAAGAGCGGAGGGCGGAGCTTCCTTCATACACTGATGGCAGGCAGCCAATCAGACGGAAATTCATGAGAAGGACCCGGAAAAGCCTGACGTTGGACCACAAGCCTCTCTTCTAGTATACAAATACAGCTGGATACAAAGCAACCAGAAGGTTTTTTAAACAGAAACGATGCAGAATGCATTCAATAATAATGGAGAACACAGAAATATTAATGAAATGACCACGGAAGTACAACTTTAAGCAATATCACCAGTAATTCCTTATGTTAGGGGAACAGAGCAGCATTAAAGTAATAGGTTAAGCCACGATATCTACCAGAAATTTGCAAACCGGTATTTGTGAGTCTGTCCACGTGGGGGGAACGGTGTCCCACATTGTCCCCCATGAACACAGCCCTGTCCCACATCCCGGTACAATATATTGGCAAAAGTATTTGCTCACCCATCCAAATGATCAGAATAAGGTGTTCCAAACCCTTCCATGGCCACAGGTGTATAAAATGAAGCACCTACTGTAGGCATGCAGACTGTTTGTACAAACGTTTGTGAAAGAATGGGTCGCTCTCAGGAGCTCAGTGAATTCCAGCGTTGAACTGTGGTAGTATGCCATCTGTACAAGAAATCCAGTAGTAAAATTTCCTCGCTCCTAAATATTCCACACTCAACTGTCAGCTGTATTATAAGAAAATGGAAGTGGTTAGGAATGCCAGCAACTCAGCCACAAAGTGGTAGGCCACGTAAACTGTCAGAGCGGCGTCAATCACTAACAGACCTCCAAACTTCACGTGGCCTTCAGATCAGCTCAAGAACAGTGTGCAGACAGCTTCATGGAATGGGTTTCCATGGTCGAGCACCTGCATCCATCCATACATCACCAAGTGCAATGCAAAGCGTGGGATGCAGTGGTGTAAAGCACACCGCCACTGAACTCTAGAGCAGTGGAGGTGTTCTCTGTAGTGATAAATCATGCTTCTCCATCTGGCAATCTGATGGACAAGTCTGGGTTTGACGGTTGCAGGGGGACAATACTTGTCTGACTGCATTGTGCCAAGTGTTAAGTTTGGTGGAGGGGAATTATGGTGTGGGGTTGTTCATCAGGAGCTGGGCTTGGCCCCTTAGTTTCAATGAAAGGAACTCTGAATGCTTCAGCATACCAAGACATTTTGGACAATTCCATGCTCCCAACCTTGTGGGAACAGTTTGGAGCTCGCCCTTCTTCTTCCAACATGACTGTGCCCCAGTGCACAAAGCAGGTCTATAAAGACATGGATGCAGAGTCTGATGTGGAGGAACTTGACTGGCCTGCACAGAGTCCTGACTTCAACCCGACAGTACACCTTTTGGATGATGTAGAGCCAGGCCTTCTCGTCCAACATCAGTGTGTGACCTCACAAATGCGCTTCTGGAAGAATGGTCAAACATTCCCATAAACGCACTCCTAAACATGTAGACAGCCTTCCCAGAAGAGGGGAAGCTGCTCTAATTGAAGGGTGGACCGACGCATATTGAACCTATGGATTAGGAATGGGATGTCACTGGGCTATATGAGTAAAGCAGGTGAGGAATTTTATGGATTGTGGTTTATTTCAGCTGATCACTCTACACTGCATGTTCCACACTGACATGGAAGGGGACAATCCAGCGTGTTATCAGCACATTACAGGATTTTATAGCCAATTATGTTGGTAACTTTCACATCTGTAAAAGCACCATCAATGTGGAGAAATATTTAGACATTGTGGAGCAACATCTTCTCCTAACAGCTCCATCCAACATCATTCTCAGGAAAGCCCTTGCATATTTCAGCACGTCAACACTAACCACATCCTGCATCTTTTACTAACTGAAACCATTTGGTTCAGAAATTAAGCGCAAAACATGACAAAGACTCAGAAGCAGCTGGAATCTATCAGACAGCATGAATTGGTATTCTGTACAAAAGGAAAGATGCCTAAACTGTCATATATAAGCAAAAATACAATGAATTTTTCAATCGACTTCATCTTTTCCTTCTTTACAATCATAAACCAATCCTACTCTGAATTTGGCAGGTGGCATGTAATTTCTTTTCACAATTTTCAAAGGGTGACAATCTGGGGTGCAGCTGCTGCGCTGTGAGTTAATGCTAACTGTTTGTTGTAACCTGTATGGAATAACAACCACCTGTCACAGTTGTCAAGGTGCCCGTTGAGAAAAAAAAACTGCTGCATTGTCAAAGTAAGCGAGCAAAGGGGGTTGGCATAGGTAATGTTTGGACATCAGGCTGGCTCTGCGTGTTATCAGGAACAAGGAGAGAGGAGGGGATGAGGCACAAACTGGAGTAGAAAGAAGCAAGAGGGGGAGAAAGGAGAAGAGGGTGGATGGTTTATAAATAACTAGCGTTGCATAACTGCTACTGCATCTCTGTGCCTGCATCAGCTCCTGGGCTTTGAAATGTCTCCAAACACACACACACAGAAGGGAGAAAGAGAGAAATCTCAAAAGGAAGCAAAGGGGATTTGAAGCAGCAGCAGCAAAAAAAGAGCGAGGGAGAAAAGTGAAAGTCAGCCAGCAGTCTTGGTATCTGCTGCGTCAGTGTACTAATGGATGAGTAAATACGAACCAGCTTCCAATGCTGCAAATATTTTAATTTCTATTTTCATTTTTCTACTACAACACACGGTCCGGATATTTTCCGACCCCAATCTCTGTTTGTTTTGCGCATAAATTACAGTTATCATATAAAGATTGTGATTCATGTATTTTTTTCCCCATAAATCCACCTTAGAAATACATAATGAGAGACGATCTTTGCAATCTTTAACAATCTGTTTGAAAACAAATGACAAATTTCAGTAGTAACCTAATCACTGAAAAGCCCTTTTCATGTCTTTTTTTCTTTTTAGTGAGTCATTTCAATGGCTTTTGGAAGAAAAAAAAAGAGAGAGATTGATCATTACACGAATCAACCATTATCAGGGTGGGCTTATTGGTTGAGATACAGTATGAATGAGGTACTGTGTGAAAAATGTTGACAGAAAGATGTCATAATATACACCACACCACAGATGCAAGCTTCAATTTGCTTATAAATAGCCTTCCAACGTTTGAGCTGTTCCAAAAACTGATTAAAAATGAAGTAAAAAGGTTTGAAACAATGTGCACATACTAATACGAATGTCTTTACTCAATCTGGGAGATATTAGATTCTAATCATGTGGCTCAGTGGGCCTGCAAAACATTGCACAGCCTCAATGCAGAAATGTTGACTGATTGAATTTATGATTACAGAATATACTCCAGTGCAAAAAGCCCACAAGCCCTTCTTTTGCATTCATCTTTTCGTCCTTGTCTGAATTGGTTGCTTACACGCAGTAAGTGTTCTGTTCTGTATTCCCCTCATCTTCTCATCAGGAATTATCCACACATGGAACACACGAACCAAACAACCATTTTGGAAATATATTCAGAAAGAGACTCGAAATGACAGTGAAGAAACACATGACAGATAAAGGCATGATACTCTAAAGATGGAACACTTTCAAAGAAACACTGCCTCCAAATGACAGTTGATTCTGAATCCATCTTGCATCCAAACCCCTCCAGCCAGTCAAAGTCAGCCTGATGCTGACTTTTGTTTTATCTCTCGCTCTCTCTTTCTCACTCTCTTTTCCTCTCTTCTTCTGATGATGTCCTCTTGTGTTTCTTTGACGACTCAGCCAAACTGCATGTTCAAAACAGCCAGTATGTTGATAACCAGTTGCTAGCGTGTCATCTGGTGCATAAAGCAAAACTCCACTGGAACGTGACTCAGCATCCTGGAAGCAAAAGTTGTGAAGTGCAGTTTTGTAAACTCCATTTGAGATAAAATTGTTTTTTTCTTTTAATTTCTTCATTTTCTTCATTTAATTTCTCAACCTCAGGATGCCAGTGGGCAACAACGGCTCCAGGAATGTATATAATGAATGCCAGAGTGATATCAGAACAAGTCAGAAACCATATTTTTAAAGCACTTCATGTAATTACTTGTGCCACATTAATGATATGGGCTGCAAGTAAATAAAGAGAAAACTTATATAAAGGCAATTGGAGATGTAAAACTTTTGCAAGATGCACAGTTGGAACAACGGAAAAAAGCCAGAAAATTGTTTTTACCTTGGCATCTGTGCTAAGGGTGCGTTACATTGTCTGTTCTTGTGCTTGATGCATTTAATCTCTTCTCTGTAGACACTTCAAACATACTTACAGGCATACTCATGTGCAAACAACCAAAGTATGCATTTAGAAAATCAGATTTTGGGGGGAAACTACACCAAACTGGGCATGCTCTGATTGTGACGGCTCAAGAATAAAATAGTTTTTTGTTTGGATTTTCCTGCTTTGAAATTAATGTCTATGTTTTAATGATATACTGTCCAAAAAAACAGCAATTAAGTCTAGGAATGTTTGTGAGAAACCGTTGTCTGATGCTAATGAGCAAAGAGGATAGAAAGCACTTGATTTTTTTAAGATAAATTCCTCTTTTTTCCACCCAGCACCCCCTTTTCTGTGTAATGCATGGCCCATAAAAAGGACTGGATGTTGGTGGAGAAATGTGTTCACACCCAGAGACGGTGTTTCAGCAGGGATGCCCTAACCTGCCCTACTGTGAAATTCATTTGCTGTTGAGGGGCAGCTGATGGTGCCTCAAGCAAAATTAAAACCATAATTCTCATTTCAGCACGACACTCTGATGCTCAGCTCGTGTAATGATTTTTATGAGTATGTGGTGTGCATACACCGAGAGAAGCCTCCAGTTTGTGATAATAACTTGTCTTTTCATGCTTCTTCTGTTTATTCTTTATATTTCTGCTAATTCCTGCATACTTTTTATCCACCCTTGCATTTTAAAACTCTTCCCTACCACTGTAATAGTGTATCCATCTCCTTTCTACACTTATTAACTTTCCACCCTTTTTCTCTCATTTCCTCTTACAAAAACATATTGCTTCTCTTGATTCTTGTGTTTTTCTGCTGAATTGACCATTTTTTGTATTGTTTATACCCACAGCCAGCGCTACTGCATGTGTAACCCCGATGTGGTGCAGCAGTTTCACAACCCAGACACCATCTTTATCCTGGCCTTCGCCATCATTCTGCTCAACACCGACATGTACAGTCCCAACATCAAGCCTGACCGTAAGATGTTGTTGGAGGACTTCATACGCAATCTACGAGGTGAGAGTCGCAGCATTAAATGGAAGCTGCTGACAAAAAGGCAAATCAACCAAGTTTTAAATGACAGTAATTAGCTGACATAATCGGCTAAAGCAGGTAGGTTATGGTAGATATGTGTGTGTGCCTCCTAAATAGTGTTGAAGTGTTCTTGAGCTGGATTTTACATATTATGGGTGGGTTGCAGAATCAACAAGCATCTCTCCCACTTATGTGTCTTTAATCATTAAACTAAATCCCTTCAGCTCTGACAGTTTCAGGCTCTCACAGAGGAAAGAGTTTGTTTAGCTAGTCAAAATGTTTAAGTAAATATTAGTAAACACATATCACCCAATTATAATGATACATAACATTCAATGCGGTTGAGGTCAGGACTGCAAGCCGGTTATTTCATCCTTTACACTTCCAAATGCGGTAGTGTCTGATAAAAAAACAGCTCTGTGGGTGCCAGCATCGACATCTTGGAGGTTGGAGTTTGGTCCCAGACTAAAGAAAAATGGCCCCGGATTACAGAATCTTATCTACGTATCTTTCTGCGCTGAAATTGCCTCCAGTGATGACAAGACTCGAGGGAGGTGCTGCCCCAAACTATCTCACCCCCTCCACCAAAAACTTCAAAATACACTAATTTCTTACCAGATTTCCCTCCTCACTAAAAGGGTTGGTAATATGATCTGCCCAGAGACCAAGTTTACTTAATTTTTGATTGTCTACAAAGCTACAACCTTATTGAAAAAACTGGGTCAACCTGCCGGTAGCTAGCGGTCGGAGTTTGTTTCTTATAGCATTCGCACCGAAAGGTAAAAATTGGCTATTTGCAACATATAGGAAGAACAAATTGATGCCTCAGTGTCTCGTCTCTGTCCCTCCCCTCTCACCGTTCCTCACGTAACCCCCCGCTCACTGAAAACAAATATAGCTTACAGATTGCTAACTGCTGCTGCGCCAAAAAACCAAAACAACAGATAAGGATTAAGTCTTGGAGGTGTTGACGTTTGCAGTGTGGACTTTTTACACCACAGAAGGAGTTGGAGGTGAGTGGATTAAAGCTTTTAGAAATGTGGTTTGTCAGCTGTGAGAGCTACTGAGCTATCTACTTAGCTGCTATCGTTAACCTGCCGTAAAACATCGTCAAACACATCCCTGCACTCTAAAGACGTGGTTTCAGGTGGTGTGTTTTTTTAAATGTCACTTGCTCGAACCGTTTTTCCAACATTGCCAACCCTAGCTTGAAGAGGCTATGTGTTAGCATCATGGGTACTTCAGACAATGAAACATATTTATCAGTCAAGACAACAAATAAATAAACTTACAGGTAATGACAATGTTGTGGTCGCCTCCTTTATTGTTGCAACAGAAGTTTTGTTTATAAATCCATTTGTCCAAAAATCTGACTTCACCCAAGTTCAGGAATGCAGACTAGCTCGGCTCAGCCAGGTGTATCAGCCTGGGGGAGGAGGGCAGGAGGGAAGGAGAGCGGAGGGGGAGGCTGTTCCTTTGAAGGTGTGCTCTACTTGGAGAATTTGAATTACAAAAAACAACAACCTACCTGTACGTAGAATGATAAGCTGCTGTCTGATATAAACGTTTTTAACAAAGACACAAAGCTGACTGTCCATGAACACGGACTTTAATACTCGCTTTTGATATTCACATAGCGTCATCAGTGCACTACAGATCATATTATCCCCCAAAAACCACAGAAAAGTGAAATTTGTTGTCACGGCACCTTTAAAAACAAGAGCAAACATTACAAAAGGTGAAAAAAGGGAATTGTGACAGATTAATTGCATATGAGCTGGCTGAATAAGAACACAAAAGGTGGGAACAATTGAAGAAATAACAATGGGAACACAAACAGTCAAAAACACAAAAAAATGCTTTTGATGATATACAAAGTAATATTCATGTGTCAGAAGTTTGAATATTTATTGATGAGAAATTACAAAGCGTGTAAGAGATTTTGAATTTTCCCCCATATCTGTCCTAAATATCTCTTCCTTCCCTACAACTCCTTTTGTTTTGAACCGGTTTGCCAGTGAACCCCCAGATAAATCACCAGGAGGGAATGTCCGACAGTTTTTGGGTCTGCATTCAATCAAACCAGCCGGCATAAATTTAGAGGGAATAAAGATATGGTTATATTTCTCTCCCTGAGTGGCTTGCTTTATACATTCACTCACAATGACACAGGCAGAAAACGTGTGTAAATCTTGTCTCCAATATGGATACAGATGCTCATTTGCTGAGCGTCAAGAGACACGAGCCTCACGGTTTTGCTCTTCGTCTGAGTGATCAATCAGGGATAGCTGGGGTCGATGCAGAACAACTTTATTAGATCCATCCAGACTCTTTCTTACAATTAAATTAAGTTGGAAAATCAATTTCAGCATCTTATGCAAATTAAGTTACACTTTCTTTTAGCCTCTCTATTCTTCTACTGCTTATTTTTTCTCTCTCCATGTATTCCCGTATCTCAATTTTATCATGCTGTGTGTCTCTTGATTTGTAAGCTGTATTTCTTTCCTTTTTTGGTCCTCCCTCACCTGTCTCGCACATGGATAGAGAAATAGTTCACTCAGTTAACTGGCTAAGGTGAAATGCAATTAGGCACCAAAAACCAATATCAATGACGAACCATATGACATTCATTTACTCAATTAAAACAGACTGACAGTAAAGCTTTTCCTTAATGAGGCAACATAATCTGAACCAGTTTCCACAATGAATTAATCCTGTGCTACTAATTCTACCATCTCTGTTATTAGATCCTTTAATTGTTTTTCAGAGGGGATGGTCCCAGGGTAATTTCACTTCTTATTTGAAGTTGTCAATGTGTTCAACAGTAGACTTTGTGATCGCTCTGTTTTATACTTAAAGATGATGAGAACAAGAGGACACAATTTATGGATACCCAGATGATATAGAGGAAGAGAAGTGAAGTCCGTCATCATCTTTCCCTATACAGTAGAAGTGGGCTGTCACTAACCAAAGAGCATTACCATTAACTGTAGGCTACTTGTGTTTGCTAGTACCATTGCAGGTTTTTTGTTTGTTTGTTTTGTTTTTCTTTCTTTCTTTCTTTCTTTCTTTCTTTCTTTCTTTCTTTCTTTCTTTCTTTCTTTCTTTCTTTCTTTCTTTCTTTCTTTCTTTCTTTCCTTTCTTTCTTTCTTTCTTTCTTTCTTTCTTTCTTTCCTTTTTTCTTTCTTTCTTTCTTTCTTTCTTTTTTTGGGGGGGGAGGGGGTTTGTTTTTGGTCTTTTAGAGACCCAGCAATTCATATTTGTCCACTGTAGTAGACATTGCAATTGCGCTCCATATAATTCTTCCAGAAGACAAGAGAGATGATGTCACATGTGAGGGGCTTAGCCTTTTAACATTTAACATAATTTTAAATCTTAGATTCCTGTTTTTTCATCTGTGTAAACCTTTTGGGAAGATTTGAGTGAGTTTTCAGAGCTGAGCTTTCATGGCATTCCTTCTTATTGTCTACAATTGCATAAATTTCTGTTTATTAAGAGACAGCCTTCTATTGAAAATGATGCAGGAAATCACACAGTGGTACAACATTAAAAAGTCTACAGTCCTACTGTGGCAGCTTTTTGACACTTTGCCACGCAGTATTTCTGTATCATTGTCTACACTGCTATGCTAACAAATACCCATGCTACCATGCTGATGATATGGAGTAAAGCATGTTAGCGTGCTTGCTAACATTTACAAAAAAGCACTTTGAAAACATTATCAGCTTTGGCTGGAAATTGAGGGTAAAGTATAACTTTCTTTTTTTCAACCTGGACCTTTTTTCTAGTTAATGGACCTTCATTTATTTACTGGTAAGATTTCTGTGTCACTTTTACTCCTTCTGGTGATCTTTAAATTAGTCACCCTCTGGCGTACTTCCATTTAATGGGAGAGACAGGGCAGCCACTATTTAAGGCATTGTCTGCAGCAAAACTCCTTCATTTCACCATTACTTTAAGTAGAATGAACTAGCAAACGAGTGCTATTGTCCTGTGAGTTGTCCGGCCACTATATAGGCCAACAAACCACAACTCTGAACTCACAGGACAATAGTACTTGTTTGTTCGTTCATTCTACTTAAAGTATTGGTGAAATGAAGGAGTTTGCTTAATCTAAACATCGCCCAAAGGAGTCGAAGTGATTGAGAGAAATTTTACCAGTGAGTAAATGCAGATATAAACACCTAGAAATAAGGTCCAGGTTTAAAAAAAAGAAAGTTATCTTCTTATTTTCGTTGGGAAGAGTTTTAGAAAAGGGCAGGCACAGAAAATACTTGGCATGTCATTCCATGAACATGTCTTTCACCATTTGTCACATTAGCTTCAACTGATTACATTAATGGAGTGAAGTGAGTTTGCAAACCAAACTTTTGCAGTAGCTTGCTGGGAGAAGAGCAAAGACCTAATTTACAATGACTAATTCTCTGCTGTTCTTTTAGTCATTTCAGCAGAATCTTTAGACACCATTTTAAACTGTTGTTTCACCCAAAACTCAGACATAGTTGCCTTTGCAGGAAAACAGCTAAATAACTCTTCAAATTTCCAAATAATAAATATGTTGACAGTGGAGTAAAAAAAAAAAACTAAAAAAAAAAAAACGTATGGTATTATATTCAGTTGACATTTTAAGAAAACTAGAAGTGGACAGGATTTTTCCTTTTCCTTTGCTTAATTTAGTATCATTTAGGTCATCTGATAAATGTTAATGTAAATCAGGTTGTTAGTGAAAAACTAAAAGCTTTGCAACAGCATGCATTGTCATGGATGAAGCTGAGCTGCTGAATGGCAAAAAAGAAAGAAAATATTAAACACGTTTATATCTGACACGTGTAAGGAAAGAGTAAGAACCGTCAGAAAAGCTGAACAAATAGACCTTCACCATGAAAAGTGCTACTTCTTAATGTGACACTTGGCACACATTTCCCTGTGGTCATCTCCTCTCCTCCCCCTGATTTCATAATGTGCAGTGATGTGTCGGCGGTTTCCTGCGGTGCCTCACTGATGCCGCCATCACGTGTGGCAGCTTCATTTTTTCAAGACACATCCTACCCCTCTGAAAACTTAATGTGCCACATGCAGCATAGTACAGCTGTGTCGATGTAATGGGGGGCATCTTGAGGGCAACCTTTCAACCTAATGACATACAGCTTTACCTGCATCAAACTGCCTTGACTTTGAGCTGCACTGTGTTTCTGACAGAAAATCCTCCAAGAGCGAGGCCTTTTTAACCTTTCACTTGCCAATTAACCTCCTGCCACACTGCCTCTCAGTCATTACTTAATGGTGACAGGAAAAGACAGAAAGTCATTGAAGGACACATTATAGGACTGAGAGTTTGTGAAACTTCTTTTTTGTGTTTTGGGAATACACTTTTGACATTTGGGAATAACGTCTTTGGATTTTTCTCTGTATACTTATTTGTGTGCATGACACAATCACGTTCCCTGCTGTATTTAAACCAGCTAAGACACAGTCGGGCTCCTCTACAACTGTTAAAACAGCTGCCACTATATTCCTCCAGATGGAAAAGGTTGTCTGGTAAAGTCTAAAGCAACTTCCCTGTAATGGTTTTGTGCTTGTGAGTGATCTGCCTGTTTGTGTCTTAGGCGTGGATGACGGAGCAGACATCCCCAGAGACATGGTGGTGGGCATCTATGAAAGAATACAACTGAGAGAGTTACGCTCCAACGAAGACCATGTCACCTACGTCTCCAAGGTTGAGCAGTCCATCGTAGGCATGAAGACAGTAAGGACAGCAGAAGATCCTCACAAAGACACTATTTAATTTTCTATACACTTTTCCTAAGCCCTGTCAAATAACTCATTATTCAAGTCCTTATCACTATCACCTAGAACATTAATTAGTCATTAAATATCTCATCTACAGCTCAGTCATTACTTCAGGTCATTACACCAGCTAGATAAGCCATTAACCACTGCTATCATTAGACTCGTATTAACAGTTAAAGCAACAATTTTGTCTAATAGAAACAACAGTGACCCCTGTGGCCATAATTGGTTATTACAGCTGCATTAAAATCTGCTTTCCTGAAAGTTAAAGTAATCAAAAGCTGAAAAGAATCTTTGGAATTTCTCAAGCAACAAACAGAACTATCAAACCCTTAACTTTCTTGTTCACAGCATGCGGACCCCCTGTAAGAGCAGTTTAAAGTGATCCCATGTTTGCCTCTTCTGTTCTCCTGCAGGGCTCTGAAGCCAGTGGCAAGCAAAGTGCTGATGACTTTTTGTCTGAAAGCTTAGCCTTAAACAAGAGCAACTACACAATTCATATCCTTCCAGCAAATAGCCTTTAATAGTCAAACAGCAAGGAGGCCTGGAGTAACTAAGCATTTACCCCCCACCCTTCTGCAGCAGCTGTGATGGGGAGGAACATTAAATTTGAAGCAGCATTTCTTTCAGTTCTGGTTTTTGTGTGTATCCCTGAATACAGGATGAGCTATCAACCTTTGGGCCAGGAACTGGCTCAAAGGTGATTTGATAGCACGGATGTCATATGTAGACATTAGGACATCAGGTTAACCTTGTGTAGAGGTGCTGATCATGTGAGTGCTACTGTAGGAATACAGAGCAAGCATTTTCTCAGAGTTGCGTTTGACATTGTGCCATAAAGCTGTAATTACTTCTTCAAAGACTTAGTCTCCAGTCTTCCACGTCAGTATTCCATTAAAAGGATTTTCAATCTGTTACTTTAATAGAAAGCTGCATAAAGGTTAAAAACAGTGTTAAGTGTGGTGTTAAACGTCAGGACTGCATGAAAAGCAGTGGTCTTTTTATTATGGAAAGAAAAAAACTGTTGTACTGTTATATTTAGTCAACACCACAAGTGCACATATGCTTGCATTTAACAATCTACTCCCATGGGACTAATATAGTGTGTTTAAACTTGATTTATTAATTCTTCTTTTAGCTTGAAGACCACATGTTTATTTTAACATCCACCTCAAATATGGAGAGTTTATCAACGTCTTATTATAACGCATGCAAAAAGTTTGATGTATTTTTTGACCAAAGAGATGGAAACCAAAGCACAAGTATTTAGCTTTATCAATGACTGTTTACACTCATCCATGAGAGGATGTATTATCTGTGCTCACTCATAGCTGAACTGAAAGGCTTTGGAGAGAAAATGCTTCTATATTTCAGGGAGTTATGTTTAAATTTCCTCAGTGCACAGAGTGTCCCAAGTTATTATGTATGAATTATATATAAGTTTTACAGACTCTTTTTCCTTAATAGATCCCTGACTATTCAGCAGTATAAAGAATATGTACAGAATCCAAGTATATGACCCTATACCCTCAGAATTGCATTAACATGCAAACAGATTTGATTAAACAAATTCTTTGAAATGACCTCAGTCAAATTGAGTTTATACAGCAAAAACAGTTTGCAGAGAGACTAAAAACCTACAGCAGCAATAGTTACATTAAAATATCAATAAACTTGACTATAGTTTTAAATGTTAAATAAGTTTGAAAATGTAATATCAGTCATATCCCAACTTTGAGTGGCATTGAAAGGATTGCGTTGTTTGTTTGCTTGTTTTTTCTGCCCTTTGGCTTATGCTTTAAGTGTTTCTCAGTGATAGATGAGTAGCCATAGGATGACAGAGGGAGTGCTGTTACAGCCAAACAATGATGGATTGTTGTGGCAGGAAGTAACTATTTATGCCAATGGGTGCTTTCTGCCACAAAAAAAAGACTTCAAGTTTCTTGCATCCCAAATAGGAGTCTGAGTCCTGAGTGCTGTGTTGTCCTTCTCATCCAGAAGTTGTTCACATGAGATTAAGTTTCCTTCATACTGTAATTACCTTCTCAGTCTAAATGCTTTCCATTGCCACACAGTTTAACTGCATAACCTGAGTTTTGTTTGTTGATAGGCAAATGGTGGTCAAACTATATCTAAGTCATTCTGTAAGTATTTTTTTTTTCCTTTGAATGAGCAAGAGGCATTTCTAGTTAATGATGTCTTTACATGCTTCTGACATTAGTGTAATGAATTTCAGGCTGTGACAGGCTAGGCTAGAGTCTGTAAATGCTCCAGTGATGAGATATGAGGATGTAGGGGAAAAAGAAGGAAGAGGCTATCTGTGCAGCCCGTGCTTTGCAAATTGTTCTCACAGTATGGAGGGGGACAGAATGGGAAATCCACATAAAGAAAGCTGAGCAGAAACTGTGTACCTTTGGATTTTATTTCAATCCCTGTCTAGTGACTGTGGTTTGAATTTCAGCAGCGATCCACCACAGGCTGCTGGATGAGCCAAGCCAGCAACAAGATTGTTGAACAGGATGAAAACATGATTAGATCGGCCTCTGAAGGCATGAGCCATTTTTGCAGTGTACTGTAATCTTCTCAAACTTGGAAAGGCATTGAAGTCCTATGGGGGGACAATACCAACACTATGAGGAAAAAAAAAACTACATCAGACCTCCAAGCATTGTACCTTTCCTCCTAACACCTTTTAGTAATGTGTTTTGTCTTGTGCCTGAGTCCATAACTGCAAATACAACCCAATTTGACAACATCTCATAAAAGTTCAGTATGACTGGCCTGTGGCAGTGCATCAATTTTTAGTGGACTGCAACAATAAATAGATCAAACTTCACCAATGGAGCTGCACCAATCAGTTAGGAGGCAATATTTAAGTCTGTCAGACCCAACACAGCCTTTAATGAAGTATTAGTTTTGGAAAACTACATTTCAAAACTTAGGGAATCCTGTGAGATCAAATTACACCCACATATTTTGAGGTTCAAAAACTAATGTTCAGTAGTGCTTTCAACAGTTGTGTATGTACTTACTGTACATTTTTGTCCCCCTGTGAAAATACTTGTAACTTCAGAGTTGTTGGAAATTAGCCTGCTGAGTTTTAATGTTGTTTTCTGGCAGATGTACACACTTTTCTTTTAAAACTACCAGCTGCTTACAAGTCATTTATTGCAAATCCAAGTTAAGTCTCAAGTCACTTTTAGTTGCAATGAGTATTTTGCCGTGAAGCACTTGCCATCTGGTCTGCTCACCAACCCTGCATTATGATATCCAGAGACTTTAAAATCCACCTTTATTCACCAGCATTTCGTAACTGTGCTGATCTTGAGCTTAAACTGATAAAGGCTGTTCCTCTTCACTGGGCAATTTCTTTGCTTTACTGAATTCAGAAATCCTGTAGATGAACTCAGAAATGTATTCAGATTAGAAAATGTTCTCTTTACATATAACCTCACCAAGAGTTTTTAATATGTACCAAAATTTATCTGGATCCACAGAGAACTTTTAAAAACGAATACTGCAGCTTATCATGCTTTCCAGTTTACCATGCAGGGCCTGAGCAAGGTCCTTAGCTCCCACCAACCGCTCCCTGGATGCTGTAATTGGCGGCCCACTGCTCTCAGGTTTAACTTTAGATGGGTTAAATGCAGAGTACAAATTTCCTTATTTGGATTTTAATTATTATTATTATTATTATTATTTGCATTTTTAAAATTTTCATTGTAGAGAGAATGGCCAAAATGTTGCACACTAGTAAAAGGGGGACCAACTCCAGCCCTCCTGGGCCACTGTCATGCAGGTTTTAGATCTTTCTCTGCTGCAACACACATGGTTTTAAATAATGGATAATTAGGAAGATTGTGCAGAACTTGACAAGCTGTTGGAGAATCAAACAACTCACTATGTTTAATAAATGTCCCATTCTTCTAAATACATTCAGTTAATGCCATTCTAATGAAGTTAGACATTATTAACATAATATTTGTTAAAATATTTTGGAAGGTTAACATCAGCTTTCACTTTGCGTCTTTTTCTATATTTTGTTTGGAGAAAGCCTCTTTTAGAGTCTCTTAATCTTTCCCCTTGAATCATTTCAAAGCCTCGTAGACTAACTGGATGCTCGTTTCATGTCTTCAGGTTCTGTCTGTCCCTCACAGAAGACTGGTGTGCTGTAGTCGACTTTTTGAGGTGACAGACGTCAACAAGGCCCAAAAGCAGGCAGCACATCAAAGAGAAGTCTTCCTCTTCAATGATCTCATTGTTGTAAGTATAAAAGCCAGCAGAAAACCTGTCAGACCTTTTAAAGTTTTCCACACTTCAAGATTTGAACTGATCTTAAAGTGGAGTTACATCATTTTCATTTAATCGA
This sequence comes from Atherinomorus stipes, assembly GCA_023101725.1. Classification (NCBI taxonomy): domain Eukaryota; kingdom Metazoa; phylum Chordata; class Actinopteri; order Atheriniformes; family Atherinidae; genus Atherinomorus; species Atherinomorus stipes. Next base: position 215,632 of record JALJCO010013258.1, read on the forward strand.
TCATAACACACCTACACAACCTCAAGTCTTTTTATGGTTGATCCTACAAGCTTGATACAACTTTCTTTGAAAGTTCCTCCTGTTCACAGTTAAAAACTCAACAAGTTTAGAGATATACTGGTTTAGACTTGGACTAACCCTTTGGCTGAGCCTCCTGGGGTCACATGTACAGAAATGTGGGATTTTTGGAAATTGTGCAGCAAGAGTTTAAGATTGAATCGCTCATTACAATGGCAAAAGCCAGAAAAACTGTTAGTTGGTTGTTTATCCTGTAAGGGTGAATTGTCAGAGAACATTACTGAAATTAATGTAGCTGTCTCAGAGAAATGCACACATGCCAAAATGAAGTAATATGAGATTAAAAAGAGTTTAAAGGAAAGTGGGATTGTGCAGGAAGGTTGATTCAGTGGGAAAGTCAGAGTAAAAGTCACACAAAGAGACGTAGCGGTCATTTTATGCAACAGTTTTTTTTGGTTTGTTTGTTTTTACTTTTTTTTTGTGGTTGTCTTTTTTAAAATTTTCTTTGACATCTATCAGGGTGCTCCCAATGCCGCCACGGGGTTTGTGGGCCCCAACTGTGAAGGACAAACACAGAGCAAAATTAATAACACTCTGACAGACATTTGCAACACCTTGAAGCGAATCGATGCAGCTGCAGACAATGAAGTGGCCAAACATACCTGCCAAGGGCATGCCCACTATTTATTTTGACTTATTCTTTATCATGCAAAGCAGGTGCATTCGTTATGAGGGTTTTGCCCTCCTGAGAATTCGAGCTGTACGCCTCACCCATCATTTTAGAGTCTCTCAAAATCCTTCTCAGCACCCAATGGTGGATGTTTTAAGTCTCCAAAACAAGGAATGGCTATTTTGTGGATGAAAAATTTGCCTCCAGTTTTTTACTGGGCAAACTATTATTCAGAAATTGTGACACCAAGAAGATTTTTGCTTTATTATATGAAGTAAATCTTTTGGGATTATTAAACATGATTTTCCATTGGCAGAGGAAAAATTGGTTGAACATTCTGCATATTTTCAATTAATTTCAATTTAATTCCGTTAAATTCAGCATTATATGACGTCAATTCCCCCAAAAAGTCACCCCACGGCACTTTTACAGACAGTCCAAATCATATCAATTTATTGTAATTCAATTCTAATCTAATCAAACCAAATCCATTACATGATCCACTTAGGTTAGTTTATAATATGTGCATACTGTAGATAAGTAGCTCAGGAAATGCACCTGATTTTCTTCAATCCAGTCCCCCATCCTTAGAGTGCATGGGGTTATAAAGGGAAAAAATGAAGCTCCTTTTATAAACATCCAGCAGAAAGGTGACAATCAACCTCCACTGGTTACGGTTGGAGAGGACAGATAGACCAAGAGCTATAGCATGCAACAAGCACCATTTCTCATCTAGCAAGGCATTCACCTGTCACATTTACCTCTATGCATGTCAGACTAGGCTGAAAAATGGCATGTTTCACCTTTTTGTACACAAGGCACTGAGGTTTTCATTGGGTATACCTGAACCTTTGAAACCTTAGAAAGGATTTTAAACATTGGAAAGGTTTATAGTAAGAAAAGATGAATGTAGACAATATAATCATCCTGTGTTCTGACCATTCCCCGGGTTACCATCCTAGAAAAATATCCCTCAAAATGATCATCATTTTCACATTCAACAGTTTGTAGTGTTTGTGGTCAAACAGTTTCACCCTTGCTGCATGAAATTATAAGAGTGTTGCTTGTTTTGGTCAGAGAGCTGTTCAGGTATTTCCAGTATCTCCTGCACACAGTCAAGCTACAACACCACTGATTTTGCTGGGACAGCTGCAATGCACCATCACCTACTTTCATTGAGAGCCATTCCTCAAAGCTCCTCTTATTCTACATTGTTTTATAACTCAGGCCTCTCTGGCCATTTCTTTGAATAATAGATGGGAACAAATGCAGTGTTGAAGTGCACCAATAAGCAAACGTCTATCCCCTACAGAGCAGCTTTTAAAGCTTGTGGTAAAGTTGCATTTTCAGTAAATTCATACTTTTATGGTGCATTTAATCATCAAAGTTTTAATATTCGGCCTAATTAATGTGCTTATTAGGAGCCACATAGGGGTCATCTATCCAAAGTACTTAACTACACTCCTAATTATGTCAAATGCTGATCTCAGTCCAACAAAACATGACATAAGAGAGAAGCAGTGACGCTATTTCTTTCCTCCTTGTTCTACTGGAGCAAAAAGTAATTGGTAGCTGGAGGCAAAAAGGTTAAAAGACCGATTTGAAGTAAGAGGCGAAACAAGTTATCCTCCAACATCCAGTGAAATTCTGTTCATTTGGCACTAAGAGTCAGCTGGGCTATATTTTCCAGAGAGACATTTTCTTGTTACAGCTTTGAAAGCAAGGCAGAAATTATCTTTAGAAACTTTGCGATGGAAAGGAAGTGATGTGGGCTTTGCTTTGAAAAATTCGGCCCCTGTTCCAGAAGCTTGAACACGTCAAAAGGTGTTTAAGGTGCCAATGTGATATATTGGTTTGATACACCTTGCCTAGAAAATTATGCCAAACTGCAGCACTGCAAACAAATTTACCTCATTTTTCTCCATCTAGAAGGTCATTCAGTGAAAAAGCTCCATAACACCTCTAATATATCCAGATACAAGCTTGTCAAAGGGTTGTTTTTCATATGCGTTAAAGCAGAGGCACAACATGTGAAACACTATGAAGGATAAAGAGTACATTAAACATACTAAATGATAAAGTAGTTTATATTTCTGAGCTGTCATCCAGATTGCAAAGTGTCAGAGAAACTTGTTTTTTCTTGTTTCATTCCTGCAGATCTTGAAGCTTTGTCCAAAGAAGAAGAGTTCTGCAGCCTACACTTTCTGCAAAGCTATGGGCTTACTTGGCATGCAGTTCCACCTTTTTGAAAACGAATGTAAGTGACTGTGCCTCCCTATAATAGGAAGGCATACTGGTTTTTATCAAAGGCAAGAGATTGCAGACCTCATGACATCATTTCACCAATTCATTTTTCCATATAATGCCATTTAGACAGGATCCTTTTGCATCCATGGTTCAGCCAATATTCCAGCTGTCTCACCTTCTTGTGATCAGTTGAAGGTTCAAGTTGTGGTGTTTGCAACAACTCTGCTACTGAAGCTTTTGAACAAGCAACCAAATAAATGAAAACAAGCAGTTGAGTTCCAGAGGGAAAGCCCCAAATTTGTTTATAATAAATGGACATGGAAACTGTAGAGATTAGTCCATAGAGCTTAAAAAAATATGAATAAGGTTGTTATCAGGTCAATGTTAGAATAATGCCATGCATGTGAATATAATTTATGACAGAGCATGCCTTTTAACAGAGGCTCTGACATCATGCCTGAATATTTAAACTACAGATTAGTTTACAGTAGCTAAGATTTAAAATCTTGTCTTTGAAAATGCTAGATAATTTATCAGGTTTTACGTTATATCATGATATGTCTTACTTTACAAATTGTTCTTAAAATAAGCACAGACATGTCTTTAGTCTCTTTTAGATCAGGAATCTTAAAACTGAGCAAATTACTATTAAAATGAGTCAAAATCATGTTCCTACCTAAATCTCTCCAATGAAAATCTTGTTTTAAGTGTTTGTAACAAAGTCAAGTTGGTTTATTTAAGAAGTTTTCATAAAACATTTATTGAAAATTTAGTTTATTAAAATAACTGGATCTGAATTCCAACATGAGTATAAAAAAAATCCTTGTGTTGAGATAGAAAAGGGGAAAACTGTGTCCTTGTTAACTTTTAATGATTAGGCTTATCTGAGTAAATTTAACATCTAACTTTTAATAACGTACATGCCTGAGACAGTGATGTGTATGATGGAAGCTGCTAACAAAGATTTGTCATTCTCAACAAATTGGAGAAAAACTGCTTTGTATTAAAGATTCTTTTAAAAAATGACACGCTTTCAGTTTTGTGTGACTTTCATAAGTCTTCTGCACATTCACACATGAGGCTACTTCTTTGTGCTCTGCAGATTATCCTCATGGAATCACCATCCTTTCCCCATATGGCTCAGACAAGAAGCAGGTACTCCACTTCTGTGCCCAAAGTGCTGAGGAGCTGCTCAAGTTTGTAGAAGACCTGAAGGAATCGATCGCAGAGGTGTCAGAGATGGAGCAGATACGCATCGAGTGTTAGTGTTTTTGTGTTTTGACAGATCCCCCACTCACATTTCTTGACCATATCACTCCTGCAGAGCCCATTTGGCCACCCCTTTGAGAATCCTAACATTTCCTTTTCCATTTTCTGACAATGAAGCAAAAAGAGATCATGTGTTTAACTGGGCTCAAAGAAAATATGTCAGATTAAATATTTTAGGAGCATTAGCTATTACCTAAAGATCAACAAAAGCCCTGGGACCATATTTGTACATCTGTTTTCTCCCATGGAAGTGCATCTTGCAGCAACAGTATGGTCAACATTTCCAAACATATCAGCTTTTTTGTCTCTTGGGGCTCGGAAAAAAAATTTTTCTAGGATACTTTTTTGAGGGACAACCAATACATCCACAGATTAGATTAAAGAGTGGGAAGTAATCCTTTCCTCTGTATTATGCTCCAGCTTGCTTTGCAGCTTGAAGAGACTGCAGGGGGGCTGCAAACGGGAGGTGAAAATAGGTCAGTGTTTCACAAAACAGCCGGGCACCTGAGCTGCTGGGGCTTGTGTGCATTCTCTGGACTATAACATAATGCAACTTGCCTGTACTTTGACATATGTGGAAAACCTGCATTGCTAGAGCCTTGCTCCTGTCAAAGAGGCATCGAGAAGTGCAGCATATCTGCTGGGAATTGATGCAACTCCCTTATCCTTCGCAGAGAGGACTTGCAGATGATGAAGAAAGCAGGAAACAGGATGTAGAGACAGGCAGAGGTTCATAGAAGTTTTTCTATGAATAGCAAGGATAGATATTCTACCCTGCAAATTCAATAAAACAAAAATTGCTAACGTTAGTCTTATTTGGACGTGTGCACTGTTGTGTGGTTTTGTGCAAAGACATTTAACTTTCCTCAGGACGCGATATCTGTTATTCCTCTGGAATAAGAATGAGATGGTGCCTGCACAGATAACACCGCATCTTTGCTTTGTTTTGTTTGCACTTTGGTAAACGTGCCTGCAGCAAGCTTACGGTAGAGCTTCCCCACTTTGAAATGCAAATGAGTTTGTTTTTCATGGACTGGTAGATGTTTCTAGATTTTCCCAAAAAACATTAAGAATGCAGTTGATTATCACAACTAGTGAAAGCTTTGCTCTTCGTAAATCTCAGTATTATTTCTTTCTCCTCTATAGTCAGTATCTCTGCTGTATGAGTAACATAAGTTTGATACAAGTTCGCTTTGGTTTCTATATTTAAGTTTGAATATATTATGTCTATAATACAGTATATATTCAAGTATAGTTTTAAGTGTATTCAACAGCTTTGGTACCACTTTATAATGCCCCAGTAGTTGATTAGCATTATCAGAAAATTATTTTTATTATATGATATGAAATATGCATCGATGAAACGGAATTATGTTTCTGACTATATTTAGAATAAGTCTATAATTTGTGTTAGACAAATCACAGACAAATCTGTTATTAACCATCCAGACAAGTTTGATTGATTAAATAAATCACCAAGTGAGTAAAATCAGGTGATTTGCAGTGCTTTCTGCTCTTAGATGAGGTTCATACAGCAGCCTAATTGACAGATCACAGATCAGCTCAAATGTTGTTCACATTGCAGTTGTGAAATTAAGGGTTGTACAAGATTTAGTATCAGTCTAATACTAGGTAAATAAAGGTGTGGCATCGTAATACAATTATTGTAAAACAACGTTTGAAATAAGATTAAGGCATGGTGAGCAGAAACTGCGACAGCTGGCAGCCTTCTGGTGCAGCATCAGTATTTCAGTGCTGTACCCTTTTAAAAAACAAAAACATTTAGTCATCATAGTGGAAAATGACATGCAATCATCAAGTGTACAGTTTAGTTAGCGAAATAGAGGTGGTGTTTTGAATTTTTAAATCTCAGTAGAATCAAAAGGATGTTTGTATGCACACTTGGAAAAAAAAACATTTATATTCTGGTTGATGTTGCCGCTCTCGCACATCTCCATCTGCCGGTGTATAATTTTCTTTTGCTCCATGTTATGGAAATTAAGAGGATGCTCTTCTTTTTTTTTTTTTTTGGATTTCTGCAGGGGAGCTGGAAAAGCAGCAAGGAGCCAAGAGGCACTCGGTAAAGAGCAACGGGACACAGCTAGAGCCTCGTGGCAAGCAGGGCTCCCCATCAGGTGTGTATAACAGTGTATGCACCAATGCTTTATATAAACCCATTTTAAGTTGTCATTTCTCTTGTGTATGTATTGATCAAGTGTAGAGAGACAGTACTCATGTTTAGTGAGACGACACCAGCAGAGTTCTAACACAAAACTGGATCATTAAGATTTGTGGAAGAGCCACATTTTGTATTACCGGCTACTACCAACTATTAGTTATTGTTACAAAGCTTTCCATCCCCACAGGGTATACTATGCAGTTTTCTGAGATAACAATAGCAAATTAATTACTATTTCAAGATAAAGTGTTCCTGAAGGCTTCTGGTTTCTATTTGCAATTATTGAATTTACCAGCAGACTTTAACTAAGATTACTGCTACTGGGCTGATTCATGTTTTTAAAAATGGACCATACAAAAAGGGACTTCATTACAGAATGCTTTAGATGTACAGTGTATGTGCTTAGAAGTTAAGATAAACAAAAGGAAAGTGTGGAATAAGAAGGAAGCACGACTAATACTGTGACATCAAACAAGCTTGAAACTTGAGAGAGTTATTCCCTTTTGAAAGCTTGAAGCTCTCCTGTAACTAATAATATATGAGCTGTTTCTAAAAAAAAAAAAAAAAAAACCTTTGTGCATGTTATGGTTGTCAGAGAAGTCTTAATGCTGTAATCTCATGACTTTTGTTTAAGATCTTCATGTCTGACATCATTGAGAAGACATAACCACACATGATGTTGTGGCTGAATCTGTTTTAGCATCCCACTTAGTTGTTGACATGGGAGGTAAGGAATATACAAAAAAATAGATATGTAAAATGAGTCTGTTTTTTTTTGCCTTGGAGGTTTAGGGCACGGTCTCATGGGTTTTCTCAAATGAACTAGACTCGAACAATCTGGATTCTCACAGCAGGGGTCTGACAACTCTGCGTGGTCTCACGGTTGTTTTCGGAAACGTTTTGAGCACAAAACCGTCGTCATCACGCCGTGACGAAAATAGAGGGAGACAGCAAAACTCCAGTCACCTGGTGGCGTCATCATCCCTTTTTCCCTCTCTCCACCACTGCTTCAAGCGTTTCGGACTTTACAAGCGTGCAGCCGGCCTTCCAACCGTTCTGTGACTTTTAGCGTAGTCACATGGTGCAAAAAATATGGATCTAATCCCTTTTCTGGACTTGAGAACGTTTTAATCATTACAAAACTGTCCATGTGACCCTACTCTTTGAGTAACTTCACAAAAGTAAGCATCTTTCAAGCAGCAGAGTTTTTCCTTTTTATTCATATTTTCAATTTTACAAGAGTGGATCTAATGAGTCTGACTCAGTTTTCTCAACCTCCTAAATCCATAAAAAAAAAAAAAATAAAGCTGATAAAAGCCAGATGGATTACTTTAAATCCTGAGGTGTAGCATGTAAAATTCTAACCTGTATCTCTATTCCTTAAATTTATTTGGGTGTATGTGTATTTGGTGAGCTTTTTCTAAAAATGTTAAGAAAAATTCAAAGTTATAGCCTTTCAGGTGTAGTTAAGAGTATTTTCTTAAGCACTGACTTTCGGGTGGAAAGAATGAACCATATTTTCATGTGCTAAAGGAAAATGTTTACTTCATGTAGATTAGTCATAAAGTAGTGCTGAAAAGTTTGTGAGCCCTTTACAATAGTCTACATTTCTGCATAATTCTTGACTTTTAACATAATTTGATATATCTTTGTGCATTTTCCTTTTTAACCTAGGATAAAGTCACGGGCAATTTAGAGTAATAATTCTGAATCAGTTTCTCCATCAACAATCCTGGCTTTAAAAAAAATGGACCCATATGATGATACTACCACCACCATTCTTAACAGATAGAATAAAATTAGCTTGAAGCAAAAAGTTCCACTAAGGGGTCTTATGTCTATGAAACAGTAGTGTCCCAACAGTTCTCAGGCTTCCTCATGTGGTCTTTAGCAAAGATTTATTTGCTTAGTTTCAGGGGTTGTGTAAAAACCTCACAATATTTAATGTACAGTAGAAACACAAAAAATACTCAAATGTTTGCAGACTTTTGCATGACTCTGTAACTTTATATTTAAATTTAGATTGTTTTTTTCACATACATTTCCCCCTTTGTTTTAGAGCAAGATTAACATTTAAAATCACCCATTTCTTCCCCTTATTTTCTTACCAGGAGGTAACCAGGAGGTAGATGACAGAAGTGGACACAATGCAGTAGAGGTAAGTGCCTTCAGACAGGTCCATGTTCCAAACAGCAGGTAAGTCAGTGCAGTCAGCGACGTGGTAGGGTGAGATAGGAAGAAACCCCAGGATCAGTTATACCTTCAGGACTAGAGGCGTTAAGAAAGTGTGGATGAAGAGTGTGTGAGCGAGCGAATGCTGCTGGGTAAAGTGCTGCGGGCATGTGAGGTAACCCACTAAAATGAAAATGAAAAACTAAAAGCAAAAAAAGACTGTTGGTTGTGGGAAGTTAACACAAACACAGCTATCAGAAACAATTTTCTTCACTATAAAAATGCATCAGTTTCAGAGGCTTAAATACTATCTGAATCCCCAAAGAGGAGCAAGTTGCAATTAGTTTCACAAGCTCAGGCAGAAACTGTGACTCCTTTAGTGGCTTTAAAGAAAAAGGAATTTCTTAAGAAGTGGTATGCATATGGTGTGTGTGTGTGTTTATCCACACTGAGACCTTAATTAACTCTTTAACATGCAGGCAGATAAATTAAACGCTCATTTGACCCAGAGTCATCCCCACCCCACCCCTTGCCAGAGCTCTGAGGGCAACTTGCCTTCTGAACATTTTGTGCAAGCCAGCTGAACTACAGTACTGCTGGGGCTTCACAATTCCCATCGTCGAGGCTTCAGATGACCTTTCCCAGTCCTGCATGTGACTGGAGAGTTGGGCAGGAGGAAAAAGCCAGACACACAAGGTCAGCCTGACTTTCAGTGGCTGTTTAATTCCACACAGCTAATGTGTCAGGTTGCTAATCCTTACTCAGGTGCCGCTGTGAGCCGAAGTAATTACAAGCGCTTCACAATGATGGCTTGATTTTCATAACCACAAATGTCTGTATGATGATTAATTAAAGCAGGGCAAGTGTGTTATTATTGCTCTACAAGGGACACTTGCTTGTTTTTATGTTATACATGCAGCTGTATAAAAAAGTCAGACTTTCTAATTATAAGAAACTATGGTTAATGAACAATCATATCTGGTTTTATTTACTCAGATTATGTAGTTTTCTTTTAAAACAAATGATAATTTTAAGTTCTTTTATACCAAGTTGACCTTAGATCTTTCCTCCTACTGGGGTTTTGTTTTTTATTACCAATGTTTGCACCTCAGGTCAATCTTCATGGTTGTCTGAGCTACCTCCACCACCCCTCTTCCCCTCCACAATGTAGCCTACAGTAAATGTCAGGGGCTAGTGGGGAGCCACTTGCTGTCGAGACACATTTATCTCAGAAACCAGGAGGGTACACTCAGTGAAAATCCTTTGAGGCATGAATCTACAGCAACAGTATCTCATGGCGAGTTTTTTCTATTTTATAAGATTTGATAAGTGTTGAGATTCTAAAATTAGTGACTTCCCTCGGGGCGTGACAACAAACCAGTAAGTGCCAAGGTTTAAAAATGGCTGCTTACACATGTTAAAGTTTAGCCAGTCAAGGTAACTCATATGTTTCCTTTACAATGACTAACTCTGCATTTGCCCCCAGCTGTTTTACACTTTCAGCTTGAGTTGTCATCAGCACAAAGTAGTTAAGATTTGCAGGCAACAGGCAGAAATTTGAGATGCTGCCCTCTGGTTAATAGATGATATATATGAATATATTGATGTTGGAAGTCAATATTCTTTATAACATAAAGCTATAATTGTTTAAAAATCAGATAAAAAACATTTTAAAACAAAGTTGTTTTTTCTATTTTTAAAGAAAAGAAAAGCTTAAAGGCAACAAACATTTGCCCTTTAGGACGTTCCAGCATTTTTACAATCTGCCATATCTGTTAAAGACACACAACGTAACTTTTAGACCTTAAAAATATGCGTTTCTGACTCGTTTTGATGGCACACCAACATTCATTATGCACATTTTTGAACCGTCGCTACCCAGAGGCGTCCCGCGAAACTGCAGTAGGTATGTAGTTTTCCATCTGGGACACAACTGTGACGTTGCAGCCGCATATTGGTTGCCCACCACAGCACTAACAGTACTTGCAAACAGATATGAACCAGATATGAACACAGCGGGTGTTTTGAACGCTCATGCTGTTGGATTTGGTAAAGAAATGCAAGGAAACATTACCGGAGGAAGAGAGGAAAAGAAAGAGAGGAAGGGTGAGAACAAGAGTCATGAAATGACTGTCTGGAGTGAGCTCACAGTACAGGTACGATACAAGGTGGATCTAAGTTTAGCCGCCGATTGGGGGCGCGTCACTGAGAAAACTGCTAAAAGTTCTGTTGTGTGTCTTTAAATATAAATAAATGAAAAAAACCAAAAAAATAATGCTTCCTCAAATGCAGTAAAACTAAACGCTAAAAGTTAGCCTGCTTTTATTCTACAGTATGAAAGGATCAGGTGTTTTAAGGCCATTGTTGGTTACAAAATAGCAAAGAAAAAACTATAATAGAAAATGGGTGGTGGTGGTGGTGAGACCAGGAAAAGAGGAGCAAAAGTAAAGACTTTTTATGGGTGTAATGATGATTAAAACTAAACTGGTTATTAAATGTAAGACAGTAAAAACTTGCAAAGAGCAAACAGCCAGTGATTTTTTTCTTTTTTGTCTTTTTTAATCAACAAGTTACTTATGATCACTTGAATCACTGCTGCACAAACACTTATATACCTATATACAATGAAATACTTTATTTAAAAGAAAAACTTTGGGCCAAATTACAATGTTTACTAGTCTTAGGGGACTGAGGTGAGCAAATGGACCCAGTTGCAGAATGACAGAGGAGAGGAACCCACTGGGGTTTTAAAGATACACAACAAACTATTGATTATCTATGGCAGGAAAACAAACAGTGAAACAGAGAGAGAAACAGAGTGGAATAAAAATTATCCAATAAGAGTCAACTGCAAACCAAGAGTCAGAAGTCATGACAAAATAAGCAGCAGGTGCGGCAATCAGCAAAAGAAACCCGGTGTGACGATGAGGAAGCAGGAAGTAAAAGGAACAGAAAACAAGGGAATACATTTAACAACCCACAGCTCAAAATGACAAGATTAGAAACCTGCAAAGACTGCAAGAGATCAAGAACAGAAACCCACAGATCATGACATTATTGGCTGTTTGAATTTGCATCACATGTTTAATGTAGATAGTTTGAAAAGAAACATATCATTACCCACGTACACAGCTGACAAAATGATGCGATATAAATGCTGCATTATGATCAAAAACATGGTAGAGTTGATCTCGCGCAACATCCAGACTTACATTACATTACATGCTGCACATGGGCATCCACAGTTTAACAAGGTCAGTTTACACCTGTATATTATCGTTAGAATTTAATCTGACAGCTGAGGAAGCCAGTAAAATTTTAGTTTTATGTCTGATACTGAGGATATCTCTGTCACCTTTATTATTTGGTTTACAAAACTCAGAAATATCCAACGATCTATTGATTTTTAACAATAAACCAAAAATGTCATTTTAGGCACTAAGATATCCAAGTGCTCCTTTTTCTTTTCACTAGTTTCTGACTAATTTCAACCATCTGTGGAACTAATCTTTTCTACTTACTTTGAAATACACTTTGAAAGACAGGAGAAAGTCAGTGAAACCCTTCATTCTTTATCTGAAGAGACTCAGAGCTCAGCAACGACAGGCTTTAAGTACATGTGCTAAGTCACCAGGAAGAAATAGAGATTTAAAAGGAGCAAATGTTAATGGAGCTCTCTCACATTAGAGTTACGGCAGCCTCTGTAAGTGAATTGGAGAACACTGCTGTAAGCCAGGTCTTACTTCACATTATAAAGTCTTTTATACTACAAGACAATTATTACTGAGTGTATTTGTAAAATGCCCCATCTTAAGAATTTTTGTGGGAAATTATAATTGACCTAATCAGCTATTTGTAGTTGATCAAAACTGTTTTGACAAGTGAGATTCCTGCTGCAGCTGTATGATGAGCCATCAGTCACCAACACCATAGTCCAGATTACAGATGTGGAATTTCTAAAATAGCACATGAGAGGAGTTTAAGAGGAGATGCTTGAAAGGAGCAGAGGGAAGGAAACTAGAGAAAACAGGGAGAAATGTGACATTTTAAATGAGTGTTTTATTGTGGACGTCTGTGGTTGTCAGTCTGCTCACTTCCCTCTCCTCTTCTTCCACCTCTCCCTTTTCTTCGTATGACCTCCGTTTATGTTCTGGTTGCCTCGACCCCTTCACCCCTCAAGTCTCCTCCTGTCCGCTGTCACCATAGTGCCACACAGTGGTTTGGAAGGGAGACACAGGGGCCCTCAGTGTCCCCTTTGGAACCACCGGGCCCCTTCTGTAGCATCATTCTTACACCCCCTCCTTCCTCCCCCACTTCCCCAACACTGTTCCGCTCCTGACCCCAGTCACACTCTGGTGTTCCCAGCATCTGAATTACACTGTTCCCAGCACTTGTGGGGGTGGAGGGAGGGGAGTGTGCAGAAGTCACAGTGATCTTACACCTCCACCGATCCTAAACACCTAAGCCCCCACGCATGCCCTGTGTGTGTGTGTGTGCGTGTGTGTGAGTTTGTTTGCTGAGCGTTCACCACCCCCCCACAAAAAAGAAAAAGAGGGCTAAACGGATTGTAGAGAAGGATCCAGTTTTATAACATTTGATGCTGTTCTCTTGACTGTTTTCTAAACTAGGTGTCAATTCACAACAGGCTTCAGACGTACCAGCTCAGCAGCAGCACGGCGCCGAGCCCCGAGAGCGTGGCGCTTCTTAACACCCGGGGGGAGCTGCTTTTCCAGCAGGGGCCCCAGGGGTTAACCCAGGGACCGGTGCCTCAACCTCAGTACCCGCAGCTGCAGTCAGCGGCGAGCACCCCCGCCCACCATCTCCCCCTCCAGCAGCTCCATCAGCCCGCCGTCAGCATGGCTGACCTGCGGCCCGAGACGCTCATCCAGTGTCAGCAGATAGTCAAAGTCATCATGCTCGACAACAGCAGCCACGGACGCGTGGAGGCCTTCCTGAGCCAGACGCCCACCCACCACCACTACCAGCATCACCACCACAGCCACCAGTTTAGTCAGTCCGCCATGTCCACCCCCGTCCGCTCACCGGACGGCTCCCACGGCAACGATGGCCATCAACCCCCGCTGCCTCCCCCGCCTCCACCTTACAACCACCCACACCAGTATATACCCCCAGACCCACGCCTCAGTCTACACCGGACCCCTAGTGGCTCTCGGAGCATGGTGTAAATAAATCAAACGCACCTCAACATAAACCCTTCCTTCTGTCTATTAACAGTACATAATGTACATATATACATACAGATGAAAGAGCTATAATGAAAACATTAAATTCCACCTATATGCATATATTTAAGAAAAAAAAGAAAAAAGAAAAGATTTTAAAAGAGATAAGGAGAAATAAAATGCATATATAAAATTTTACTTAATTCCTCATGTATTTTGAAATATTATGTAGTTTTAACAAATTTCTATATCTTTTTGTCAGTTTTAACTCTTGCTAGAGGGGTGAAAAAAATAGAGATGCTCAGTTTGTGGATGGATCCCTTGTAGTTCCAATATTCACCACCAACCACAAACGAATCCCTCAAACTTTTTGAATTTTTCCAGTATGGATGGACTTGCTCCCGAGGACCCTCCGCTTCTGTTCGCTTTTATCATCCCAGACCTCATGCCTACTGTGCTGTACGTGCATAGCTGACACTTTACTGAAAAACATGTGCCAAAATTCATACGCCTCCACTTTTTTTGCACTTGACTGAACACTAGGGCTGGAAGAAAAAAAAAAAAATCTTCCTTTGCTTTGAGAAAATAGTTCTTTCAGACCTTTCCCTCAAGGGGCTCAAAATATGAATAGTAAAACAAAGCTATCTGCCCATTTACGCTATTGCTGATTTATTTATGTGATGGAGGGCCTTCTTTCTTCCTCTCTGCTTTTCTGGATTTAAGGAAAAAAAGCAAAATGATATGATAAGCTGTGTTTTTCATCATTGTGTTGTGGCTCATCCAGTTGTCACTTATAGATCACTCTGCAGTCAAGGATGACAGGAACCAAAGGCAACCGTGTACACAGATCGCTGCCAAACCAAAAAAGTTCGCCCAGGATGAATCTATGTATCTTTTTTTTTTTGTGTGTGTGTTTGTTTGTCTCTGTCTCTTCATACTCAGTAACATTAAGGCTTCCCAGGGATTTATCTTCTGATTGAGGGAAGGTGTTTCATACTTTAGAAATGTTTGACCAACACTTCAACATTCACATGTAAAATATATACAACTGTGTCATCGTCAACGGTTTGTTGCTTCACTTTTTCAGGAAATCTCCAGTGAATCTCTTCTGCGACAACTTCAATGTTAAGATTTGTGTTTATTTACATTTTTTATTGTGTGTGGTCCTTAAATGTTTGAATCATCTACAAATACATCTGTGCTGTATGTTGCCACAACTCCCAGGTTTTGTCTTGGATCCTTGTGACTGATTTCTCCTGCTTCCTAATCTTTCAGACTGACATTTTCAAAAGAGGTAAAAAAAAATTTTTAAAAACTAAACACAGCTTGAATTGCAAATGCTGCCATTAACGGTGTTGTTCGTGCTGTGGGGCTAGCCTGCTTTAAATAAGAATGGGACAAAAAGAATGCAGTATCTGATCTCCTGTTTCACCTCGGCCTAGATTGTAAATATCACATGCAAGCAGAGTCAGAAAGGACACGCTAGCTTACTTTAGTCCTTTGAAATTGCTATTGCCCTGTCACACGTCCTTCACGCTGAAATAGGTCAGCGACTGCCCCCGTCTTTAAAGCATATGGCCCAGCAGGTACTGTGGAATGGATGCTCAGTTAACTACACTCCAATCTGACCTCCATCTGTCTGATTTGTTGATTTATAATCACCGAGCCAACGCAGGCAGGTCCCTATCTCATCGTTCTGTCCTTTCCCCGCTTTGGATTTCACCTGGAGAGAAGACACAGGTTGCAGGAGGTTGTTTTGGAAGCAAAGCTGATGAGTGTATGTCCAACCTGCTCATCCCAACTTTCCTCGAAACAAATCCATCCTCTCTGTCGTGTTCATCCCAGGGATTGCTTTAAGCTGTCCTTTCATAACGCCATGAAAATAATTAACGCTTTTTGAAATGAATGAACAGCTCTGATGATTATTTTAATACTTTTACTGGCTAGAAACAAACTTCTGAAGGTTATGTGATGAATTTTAGCTGATTGAGTTCTACTATTGTGGGTTTTTCATCAATTAATGATTGTATGTTTGTTCATTTGTTTGTTTAAATTGACTTCCAGATATAATGTGATTGATTTTTTTAAATGCATGACATTAGTTTGAAGGCCTACTGAATCCCAACTCCCAAAAGTCTTGAATTTATCGTGCATGAATGACATGTCTGAGGAGATGAATATTCCTTTTTGTTATGATGCAAAAGAGCGTTTGTGCTGGAACTGAAACACATATATCACATGATTCTTTTTTCTTTTCGTTAAATGATTGCAAACATCCCTTCACACACAGTTTGGGCAAATATGTTTCAGTGCCTCGTGACAAAGTAGTTGCCCCTTTTCGTGATCATCACTTTGTCTTTCTCTGTGATTCACACCTGTTTGTTGATAGATGCACAGCTTTCCCCATGAATAATGTGTTTAAACATTTCGGAGGACAGATGTGTGCAATAACCACAAACATGAGGCATATTGAAATCTTGGATTTGCAAGGAAACCTATGTAGCATTTGGAAGTGTAGCAAAAGTAAAGGTGAATTTCATGAAGAAACTTTTTTAAAAAAGAAAAAAAGGGCTCTGCCATACCAGTGCACTGCTTCATGGTAACATGTGGGTCTTGTCGGGCTCTTCAACACTGTGTTTGCTCATACTAGTAGAAAGGCATACAAAAATAGTGGACATATTTATGGATAAACAGGTGGACACTGAGTGTAACCATCTTCTCCCTCAGTTGGCTTTGAATCCCTCTCTGCCTGTCTTTGCAGTATATCAACATGCAATTAAAGATGATTTAAGTAAGTTCACTGCAGTGGTTTGCTTCAGTTATTGGATTTAATAGCGGCATCTTTAAGCTGTACAGTTGCCTTACAGTGTGGTACCTTTTTCCCCAAAGAGATGGTCATAAACAGGAAAACAGGATTGACTCAAAGTTTTTATTGGCTTTGTCACACATCATTTTGGTTCTGATTTTCTCCTGGTCTCTGTTTCTGAAAACACACTGAGCACTGCACAAACTCAGAAAAAAGCCAGGTATTAAAGATTTAGAAGCCAGGCAGAAATTATTTAAACTCAACTCAATTTTATAGTGTCTATTAATGACAGAAACATCTCCAGGCACTTTTGAAGATGCAGACCAATCCAATCCAATTAGTTTCAATTCACCACAATCTAATCCAATTAAATCAAATTGATTTTATAATACAAATATGTCCAGTCCACAATAATTGTGTTTATATAAAGGCAGTTCATCTAGAAAATAAGAGAAACCAGCAGATGAGATCAATCTTCCCAGATTTAACTCCTGCATCTGCAAGGGCATTGGATAACAGCAAAACCAGGGATGGGCGTAGCTGGTCCTCAAAGGCCACTGTCCTTCAGGTTTTAGATGTTTCCCTGTATCAGCACACTGATTCTAATTAATGGGTTATTGTGCAGAACTTGACAACAAGCTGTTGAATCCATTTAATCTGAATCAAGTGTGTTGAAGCAGGAAATCATTAAAAACCTGCAGGACAGTGGCCCTGGAGGACTGTTCCTGGCCAAGAGGAAAATCTCCTTTTTTTCAACAGAAAAAAAAGCTTTCCAGCATAACCAGACTGAACCTTCTCAACCGAAAAAGAGGGGTCAACACCCACCATAACTCTAAATCAGGGAGGAGAAAGTCTCAAAGGTTGTCTAATGAGAACTGTATCTAACATGAATTTAGCCTCAGGTCTGAAAATTGAAGCTTATGCTAAAGTGACTTAAACTTGCATTCTAATGAATAGCCAACAGGGGGCCATACCTGTGGTTGCTGCATAGCATGTAGAGTAGGGGTGCCCAAGTCCGGTCCACGAGAGCTACTATCCTGCAATTTTAGAGCATACCCTCTCCAACACACCTGAATCTAATGGTTAATCCCTTCATGCACGTGTCATTCAGCTCTGCAGAGGTCTGCTAACGAGCCATTCATTTGATTCAGGTGTGTTGCAGAAGGGATGCAACCAAAACGTGCAGGATGGTAGCTCTCGAGGACTGGACTTCGGCACCCCTGATGTAGAGAATATTAATGTTTGTCTGGCGTGTTGCATGCTGGGAATGGAGAGTCATTTTATAATCATTTCTGTATTTGCCTTCTGTAGTTGATATCTGGTTAGATTTAGTTTTGTTTGGGTTAAAAAAAAAAAGATGGAAAACAGAAAACAGCAGATGGAAACCAGGGCTGTGCGAACTTCTAAATGGAAGATCTGCAAACTAACAATCTGTTCCTGACCAATTTACTGATGGTCCACCTGCACCCTTAAAGGCGCTATACCTGATTTTGCACATTTGTGAACCATGAGCGAGGTGAACAGTGTAGTTTGAACTGTAAGCCCCGCCCCCTAACTGTTTCTCTCAGTGAGAAACGCTCCTGCTCTCCTTTTTCTCTCCTCCCACTCGACATGCATGAAATAACGTGCACAATATCATACTCGTGCACAAAGAAACTCTCCAGAGAAAACTTGCATCTTCCAGTGAATTTCCTGTTTTGGTTGCAGTAAATGGCTGCAGATCAGCTAAATGACATTTTCTGTGATAACCGGTAGTTTACCGTAACTACAGTTATGTAAACAGATGCACAATTATGATGTGTTATGATGTTATAGGCGACATTACAACACGACAACCTAATAAAGTATCTAACCGGCCACTGCGAGTAGAAGTGATGTAAAGCTTCGTCATGTTATGGTGTAAATATCACTATGTATTATACACGGTAGACCAGCAGAGGAGGCGCCAGCAGTCGAGGACATATAAAATGTTACTAAGAAGAAAGTTATTGAAAAAATGCCTGTCCATTCGGATTACAGCACATTTCCAGTCCACATTCAGTCCAAGGCCGTCCAGCTGCTCTCTACTTTCAGTACAATCCACCATCTTTGGTCTCTCCTGCATTTCAACTCTCTCTCCTCCTCCTCCTCCTCCTCCTCAGTTTTGATGCTTTCAGGCTGTTTTGCTGACGTATCCCGACTTTCCCTTGTTAGACGCCATGCGGTTCTTTTTACAAGTGCTGCCGTGCACGCAGTAGGGGAAGGCGCTCCTCGTTAGGAAACGCTGTTAGTGGCTGATTGGAACTTCTGTAGAATGAACCGCATTGGCATGAGAAGAGCATCACGACAGCGTTAGAAACCTGAACTAAAAATGCCTGGATTCATGCATATTCGCAATCGATGAGTGATTTATTTCCATGAAAGTACTTCATATACGACATATTTTACCGTAGAAAGCATTTTTCATAGAGATTTAAAATAAAATCGGGTACAGGGCCTTTAACCTCAGTAAGCATTTCCCTAATTAGGTTTGGGTGACTAATTTCATATTTTATTTATAAGAGCATGTTCATTTGTCAATCATCAACCAATTGAAATTAAAAACTGATGATAACGGTGGGTATGTTTCGGATGGAGCTAACAAACCAGCAGTTGATGGTTATGCACATGTTTCATATAGGCCTACATATGCTTTCTAAGAAGGAATTTCTGCTGCAGACAAAATCAGAAAATTAAAAAAGCTGAATGAGCCAGCTAATGTTTAATGTACACAACAGACAACCATGTAGATTTTTAGAAAGTTAATTGTATTATTTTACCTTCATAAATTCCCTTTACAAAATGTGCCTTGACATAAGATGGTAACAGAGAATGGACAGACAATATGTACTATTTATTTTTGTTTTTATTCACATGAAAAATCTGGGAAAGAATAAAGTACAATTGTAGTGTATCTTCAAATCTCAATGTAGAAAACCATGCACCTCCAAATTTATCCAAAGGAAAGTATTTATTGTACAACACTGAGCCACTAAATACAAAGAAACACCATTTCAGCTAAAAAGAAACAACCAAGTCCAATGGAAGCTCTATTTTTAGCAAAAGGAATACAACTTCTTTTGGGGGAATAATATAAAATGTCAACTTGGCTTGGAAATATAAGATTTAGCTTGATGTTTTAGGGAGAACTTCTGACATCATCTAAAGTTGCTTTCATCCTACCTATTTGATCCAGAAGTTTTCATGACCAGAAGAATATTTTATAGGACTATATCCTGAATGACAGTCTACATCCAAGCCTGGAAAAAACTGGACCCACAGTTAGATTAATGTTTGGTGTACAAAAATTTAAGGATGACTTCGAGATTTGGACCATTTACAGAAACATTTCCCCTTTTAGCCTCATTAGCATCGAGGGAGAGATAACAGTCTTATTCAATTTATTTGATGAAACTCTAAGTGCTGTAGTAGTAATGTCATAAAAATGGTAGTAGTTGTGAAAAGATGGTCCTGAGCATGAAATGTCCCACCATCTACCACACTGAGACTTGTATATGCACCTAAACCGATATATGTTGAGTTTCAAAAGGCATAGACTGTGTAGGTGATGGCAGCAGGGTGTATGTCCCATAAAGTTGTTCTAGCTAATTATAAAGTGCAGCATGATATTACATCTATTTATACAGTGGAATGAAAGACTGAACCTTAGTTTGGACCACTGAGTGGGTTCAGACCAAGAATAATAGAGTTTTGTAGAGAGGGACTGATATACACACTAACAAACTGTACTACAACTGTAGAAGTAGAAAATAGGTACAGTACAACACCCACAATTAGGCTGCAAAATCTATCTAAAAACGTACAAATCTGTAGTTGGTCACATCCATACTGTATGAACGTTAAAACTTCTGTTAAACACAGAACCTATATAAACTGTTTTATACTATTTCAGTTGATGAAAAGGTGCTTACATCCCTTTACCTCTTTCCCTGAACTTTCATACAATTATATCTACAGTTGTTTAATATATATGTTATAATATATATTTATATAATGAAACAGACTGCGAAGAATATTTCAGTACGCATAATTAAAAGTAAAACATATTTTCAAAACTTTGTTAAAAGAAAAACTGTGGTAAATAGCATGGACACTTTAAAATAAATATTACAGAAACCATTTTATTTCCGAGGTTTTTTATGTTTTTTTAAGCAAAATTACTGCTTACAGTATAAATGCATTGTGACACACTGTCCTTTAAAGATAAAAGTTATAATTAATGCAACAATCAAACTGTATATCACAGTGACTGGTTGGTTCTCTAAGGTGCAACATAAGCAAATAATCTTTGAGGCCTTACAATTTATGCTTCAGATCAAGTTTTGCCAGACTGTTTAATTAATCTGTACAACAGCATTAAGAGGATTTAGGGTTAGCTTATAAACAAAAATGGTGAACAAGTCTAAATTTACAAAGAAAGGTGAAGAAATACATTCACAACAGCATATATCTGGGTTATGTACGCAAGTTCTTCTTTTTGAAACTATCAAAATCAACTTGTGGTCAGAGCTTTTTCTTCTACAGGAAATATTATATCCTCTACATTTAGCAAAAGACTTCCAGCAAAATCCAAGTTGGAGTCAAACAAGCAAAGTGCTTTTCTCTAAAGATAAGTCTCCACCCACCCAATAGTCAAATTTCAGCAGAGACAACATTAAGTTCTGGCAGTCACATCGTTTCACCGTGAGCAATCCTGGCTAGACAGGAGCTTCGCCCACGCTCCCCATGTGTGTGAATTCTTCATGCCCCGATGGCTTCTCATCCTGCTGAGAAGTTGTCATCTTTCTCCAACGCTAGTCATGTAAAAGAGATTTAAGGACAGCCTTAGATAAAATGCGGAACAGGTACTTTTGAAGGTCAGTTCAGATGGGGTCAAATAGACTGGCAAAGATGAAAGATAAAACATCAACTTATCACTGAGTTGTGCTGTAGATACCTGCTTGATGCTGCCCTTGCTGGTGCAGAACATGTAGACGACATAGCCCGGGATTAATATCATGGAAGACAAAGCCATGAACCATCCAATCACTTGGCCCCACAGTGGGAACACGTATTTCCCCAAGGTAAGAGGGGTCATCTCGATGGCACTGAAGGTGAACACTCCCTACAAAACAAAATCTTATTTATTTCAAACTTTCCCACTGCACATCTTTTTAGTATCTTATTCTGCATGCACGGCAGTGGACAATACCTAGAGGGGGAAGACTTAATGTCTGAGAAAGTTAGTAGTTAAAGGTCGAAGAGCTGATGGTTGAAGAGGGACACCAGTTTGTCCAACCAAGAGACTTTTTAATCCTGTTTTACTTCTTTTTTTTTTCAGTTGTTTTGTTCAAAGCTGAGGTAGTTCAGGGATCCTTATCAGACCAGCTGCCCTGTTGGTCACCTCCCTTTGGAAGTTTTTCACAGAAGCCAACTCGGGAGAGACCCAGACTACCAGGACATGTTGGAGGGATATTTCCCTTCTGATGACCCAGGATTCAACAAGGTTTTTAAACACAAAACTGTTCAATTAAAAACAACGCAGGCGACTGCTCTGTTGAGGGCATTGTCCCTGAGAAACCAATAGACAACGTAATATTTTGTGGCATCACAGTCCATGGAGGATGTGGACCCAAATGGGGTAACAGGCAGACTAGTGTACAGATAAAGGTTTAATATGCAGTATAATATACATATACATATACTGTATATATACAGGGGTTAGACAGTGAAACTGAAACACCTGCCATTTTAGTGTGGGAGGTTTCATGGCTGAACTGGACCAGCCTGGTGGCCAATATTCATTTATCTTCAGCAGAATTAAATGTGCACCTCAGCTCTCCTGTTTCCACCAGAACTGTCCATCGGGAGCTCCACAGGGTGAATATACACGGCCGGGCAGCTAAAGCCAAACCTTTGGTCACTCGTGCCAATGCCAAATGTCGGTTTCAATGGTGCAAGGAGCACAAATCTTGGGCTCTGGACAATGTGAAACATGTATTGTTCTCTGATGAGTCCACCTTTACTGTTTTCTCCACATCCGGGAGAGTTTTCGGTGTAGAGAAGCCCCAAAGAAGCGTACCACCCAGATTGTTGCATGGCCAGAGTGAAGCATGGGGGTGGATCAGTGACGGTTTGGGCTGCCATATCATGGCACTCACTTGGCCCAATACTTGTGCTAGATGGGCGTGTCACTGCCAAGGACTACCGAACCATTCTGGAGGACCATGTGCATCCAAAGGTTCAAACATTGTATCCTGAAGGCGGTGCAGTGTATCAGGATGACAATGCACCAATACACAGAGCAAGACTGGTGAAAGATTGGTTTGATGAACATGAAAGTGAAGTTGAACATCTCCCATGGCCTGCACAGTCACCAGATCTAAATATTATTGAGCCACTTTGGGGAGTTTTGGAGGAGCGAGTCAGGAAACTTTTTTCTCCACCAGCATCACGTAGTGACCTGGCCACTATCCTGCAAGAAGAATAGATTAAAATCCCTCTGACCACTGTTCAGGACTTGTATATGTCATTTCCAAGACGAATTGTCGCTGTATTGGCTGCAGAAGGAGGCCCCACACCATACTAATAAATTATTGTGGTCTAAAACCAAGTGTTTCAGTTTCATTGTCTAACCTGTATATATATATACCCCTGTATATATATATATATATATATATATATATATATATATATATATATATATATATATATATATATATATACACATGCAGTTGTCCTCAAAATTATTCATACCCTCCAATTAAAGAGGGAAAAAAATCAGCTGCCAGTGAAATAGGTTGAATTTGCCCAAAGTAATAATAGAAATTCTATGAAAATCATGACACTGATTTTGAATTGTGGTTCAATAGATATATTGAATACAAACACACAAAAAATAAAACAAGTAAACAAGCGTGATGTAGCTCCAAAGCTAAAATTTTGTTTAACAACACAACACACTGACAAGTATGTT
Source organism: Atherinomorus stipes (assembly GCA_023101725.1). Taxonomy (NCBI): domain Eukaryota; kingdom Metazoa; phylum Chordata; class Actinopteri; order Atheriniformes; family Atherinidae; genus Atherinomorus; species Atherinomorus stipes. The sequence continues at coordinate 239,170 of JALJCO010013258.1, forward strand.
GGTCCATCGCTGTGGGAAAGGTGCTCTAATGTGTCTGGGACAGTTTTGTTTGGTTGGATTTTTTAGATTTTTATTTTCAACCACAATTAAAAATCAATACTTTACTTCACTACATTATAATTTTGTGAATTTTTATTTATTCTTAGTTTCTTTAGTTTCCTGTTTGAATTTAGCCTTTTCTTTAATTGGAGGGTATGAATAATATTGAGGACGACTACATATATCAAATCAAATCAAATCAAGCTTTATTTATAAAGCACTTTTCATACCATTAAAAAGCAACACAAAGTGCTTGACATAGTAAAAACAATATGTGAATTCAAATAAAAACAAGCCTTCACACATCCAGATACAACACAAAACACACACATGCACACACCCAACCCCCTCCCAATTCCACACCTAACTACAAACCCCCAACTCCTCTCTTCTATGTGAACAGGTATAAAAACAGTAACTGTAAAAACCATCTGGCATGACACTGCTGTGAGGAAACGATATCTTGGGGATCCATTCGCACCAGGAGCCAGCCCCCCCTAGTCACATAAGGCCCAGCTGCAGGGACCCCCAGATCATGACAGGCCAGGGTCCACACCACAGCCACAGGGCTGCAGTGCAGGCCCCTAGACACCAAGAAAAGGGCATCCACCACAGCCGTTACCCCCCAGACCGAGCAGGCAAAACTCCTGGAGCGAAGGATCCCCATGAGGAAACACTGGGGGAAGTTAAAATTTTTAGAGTTAAACCAAAAATAAATAGATAAATAAATAAGTCAAATTAAAGCTAGATAATAAAATACACATAAAAGGAATTAATACAAATAGAATCAATTTGAATATCGTAAAACCAAAGTTAAAAATAAATAAATAGATAAATAAAAATCAAATCAAATCAAATAAAATAAATTAAAAGAATCATATAAAAATGAGACAAAATTCAATTAAAAGCTAAGCTAAAAAGGTAGGTCTTGAGCCTCTTCTTAAAAACATCAACAGTCTCTGCAGCCCTGAGGTTCTCTGGCAGGCTGTTCCACAGACGAGGTCCATAATGGTGGAATGAGGCCTCACCGTGAGTTTTAGTTCTCACTCTAGGAACAATTAAAAGGCCGGTGCCAGAGGACCAGAGGGTTCATAGTTTAAAAGCAGGTCTGATAAATAAGAGGGCCCAAGACCATTAAGACATTTATAAACCACTAAGAGAACCTTAAAATCAATCCTGAAATGCACGGGGAGCCAATGCAGCGATTTTAAAACTGGTGTAAATCGGACATATATATTTATATATATATATATATATATATAAACAAAAGGAAACCTGCTGGGTGCTGGTCAAGTTTGACAGACACTCACTAATACAAGAACAAGGGGTAATGGTTATGATCTGGCAGAGAGCTAAATGAAAACTACTGTAAACCAAAACCCTCTGATCATGACAGCATGTCAAATTACAATTTTAGAAAAGTGGCTTTTATTTGTTTACTTTGGGGATTAGGTTGTTTCATGCTAATCTTATGTCAATCACTGTCAGTTGCATGTTTGTAATACTGTATAAAAATTCAATAAACATAGTGTAACAAAAAGAGAACAGTGGCTTTTTTAAACCTTATGGCATGCAACGACTAACTGCTAATATTGATCTTTAACACTAAAACCATACAGTATTAAAGCCAAATGTCTTGCTAGCTTGCAGTTATTTGCTCTTTAAGCAAATTGGACTTAAAGGATAACTTTCTTTTGTTTCAACCTGAATTACTTCTGGAAATTTGAACATGCATTTACTCACTAAAATCTCTATCCCTCTGACACCTTTGGACAACATTTAGATTAGTCACCATCTGCATATATCCATATAATGGGAGTCAGAGGGCAAAATAAATGGGCCTCTATGGCATTATCTGCAGAAAGCTCTTCAATTTCACCAGTACTTTAAGATGAATGAACAAACGAAAGAGTACTTTTGTCCTGTGAGTTCAGAGTTTTGATTACGGTTTGTTATTGACTGGCTAGCTACAGTAGTTGCTCTGTCAGCAGCTGTGCTGCGGCCACACGCATCAGTGGGCGTGCGCGGCCAGTAGAGTGTGTAGAACGCCCCCAGTAACGGAAAGCCTAATTTGAACTCACAAGACAGTAGTTCTCGTTTGTTCATTCATTTGTCTTAAGATATTGGTGAAATTAAGGAGTTTTGCTGCAGATAATTCCTTTTTTAAGAGGCCCATTCATTCTGCTCCCTTCACTTCCAATATACAGTATGGATACCTGTATACCCTGAGGGCGACTAATCTAAATATCCTCCAAAGGAGTCAGAGACATAGAGAAATTTTACCGGTCCAGGTTGGAAAAAAAGAAAGTTATCCTTTAATAGTTGTCCCACACTGTCAAAAGAAAGCTTCAGAAAAGCCGAGTCAGATGAAAACATAATCTAGGAAGAAAATATTTGTTAAAAATAAATAAATAAAAAGAAGAAGAAGAAGAAAGTCTTGACCCAAGCAGTGAACCTATAGTTTGCCTTTCTTGAATATCTTTGTCATATTTATCCCAGTCTCTCTATAGCTCTAAAACTGAAACTGAGTTTCTTTTTCCCTTTTGGCAACCTACCATATATTTCCTCTTTTCCAAATGACTTCCTTTGTGCCTAAAGAAGCATAGATAAAGCCATTTCCATGATTTCCCCAAGGTCCTGATAGCTATTAGATGAAGTACAAATCGCCTCATGTGGCTGAGCAACCATTCAAGCAAATACATCAATCGTATACTTATTGACAAACGCTGCAGCTTGAAGGGTGCATAAGTCTCCTTGAGGGCGGAGGAAGCTTTAGCAAGGCAAACACGTTCCTTTGTTACTGAGGTTATATCTATAATAATTCATTTCTTACCAGGCAGATCAGAGGAGTGAAAATCATCCAACAAAGCTTCCACCAGACGCATGGCCGATAGCCGATCATGTCCTCAATGTTCTTGTAAAATCTTTCAGCTCCTGTTGCATGAACAGAAGAGGAGAAAGGTGGTTGTGTGTTAAAGTGGAGATTAAGTATTATAGAAAAAGCAAGAGCTGACTAACAAGATTTCCTACCATAAAACCAGGATATGGAGACAGTTTCAAAGAAGACAAGGTAGAGAAGACACATCCCACTAGCAGAGTAGTAATCAAACATCTTGAACACGTACAGGCCACCCTGAGAGATTTAACACAGACACACATTAATGCTGAAAATAATGCCTCTCTTTTTAATTTAATAAATTATGCATGATGATTGCACACATGTGGCGAGATTGCTTTATTACTATGTAGAAATGCAAGAAAAAGTTTCTTCCCCAGAGTTTGAACAACTGATTATTTTTAGTTCTGAGGCAGAATAAATTAACTGAGTCCACACAGACAATCATGCAACACCTGAGTAATGTTGGAGAAGCCAATGATGAATGAGATGAAGCAAACGATGAGGATGAAGACCTTCTTCCTCTTCCTCAACACCATGGGATACTCATCCATTAGAGCTGTAATGAATCCTTCGACTGTACAGAACTAACATCATGAAAAGACATAAGTCAGAAATCACAGTTCCAAAGCAAAATAAAGTATTAAAAATGAAAGTAGAATGTATGCAGCAAAGTGGTGTGTACAACTTCACAAAGAAATAAATCTCACTCATATTCAGGGTTTTAAATCACATCAGTTCTTTGTAAGAATGACAGGAAAATTTTCCCTGACTTTAGTTTATACAAATCCCTTACCAAAGAGAATCGGCTTTATATGTCATTTACAGCGGGAAAAAAGGTATTGAACACGTCAACATTTTTCTCAGAAAATATATTTCCAGTAGAGCTATTGACATGAAATTTTCACCAGATGATGGCAACAACCCCAATAATGCATACATACAAAGAAATCCTAACATTTATGTCCATAAATGAAGTTATGTGTAATATAGTGAAATTGCACAGGGCATTAGTATTGAACACATGAAGAAATGGAGGTGCAAAACATTATGGAAAGTCAAGAAAGCTGCTGGAGTCTGTCAGTATAGGGGATTATCACGCTTACCGGAAGTTGCCGGCTTTTGACACTTCCTCTTCCGGGCCATGTTAACGACAGCCGTTCCTGCTCTGTTATACTGTTTAAATCGGATAAACTCCAAACATATTTAAGTTTTCATTCTAGACTGAAGTGATACTGGATCAAAAGCTGGATCAAAGCGATCGATTCGCCGCGGTGAAGGGCCGAACTTTATAATAAAACACACGTTTGTTTGTCGCCGGTGGGGCACGACACCGGCACTTCACAGCATGCTAGCATTAGCCAGCTAACGTTTACTGACGTGCTTAACATTGTGCGTCTTAAAACACACAAACATCTGAAAATCGGGTCTGTACCTCCCCGTTTCCAGTGGAACAACTGGGGACTGCCAAGAAAGGAGACGCTTTCAGATGATTGTGTGTTTTCAGCCGCACAAAGTTAGGCACTCATCAAGCTGGCTAATGCTAACCTGCTAACACGACTGCGCAGTCTGCCGGCCACAAACAAACGTGTGTCGTTTTATTATAAAGTTCGGTCCTTCACAGCGGCGAATCGGTCGTTTTAATCCACTTCTTCCTCAGCATCGCTTCAGTCTGGAATGAAAACTTGGCATTGGCGTTTATCCGATTTACAAAGTTTAACAGAGTAGTAGCTGGCGGACTATTGTTAGCAGGTTAGCATTAGCCAGCTTGATGACGTGCCTAACTTTGTGCGGCTGAAAACACACAATCATCTGAAAGCGTCTCCTTTCTTGGCAGTCCCCAGTTGTTCCACTGGAAACGGGGAGGTACAGACCCGATTTTCAGATGTTTGTGTGTTTTAAGACGCACAATGTTAAGCACGTCAGTAAACGTTAGCTGGCTAATGCTAGCATGCTGTGAAGTGCCGGTGTTGTGCCCCACCGGGGACAAACAAACGTGTGTTTTATTATAAAGTTCGGCCCTTCACCGCGGCAAATCGATCGCTTTGATCCAGCTTTTGATCCAGTATCACTTCAGTCTAGAATGAAAACTTAAATATGTTTGGAGTTTATCCGATTTAAACAGTATAACAGAGCAGAAACGGCTGTCGTTAACATGGCCCGGAAGAGGAAGTGCCAAATGTTTCAACTTCCGGAAACCGGAACGCGGAAGCGTGATAATCCCCTATTGGAAGTGGAAAGAACACGGCATTGTCATAAACTGGCCACGACCAGGTGCTCCTCGCAAGATTTCAGACAGAGGAGTCAGAACAATAATCAGAAAGATTCTCCAACAGCCCAGGACCACTCGTGGAGAGCTTCAGAAAGACCTGGAATCAGCAGGTACAGTTGTTTCAGAGAAAACAAGAAGTAATGCACTCAGCCGCCATGGCATTCATGCACGCAAGACTCCATTTCTGAAGAAAAAGCATGTTGATGCTGGTTTGAAGTTTACAACACAACATCTGGACAAACCCATGACATTCTGAAAAACATAGTCTGGTCAGATGAGACCAGAATTAAACTCTTTGGATGTCATAAGACACAACATGTTTGGAGGAGAAATGGCACCCCACTTGGGCCCAAAAACACCATAGCAACAGTGAAGTTTGAAGGGGGGAACATTATGGTGGGGGCTGTTTTTCAACATCTGGTACTGGCAGACTTCATATAACTGAAGGAAGAATGAATGGAGAAAAGTAGAAAGATATTCTGGACCAGAATCTGCTGCCATCTGCAGCTGCTGAAGATGAAAAGAGGCTGGATCTTTCAGCAAGACAACCATGCCAAGCACACAGTCAAGGAAACACTCAGCTGGTTTAAGAAAAAGAAAATAAAGCTGCTAGAATGGCCCAGTCAATCACTGGACCCAAAAGAACTTAAGATCCAAGTTCACAGAAGAGACCCCCAGAACCTTGAAGATTTGAAGGCAGTTTGTGTGGAAGAATGGGCCAAAATCACACCTGAGCAACGTATTTCACTGATTTCTCCATGCAGGAGGCGTCTAGAGGCTGGAATCACCAAAAAAGTGCAAAGACCTATGCATTAAATACATTTCAGTAAACATATTCAATACTTATTCCCTTTTTCATTTCACTATATTACACAGAATTTATGGACATTAATGTTAGGATTTCTTTGTACTGTATGTTACTTGGGTTGTCACTGACATCTGATGAAAATTTCATGTCAATAGCTCAACTAGAAACATATTTTCTGAGAAAAATGTTGACGTGTTCAATATTTTTTTCCTTTTCCTTTCAATTCAGAATCCACCGATCGATATAAATCAATGTTAAAAAAAATATTACAAATAATAAACAAGATTATTGTTTCTTAACATAACTGTAAGCTTTGCAGTACAACCTCCTTGTGTCACATATATTCATTGCACAACTATAAACATGTATTTTGTTGTGAAAATGTTGTGTCAGAGGACTTTCAAAATAAAGCCATTTTCATAATAGAAGTCGGTTTAATATCAATTTTTGGTGGATATTGGGTTTTTGGATCGATTTACGATACATTATTCTGTATCGATATAGATCTATGTATTGTTACACCCCTCCTGCATAACCCAGTAATTTGAGGCAGGTGTGTTGAAGCAGGGAAGCATTTAAAACATGCAGGACAGTGGTCCTCAAACACTGGAGTTTGATATACTCAGCTTAGCCTTTGCGCCTGCCTGCCTTTCTAAACTGAGAGTGTACCAACTCTTATTTAACGTGTGTGACACACTGACTATTGATAAGTACTTCAAAGAACCTAAACTATTCTGTCAAGCAGCTCCCTGTTGAGCTGCTAAAGGCACTCAATATGCAGCTGTTCAGAGACCTGCAGCCAGTCTTTGATGTGTACATCTGTGTTCAATCTCTGTACCAATCATACTTTGTGCACTGTTTGTACCTGACTGTCCAGACCGAGCATCATGAGCATGGAGAAAAACAGGATGGCCCATAGGGAGGACATAGGAAGCTGGGTGACCGCCTGAGGATAGGCTAAAAATGCCAAACCAGGACCTAACACACATATTTGGGATCACAAATGCCATCTCATTATATTGTACAGTAGTTTGCAGAAATGTACAGCCACAAAAATATTAAAAGATTACCTGATGCTGCCAATTCTTGCACAGGCTTTTTAGTAATATAAGACATGAAGCCTACAATGGAGAAGATGACAAACCCGGCAAACATGCTGGTGCAGGAGTTGATGCAGCACACTATGATAGAGTCCCTGCAGAGGATCAAAGATGTACAATTTGAAGCAAATATAGGAAACAAAATATATAATTCATTAAACACATAAAGCATAGATTTCATATCCCTACTTGTAGACATCGTTGTTGTAAGTATTGTAACTTCCCAGTGCAATGAGTGAGCCCAGGCCCAGTCCATAGGAAAAGAAGATCTGGGTTGCTGCATCCAGCCACACCTTTTAAACCACAAATACACACGTGTTGCACGTTTGAGGGTGAACTTGTTTGCATGACAAAATTTCCATATGTGGAAACTGGGTACCTCAGATCGGGTGAGTTTATTGAAGTCTGGAGTGATGTAGAAAAGGATCCCATCTATGGCTCCTGGAAGTGTGACCCCTCGGAAGAACAGGATGAAGAGCATGAAGTAAGGATAGGTAGCTGAGAAATAAACCACCTGGGTAAGAAAGAATTAGGTCATTTCTCTTTATTTAGTCAGTGTGAAACATCATTTACAAAGATAGGGAAAAAATCTTTTTCTGGTAACTTTGGTGTCAGTTTTGAAACTAATAAAACTGTAAATATGCAATCTGCCTTATATGATTAATGTAAAAAGAAGTGGTTGTCGTAATATACAGACAGAGGCAACAACGGAAATTTTTCCATGGATTTTCTCTGCAAGAGGATTCACTTAATTGGTAATGTCCATCAAACCCAGGGCCCTCGGGGAATCCATTTTTCTCACTGCGCTCAGATGTTTCACATTAAAATCCAATCATTGCCGGCAGTAAATGTGTAAATGTGTTTCTCTTCATACACTTTGCTTCCACTTGCTGAAGTTTAAAACTCCCAGGGAGCAGGCAGAGTTATGTTCTCCCACTCACATTTGAAATCACCCAGCTATTTGGAGTAAAAACATGCATTTTGTAGCCATTTTATTTAATTATTTCCACCCAAGCTAAGTGTTAAGGGAGTTTTTGGCTTGCATGAATAATGTCTGTTTAAGAACATCATCATTCAGTCCAGTAATCTAAGATGGATATAATGCAGTTTTACAAGGACATGGACAAAACTAAAATGGATACTTGATTCATGTCCATATAAGTTCAGGAATAATAGACAATCGATATAACTCATGGTATTTGTCAGCCCACTGTGTGAAATTTTGGCTTTAAAAACAGTGATTAAAGTGTTAAACTCACAAAACGCTAAAATATATTTTAGTGATTCCCCCAGATACTATCAGATATGATATCAATTTAGTAAACAACTGAGAATCTGTTGTGTGCTTTAAGCATTTTCTTGGGAGCCAACAACCATCCTGTTGTGGGAGGCTGCTGCTGTAGAAGAGCACCATTTCCATGCAAGGGATACTACATAGTTTGCTAAATGTTAGATGGCAGTTTTTGAAGTGTCAAAGTAAATTTCCATGTAATTGATGCAAGATTTTCTGACAGGAAATTGCTGTGGGTGGTTAATTTTGGTAGAAGCAGTCTTATTGGGGAGCAATACGACTACTTCTGCCAGTATTCGGAAGGAACCACATGGATTCCTGAAGTGCCAGATTCTGATTCAGATTCAGACTCACTTCTGGTAAGGGGCTTTTATTTGACTTCTATTCATTCCATCATATTTTCTATATAGAGAATGCTAACATGTGCTTGTCAGTAAACTGTTAAAAATGCCAATTTTCTTTTATCTAGAGCATTACAATGCTAACAAACTACTGTAGGATGATGGGAATATCAGCAGTGAAGGTGTAATCAGTTCTAGACATCATGGTAGACACTGTTGGAAGTGCTACAATTGTCTATTACAAAAATAAAAATTATGACTGGATCTTGCCGCTACATTACAATCCAAAGGCTGATCTTTTTTGTTTATGCACTCTGATGCAAGTGGATACAAGTTTCATCCAGAGGTTTGGGCACCCACAAACAAATGCCATTTATGTCCTCTGAATTAGATGCAAATGTTTTCATAGCAAAAGATTTCCATGTGAGATGTGTGTCCAGAGGAATATGATGTGGAAATTGCAGTGACTCAATAACAGCAGAGTGCACTAGCTGAGGCTTCACAGGCATCCTTTATATGACTTCATGTGGATGTGCACACAATGTAGGCCACCAAATGAAAACCACAGTTTAGCAAAAGAAAAAAAAGTTCAGCGGGAAAGAAGAGAGAAGCTAAAACAGAGTCTGACCTTCCCTGTCCACTCTACTCCTTTCCAGATTGAGAAATAGACAAGAATCCACGCCAGCGCCAGCGTTCCCACTAAGGGCCAGCGTAGCTCCCCTGGCTCCTCAAGACCACCAGACAGCTGGTGCATATTACGCCTACAGAAACACACATACACTAAATCTCGACCAACAAAAGGTAAAACTGTCTTATGTCTTTTACAAATGTGTCAGACAGAGGTGTTCATCTCACTGACTTACTCCCAGAACTCTGTGACAGCGCTGGTCAGGTTGGTGGTATCTGTCAAGCTGTAATTGGAAAAACAGCTCTCTGTGTTCCAGGGGTTATCACAGCTTTGCCAAGGCAGTTCCTGGATACATAAAGAGTGCAAAAAAAAGACAAAAAGCAGGACAAAATAGGTCAGTTTTGTATTATAAATTTGGGCCAGGGTGGTGGGCTGAATCACTTTGCCTGAAAAGGAGAGAAAACCATCATGACAAATGCAAACTTTCTGGTGTTTTTCCTTTTCTTAACTTCAGTTAAATGTAATATGTCTCTGAATCTTTGAATGCCTGTTTGACTCAACAGCCTTAAATGGTACAAAGACTATAAAAAATAAAAAATAAAATATAGAAAGAAAGGCGCATTTGCCAACAGCAAAAATGATATTTAATGAACCAACTTTGCTTTCAACCTTTGGCTAGAAACATTAAATAACAATAAAAGCATTTTCCGCACCACAAGAACCTCATGCCTGCAAAGTTTTTATGTTTCTGCCATCAGGCTTCATTGAGACAGGTAGTCCTGCAGAGAAATAGCAAACATAAAATGATCTGAAGGAGGCTGTGAACAAGTCCTGACGACCTTCACTGATAAAAGCAACAACAGGGAGTTTATGTCAAACTTTTATTATTGTAATCTGATTTAACTTGCAGTATTATTTTTGTTGTTTGTTTTTGTTTGTTTGAAGCCACTGTCAGATGATTGAAATAGCTGCAAAACTTAATCAGCACAGTCTTAACTTTTTAGTTTTGGTGAACTCAAGGATAATGGAGGCACTGAAACACAAAGTGCTATGAATGTGTTTGTAAGCTTACTCACTGGTGAAGGGAAAATATCTCTCATCCTTGAAACAAAACATTTTTTGTGGGTGGCAGAGTACACTTGCAACTAAAAGAAATAACCTTGAGAGGTTTGCAAAATACGAAACACTATGATTTATAAGCCATGATTAGGAACCTGCATAACCATGGCGTGATTCAACCTTTCTTTTTTTTTTTCCATTCACCCTTGATTCTTTATTTTCAATCCGCATACTGAAAAAAACAACCAGATGTCACATAAATCTGTAAAATAACCACATATAACTTATTTACAATGCTAACGTCAGTGGTGAAGCTATGCTGCATGGTCTGCACGACTTTTTTGAACAACAAAATAAAATGACTTGTATCTTATTATGCAGAAAGAGTTTTAAATCTTTTTATTGTAATTTCTCTAACTGCAGTAAACTAAGTTTTCTATTTAAGTTTTCTTACGTTTTAAGTGATTTGTGTGTGTGTGTGTGTGTGTGTTCGCGTGTTTTTTAAGTCTTCAGATCATTTTATAAAAAAAAATAAAAATATGACCACTGACTCTTGGATAATTTCAGTGGGCTCTATGCACAACCCCACGACTTGAACTTAAAGGATAACTTCCTTTTTTTTCAACCTAGACCTTATTTCTATCAGTTTATATGTGCATTTACTCACCGGTAAAGTTTCTGCATCACTTTTAGTCCTTGGAAAGATATTTTATTGAGTCGCCTTTCGGTGTACATCCTGTAAAATGGCGGAGACGGAGCAGCCACTATATAAGATATCATCTGCAGCAAAAACTCCTTCATTTCATCAATGCTTCAAGAAGAATGAATAAACAAATGAGTACTATTGTCCTGAGTTCAGAGTTTTGCAAATTGTGTTTTTGTTGTTGACTGGGTAGCGAGCTGCTCCTCTTAGCTGTACAGAAGTGCGCATCGTGAACGCTCGGCCCAAAAGGTGGGAGCACTGAAGGGAAGGATACTAAAGGAAAGCTAAATCTGAACTCACAGGACAATAGTACTCATTCGTTCGTTCATTCTATTTAAAGTATTGGTGAAAATTACGGAGTTTTGCTGCATATAATGCCTTCTATAGTGGCTGCCCCATCTCCGCCATTATTACTGGATGTATGCCGAAGGGCAACTCAAGGTAATATCTTCCGAAGGACTCAAAGTGATGCAGAAACTTTACTGGTGAGTAAATGCAAGAATATACTCCTAGAAATAAGGTCCAGGTTGAAAAAAAAAAAGAAAGTTATCCTTTAAGACAGCTCCTTTGTTTCCTGTCTTTCATTACTGACAAACTTATTAATTCAGGTGTGTCTGGCCAATTACACCTGGATTAATCAGTTTGTCCAGTGATGAAGGAAACAAAGGAGCTGCTTTAAGTTCAGGAAGTAGTGGAGCTGTGCATAGAGCCCATTGGATGACTGAAGAGATCATTTCATTCTCCTTTTATCAATTCACTGCTATTATTGGTAAGAAGAAGAAGGCTGGTTCAGTGGGCCGTTATCATTTATCCATACCGCTGAGAAACAGCTCTGATACAGGACTTGACAAGAATCCAGATCTGAAATTGTCAGCATTACAACACATTTTTAGGAAAAAGGAGGCAACAACATGAAGACTTTTAAACTGTGACAACATTAAAAGGGCGGCTTCTCATTGCCAACACACCTTAAACACAGTAGATAACTGAATATAAAATACAGCCTTTTTTTTATTGACAAAGATTCTCTACCAATTCCAGTCCTGGAGGGGTGGCAGTTTCCTGCAGATATTAGGAGCTCCCCTGCTGCAACACCTGATTCCAATCAGTGGGTAATTAGCAAACTTGACAAGGTGTGTTGCAGCAGGGCAGCTCCTAATACCTGCAGGACACAATGTTTATATCAAATGATCATTGGCTCATCGGAAGTTATACAGGCTTTGTCTATTTTTTTTTTTTTTTTTTTTATGGATTCTTTGAGGCTCTGGTGTCCTTTATTTCAGTGATTCCCAACCCTGGTTCTCAAGGCTCACTATCCTGAAGACTTTCCATTTTGCCCTGCTAGGACACAGCTGATTCAAATTAAATGGATCTCTGCATCAGTCTGCTACTGACCCATCAATGTGAGTCAGCTGTATTTCAACAGGTAAGATGGAAAGTCTTAAGGACAGGCAGCCTCTGTATATGTGGAGGAGCTGTTCAACCAGTTGAGCTAAACACCACCCCCACCTTGTCTATTTTGACGTATTTTTCATGCCACAAAGAAAACTTAAAATTACACTTATCTTCAGGGGTTAGTTGAGCAAATCAAATTTTGAACTAGTTAAACATAAACCATCGAAAGGCTATGATTATTGCTGACTTTTTAAAGTCAAATATTTTACTCTAGAGTTAGAGTTCAGAAATAGACTTGAACGCTTGATTATGTTTAAATTTTTTCTTCACAACATGACTTTAATCCCAAATTGTCAAAAAAAAAAAAAAGAAAATCAGTTGCTCCAGTTTTTCATCTTAACAAGCCAGACATGCAGTAGCTTTTTCTACACCTTCATAGTGCAAGGCCTGTGAAGATGCAGCGGAGTATAATAAATTTACATACCGAACCAAAGGAGTTGAACAAGTAATAGAGAGCCCAGGCAATGATGATGATGTAGTAGATGTTGAGCCAGAAGGAGAGGACCACTGCTGCCAGACCAACACCTGAAATGGGAAGAGGGACAAATGTTTTAAAGGCTGAAAAGTAAAATACTAGAACAACATTCTTGAAGTAAAATGCTGGACAAAAACAAAACTGGGAAAAACAAGAGAAATTCTCAGTTTTTCTCATTTTAATCCTGATGTCTTTTGCTTATCTTCCCTTTTCAGAGTGACAGTAGCAAAACAAGTGAACTTATTTACTGATAAAATGTTTGTACAATGAGCAACAGCGCTGGACATTTGGGTTTTTAAAAGATATCAACAAAAGACAAGCACATCATGGAGAGAAAGTTTAATGTAAAGTGGAAAACTACAAAAGTTTCATAAGGCCAGAAGATTTTTCAGACTATCTTCAGTAACTGGACAAAAAGTAGCTTTTAGGATGCTGGTGATGTTCTCTAATGGGATCTCAAGAGGACGTTAAATAAAATGTGTCTGTTACCTTTCATCATGGGGATGAGCTTCCACACCCCCAGCCCCCCCACTGAAGTGAACTGTCCCAGAGATGTCTCCAGGAAGAAGAGAGGTATCCCAGCAAACACCAGGGTCAGAAAGTACGGGATGAGGAAGGCACCTGGCACATCAACACCAAACAGATAAACAAAATGCAGTTGGTAAAATCTTCGTCGTTCTAATCTACTGATGTAAGCTAACATTTCATGTGGTCACATTAACTTTTCTTTTCTTCATTTCAGGTAGAACGATAAATGAAATTCTGCTATAATATTATGGTAAGAATAACAAATCCCTTTGTACAGAGAGTTAAACCACTGCTCCTGCCTGGAGATGAGTCTTATTACTGATATTTTATGACTTAAGCTGGAGGAAAGCCTTGATTCAATTATTGGATAATTCACATTCAGGAGATTCATTTCCCCTCTTGCCAATGGGAAGGTTTTCACTACTGATGGAAAAAAGTTCCATTTAAAAAAGAAAGTTAACGTTTTGCTGAGTACCTATAAAATACATTATTGAAGTAGGATTTCGATCAAATAATCCACTAAGGAAAGTTGAAGTGGAAATGAGCAATGCTGCAGTCGTGAATGAAATGTCTCAGCTGGTGTTCATGAAATCCAAATGGTCCAACTGGTCTATATAGGTATAAATACTGTACAAACATGACAGTTCATCCTCCACCCACATGTATTTATATGTAGTGCTACAAACTGAGCCTCACCTCCACCATTCTTGCCGCATAAATAAGGAAACCTCCACACATTTCCCAACCCAATGGCATATCCTACACATGACAACAAGAAATCAAACTTCCCCTTCCAGCTTCCCCTGTCAGGTGGATCCTCCGTTTTCTTCTTTTCATCTGTAGGGGGCGCCATGGGGTCCATTTCCTCAGATGGGACTGCTTGTTTGACCTCTGATGGGGAGTTTAAGTCCACTGTACTCTGCCCAGTCTTCCCCATCCTGGGACCACTTCGGTCCAGAGGGGTCAGAAAGCCACCTTGTCCTCACAGCCTGGGGTGTCTATGCCGTCACCCGACCAAGTGTCTGACCGTGGGTCTGGATCTTGACTGGACAGATTCAGGACGGTGTGTGGACAATAAATGTGCTGAAAGGCTGCAAATAGATTCAGAAGAGAGCAAATAATTTGGAGGTAAATGCTTTTTTGTGTGTATTTTTGTTAACCTTCTCATGAACGTGTGCATCTTGCTCCCAAAACTAAACATTACAGCTGTAACATAAATCCCAGAGATGACAGAATACCATAATATTTGAGGTCAAGCTAATCTGTTAGCAAGAGAAACTAATCTGTGATTTACGTTACAAAACATACTGTCACTTAAATTTAGCATCTATCTATCTGGAGTAATGATGCAAATGGTATATCGCAGGTGAAAACCGAGAAGTTTGGACAACAAAAATGGCATTTCATGTACAGTATAAACATAGTACACAAATGATAAGGGAAAAGCCAAGAAAGCATAACATAACCCCTTGGTCAGTTTTGGCTTTGAAACAGTAAATTATCTGTACCAGATCAGAGAGTGTGTGTCGTATCTGATGCACTGTTTACTATAGAGGGGTTATGACAGAGGTGTTGCATCCAATAAAACTGTGCTTTAGTAAAATAAAAAAAAAGAAAGAAAAGAACATTATGGATCAATAGCTGAAAACAGTCAAAAACACTTAAGACTGGTGCTTTGCAAACCAGTATTTAAGCCAGTCTAGGATCACATTGGCTATCTTCCATTGGCTAAGTTTCTTGGCATCGTAGCCTTAGGAACTTTCAGTTCAGACAACAGGCATCAAAATAATGGGTCTTGAACATCTGTGCAAGGACTGCAAAAATCTGAAATACCTGAACAGTTAAATTGTAAATTGGTGCCAGATGACTGCGGATGGTGTTCAATTTGTGTTTTCAATTTGTGTTTTGGACACCATATTCTGCTTGTTTTACTTTCCAGTATGTAACCCATGCAACCAAAGCCTGGTAAAACAGTTTGTAGAGGGCATTAAGAATAAAAAAAAAGAACTAAAAAAACTTCTGCTACCAATAATCTGGTTCTTTATCAACTTAAATTGAGCCTGACTACATTTATATACAGTATATATGCAACCTAGAATCATTTGTACTTAAATTATTACTCTCACTGCTCTATTACGTACAGGAAGTGCATCTTCTACAACGGACCAGCATGTAGAGGTGAACTACTGGAATGCACCCCCTTACCCTGAAACAGTGATGATGCATATTGTGTGTTCTCCTGATAAATTGCAATCCTACAGCCTTCAACATATTTTTAGAAATAAAGCTAAAGGCAGCAACAAATGTTTCCATTAGCAATTTATGAAAAATAAATTACAAATAGATCAATATCAAAATGTCAAGAGAGCATAAAAAGGTCAGATCATAAAATACTTGAAGCCAAAGTTCAGTCGAGCAACTTGCGTACATGTTTATAAAAGAATATGGTTAATTTTGTTTATTAGATTCCAACCTCATCACTCAGCGTGCACACATTTTTTTCAATCTGATGTCAGACTGAGCCCAGATGGATGCAGGGGTGGTGGAGGTGCAACACCAGCAATGATGGCATGACAGCTAAACAACATATTGTGTGTTCTAGGCAGCAGCAACAAGCATAAGGCAGAGTAAGACAGGAAGCGTGCAACTTTAGTAGACCACCCAGATTGGATGGGTATGTTTGATATGCAGCATGTAGAATATGAGGCAGATCCCTGCAGAGCAACTTGAGTTGTCTGCCTGAGCTTGCTGGTGTTGCTCAATGTCATGTCCTCAAAACTACTTTAATTCAACCGCAGCCCAAAAACCAAAGGATGCTGTTTACCCAAAATTACAGCAAATCTTCATATTTAAACACCCAAAAGATTTGTTTTCCCAATTTACCAGATATTTACTGAAAATTTTACATACAGTGAAAATAATTGTTTGCATTACATGGCGTTTTGTTCCACCTCGCGGGTAAAGAAAAAATAAGGCCAAGATCTGTAAGCCACATAAATAACAGAGATTATTGATAAAATTCAGAGCATATAAGAGTGGTAGCGATGGTGCAATCGAGATAATATTTGATAATGCTGCACCATGCATTGTTTATTTCCACATTCACGCCTTGGGCTGCATCTTTCTTCATGGTCAACTTCATAGTTGCAACAAAAAGGCATGCAACCTTGACAAATTTCCCCACATTGTGTTTCCTGAAAACTAGAGACCTCTCATGCTTTTATCAAGTGTCTATACATTACATTTAAATAAATATAAAGAAAAGCTTCAGAACAAAACAAAAAGAATTCATTTCATTTGCACTAATAATTAATCACTCATAGATAAATATAATCCCACCTGTTATGTCACAGCCGCATGAGCATCGTGAGGAAGTAGTTAATGTTTGCAAACATCGATTGACCTTGAAATCGTGCAGGTTGCTTCATGCATATGAGGTCAATTACAGATCGTTTATTTCCACTGAACGAATGCAATCTAAACTCTAAAGATTTTATTTACCTGGTATTACCCCGTATTACCAGTGCAGCTAATATACCACATCAACTACATTCAAGTTCAGTTGCAACATCACACTGATAAGCCTTCACGCAATTTCACAGACATCTCATTTGCGTCGACAAGCTTTTGATGATGCTGATAAAAAAACATAAAGGCAGAGTGAACTGAATACCATAGACATTGTATGATTGCAAGATTTGAAGAATGATCAAACAATTTATCATACACACATTCCTGCTGAGGAACAAATCATGTTCAGCACTGTTTAACAAGTGATCAACTTCAGCTGGGTAACACCATAAGCTGATCAGAATATCTACTTTCAAATGGTTGTGTGGATAAGAGCAGGCATCTGCTTCAAAGCAACGTATCAGGGATTCTCTTTGAGCATGCCATCCACTTAAATTTAAAGTAAATTCTGTCTTTTTTGACAGCAGAGTTTTTTATGGCTTTCATTAGCAGGAAACTTTTCCTAACAATTGTGTAAACTATAAACAGATAATGCAGTATACTGTAAGGCTCTCCTGATATAATACTAATCTATCTGAATGGCAGATGATGTAAAGCAAATTATACATGAGGTTTAACTTACCTGACAGGCTTCCAGGTCCTTTGTCAGATCATCAGCTCCAGTTCTCCACAATAGCAACACAAAAAGAACTCTAAATCTCCAGTTTAACATCCAAAGGAAAACTTAAACACAAACTCCAAGTCAATCCTCCAGGCCCAGTTCAAGCTGCAATTTTTCTGATGCTCTGTTTTGAAATTTGAAACTCACTGTGCTGTCCTTTGGAGGTGGCTGGTCTTCCAGCTGGTATCGAGTGTTTGATAATAAAGTTCGACCTGTCTGCTTTGATTACAGCTCAGATCTGACTAGCGAGGCCCTGCAGCCATGGGGGATACAGTACGTCAATGGTCCAACTCTGGTGGGGAACTCTTGCAGCAGTGTTAGTGTGTGTGTTTGTTCAATGTGCATTGGTGTTTGTTAGGATAGCTGCAGGCATCTCTTGCCAGCACCGTTACCATGGTGTTTCTTTACAGAGAAGGGCCTGATCACTGAAAGGGCTCGTGGAGATTTTGAAAATGAAACTAGCAATGGCTGCTGGCAGAGATACTTGAAATGTCTGAGCACAAATGAGGTCATGCCAGTATCAGACTGATAAAAATCGACTAATAAGTGACCTAATGAACACATGGATTGTTATTTAAATTAGGATAAATTAAATTGTAATGCTTCACACCTAGATCTGTAAACTCTGCACTGGAGCTTTGCATCTGCACTTGTAGATGTTGTAGCAGTTTGCTACCACTTGTGAGCAATATCAGGGATGTGTGGAATAATCTGAAGTGTGCACTGCTCTTGGTTAGTTTTAGTTGGTAGTTCTTCTGCTTCGTCCTGCTGGTGATTTGATTTGTGATTGAGTGAAACCAAATTTTAAATGCTGTCCAGTGAATCTCTGAGATTTTTTATTCATTCATTTATTTATTTTGCTAGTTATTATCTTCCAGCTGCTTCTATTTGTTTGGTATTGCAGCTGTTTGTATTGCTGGCTTTCCCCCAATTACCATTCAAACAACATGCAGCTCAACTCTCTGGCCTATATTGTTAGTATTTTGGAGGACTGAATGCCTTTGTATTTTTTGTTTCAAAAAATATTCAAGATCCTTTAAGCTAAAGAGAAAGCAACACAGACAACGCAACAATACAAATATAAATTCTAAAGAGAGTGAAATATCTTTAGTTTCTGTATCACCTTTTTGAAATTGCGTGTGGGGGTTATGTGTGTAAAATTGAAAGCCAACATGTGACTGCATCCTATTATTTACTTTCTACCTTGGTTTTATCTAATGTGGGTAAATTACTGCTATGTAGAGGTCAAAGTGAGCACTGAAATAATTTCAAATACCAAGCCCTGCTGTGAATGTATAGTGGCCAGTTTCACGACCATATCTCTGATGTTTATGACAAACCAAACCATTTAAAAATCAGTCAAATTGAGCAAGTTAAAGTTATTTAAAATTACATGCACCATTAAAACAATATAATGAGTGGGAGACCCGACTGTGACAAGTGCAGCCGTTAGAAACTCCATCATGTCAGATGTTTATGTCTATGGTTCTCACTCTACACACAGAGTTGTTTGTCCTTTCAGACACACCGTAGTAAAAATGATGGAACACACATGGCAGCTGCTATGGCCAGGAGATACAGATGGCTCATTCGAAGAAAATAAAACCTAGCAGTTATTTTATTAAACTGATTAGATACCAATAGAAACAGTTTTTAAAAACACAATTTTTTTTCTGTCGTTTACCGTCAACTTTGTTATGTGCTACACCTATAAGACAGGCACTGGTTCTTTGCACCAAGCAGACAAAACGGGGAATTTCAGATTTGATTTCAGGAGTTTTTGAGCTTCAGGTGTTGAGTTGAAACTTGTTCAAAACAAGGAAACAGTTACGAAACAGCAGCTAGTGAGGCCACAAGAAAGTTTGGAACACATTCCCATTTTACACATTTTCCTCCAAAAACAGCACAGGCACATTACAATGGTTTTACAAGTTAATGAGCAGTGATAAAAGCTACATCTAGCTGCCAATTTTGCAGGACAAAATCAGTTTTTACGAAGGCTGTCATAGTGAGAATTTATTTAGGACAATTTTTCCATTGTGCAATACTTTCTGTTACTTTAGGTTATGGATGATGGTGTTTATTAGACTGCTGTAGCTGTAACAGCAATCAATAAGACATCATAAAAAAAATAGCTAAATCTGCTCAGAGGATATAATTCACGTAACTCGAAGAAAAAGCCAAGACAAAGAGATGTGTACTCAGTAATGATTTGAATTGCTCAGCGGTGGAAGCAGATTTGGTCATTACACAATTTAGGAGCAGCCACTCCAAGATCTTGGTCACTATTTTATCTAAAAGAAATCAGATGCCAGACTGCAGATCTCTGGCTGGGCATATTAAAGCTGAACTAAGGGTAGAGTTTGCCTATTAACTTAGATTATCTAAATCAATCCCCAGCTGAACAAGGAGCCAGTGGGGAAATGCAATACAGTCATGACATGAAATTGAGTTAAAGGTGAATATGGAACATTTCTATTAAAAGCTATATTTAAAATAATAATAATACCTCCTCGGGTCGTGGAGGGCGCAGAATGAAAGTACAGCATTTCCTTGAAAAACTATTTTTTGCCTGAAAACAAATATAAAATAGATTTTAACAGGTTTGACAATGGCGTTATATTTACACCTACAAGCCAATACAGGCCGCCATTGCGGGTTGCCAAATACGATCTCTGTGTGGCAACAGTATGTTCGGCACAGTTAAGCCCCGTTTCCACCAACAGGTTTGGGTCAGGTTGGGCCGGATAGGTCCAAGTTTTTTGCGTCTCCACAGATAAAAACTGGGACGGGTACACTTATATCCAACCCGGCCTACTTTTTTGGTACCCTTCGGTAGGGGTACTGATCTAACTGATCCAGACCAAAGAGGTGGAGCTAATACACAACAATCCATTGATTCGTTGAAAAATCCGTCACTTCCCACGTGACCCGGCGTAAAAACAAGCAGGGGTATTTCTGTCACGTGTGGTGCAGTGCTTTGGTTAAAAGGAGTTGCATGGCGATGATGTCACGCAATCACGTAGCACCACTGTCCGGTTAATAGTCCGCCTCAAGGGTAAGGGTACAGTTTTCTGTGGGGACGCAACGTGAAATCAACATATCCGTAACAAAACCCATCCGATCCGGCCTGGCCCGATCCGACCCAACCCAGAACCACGGGTGGAAACGGGGCATGCTGGGGAAAATGCTGGAGTCGGCAAGTCCAGCAGGTGCTTTAGAGCCCTGGAGATCTTGTTATCTGTCTCTGAAGAGGGGTGACCTGAGAGGAGCAAAAACTGGAGAAAATTTAGGTGAAGACTACACTAAATGGACCCACATATCTGTTTTTAGAATATTATTACTGTTGGGTCTTGGACATCTGTTGTAGTACAGTAATTGCTCTACATGTCTTATTGTGGATTACATATGTGTTGTTTGTTTATTATTTTTATTGTTTCTCTTGTGCAGCAGTGCCCTTTTAAACAAGCCAAATTTCTCCCAAAGGAAACAAATAAAGAAATCTGAATCTGAATAAACATCAAAATGCAGAAATGGCAACTTTTCTCTTGGATCGGTAAGCTAACTCACTTGTTGTAGCTAACATTAGCTGTCATTAGCTGCATTAGGGTACTTGTTGGACATGGTGCAGGCTGCTGGTCACTTGTCGTATCGGCAGCGAGCCTGGCAAACCAGCGGCTGGAGTTGTTTTTCTGCCGTTGCAACTGCAACTTTAACATGCAGTGTTCAAACTGCAGTACTCCTGGAAATGGTTTGCAACATTTCTGTTGTAACTGCTTCAAATGTTGAAAAATGTTGCTTCAACAAAATCCTAGCATGAGTGCTGTGATTCAGTCAATCATTGTGGCTCTCCTCAACTGAGAAAAGTCATTTAATTGAGAAGGGCAGCATATCTGGAGTTTTCTCTCTTTTTTCAAAAGATTCTTAGTAGATCTTTAGACTCCCTCACTGAAGGATTCAAGAAGCGTTGCTTTAATGCACAATCCAAATCTCTGAAATACGCAGATAGTGAAAGGGGAGAGGAATGCAGCTTGTAATGAGCAGCCAGTCTGCAGGTTTGTCCCTGCTGCAGACATCTAGTGAGTCACGACTAACAACAGGAGCCCTTCACATGGTTTTGAGAGGATGCAAAAGTTGTTGAAAGTTAATTTAATCCCTTTGCAAACCCAGAACCTTGTAACAATTCTTACATTGACCCTATTGGTGCAAAACCAGGCCAATGGATATCAACTTTAGAACAACAGTGAATCAATGATGATCTCTAAAGCACAGATTCAGCTTTATTCATATTAGTCCAAACCTGAGAGAGAAACTTTGATAATTGGCTAGCATGCTCTTGTTGTAAAGGTAAGTGCACATGTACAAATGAAAGCAAAGAGGCTACATAGACGATATCTGTGCTTAATTACAAAGGGACAGTTAAACAATGTCTTCATTAATATTAATGAAAGTAGATATGAGACCCTCATTTCCTCTGGCAGGTAACCTGCTAGCTTTAATATCTACTCTGGATATTCTATCACCAGCCAATTAAAGTGACTAATGAACATCCTCACAATACCCACTGGTTTGCCAGTGAAAAGGGGATTGAGGGTAGGGCTTCAAAAGTGAAAGATTAAAATCATATTAAAGGCTTAATTACATTTGTGGCAAGTTGTTCCTTTCAAAAGCTGATTCCGTGTCATCTTTGGTGAGGTGTATTTTCCATATGGATCCAAATGATGATAAGTGGGCTGGATTGGAGTTGTCAGAGCTGGTTTTCATCAACCTGCTTACAGCATCCCGCAATCAATGCAGCCTAATTATGTTTCCAGACCATCCACTGCCAATAATAATAGGGAGCGATTAAGTAGGTAACAAAGACAAGATGGATGACTGAATGTTATAAAAGATAAATTGTGTTTGTGTCAGGAATATTCCACCACAATGTGACATTTTTGGTTATATTTTCTCCTTGGAAGAAACTGAGTGTGGAGAATTTAAATTAAAAAAAGGGCTAACAAACTATTTCTATCATGATTGTACTTCAAAATATTTAACTAGGTTAAATGCATAATAAAGTTTGCAATCTTTGTATGGAAGCTTAATTTGATCGGGTTGCTACTGAGATCTGCTGAGCCAGCACACTTTGAGATTAACTCGAACAGTGAAGTCGTTTGTATGCGTGAGCACAGTCCTGTCACAGCGTAATGAGTGCCTGCAGCAACAATAAGTAAAGTAATGGCTCATTTTCAAAATAAATCATAGATGCAGTTTAGAAAAAGTTACACTTTTAACTTCTAAATGTTTTTTTGTAATCATTTCTGAAGAAAGGAAAGAAGAATGCGTTATCCTGTAGCTTTATTCTTCATAACTGATGACTAATCACAACTCTGAGTACTAAAGTCTGACAAATGCACCATTTTGTTCCATATCAAAGCTGTTGGACTATTTTGGCTGTTTTAATGATGCTCATTGAAAAAAAAAAGTGAAAGACGTACAAACTGACTTTTCTTCATGCATCAACAAGGTCCCACTAAAATATCTCGGTAAGTGAACTGAAGCAAACTTTTTCACGTTTGACAAAGAATTAAGGTTGTTTGATATTGTTTGATTTCATCTTTTTTTTTTTTTTTTTACCCATATCCGACATTGTCCAACTCTTAATTTCCAATATTCGATATCAACTGATACCGATACAGCTGTGAGGTTGTATCTTATATTCTGAGAGATACGACTATATTCTGCTCTGAGATCAAAGATCCCCAAAATATCCTTAACTCAGACAGAGGAGTTCATTTTGGATATTTGGCTGCCAGATATCAGCAGGTATTAGCCAACATGTGGCCTACTATAATGTTTCTGACAACTTGGTGACTTAACCAACTTAAAACCAGACATATTATAAGAAGCTTCAAAGCAAGTCATTCTGTGGCAGCAGCAGCTGCACCGTGGTCACATGACCCTAAAAGGAATGCTGGGATATGAAGTTCTTCCAGAATAAGAGCGGCTTTTCTACATGCTGCATGCCAATGGGACAAGCTTTCACGAGATTTCATAACGAAACATTAGATTTTGTTAGTAAAAAAAATACTGGCCCAAAAACCTGATAGGATATTTTCCAATATCACATTTTAGAGGTAGAGTCCAGAAATAAAAACGACAGTTTTTAACAAAACAATAACTAACTGAAACTGTATTGTGTCTTTACAAAACTAACTAAAACTGTTGCAGAAACATCCTTAGTTTTAGTCTTTGTAAATTAATATAATACATAAGCCTTTTTGGTTGATTTGAAATCTATTTCTATTTAAATCTTTTTACTTTGCTCTGCTGGTTTTACTCCAAGTGACTTTCTGATGATTTTGAATGTCACACCAGACAAAAACCTATAATTTACTGAAAAGAAAACCCCAAAAACCTAACTAACACTGAAACTAAAAACAACTAAACTAAAACTAAACATTTTTCAAAAATAGAAACTAATAAAAACTAGCAAATCTGCTCAAAAAACTAAGTGACTGATTTGAAAAACAAAAAGTCAAAACTAAATAAAAACTGAAACTAATTAAAAATCCAAAACTATTGATCCCTACGAAGAATCCAAACATTTCTTCTCCAATTAGGATGATAATTGTAATTTTAAGTCAAATTAAAAAAATAAAAAAAATCCTGAGCATGTCCCTGAATGTGCATGCTTGTAAAGTTACTGTTGTGTTGTAGGTTTATTGCAAATATGTCTTATTTCTTGTATTTTGTCCCGCAGGTTGATGTTACCAATTTTATTTCAGTTTAAGTAGAATGAACAAACGAAGAAGTACTATTGCCTTGTAAGTAAGAAAGTAAATAACTTTTATTTGTATAGCACCTTTTAAGATAAAATCACAAAGTGCAAGTTTGAAAAAATAAGTTTTAAGCTGCCTCTTAAAGGTGTCATAACCTTGTGTTTTACATACACAATCCTTCTTAAATTATCTTCAAATGGCTTTTTAATTATAGTTGGTGGGACAAAAATGTAATGAGCTCATTTTAACCTCTTTTTATCCCCAACTTTTGTTTGTCGCGAGAATACGCACGAGAATTAGAGCTGTCTGTAAGCGCGTTCACGAGTCAAACGTCAAAGTCAAAACAAAGTTTTATCAGGACAGACCAAGTGAAAGAAATGATGTCCCAACAGAGAAAAATGTAATAAAAGCGTAATGGTGCGGTTGATAGAGAGGATCTGCGGAGTAAAAGGGCTGGACTCTGATGAATATAAGGAGCGGACGTCTGACGTGAAGTTAACCAAACAGCGTTAGCTTTTGTAGCTACATTAGCTTGTCCGTTCGTCAACCATCATTTACTGGTCTCTTACACAAAAGATAATAAGTTACACAAGCAGCAACACTTACTGACTGCACATCCTCACTGATAAATATAATCCACTGCTCCCTGGTAAAGCTGTCCCTCCTGTCAAAGCACTGAAAACTGCTGAATTTCTGCCGAAGCAACTCAACACAGCAACCCCCCCCTCCCTCCTCCTCCTCCTTGTTGTCGTCCTCCTCTCTGACAGAACTGTGGTCATAATGTTACTCCGCGGCAGGTAATCAGCTGCTTTCAGGTGGTGCTAAAGAGGCTAGCTTAGCAGCTAGCAGCCTCTCTAGTTCACGTCATCCGGAGAAAGAAATTCAAACCGCGTACTGTGGAGAGCGCGCTTGTGACCAATTCTGGTGAGAAGAGAGAGCACGCACTCAAAAATGAAGTCACTTTTACTCTCTGGACTTTCTGGTACGTTTTAACTGAGGTCCTTTTCCAATACACATGTTTTAACCTGAAAAAGTGGGATTTCCAGGTGATGACTCCTTTAAAAGAACTCACAGTCCACAGATCTCAGCACAAGAGGAAGGGAATTCCAGAGTGTAGGAGCCACAGCTGCAAACACTGTCACCTTTGGTTTTTAAGCGTGTACGTTGCACTACTTGCAGATCCTGTTGACATGACCTCAGTGATCTACTTGGGACATATGATTCCAAAAGTTCATTCAAGTAAACTGGGACTTGAACATGCAGAGCTCTGTGAATTAAAACCAGAATTTTGTAATGGACTCTGTGGTGAATGCAGCCAGTGGAGCTGCACTAACAATGAAGTAGCATGTGCATATTTTGGAGATTTGGTTAAGAGCCTTGCAGCAGTGTTCTGTACAACTTGAAGACATTGTGAGTGCCTTCTGAGTTCAGAGTTAACTCTCCGTCAGTTATTGGGGGTTTCTATGCACTCAGCCGTGTGCACCCCTGATACGCACTGCTGCAGAACAGCTGAGAAAAGCTAGCCTGGTACACCAGCCTGACTAACCCCATGTATGAGATACACAGCAAGTCAGTCTGGGTTCCCTCCGCTGGAGACTGATTTCCAATGCAAGACGAGAGGCGGGACTAACAGAAGGAAAGTGAACCGGAGAGAACCAATCAGAGGTGACTGTAGTTGGCGTGGTTCGGCACTCTGTTGCTATGGCGACGCCGGAAGTCAGCGTTTACAGTTGCTTTTCTCTCTCTATTTAATGTAATTTTCTTGTGTATATATGAACATAGAATGTTTGGTTTTATTATTATAAATATTCTGTTACATGTCAGCATTGTTTATTGCTGAACTACTAATATGAGAAAGCGTTTGTGTCGCACGTCATGTGAATATGACCCGGAAGCTGTTAGTTAATGCTGCGTTCCATTTGAACTCGGAAGTCGGAAATTCCCAGTTCCGAGTAGGAAGTTTCAACTGGAACGCCCCCCTGAAGTCGGATTTCCCACTAGGAAAGTCGGAGAACTTTCACAGCTCCGAGTTCAGATTTAAAGATGGCTGCGCCCTGTGTTAGCAGTTTTAGAAGCTCCTGTAATGCTACATTTATTTACACTTCTCTCTAATATCTTGTTGCATAGATCAGTCGTACAAGTTGTATTGGTTTATACAGATGTAGGGGGAAGCTGCTGTAGTGTAGTTTACATTTTTCATGTGGTATATGTGAACTACAACGCCAGCTGTGCCAACAACGGCTAATAACAATAGCCTTAGCAAACGCGTTGTTTTGCTAGGCTGCTAACTGGTTTTCCGACCAGTGAGCTGGAACACAAGTTGGTCGGGTGTGACGTCACCCCGCAGTTCCCACTTCCCAGTTCCGAGGAAAATGGAACGCAGCATAAGCACCTAAACAGAGCAGAAACAGCAGTGGAGACGTCGGAGAAGTTTTACGTTTTTGTTAATTCTACTGCTGCGTTGTGATTGGTCCGGTCCACCGTAGTGGGAATTACTTCCCAATGGAGGGAGCCCAGACTGACTTGCCGTGTATCTCATACATGGCGTTAGTCAGGCTGATGTACCAGGCTAGAGAAAAGCAGCTCGCTACCTAGACATTATCAAACTGCAATCCACGAAACTCAGACAATAGTTCTCATTCGTTCGTTCATTCTACTTAAAGTATTGGTGAAAATCAAGGAGTTTTGCTGCAGATAATGTCTTTTATAGAGGCTGCCCCGTCTCTCCCATTTGGATGTACGCCAAAGGGCGACTCAATGTAATATCTTCTGAAGTAGTCAAAGTGATACAGAAATTTTACCAGTGAGTAAATGCATGTACAAACTTCTATAGAAATAAGGTCCAGGTTGAAAAAAAAAGAAAGTTATCCTTCAAGGAACTAAACAGGAAACATACAAAACTCAGACAGCTCAAGACTGACTGACAACAGTGGTGACAATGAAGCTCAGCCAGTAAAACTAGACATGAAAGACAACAACAGAAAGAACAATGAACAAAGGAAACCAGGGAGTATTCCTACTGAGAGAGCTAATTATTAAATGGGGAGCAGGTGTTATCAGAAATAGAGGACCAAGTGTGACAGGGGAGCAGGAAGTAACCAAGAAACTAGAATACAGAAAAGCATCCATCTATCAGTCTCACTTATGATAATGCAGGATTGACAGAGCCTATTACTGTAGTTAGTGGCGGCGAGAGGAAGGGTACATCCCAGACAGATTGCCAGATCATCACAGAGAGGCAAGCATCCACTCCCAGACACACACTCACTCCTATGGAGAATTTAGAAATACCAATAAATCTAAATATGCATGTTTTTGGACTTGAGGAGGAAGCTGGATTGTCTTGGGAGAAACCAGACATGTATGAGGTTCAAACCAGGAGACTTCTAACTGTGTGATGACAGTGCCACCATCTCATCACTGTGCAGCCCTCAGGAAAGATCCAAGCTAATATGATAAAAGGTAAAGGAAAAAAACATAAACCATGGTATGGTCAACCAATTTACAGAGTGAAGGCTGTGTGGGAACAAATTTTTAGGAACATAAGATATTTTGGTAACACTTTACAATAAGGGTCCCTTAATCAATGTTATCTAGTGCATTATTAAGCATCAATTAACTTTTGTATTCAATATGAACACTCATTATTAACTATAATATAAATGTTACTTAGCATATTGTGTAATGCATTAATTAACAGTGAATTAATGCTTACTAATCAACTTTACGGTAATGCTTATGAGGCTGATAAGCATAAATATAGTGTTGCCAAAGGGATAAATGTTTACACTTTACAAAAAAAGGTCCAAAAGCATTTAGTGATAGCTAACTATGGTTAAGTACTGCTTACGAGGCACTCACATTTATTAAGGGCTATTAGAACTGGCTACTAATGTAAAGTAATATATTAGTAAGGACTCTCATTGCAAGGTGTTACTGTACTTTTTCTTTTAAAGCTTTTCATGCTTTGTTCTATTTAGCATTTTTACATTAGCATCCCAGTAGTTGCTAGCTTAGCATGCTAACATTTGCTAGGATGGCAGGCAAAGTTCTACTTATCGGCATACTGGTTTTCGTCATTGCAAACTCGTGGGATTTCTCTTACATTCAGCCTCAGCTCATTCCTCCCTTTATAAAGTAATAAAGACTAG
This sequence comes from Atherinomorus stipes, assembly GCA_023101725.1. Classification (NCBI taxonomy): domain Eukaryota; kingdom Metazoa; phylum Chordata; class Actinopteri; order Atheriniformes; family Atherinidae; genus Atherinomorus; species Atherinomorus stipes. Next base: position 267,812 of record JALJCO010013258.1, read on the forward strand.
ATAAGTGCTTAACAATGAGGAAAAAGTATAGTCTTTGTTTTCTCTCGTTGCAGTATTCATATTTTCAACCATTAAAACAACGCTGACTCAATACTTCATCAAAGTATCAAATTTGCATTTTAATTCAGTTCGATAATGTGAAAATGTACCTCAAGCCTTAGTAACAAAGAAAAATACTGTTTGAGAGAGATAACATGCTGCATTTGAAGCTTATTTGCAAGTTGTCTTTAATTCACAGCACGTGTTGTGGTCTGTGAATCAATGTGAGAGCTATTATAAAGCGAGGAACACCCTGAGGCAATTGGCATGTGTAGATAGGAGGCTAATATTACTAACGTTTTCATCCTGCATTGCAGTAGTAGGATGCAGGCTATGTTTCCACAGCTTAAGAACATACGGGGAGTGATCAAGGTGAACATGAGGATCATTGTGTTAATGAGAGGGAAAGAGGGAAAGATGAAAGATGAAGGAGCTAGACTCTGCAAAGAATGAGGAGGAATGCCTGAGCTAAGAAGCAGAATGAAAAGAGGGTAAGATAAAAATGGGAAATATTATATGTTTCTGCAGCGCTTGGTTAGATTTAAAGAGAAGCTGATAAAAAGATACATAGAAATTGGAAACTGACTCAATAGGAGGCTGTTCTGTTGCAGGGAATACATGAAAATCTAGAAGACAGAGAACAACAGATTTTTAAAGAAAGTGACAAGACACCAAACTGTCTGCATTTATTGTTTGATAAGCAAAACCTGATTATTTCCCCCATCTTCTCTGCGGATTGGGATTGCTATTGCAGTGTGAAAATCTATCTGCAGCCTCCCTCTGAATCTCTTCTTCTCTCCTTCCATTATCCACAAGTGTCATTTGTCTCAAATCATTTGTCTTGTTATATCCAAAGTCATTGTCCTTGAATTAAATAACATCAAGGCATTTTCACACAAAAGACCTAAGGAGGCCATCAAGCTGAATGACAGCCTTCTCAAAAACTTTTTGATATATGTTACCTTGATTCATAAAGTGTATTCATCTGCAACACCATTGTTTCCCAAATATCGCTGAACACAAGAAACAATCAGTGGCATCATGAAATATTGATGAGGAGATGGGCAGGTAGCAAGTTTCCACACAGAATGATGCTCAAAATGTCCTTCACTGAGGCCATGCTCAGCGGGAAATGTTCCAGGCAAATAAAAGAACTTTTGAATAACTTATTGTGGGTTAAATACCTGGTTCATATTAACCTTCTGGTGAAGCTTTGCACAACAGGGCAGAGATTGTTAATTTGTGACTTTCTAATAAAACTGATTAACAATCTCTGTCTTAAAAAGCTTTTTGGAAAGAGGCCCAGGACCAGTCAGAAGCTAACTTCCCTTATTGGGAGGGTCTATTTTATTAACACTGAAGCCAAGAAAGAAAGAGATGCAGTTATTTGTACAATATTCTCAAACATCTTTATTTATAACTATGTATTCACTCGTGTTTATAAGAACTGATCAATGAAATAACATGACTTGGACATAGTGAGAGTCAAACAGGTAAAGTGAAGGATAAGTATGTCAGACTGACCGTTGTCAGTATAGGGATTTGTTAATCTATAACATTCATTAACATCCATTTGGTATTCTTTAAAGTAAAAACTACCTTTGTCCAGATGGTATTATGCATTTTAAAAGAGTCTTCACATCTTTAAATGAATAAATGACATGCTTGTGACGATATTGGCAGAAGGTGGGCTTGGACAGGACATCCTGGTCTCTAGGGGACTTGGGACAGAGGCAGTGAGGTGGGTGTTGTTGACCCATAGTGGGTGGCTCAGTCCTTCTGGGTGTTAGGCGGGATCCCTGCTGTGGGGGTGCATGGTATATCAGGCTAAAGGTACGCTGGGTCCAACACTTGACCATGCTTGGGTGGCCATTAATCGTGCCTGGCAGGGCCAGCAGGCCTTCATCACTGGCCCCTTGGGGTCTGTGCTCTATAGCTGTGGGGACTCTGGCTGAGCCCTCTGGTACTATCTTCTAGGTGGGTCATCCCTGCTATGGGCTGCCTGGGTTCTACACTGTGGCTGCTGGTTGTCTTGTCTTGGAGCGCTCTTGTCTTAATGTACATAGAATTATATCTCTGTTTCAATCATGGTGTGGGCATTGGCGTGGTTGTTAGAAAATACATTCACTGGAGGGCAGTGTAGAGTTTTGGAGCAACAGTAAACATGGTGACAGTGAAGATCACACTTTCAGAATGGCCCTGTCCCAATACCTGCACTTACACCCTTGCGCCCAGAATGCACGCTCGCATTGAGGGATTCAAATGCGTAGTGTGTCCCATTTCTCCAGGGTTGCTCCAAGTCTGCCATGCCCCCTCTGCGCCCAATCCACACTTCAGCATATTGCCCACAATTCATTGTTGCATGTGGTGTTTTGAACCATAAAGACGGAACATGGCCATGTTTGGTGAATGAGCTCCTGCCTGTGGTGAAAAAAAAAAAAAAAAGCCATTTCAGATGTAAATATTGAAATATCTTTTACTATGCTGTAGGTAAAATAATTACTGAAGTTTGCCCTGTTACTTCGAAATATGCTTTGAATATTAACATTCAAAGCATAATAATGAAAGTTATCAGCTATAATTTTTTTTATTTAAACTTTATTTACAAAGGTAAGTCCCATTGAGACGCATCATCTTTAACAAACCTGTTATAGAACAACCTGTTTACCTGACATACATGTTTTTATGGACATGTGGACATTTATGGACATTAACAATAACAGTCACAGAGCAGACCATTTAAGCATTATTTAGTTTAGAATGTAACTGTTATTTAACCCTGTACTGGTGAAATTATACAGCCACCTTACATAAATGAGTTCAGTAATACATTTATGTAGCTATTAATTAAACACGTGTGGATTTCATATCATATATTTTACAAGAACAGATGAAATAAACTTTATTCTGTGTAGGTCTGAAAATGACGTCTCTTCACTAGGAACAGATGTGTGGCTGAGTTTGGAAGCAAAGACATAATATAATGTTGTTGTGCAAGATGATGGAGGAACCATCACTGTCCCAATTCTGCCTTTTTCCCACACTTGCAACCTGCACACTCCAACCCTTAGGCCCTGTCCCAATACCCTAAACCCTAAACCCCTGTATGAAGTGTGCATTTGGCAGAAGTGCACATTAAAGGTTCAAGTGTGCAGGTTGCAAGTGCGGGCAAAAGGCAGAGTTGGGACAGTGATGGTTCCTCCATCATCTTGCACCACATCATTTCATGTCATTGCTTCCAAACTTATCTACATATCTGTTCTTGATGAAGAGACATCATTTTCAGACCTACACAGAAAAAAGTTTATTTAATCTGTTCTTGTAAAATATATGTTATGAAATCCACACGAGACTTATTGTTAGCATAGAATGTCCATAAATGTCCACATGTTCATAAAAACATGTATGTCAGGTAAACAGGTCTCTGTTAAAGACGCAATGGGACTTACCTATGTAAATAAAGTTTTAATAAAAATTAATTTAGCTACTTTTATCGGTAAACTGATAACTTTCATTATTCAAATGCTTTGAATTTTAATATTCAACGTATATTTCGAAGTAACAGAGCAAACTCCAGTAATTATTTCACGTACAGCAAAAGATTAAATATTTCAAAATTTACATTTGAAATAGCATTTTTTTCACCACAGGCAGGAACTCATTCACCAAAAATGGCCGGCCATGTTCCGTCTTTATGGTTCAAAACGTTACACCCAGCAATGAATTATGGGCAATATGTTTCATTAACATCCATGCGGACTTCACCGAAGCGTGGATTCAGGGCGCAAAGGTGGTGTGGCGGGCTTCTGTCCCGGAGAATTGAGACACACTATACACTTGAACCCCTCAACAGGAGCGCGCATTCGATAGGGCGTAAGGGTGGAAGTGCAGGTATTGGGACAGGGCCTTAATTGTGTTGCAGTTTTTCTTCATTGTTGCTTTCACTGGCACGTCACCTAAACCATGCAACACTGCCCTCATGGTTTCTCGTGATACTGCTCCAGTTGCCATGCCGTCATCCTACAGTACTGCAAGACAAAAGTCACCATCTGCATGCATATTCATATAACTGCAGCTTACCTTTTTCTGTTTTCATCTGTTAATGCCCTCATTTTTTCCCCTTTTAGGCTTCTAAATTTACAGAATATTTTGATCTGGTTACTTGTTGGTACACATGCCAAAGTTTGGGGTTTTCCATCCAAGTCTGGCTCTCTGCCGCAGTGGGGATGGTAGCAGGTTATGCAATAGCTTGCGGGCAGAACTGGTTATTATACGGGGAGTGCCACAACACTTGTTAACCTATAGTTCCTCATTTAGCCTCAGGGATCTCCCAGTCTCACATGCGATCAAACAATACCAAATAGGGAGCATGATCTTACATGCTACTGCTGTTCTCCACTCACATAAACAGCAAAAATGGCTTCAACAAGTCCTTGTTTCTTCCTGTGAGTAGTAAAGTTGTTTTATCCACCTGGTTCAGTGGTGAATTGTCAGGTTTAAGGACTGAATGTCATTCAGCATCACTGGGGGAGGAGTGGAGGGATCAAAGGTGATGAGAGGTTGGAGGCAACAGAGCGAAATCATCTGTTAATTGAATGCCGGTTTGGATCACACAGATGACTGAGCTTGAGATTATGATGGAGCAAGTTCATGTTTTTTAATCACAGGCTTTCCTGTTTTACTGAGAGAATTGGAAAAACAAGTCAACGAATCAGTTTAACTTTCCTTTTTCATGCATGTGCCAAAAAAGAAATGTATATGTCTCTACGAAAAGACATTGATGGCCTTGGATTCATTGAACTGACAAACTGATCACTGGTGCTGGCTGTTTATCCTGTCTGGTAGGAAATCAATACGGACAGAATGGGCAGAATAAAAAAAAGACACACCACCTCAGGATATTCAATACATGTTTTTTTGTTTTGTTTTATTACCGAAATGTATAAAGCTAATTACTTTTATTGGCATATAAACAAAAAAAAAAAATAACACAAACACAATGAACACATTCTTTAATGAACACAACTAAGACTTTAATTTTCTGGAAAAATGGTGCATTGCATTGTGTACAAGTCTTTAATACTTAGCCTTACTGTAAAAATAAAAATAAAAATCTTCAAAATTTTACTATTTTGCATGGAAATTATCAAAATATCATTTCAAACTGACAGAATGAATAATCAAGCCATTGTAGAGGTTTCTAATATGTCCTCTTTAGCTTAGTAAAATGCGCAAGATAAATTTTTCCTTTCTGGGAATGTTCACATAGTGATCTAAGTTGGTCATTTAGTATATTTAATCAAATAAATGCAGAGCATTTAATTACTAAATACACTTCAGGTACAGGGCCTCTGATTTGTGATGTTGGGACATGATGTTTTTTCAACAATGACTTATTTCTGTCCCTCAAAACACGAACTGTTTAAATGTGAGACAAACAGCTGCAAATTGGTGAGGGGATTCCTGTAATCAGTGGGTGGGAAACTTACTAACATTATCCATTCTCAGTGCTGAAATGAAGTCGTAATCCATCAGAAAAAAATGGATTTCCCCACACAGAAGCATGGGGGAGCGGAGATCCATGCATCAAACAAAATTATGAACATATGTGGAAATAAGTGTTAACTTACAGCATTAAGGCTGCACAAAGCGAAATCCCTTCTGAACTTAATTTGATAAAATAAAACCTTTGTTCTTATCTGTTGTAGTGAAATATGTTCATGCATATTACAGGCAACAGCATAACAGAAGGTTGAATGAGTTGCGAGATATTAATAAGGAACTCTGACTTATTCCAGTACCAGTCCTCCATTCTCAGCCTGTATTGAGGGCGCAGCCTTTATTTTTTCATGTTGACCCCGCCCCTGGCTTTTATATTGTTAGTATAATGAAAATCCGATAAAAAAAAAAAAAAAAAATTAAGAAAAATTTAACAAAATTTTATAAAAAAAACTTTGTGTTGCTTTAGGAGCAGACAATGATTTACATGCTTGGTTCTAAATTAAATGTATGACATTGTTGTGCATACCTTTTGGGTGACTTTTGGTTACCTGTAGTCCCATAGGACTTGATTGTCAGTAATGTGTTAAATTATGCTATGGTACTGTCAATACATGAAAGACAATCCATATACGCAGTACGCATACAGTCGTTGACATTAATATTTTTTTTAAGTAAGGTAAAAGACAAACATATCTCCCTGAAGACCATTAATATGTGTAAACATTTATAAAATGATTATATCTTTTGCTTTTCTGATGATATGTAAGCAAACCATCAAACTCTGCTTGGCTCCTCCATCATCATCTTCTCACTATTATCATCCGCACCCCTCTTTGGCTGCCTCTGCCCTCTGACGATGACACAGTTGCACAACGTGAGCGCTGGCTTATGGGGACGAATCTGTCGCAGGTCTTTGGATGGCGTAGTCATGTCGTTGGGATGCTTATTGTTATTGGAAGAGACATGAAATTAAAACGTGTACTAAAACATTCAATGACAAGATTACAAAATTATACGAGGGATGTGCTTCAGCTTTGTCTTATTAAATAATACTGAAAATAATCTTATGAAAAAGTTTTAGGTCACTCACCCGACATAATGAGATGAAAATGTATAGTGGGATGCAAAACAGTGGAAGGACAAGAAGTAGAGCACCCAGTGCAGTGGCCCAGAATCCATAGTGATATTCGTTTAACCTGATAGGGGCTATTTGTGCCAGGTGACACATCAGCGTAAACTAGAGGGTTGGGAAATGGAAAAGTTAGAAAACAGGTGCAGTGCAGCAGTTATAGAGACAAAGAAGATGTATAATTTGCTTTAGGACATTCTGCATCTGTTTGAATCATCAAACTTGTTTGTACGTTCTTAGAAATAAATGATTTATTATGTTTTCACAGTGAAATATACCAGCAGAGGCAGTGGTATACTTCTTAAAATAGTCAATAAGGAGGATACGCCACTGAAGATACACATCAGTGTCACATTTTTTGCATTACCTTACACTATACACTTCAATTGTCTTCATTGGAATTTCTTCATTGATCTATAACATCCTGCAAATCGAAGACATGGTACAGGGGTAGCTTTGTGAAGAATTTACACCCTCACTGGGTGAAGCTAGCTGCCTTCATAGCAGTGTAGCTGGAAAAATTTGTACCATCGGTTCTTGAAAAGCTCCATTTTGGTCACTCATTCAAAATAGAGGCATCTGGCATTAAAGACTAGCTAGTTAGCATGCAAAGATGGTTGGTGGAGCTTTTTTGTTTGTTTGTTTTGTTTCCTGCTGCAACAGAAGTTAAAGTTTTAAAAGAGTGAAACAGTGAACCAAAAACATGAAAGGCCAGAACACTCTGCCTCCACATAACATGCATAAAAACATCTACAGTAGTCATGTTATATTCTGTTATATCTCTTCGATGCACCATTGCATTTAATTTATCAACCTTTTTTCAAAACTCAACACTCTTGAAAAACAGATTTTCAACTAAATATGAATGTACGTCCTGGCTTCTGCAGCACAAAGATCCTCTTTATTGGTGCATTTAATGTTTATTCGTAAGCAATACCAGTTTTCAATCTTAAAATTCCTGCTTTTGACTTATTTTGATGACATGCTGACATTCATTGTGCACATTCCTGGGGCCATCATCGCCCTGCAGCATCCCAAGTCTGAGAAACAACACTCCACATCTATTCCAGCCCAGAGTATAAAGTGACAGCTTTGTTGTGCTTTACAGCACAGCATCACATGCACACCATAGCTAATGCAGCAAAGAATCCCCAAGAGAATATTACTGGATGAAGACGGGTGTGTGTGTGGGTGTGTGTGTGTGTGACAGAGTAAGAAATAAGACAAGAGTCAACATCTGACTGACTTTTACTGGCTGGAAAGCCTAGAGACGAGACAGGATGCAAGACCGATGCTAAATTAGCCTTCGTTTGGGACGACAAAGTGCAACAATCTTCAAAAGTTTGGATACTTTGGATGTTTTTGATTTCCTGCAGATGTGACAAATCAAATAAATTTGTAAACTGAATGAAAAAAAAAAAGTCTACTGAGGCTGAGAAATAACCAGAAACAATTTTTACTCATGGCTCACTGTGGCAAAAGTTTGAATTCATGTCAAACATTTCGTTATATAACACATATAATTTTAATAATGTAAAAGTGTTTTCTAGTTTGTGGAAAATCCGACTATATTGTACAACTTCGCCCCCTGTTGACAAAAACTGGTACCGTAACTGTGTTGTCCCATCGTGACTAAGATATGGGCGTATCTAGCAAGTTTAGGTTGATTCAGTCAGAAAATAAGTAATACATGGTAGCCTACAAGGTATGCTGGTGATTCTGCTGCTTTTAAGACACAAAATCACGAATCAGAACAAAAAACAAAGAAAAATAAACTTGTCATTAAAAACTTTGCTACGGCGTATTATTTGTGTGGTCAGATGTGGATTGCATCGTGATGCCTTCCATTTATGCTAGCAGCTGCACTTCACGCAAGTCATACAACTCATTGCAGTAATGCACCGTCAGTGTCCTCTGTCCTAGAGCCAAAAGTATGAGCATGAGAACGCCATTATAAATGTATTTCACACTGATACACCCCCCAAATGTGCCCTCAGTCTGAATTAATGCTGTAGAGAAATGAAATACTCAGCAAAGATGAAAGGCCAGGAAAGTTTAGGAACAAGAAATGGCAAGTGATATGAATTCAGAAATAATTTAAGGTGAAATTTATGAATATAAATGGCAGCATTAGGGACGGTAAAGCAGGGAGTTGGTTTGAAAGAAAAAGTGTAGCCCCGGTGTGAAGACTCACCCCACAGATGAGCGGGGTGATGAACAACCAGCAGTACTTCAGCCAAGGGAATGGAGCGTACCCGATCATGTCCTCAATGTTGTCATAGAAACGGTCAGCACCTGCGAGGATGGGAAGTGTTTTCAATCACATGGGGAATGTCTGCAAACCAATCAAGTTTCAGGATACAGTTTTGGGCACAAAAGCACCAACAAGGAAATGAAAAAATCAAATTCACACATACCAGGTATAAAAACACTAAACAAAAATGAGGAGAGAATGATGATAGATACAAAAAAGAAGAAACTTATTGGAGACTGCGTGGAACATCATCTACAGACTGGTTTCTGCAAATGCTGAAGAAGCTGATCGATAAATGCCCCAGTAATCAACCCTGAAACTATTTGTACACCTTTATGGGGGAGAAAAGTGAGTCAGAGAGCAAACAAACTGACCAATATTATACAGTAATTTGCAGTTTCCACAAAAATTTGGTAATGGAACTGCACTTCTCAGTCAAAGATGTTTAATGTGTAAGCATGCCGTTCAGATTAATGGAAGCATTCTAGAGGTTAATGCAATCCATGTGCAAGGGATGCACAGCTTTAGATTCATTACAGAAAATACAGGCCTGAATCAATTCTATACAGATGCTCTGAGAACTGAGAGGTGCTGGAAAAATGATACAACTCTCCACCCACATGATCTCATTAAGCCGGCGATGCTGCCGATAATGAAGGTGTAGGAAGTGGCAAGAAGCTCAAAAGCTCCTTCATGCAAAATGACGCTGGAAAAGAGAGGGGAGAGGAGAGTTTCTTATGTATAGTCTGAGATACAGAGAGAAACACAGCAGTAATGTGTGACTGAAAATTCAGAAAAGAAAAATATGCAGAATCTTTGGGTATTTTTAGGCACTTCTTCTGTTTTAGTGTGAAGCTGAAACGGCCGGACTGGCAGACCGGCAGATGGAGCACTCATCAATCCCACCAGACAACCTCTCTGCAAACGTCAGCTCTTATTTTACGACGATTATTTAGGACCAGAATACAACACCATCTTAAAACTGCAATTACTTTAATAACCAAGTGAAAAATGCTTTATCAATAATTGACAAGTAAAGGAAATAACATTGGCTATCCTGTCTCAAATCCACCTATCAAAATGCGTTATCAGGTGGCAAATGAGCATTCAAATTGGCAAGAGTAAGAACCATAGTGATTTAAGAAAGTTCTGCCTCCACTTTTTCTTAAATGATTTAATTTAACAAGTTTAAACTTACACCTTTGATTCCCACAGGGTTTTATCTTTTCATTAGACATTAGCTTCTAAGAGTAAAGCTTATAAAGACAACGATAGAATGATTAAACTAAAGGAAAAAAATGCAGAATCTCCTTTTTGAAGCTACTGTTAAGATAACAAGAACTACATGCCCCATCCATTTAAGATTATCAAAGGGAACTTCTTTTGTGCTAATTTACTAAAATATACTTCAATGTACTGTATGCATCTTATCATACCTAAAAGAGAAAAAGCCTTTGAGAGAAGGTAAAGCAGTAGCAAATGCAAAGACCTTAATTATCTAGTTCTGCATGACCTTAAAGATAAAACTCTCTTTCTAGAAATGTTCTTTCATAGAGCTTTTCATTAATTTAATTAGCATTTTATGCTTAAGTCTTTTAGTATTTGCTCTGACTGTTATTATTTTTATATCTCAGTGCCATTATAATTTGTTTTCTAATTGAATCTCCATAATGTTTTGCTGTTTTGTAAAGGACTTTTGGTATGCACTTGAAATGCTTAGAAAGTGCTTTATAAATACAGCTGTGCTTGGTTGAGCTGAGCTGCTTATTGTTGCATGCAGAGGAAGGGAAGCATCATCCAATGTGGTCAGAACAGCCAGCCACTAACCATAAATCCAGGCGACAACAACCGTCTCTACCAAGGAGATGAACAGGAGGTTGATTCCACTGGGACCATAGGAATCCACTAGCTGGAAGAGGTATAGCCCTCCCTGAAACATCGAACACAGGCAAAATTCAAAAGCAAAAAACAACATGCAGGTAGCTGTTAGAAGGGAAAGAATGAAGTGTTAAATTACAGCAGCTGATCCAGCTTACTTCAGAAACAAACAGCAGCCCGAACAGGTAGCAAAAAATAGCGATGGCCAGGACCAGTATCTCTCTGCCGTATGGCCTCCTCAGACGACGGGGGAACAGGTCTGTGATGGCTGTAGCCAGGCTCTCTACACACACAAACTGAGGTCCAAGTTGAAAGTTATATAGAAATCACAACATATTGATCAGACACTGTGTAGTGTGTAATACACTCTCAATTAATACCTGACTGTCAAGACCGAGGAAGAGGACCATGAGGAAGAAAAGCACGGCCCAGAAGGATGAGCCTGGAAGCAGCGACAAAGCTCTGGGATAGGCTATAAAGGCAAGACCAGGACCTGTTGAAAACATTTGAATGCATCTTTTAACCCAAATGCTGGAGCTGTGAGATGTTATCTTCAAGCCCTGTGATTATCTATAAACTATAGAAATACTGTGCATGAATATGTGAAAAGAAGGCTGCAGAAGCTCAGCATAACCAACAGTATTTAAACACAAGGTGCCATCTTGTGGGCATTTTTGATTATTGTCAGCATGAATGTCCAGAGCAAACAAAAGAAGCACAAATGTTTAAATATATTTACTCTAAAGATGAGTGTAAATGCAGAAATAAAATGCAAAATGTGGAAGAGGTGCAATCAACTCACCACTGGCAGAGATTTCTTCAACAGGAATGTCAAGGTCATTAGCCATGAATCCCAGTACTGAAAAGACCACAAAGCCAGCAAAGATGCTGGTGGCGCTATTCAGGCAGCACAGCGCTACGCAGTCCCTGCAACAGAATGAGAAATAGTAACCAGCGGAGTCTTAGTAGGAACCAACAAGAAAGTGATGATGTTCAGGCCTGATGAGGCCGACCTGTAACAGTTGTTGTTGTATTTGTTATAGCTTCCCAGAGCTGTCAGGACCCCCTGACAGACGGCGTAGGAGAAGAACACCTGAGTCCCTGCGTCAACCCAAACCTGCAGAGGATGGGGGGAGAGGGGGGTGACTTTAAAAGCATCATGCAGATACATCGGTGTGGTTTTTTTCATATGCAGTGGTGGAGTAAAGACTTTTATACATGGAGGCTCCAGAGGGTGGGCAAGACTTTACCAAGGGGTCACACACTCTTTATACACTGCTGCGAGAACTGTGGTTGCAGAGACTTGATAAATAAAATATCTTTACATTAATAATCTGGATCACCAAATGGTTCAGAGGTCAAACAGGTCCATAGAGAGGTGGGTTGGTTGTGCAGTTTGTGGAGCTTAAATGTCTTAGCAGGGGGGCTAATAGCTTTTCTAATTTCTGCACTTGCTGCAGCCGAATTTGTGATGTATGGCAGGAAATCAGATGAAAAAAGGTAGAGAATTCAGTCTATCTCCAAAATAAAAACGTCTTTCCAAACAAACAGCTGGACCAAGCAATGATATGATGGTGGATCTGCATGCAAGCAGGAGATGAAGACACATTGTGAAGGAAATGGGGGAGCCAGGGTGTGTCACATGCATTCACATGTGCACCAACAGTTTGAGTATAATATGATTTCATGAGTTATCTGATTATTGGGATGCATGTAGAGGAGGTGAAGGAAGAATACACGCCACACATGAGAAACAAGAGGGATTGGGGTGTCAATATATCGAAGCACATGCCTTGTGGACTTTGTAGCGCGTGCTTTGGGTCCGGTGGAAATGCATAGGCGCCCGATCGGATACGAAATTCGAAAGTGCAAAAATCTGTTCTATTCGTATCCGGTGGGTAGCGCCGCGGGCCTAACTGTCTTGTGTCTGACTTCAATGACTATAGGTAGGCGTAGGCCTACTGCTGTCAGGGCTGCTGCCATTGTGGCACGGGCCTGTTTCATCCATCTCTTAATTTTTTTTTTTTTTTTTTTTAATATCTCTTGATCTACTCATTCTAACTATCTTCCAACACAAAATCAGACTGGTTTCAGGCTATTTTTTCTGTGCCACTCTGACCAGCTTCCCTAGCATCGCCCATCATGGCCCATGCTCTTATGTCGTTCTTTACAAATATGTGCATGTGTGTGTCCGTGTTTAGTTCTACGAGTCGTAGGCGGGTTTGTTGACACAATCGTCTGTTTGCAGACTCCAGTCTTCAGAGCATCTGGTTATCATTAGAGGCACCACAGCTCTGTCTTACCCATGAAACTATAGATTTGGCAAGTTTCCAAAGCATTGTACAGGCCCTTTCTCTGGCCCCATGGAGCGTTTCACTTTTTCCCTGCCTCGGGTTAAAGTTACTGCTGGAATCTGTGGCAATCTTCACAGCTTCCACTGGACAAAGAGGAAACTGTCATGGCCTTAGAAGCAGTTTTGAAGTCCTCTCAGCTGCCCTTTATACAGATTCACACAAGCACTCTTACACATTGATAAAAGGAAGCAGAGTGAGACAATAAACAGACCCTAGACGAAGGCCAGAACTCAATCACCATTTCCTCTGCAGTTCAAGCCAAAGCAGATACTTGGATGGTGAAGCAAGACTCAAAAGCCGTATCCATTTTTAAGAGCATCTGGCATTGAATAAATGTGCTCTGTCACACATAACGGTTTTCACCTGCTTTCTCCCCTGGGTTTTCCCACAATCACCAGATTCCCACAGTGGATCAGAGCCGAGCAAGTGTCTGTTTTCCTCTAGGAATAGCTGCATTTTATCATATCCAAGACAAAGATTAGAAACAGAATAGGGGCAGAATGAGCATCAATCACAGGTATATTCTTCCAAAACTACCAACATCTCCAGTGCCAACACAAAGTTAATGTAAACCTTTGTTTTAGGTATTTGGTGCGATCACTTTGATCAGCAAAGTTTGTAACAAAACATTTCCAGTAACTGTTGAGCAGTCCTGCACAATACCCTGGAATGATTTCAGCCCATTTCTCTGTAGGGAGCAGCTGCAGTTGTTTTTAATCCCAAAAACAGCAACTTTACTCTTTTTCTACCAGTTTTTTGTAAGAACATGTGGCTTGCAGGTTATTGTTTTGCTGCAGGATCAACTTTCTGATTTTTTTTTTTTTTAGTTCACAGACACATGTAATCTAAATCTGTGGTTTATTAACAACGACAAGCCAGCCAGGCCCAAACCATGATACTACCAAAACCATGTTTCACATATGCAGCAATGTTCTCATGAAGGAGTGCAATGATTCCATTTTTTAAAAAGTACATGCTCTGATTTAGAGCCAAAATGTTTGATCATGGTCTCATTCTGCCACAAAACATTTTCCCAACTTCTGTCTTTTCTACGTGTCTACATGGAGAGCAAAAAATGCAAAAAATATCATAATTATTGCTCAGTGTTTCCCTATTAGCCTGCTGTAAACCTATTGAAGTGAAATCTTTTTTTGTCAGTCACTCTTGTGGAGACAAATTTTGGCACAGCAAATATCCCAAATTCTATGTTCTGATTTGCAGCACTAAAACCTTTCCTAACATCTGATCCCTCAGACTGAGAATTATGCTGTGATGAGAAGCAGGGACAAAACTGAGATTGAGAGGGGGCGCCACTCAAAGAAAAGGGTAAATTTCTCCTCAAGTATTCCCAATAGGGAGGAGTGTTTTCACTCTGTATGTTGACATAACTGTATAGTAAAGGAGATATGTCTCTGAAAACCTCAGAGTGAGGAGGATTTTAGTTTGCTTTTCTTGTTAAGACCATTTCTTGGGAGCGGAAACAAGAGTCAGAATGAAAAAGAAACAGATGGGGCAGAGGATACTGACACTAACAGTAACAGGATACTGAACTATTATATTGAATAGAGGGAACTTTAACAAGAAGAGATGTGTTCAAAAGTACTCCAACCCACTACAGAGCACAAGCTTGTGTACCCTTCAACTTCTATTTCACATGATGGCAAGATGTCAGCACTGTGACTTGTGTTTATAATTTTCCTGACCAAAGCCATGTAGTTAAAAAGAAGGGTGAGATCTTACATTTGCATCCGCGAGCCTGCTGAAGTCAGGGTAGAGGTAGTATACGAGGCCATCTGCGGCTCCTGGGAGTGTCACTCCACGTATGAAGAGGATGAACAGCATCAGGTAGGGGAATGTAGCGGTGAAGTACACAACCTGCAAAAATATGCCCATACGAGAAAATTACGCCTGTTGTTTCTGAAGTAATCGAACTTAAATGTCTCATCAAGTAGCTCCCTCCAAGTCTTTGTAGACAACAACGCTTCACCAAGATGTTGCATCAGAGTCCAATCCCTTTAGAAAGATCCTCTCAAATTGTTGTACATCAATAAATAAAATCTTAGGTTTGAAACATTTGATTGCGTAAAATAAGCTGATTAATGATTTCCAGCATGTTAGAGTTTCCCCCATGCCTGCCATAAATACAGTATTACACAAAATGCCCTGAAAGCAAAATCGGACATTTAGGTTGAGCAAAAAGCTCCACTGTGGAAACAGCCAATTCACTGAAAGCATCTGTCTCCGAGAGGATTTTGCATGGTGAAACAAACCAGTTGAGTAATATCGCTGCCTGTACTCTGCGTCGGTATCAGGCACTGTGTTGAAGGAATTTTAGTCTATAGACAAATTCCAACAACTGGAAGTGTGACGGCTAAAAGGCTGTGAACTGGAAGGATGTAGATCAACAGAGACTGTGGCTGCAGACATTCTTGAAAATGGTTTCCATAGAAGGGGCTATGTTCCATCAAACTGAACTTTATAATGAGGAACAACAGCTGTGGCAAACAACAATGTATGGTATTCATAAAATTCTCAACTTTTCCTAGAATTTCAAGGAAAAATTCTATGGCCCACATTCCAACTATACATTTTTAGCTGTAGTAAGGCATAGAGCTAAAAATGTAAACTTTTATGCAAATATCTGATGGGCTCATCCTCTGAACCCATCTCACTCAATGCATTTTCCCTCCAAAAACACAATCAGTTTTTGTGTCTTTACCACTTAATTTATTTCATTTATTGTGTTTATAGTACTTCCTTTTCAACATGAATGAGTATGTGTTGGTATAAGTATATATGAGTGTTCAATGCTGAATAATAGTAATGATAATAATATAATAATAAAGTAATAAAAATAATAATATTACAGAGTGTAACTTTCAATTTAGGAAGCTCTGATTTTATGCTTGAAATTGCTTACGTACTCCTTTTTAAGAGTCTAAAATAAAGTCTTCTCCTCAGAGTTTTTGTGCACCTTCCTTTCTCACTTCTCTACATCACCCTGCAACATTTTTGTTCTTTTTTACTTAACCAATGCCAAGAATGACAGAGACAGGGTGATAACATAAAAGGACCTTACGTGTCTGCGTTCAGAGACTGAGTCAATATCCTGTGTCTCAACTAGCAACAATAAAAAAAAAAAAAAAGAAGTACTTGCCTTTCCAGTGGTTTTGATTCCCTTCCAGATGCAGAAGTAGCATATAACCCAGACAAACAGCAGACACAGAGCCAGGTCCCAGTGCACTTTACCCAGGGTCATATCATCTGAAGGTCTAATAACCCGCTGCCTGTTGGGAGACATGCAACAGCACATTCACCCTCTGCAAAGAACAATACACGCGTTGATCTGCAAGGCATCAGAAAACACTTGTTACCAAAGCTTTCACCATTAGCCCAACAGCAAAAAAGACAAGCTTGTCCAGACTCATGACAACAATTCATGATGCTCTCATTAATTTATCCTCAACAATGGAAACAAAGTTCCAAAATGTCTCATTATAATACATGTAATAGTTCCAACTGTTTCCAGTTTGTTTTGGATGACTTTAGATCATGTTTTAAACCTGCTGGGAAAGGAGGACATATTTTTCTCATCATAGCCGAGGGATTTCCCAACATCTGTTCTCATACCAAATCAGGAGATCATCATGTGAAGAGCAGCAGACACATTAAAACATATCTAAAAATTACATAAATGAAAAAAAGAAAAAGCAAGGCAAACAGCTTTTAATCAAAGTTTGATACTGAATGAGGCGGTTTGAATAGTTTTTAGTGATTTCTGAGGAATGGAACTGGCTTGTTTCCTTTGTTGTGTTTGGATTGCTCTGCTTCACTTTATGTTGGTTCATCAAGCTAATGCAGGACACTGAGCATGAAGTTGACCTCGTGGTATCTGGCAAGCATTATGAGCTATTGTGGAGGAATGTTCAACTCAGAGATCAGTTCAGTGGGGAGGATGACATGGCTGTCAGAGCCTCGTTCATGTTTTAGGGAGATAAATGTGCAAGTCGGTTGAAAAACAGGGTATGAAGCATTAAATGCTGAATCTGAAAACATTATGGTGTCCAGCGGCATGCTTCCAAGAAAACAAGAAATGATTCTGAGTAAATATGATTTGAATATTTCTTATGTTGAATTTTGAGGAAACAAGTGCCATCCATCCATCCATCCATTCATTTTCTTGCCACTTATCCGAGGTTGGGTCGCGGGGGCAGCTGCCTAGGCAGGGAAGTCCAGACTTCCCTCCCCGGCCACATCCACCAGCTCATCTGAGGGGATCCAGAGGCTTTCCCAGGCCAGCCGGGAGACGTAGTCCCTCCAGCATGTTCTGGGTCTTCCCGGTGGGACGTGCCCGGAACACCACCAGGGAGGTGTCCAGGAGGCATCCTGACTAGATGCCCGAGCCACCTCATCTAGCTTCTCTCAATGCAGAGGAGCAGTGGCTCTACTTTGAGCCCCTCCCAAATGACCAAGCTTCTTACCCTATTTCTAAGGGAGAGCCTGGCCACCCTGTGGAGGAAACTCATTTCGGCTGCTTGTACCCGCAATCTCGTTCTTTGGGTCACTCCCCACAGCTCATGACTACAGGTGAGGGTAGGAACGTAGATCAACTGGTAAATGGGAGTGTGGTTTGGGGGAGTGGATAGTGTAGTGGTTAATGTTGAGGGCTTTGGCGTGGCAGACCCGGGTTCGAGTCCCCGACACAGCACTCACGTGAACCACTGTGGACCCTTGAGCAAGGTCCTTTGGAGGTGGTGATTTTCATTGCAAATCGCTCTAGCAAGAGAACCACATCATCTACAAAAAGCAGAGACCTGATCCTGAGGCCACAAAACCAGATCCCCTCAACACCTCAGCTGTGCTGAGAAATCCTGTCCACAAAGGTTATGACAGGATCGGTGACAAAGGACAGCCAGAGTCCAACCCTCACCGGCTTACTGCCACTGCCGGCTTACTGCCACATTTGGGGACCAAGCTCTGGCACCGGTCATACAGGGACCGGACAGCTCAAACAAGGAGGTCCAGTACTCCATACTCCCCGAACACCCCACACAGGAGCGCCCAGGGGACACGGTCGAACGCCTTCTCCAAGTCCACAAAGGACATGTAGACTGGTTGAGGAAACTACCATGACCCCAAAGGGGTGTAGAGCTGTTCCACGGCCAGGACAAAAACCACACTGCTCCTCCTCAGTCCAACATTTGACTGTCCGGTGGACCCTCCTCTCTAGGACCCCTGAATAGACTTTACCAGGGAGGCTGAGGATTGTGATGCCCTTGTATTTGGAGCACACCCCAGTCTGCCAGTCCAGAGGTTATGTCCCCAATGTCCATGCGATGCTGCAGAGGCATATCAGCCAAGACAGCCCCACAGCATCCAGAGCCGTAAGAAACTCTGAGCGGATCTCGTCTACCCCCCGGGGCCCTGCCAGCGAGGAGCTTTTTAACCACCTCAGCGACCTCAGCGCCGGTGACTAGAGAGTCCAGCCCGGGTCCTCAAACTCTGCTTCCTCATTAGAAGACATGTTGGTGGGATTCAGAAGGTCTTTGAAGTAAGGAAACAATCGAATAAATTGTAAATTATATGGAACTAATTACCTTCGTAATTACCTTTAAGTAATTATGGCTCACCAAAATATGTGTGGAACATTCTTCACATTTTTCTTTATACCTCTTACTTGGACACCTGAGATTTGAGATAGACCCTTCTCACGTGTTGTTGCTGATCACATGACAGGCTCGTTGGTGACGTACATGAGTGGCAAAAAGGTCAACACAGCAGGTTTACTGCTATGGGCTCAGCTGCTACAGCTAGCATTTCGCCTCAATAAAAAATAATGGTGCACTCATGCTTTGTCTTCGGATGTTCCGATTGACATCCCAGGATGGGATTTAATTTTCCATGGTGTCTGCTGACCCTGAACTACGAGCTAAGTGGGTTGCTGCCATAAAACATGATAACTTTAACTGGAAGCCATGGGAGAGCTCTCGGCTGCAGCAGCCTGGTAGCAGCGCTGTAAGTTTCCAGATCATTTTGTCTTTGGTGAGTTGGTCTAAGTTTGATTATATTTATCTAAGTAAAAATGATGACGATGCTTGGCTGAAATGCAGCTAACCGGAGTTGTTTTGCGACCAGACACTTCACGTTTGTCAGTTGTTCAGAGACAAAACAGACGTCTGATGGAGGCTTATATTGTTTCCCTCAGGTAAAGACATAAGATAACTCGTTGCCCCAAGCCACTGTCCATCTTTGTGTTTGTGTTTGTCTGCGATCCAGTGAAAAGAAGGCATAAGGAAGATCTGGAAACATTTGCAAAAACACAAAAAGCTAATGGGAGTTTTCAGTTCTTATTGTTGATAAAACTTACAGACTTTTATTTGCCTTTTTGGTGTAAATAAACCAAACTGTCATAAAACAGCAGTGTTTTCTCTCAGTTATTGTAACGCGAACTCATAAATATGTGTAGATGTCCCTATGTTTACATGGTATTATCTGGGTCTGCTGTTTTCTCTAACATAAACAGAAATACTTTGTTTGGGACACTTTCCACAGCTGAAGGTCTGATGCCATCCTGCACCAGATATTTTAAGCTTCTAACCACTTGTAAGCTTTTATTTCTGCTCCTGTGAAGTGCGACTGTCAATTGACGAGGTTGTTGTAAATGACATGCTAAGCTAATCAGGCAGCAACATCTGTCTGTTGGCAGTTTTGGAGGTTTATAAGCCAGCATTTGGAAAAATTGTAAGGTTCTTGAGCACCAACAAGTGTAAATTTATGAAAATATGGCTGTTTGAGCTGCCCACATAAAAGCTGAACTGGCTTAAAAGTGTAAAGTCATCTAGAACCATCATTAATAAAGCAGCCCACAGCAAGTTAACAGTCACTCCATAGTGAGTGCAAAGGCTCAAGCTAGCTTTTTACCACCCAACATGGCTGCGTGACCAAACAAAGTCACATGAGGAGGGTCTATTGGTTGGAAATAAAGATCTGACTAATTAAATGCTGAAAACCTTATAAGATATTGTATGATGGTTGTGTTATGGGTAGAGTTTCCCTGATAGCACAGTTTCACTGATGTGATAATCTCTGTGAACAGGTACATCAATAGAAAACCTTTTACAATTCTGACTGAAGTTGCCTTTATTATACAATGCGACAGGAAATGGGGTCAGAGAATGAGGGTGATGTGCAGCCAAGAGCCCCAGGCCAGGATTCAGACCCCATCTGTCTGCATTGAAGAGCCTCTTTGTATGAGCTGTCTACACAAATAGTTCAATCAAAATCAGTTCCATACCAGACTAGAGAAACTTGAAAAATATACTTCTGCTAAACTAATGGTTTTTGTTGGTAGTTTAGAGACCTATTTTTGATAATGCAAATAACATTTAAAATAAGAGCCTCATCAACATTAATCTTTCATTATTTTGATATAATTATTTTCAGTACCAGCAAACTGCTGCACCACCTTTTACAATCAATTCTATTGAAGTAGAAATTAAATCAATAGATAATCATGTAGATGATTAAAAGATTAATGGTCAGTTAATGGAAATAATGCATGTGATAATGTTTATAGTTTGTATGTAATGGTGAAATAAAAAAGGCATGTTTATATCTTAATTATCAGGCCAAAGGTAAGTTCCACCCTGGACAGGTCCCCAGTGTAAAGCAGGGCCAACACAGAGAGACAAACAATCCCTCTAAGGGAGAATTCAGAGTGACCAATAAGGCAAGGATATTGTATTTATAATTACATTTCCTACAAAAAGCGACTCAGTATGCCCTACACAAATATTCAAAATTATCTAACAACAAAACATTAAAAACAGAGATAGATAAACATTTTAAGATGAGAACATTGTGGTGCAAAAGAAAAAAAATGAATGAATTAAGCTGACATAAGCACAGCCAAGCTAAATGGTTTTTAGCCTGGTCTTAAACATTGTCACACAAGATGCTTGTCTCACATCTTTAGGCAGACTACTCCTGACTTTAGCCACATAAAACCAAAACACAGCCTAGTCCTGACTCTGGGAACCACCAGGGGGCTACTCCCCAAGGTTCTCAGACCCTGGTATGGCTCAAATTGTTCCACAGTAGTATGTTGGAGATGTATCTTGGTGCTAGACCATGAAAAGCCTCATTTGAAATATAATGCCTTTATTATAAACAATCTAACATCTTTGGATGATGGGAGGAAGTTGGAGAACCCAGAAAGAACCCTCACAGGGGAAAAAATTATATATATATACATATATATATCTATCTATCTATATATATATATAGATATATATATAGAGAGGAAGAAAGAGGGGGGGGGGGGTATAGCATCATTAAGATCACGAGCATAGTTATGCCATTATAACAGTTAATGAACCATGCTGTGCAATTTTTCTGCAGAAATTACTTTCATTGTTTTAATTACACTTTCTAGACTGAACATACTTAACATTTCTTAAACCAACACTTGGATTGCAAAACTTATCCTAAACCTCTTGCACGGTACTTCTCCCACTGCTGAAAAATTAGCTGCTGCAGATAAGTACCGTCACTGGCTGCAGACTTATTGGTCTGCTCACATCATAAAACTGCATTTTTTCTTCATAGCTAAGACAATGTGCATGAGAGGTTCCTGTTATATCTAATCGTGACAGATGAAGACTGAAGTTTATGAATGAAATCTCGTTTGAGGAGTGAGAGACCCAAAGAATATATTTACTGAGATCTAGCACTGTGATCTAGCAGGCTGCATTTCAACTCTTGATATAACTGATTCAAAACAGAGAAACTCTCATTTGACAATAAGCAGTTGCACCAATTATAAACTACTGAGCCACTATATACAAACAAAATGCTCTTTATACATTTTATTTGAAAGTATTTGCTCTGGGCTTGTCTGAGTGATAAGCAGCAACAATCAATCCATCATGAGAGACATGCAGCTGAGATTCAAGTGTCTGCAGTTGTTCCTCACCTCCAGAACTCCTCTTCGGGTGAATTAATGTAAAGATATGAATAATTGCTGGGGAGGGAAAAAAGGAAAATATGAGTGAGTAGATTGTTTTAAATTTGAATTATCATTTTCAATGCCTTTCACAGCTTTGTACATTGCAAACTATGTTTTTTGGACTCCTCTAAGAGTATTTTTTACAGCACTTTAAAAGTAATGAATCCAAGGAAACTCATGCAGTTTTGCAGAGGCTCTGGGAATAAACTGCAAAACTAACAAGCTGGTGTCGAGCCGATGTATAATCCAAAGCAGAATGGCTTGCTTTTCAATAAAACCTTTAGTAAAAAAAAACAAACAAAAACATTTTTTGTTCTTTTTAAGCATCTGAAGAGAAGAAATGAACTGAATCGTGATTTTGAGGTATGCAGTGACAACCTCGCTAAACAAAGTCCACATATTTTAGCTTCCTTTTACCATCAACTTTAGACCATAAAACAGATGTAGGTGCTTCTCACATTGAAAACGTACAAGGATGGGCATGCCCCAAAGTTTGGGACAAAAGAGTAATCCCATCATTCTTTTGAATCCTGTTTACATGAATTCCCACAAAGCAGTCTGTATAAACATGTTGGAGCAACTCACAGATCACCGTCATTCTCAAAGTAGTCGTTTGTTGTGAGGTTGTGCAGGAAAGACCAGTTGGAGTCATTCTGAAAAAGTCCGGGGTTGGCAAAGGATCCAGAGCGACTGTGGCAGGATTCTAGGTTGTGGGGTAAAAGTGAGATAAATGTCAAGCACTTTCAAATTTGGAAGGGTTTGTGGGAACTTGTTTTGCTAATCTAATGCAGATGTGTCTAAACAAGCTGCTTCCATTAATCACAAACAAAAGAGCTTACCAGTGTTCCAAACATTGTCACATGTGGACCAAGGCAGAGGGCTTTTGAAGGAGTTTATTAGGTAGAAGATAACCCAGGCCAAAATTACGATGTAGTAAATGTTTAAGTAGATCACAATCACTTGGGATGCAAACCCCACCCCTGCAGGAGAAATGAGTTTTCACAGTTAACAGATGTTTCAAGCTGCTGTTTCACATTATGCAACAGTTACATTTGCACAGCACTGGTTCACATAAGATAAACATATCCTGTTTTGTTTCAAGATGTTTTAACATCTGGATTTGAATTAAAAACACACACACACACACACAAATCCATAAATAAAATCTTTGTGTCCATTAGTATTGATTTCATTCAGGGGAAACAAGCCTGTCTGTGGGTGCATAGAACTGCTATTGTTGAGGTTTGATCACTTCTATAGTATGTTTGAACCTTGATTTTACCCTGAAACATGGGGCAAATCTTCCTCCAGGCAGTCACCCCACCCTCACTGGTGTACTGGCCCAACGCCGTCTCCAGGAAAAAAATAGGGATGCCACAGAAGATGAGGAACACAAAGTAGGGGATGAGAAAAGCACCTAAAGACACAGACATTCATGAGGAAAAGTTATTAGTTTGGGCTGTAAAGCAGCAGTTCCTTTAACTTTTGATGATGCTGCTGACTCATGCAGCAACATATCTTCAAAGACTAGAAGATTTTTTGGATGACATGAGTCATTTTTCATGAATGGGGAGGGGAATTTAATAAGCATCCCTAGAAAAAGAAAAGAAAAAGAAGCCTAAATTGAGAATCGCTAACAAGCTAAAATTACGATTCATATTTCTTCTGACTTTCTTGTGATGAGCATCTGTTAGCTTTACACGTGCATGTAACTCCAAACGTGCACGAGCGCGGACAGGCATTATAGGTGCATCAGTCAATAAAATCCGCACCAGTGCAGCCCCTCACCTCCTCCGTTTTTGTAGCACAGATAAGGAAAACGCCAAACATTTCCAAGACCGATTATTTCTCCAGCCATGGAGAAAATAAACTCCATTTTGTTGGCCCATTTTTCCCGTGGCTGGGCCCCTTCCCCTGGAGCCTGTTTATCCTGCTCAGACTCATCAGCAGGGGCCCCTCTGCCTGCTTCCTCTGTCATGATCCCCTTGTTAGTCTGCACATAATTAAGAGAAATAAAATAGAACATCCATTAAACTCTCGCCAGTTCCTTCCAAAGTGCATGCATGAAAGAAAGGCTTTATATCTGATCGTTTTCATGTTCATTCATATAATATAAGCCTCATCCATCAGTAAATAAAGCTTCTGAGCAGCGCATCGGACTCATGTGAGCTACTTTAAACTGAAAATCACTCTTTGGTTAGTGCATGACTGTGCATAGAATGTCAAAGAAGAGCTTTAAACAAAAATATCGCCAAGCTAGGCTACTCACCGCGTCCTGGTGGGTCCCTACAATAAATTCCTTCACCGACTGAGCAAAGTTGTGAAGACAGCCCGATTATAAAGAGGGTGTGTCCTGCAAGACATACTCGGTCGTCCCATGTGAAAAGCTCATGGAAGACGGATTATGCTCTTCAAACGCTACGGGCATAAACTATAAATAGGGGGAAATGGAATGGATGTAACATGGGGGCAAATGTACCATTTTCACAAATATGGATATGCTTGAAATATGTTTATTCACTTCCTTCCGACACTGATATAGGGTCCTAGTTGTCACAGTTGGAAAACGGAATATTCTGATTTTATTGAGAAAATTATGATTTTGAGTTACTAAAGTAAGAATTAAAGACATAAAGAGAGGGAGCGGAAAACTTATTTAAAAAGTTGAAAGCCACTGAAGAGACGAAACAAACAAACAAACAACAAAAACAAACAACAACAACAACAAAACTATAGTTTGTATGGAGTCATTTGGCAAATAAAATTTTACGTGTTCCCCATGCGGTTTTAGTAGCCATACCCACCAAACCTGAACTCCTTAAGCTACCAGCACTCATACAATTAATCTTATTATTCCATATACTGTAGGTATTTTCCTTTTTACACAGGTGCATTGTTCATTAAGCATTCATACTTTAACGTTTGCTAGAAGACTTAGGCTATACACTGTAACACTGTTGCCATTGACAGGAAAACCAGAAATAATATATATATATATATAAAAAAACACTTTTATATTCCTTTAATTTTAAATCAATGATAAAATAGGACTACAGCGTAGCTTATTTGTGAGAAGATCATTGCAATTATTTAGTGGTAGTGTAAGATGGAGACGGGGGGGGAAAGAGGCATGTCCTTCCTTAATTTCATTTAAACAAATAATGAAATACAATATAATAAAAGGATATGTGAAAATTAATAAGAACTAATGAAGATCATGTATTATGTATATTGTGATTCATTATAAGAGTATTATTAAGTAGGCTATCATGATGTGCATTATGATTTACAAAGAGATTATTATGATTATTATTATTAATATTATTATTGAGTATCATTAAGGATTACATAGTGATAATGAGGAGTATGATTTATTTGTGTATTTTATTTATTTATTTATTCATTCATTCATAGTGAAAAACTTGTTTTATTGTGATTTACAAAAGTGGGTAAAGTTATTGAGTATTATTGAATATTGTTAATAATCAATATACCTTTATTGTGGACTGTATCCTTTTTAGAGTTTTTTTCTTATAAAGCATGGCGTATTGTGTCAAGAATTTTTGTTAAATGATAGTGAATGTTAAAGTGTCTGACTAAAGGGTTTTAGGTCCTGATAAGTTTTTCTAAACTTCTTCCAAAACTCCCTTTCCGAACTTTTTTTTTTTTTTTTTTATTATTATTATTATTACTTACTGACGCCAAATATGAGAGTTGTTTTTAATTCCAGTTCGAAAAAGAAAATAAAATTGGTCTAACTAGCCCTTCCTTAATTTTACTATTAAACCAAATAAGTATTTTGAATTCAAATCAAAGTTTCAACTTTATCATTCGGGCTCTGAGGTGTAACTTTTGTCATAATTTTATAGAGAATATTTGCTAAACTGGGCGCTATTTCTTCCTAATGTGTGTACCTGGCAGGCTAAACTCCGGGTTTAAAAAGGAGGAGGAGCTTCCTGTTGGATTTACGCAGTGACGTCCTGTTGTTGACGAATCAGGAAATAAAAGTAAACAAGAATTCGGAGAGGAAAATGATATTCAGACATCCAAACGTTGACAAACTTGGTGTTTTTTCTGATGTTTTATTTACGGTTAATGGCGTTTTTATATTCCGAGAAGGGAGACCCAGTTAGAGGCGGACTGAAAGCCAGTAAGACACTAGTAGAGCCGAGAGGAAGCGGGTGCGGCAGCAGCTAAGGAGAGCTAGCTCGATATGGCAGTTTCTGTTGTGTTTTAATCTTTTTTCACAGGATGAAATGCCCCCACGACTATGGCTTAAACGCAGCTCTTCAACTTTAGGTTTGTCAAGTGAAATAATCATTCAATCTTCCCTCAATTCTCGCTTGTATTTGAGTTTCGATTTGTCTTTCAGAGTGCTCATATGTGTTGTCAATTCCAGATTTAGCAATGTTAGCCATCAGATCGTCAGAGGAGGAGTCCACTGAGATTGAGGAGATGGACACCTCAGAGCCCAACTGGTGCTGGTTCTATCTGGCCGAGTGTGGAGTTTGGCACATGTTTGAGGTAGTTAACATCATAACTAAACATGATAGTTAATGTTTAGATTGTATTCACATCACATCATATACATGCTTTCCCTGAAAGTTAGTGTTACCAAAAGTGTCAGCAAGACTGTGTGCCAGCCAGAGTTAGAGATGCAGATTAGATTGTCATTGTTTGAGGTCAATAAACTGTAAAATATTTGCTTGAAAAATTGGTTAGATTATGATCAGATTATTAATAGTAGTTTTAAATATCTAAATTTCTGGCATTTAAAGAAGTTAGTCTTTTACAGCTGCAAGTAGCAATTATTAAGTTGATAAATGAGTTCCTGGCTGAAGAGCAATATTATCCTCATCTTTGAAAAGCTGCAACTACAGAATACATCATGGGCTTGGAAAACCATAATTAATATAAAAATATTTGCTATTTTAAATTTTAACTACTCATCTACTGACTTAAAATCTCAAAATATTAAAAGGATTTTTATGTTATAAAAGAATGTGTTGATAGTTATTCAATCATGCAACTGGTTCAGCTCACCATTAGTTTCCCTTTAATGTCTGCCAGATTGATCCCAGTGCAGCCTGCTCTGTGACCAGCGCTCAGATTGAGCAGTGTTACAACAGGAACCAGCGTGGGGTCATGGAGTTTTACACGGCCAAGTATACATACAGACTGGACTTCTCAAGTAAGTTCAAAAGTTGCAAACATAACATTTAGAGTATTTAGGTAAAGACAGATCATAAAACCCTTCTGCAATAAAAATTATCTTAATGAATTCAAGTTAAAAAAAAAAAAATCCTTAGTTGCAGTTTACTGATTTTTAATAAGTAGGAGCCTCTGTTGCTCTAATCTTATTAAATTTGTCTGCAGTTATGCGCCAAATAAATGTAACAACAGGGAAGCAGCGGCCAATTAAACGCTCTCTCCACTCAGCAACTGGATTCAGGTAAGATTTTGTGGTTTATGCAGAGTTGTCATTTATTAGAAAGAAGACTTGTTAGAGGGGAAGTTAAAAGAAGTAACTAGGTTGTGTTAAGGAAGACACGTCTCAATATAAGCATGTTGCATCTCATGACATCATGAATTCTTAAAGTAAACATTTCAGTCTTTTGATAAAACAAGCATGAGAGACAAGAGCGGGGATGTAAGCTTTTAATTCCCACCATTGCATCGATTTATTCTTCCTTTTCTTTCACCTGATCCATCAGGTTTATTTGTGATAATCTGGCTTTGCCTGTTCCCTGTCACTGGGAGAGAATCAACACAGATGAGCCATATCAGGTGAGTTAATTGACACTTTGCTGTGTGTGTTTAAGTTACTCGCTTTTGCGATTGAGAGGTTGAGAGGGGTCAAATTTCCCCCCAAAACCCCAATTTGGAACTTGTTTTTTACTGGAAAAGCCGTATCTGTGCGTGTGTGTGGTGATTACTCAGTTGTATGTAAAAGTTTTTGCTTTCAGATTTATTTTTTTTTGTCTCCCTTCAGGTTAAATTGCTATTTTAGTCCAGTGTTATGATAATTTAGATTATCCAACTACACTAATCCTAACAATCAAGACCACCCAAAATGATGTCCCAGTAATGGTTATCAAATTGGTAAGTTGGTTTCTCCAGCTGTGGGCTTTCTTGTAAAGTTGGCAGTAATTGACCAATCACAAACACTGATCTGGACCTGCATATTTCAAACAGAAAAGGGAAGAAAGTAATCCTAGAGAAATGAGCAGAAAAGAATAGAAGTGTGAACCAGGCTGAGACAAGAAAAGCCACAATCAACCCATAAGGACACCCAAGTACCACACAGAGACTCTCACCATTCATACCATTCCTAACTGGTGCATCCTCCTGTGTTTGAAAAAAGAGGTGAGGACGAACATGGGGAGAGAGAAGTCAAGGTTACAGGTGTTAAACTAAATAAAACATTTAATTTTAATCAAATCAAACCATGTGGCATTAACCTGACACGGCCAAATCATTTAATTTCATTTTCATTTATTTCATTTATATAGTACAAGTTTCTACAGCCAACTGGATGCCAAAAGTGCTTTACATAGCAGGACATCAACACAGGGCTAAAGAACATAATACTTAATTTAAAAAGAGAAGAATTAATAAAAACAATAAATAATAAAAAAAAAGAAAAGATTATGAAGGAAAGGCTTGCGCTAAAAAATGGGATCTTAATAATGGGATAGTTTTAAAAAAATCAGATGTTACTGAAGCAAAAAAACTTCATTGTTGTTCTTCCAGTAAGGCTTTTTTTCCCCCGTTGCTGTTTTCTCCTCCAGGTGTATTTTTTTGGAACTGAGATATCCTTTTAAAAAGGTTTGCTCAGATCCATTTCTTGGTGACAAGTAGGAGGATGGACTAGAGAGGAGACAAGAAGGTACAAGTTTGACAGTGAGATGAGCCTTTGTGGTGCCACTGCAAGGCCATTGGGGGTGCTGCACGGAGCAACAATAGGCAAGCTGTAAAGAAATTTAACCAAAACTTTCACTCTCCAAGCTGAGAGATAGAAGAGATTCTCTCACCATCCCCTAATAACAGCTGCAAGTCCACATTATTTAGTGACCTTGTGTTTATTTCTAATGACTCTCCAGCAGAGCTTTGTTCTTCTTTTACCATTTCACTCATAACTGGTTGTGTGTTTGCAGCTCATCCAGCTCGGCAGAGACACATATGAGTTTAAAGAAGTAGCCAGACTGTACGAAAGGACGATGGATCATCCAATCAAATCCATCCAGAGGATTCAGAACCTGGATTTATGGGAGTTCTTCTGCAGGTAGAGAGTTATTTTGTGTTTAATGCTGAGTGTGTTCTCAGTGGCTTCTTGTGGGAGCTGAGGCTTCCACTCTGACTGTAATGTATATTTACTTATTTATTTATGTACTGCCTAAATTAATTAATGCTTGATTGCAGTCTGTCAAACAGTCCGGTGGAAAAATGAACAATACTTGTACAAAGCTGCCACCTTAAAGTAGTAAAAGTGATTTTTATGTTAGTTTGCAACAGTATTCCATTTTTGTGTAACATCTGAAACCACTTGAGCTCGCCTTTGCTTTTAAAAGTTAGTCATACTGTGGTTTCTAGTAAATTCCTTTAGAGCTTTGCTATTTGTAAATACAAAAGAAACTCTGTGTTGTGTTCTCCCCTAAGGAAGAAAACACAGTTGCGAAAAGTCAAGCGAACACTGGATATTGAGGAGCGAATGCTGTTTCATGGCACAGGACACAGCAACATACAAGCTATATGTACATTTAACTTTGACTGGCGGCTGACAGGAAGTCATGGCGATGTTTATGGCAAAGGTACATCCCTTTGTGTTGTGGTGTGACATCCTGAAAGAATTCCCCACACTTCCCCTTTTTGCCTGATTTTGAACATCTCTTTCAATCGTCTCTCCTGCAGGGAGCTATTTCGCCCGGGATGCCAAATATTCCAGTAAGTTCTGCCACACCACAGGGAAACACAACACCACCTTGCAGAGACATGGACTCGCACCGCCTATATTTGCCAGCGAGCCGCCATATAAGACCATGTTTCTGGCCAGAGTGCTTGTTGGAGAGTACACAGTGGGGCATCCTATGTACTGCAGACCACCCTCCAAGGACGCTAGCTTCACCAACTTTTTTGACAGCTGTGTGGACGATATGGCAAATCCAAAGATCTATGTGATTTTTGACAGCAACCAGATTTACCCAGAGTATCTGATTGAGTTCTACTGATGCCAAATAAAGAGAAACTGTATACTTTTTTTATACACGTATGTAAAATTTGGATCTCTAATATGGAAGAGAATCAAATGATGTGATTAAGTGAGAAAAAAGGCCTCTTAAGAAATGAGTTTTTTTTGTTTGTTTTTTTTTACATCAGACAGATCCAGTGCCTAGTTGGATCATGGGTCATCCAAAGTGCCTTTGGAGAAATCGGAAAAAAACACGAGGACAGTGGCAACATTGTGTAC
The DNA here is from genome assembly GCA_023101725.1 of Atherinomorus stipes. Classification (NCBI taxonomy): domain Eukaryota; kingdom Metazoa; phylum Chordata; class Actinopteri; order Atheriniformes; family Atherinidae; genus Atherinomorus; species Atherinomorus stipes. The sequence continues at coordinate 298,442 of JALJCO010013258.1, forward strand.
AGTTTCTATACTGCATAGTACCCTCCAGGGCAGGGCTTTTTGGGAATGTTTAAGAATGTTACTGTGATTAAACTGGGGAGAAAAAGGATCAAAATACTGACTTAAAAGCTGCATTTTAGGCTTGCAACTTAAAGTTTTGTATTGAATTCGAAGTCTGTGCTTTCTTGTTCAATATGTGTAGACATTTATGTGAAATAAGAGCAGCCCCCTGCAGCCTTTAGAATATACAGTAGGCAATATCCAGCCTGTGGGAACACCCTTTCCTTTACATCCATAGTGCCACACAGAAACCAAAAACACGTTTGATTGCTTTTTATGTCCTTTGTGCCGCAATATTTAAATCTGTTTGCAATTAGTACAGTGCGTTGCAGATGGATGAAAGTAAAGATTATGGCCACCAGAAGTGCTCCAGATCACCTTCAGGTCTTTGGATCTTGGCTGAAAGGAGGGGGATAATACCCTAATGATGTGTGTGATGATGGAGGTCGCTCTTAAACACTTTGGTCCAAAGTTGGTTGCGTTTAAATTCTTTCTTTTCGTTTGTCACCCATATGTGGCTTTGATTTGTTTGCTTTTTTGTTTTTTTCGCATAAAACCTTCTACCTCTGCATTCTTTAACCATGCATCAGTGCACTTTTCTCCCTTTCTGTGAAAGGTTTTACAGCTATGTCACAATGGCATAAAATTGTTGCGTTCACTTGTCATCACTAAGGAGTATGTCTTATCTTTTCTGACTTCTGCGCTTGACTTCTGTTGACTTTTAGGCATGTGCAGCTTAAGTTAATTTCAGGAGATGACGAGGTGTAATGTCATCCTTGGAAAAACATTCATCTGAGTGTGATTTCAACAGCTGTTAACTTTGTCTGAGCAAAGACAGGTTAGTGTTGCACTAGATAGAAATTCATCCCATCTAAAACAAAAGATGTTGCTGGCACATGTACTGTAATAATTACCCACACACTGTAAAAAAGAAAAATATTTGTGTTCATTGTTGCATTAACTGTATGACTGTCTGCTTTGAGCTGATCAGAACAAGTTCAGGTTTAGGAAACTAGACACTCCTGCAGAGTAAGATGAAAGAAACACAACAGCTGAGAGTGTGTGAAGCTATATGTCTGTCTGTAATTTAAAAAATAAAGTTTTCAAAACAGTACTGCCTACACAGTGTTTTAAGCTGGAAGACAAATGACAGCACTTACAGAGTTAAAGCTGGCCCATTAAAGTCTAGTGGGAGTGGCTTTGATTTACATTAGTCAGTCACTTTCAAAACACATTGAAGACGACAGAGATAGGTGGGTCTGTTTTGTTAATTTATTAAACTTTTTTGTAATTTAGATAGTTACATTTCTGTTGGGAAAATGTCTGAAAATGAAGTGGAATATATGGAGATATCAGAACCTCCGTGGTCTTGGTATTACCTGGCAGATTGTGGAAGGTGGCACCGGTTTGAGGTAAGATTTTATACATACACACACACATACATATACACACATACATATACATATATACATATATATATATATATATATATATATATATATACACACACACACACACAAGCTGTTAGATCACAATAAGTTTCAGTTGTGAAGTATGTTCTTACCCATTGATGCTTATTCCCATCCTTCAGGATGACCCTGATAACCCCCTCCACAGTGCCAGTATAGAAAATTATTACCTGAGAGACTCAGAAGCAGTTCTGACCACATCATCGAGCAGCTGCCACAGCAAGATTAACTTCTCCGGTATCTCAGTACATCTTTATGCTCACTGTTCTGGTTGGCTTACAAAATAAGAAACTGAGCTGAAGTGATTTACAGTTTGTCTTCCCATGCAGTAATGTTGCAGACTGACCTCACCACAGGGAGGCAAAGGAGAATCCTACGAAGCCACAACATTGAAAGAAAGTAAGGAAAAGATTTTAATGCTGCCAATGGTTCACTCTCAAGTATTGTTTCTGTTTAAATGAAAGTGAAACTTACAGTACAAAGGAAATTTATTGCTCGCGCTCTGTTGCAGCTGCTCCTGTTTCACTGCTGCGCCTGTGTTCTGGGAAAGAGTTGATCCCACACTTCCATACCAGGTGAATGTGAGAGAAAACTTGTAAAAAAAAAAAAAAAAAAAAGTTTTAGAAAAAGAAATTGGAAGCAGGGGTTTTATGGGCACAGGGCCTGGCAGAGCCAAGCCCAGCTCTGCTTCCTTATATTCAAATGTCCAGCTTGAGAGCAAACTGCACTGTCAGCAGCAGCTCACACACAACCATCACAGTCAGTGCATGTAGAATACACAGCCAGAAATCTGTTTGATCACTGACATCTCTGAGTGTAAGTAAAGGAGACGGATGACTCGAGGTTCGTGAGTGTAGCGAGGTCTGACCTGCTCTAGCACCAGATGAAAGTGCTGAGTATTTATAGCTGCCAATGCCACCACCTGAGAAAAAATGTTAAATCTACCATCATAACATAATAAAAATATTGTTTTAATGTGATGAGTTTTTATCTAAAAACATGAAAATTATTCAGTTGTCAGTTATATTAACTTATTCGATAACCCTAATATTAAGTTTTTCAACCATCTTGAGAGTTTCAACAAAGCTATTTTTTCTATTAAAAACACTTAAGTTGGCCAGGGGTGTCTGGCTCAGACCGTCGAGGGCCACAGTCCTGCAGGTTTTCAGTGCACCCCTGGTCCAACACACCTGACCATACCTCACTATAGTTGCTAGGAACAAAACTTTTAATGCATGTCTGATGTGTTTGAAGCTGATTCCTCTGAGTGACGTCACCCCTGAGTATCAGACCGTGGCAAATTATGTGAAGCACGACGGGCTCCTGAACCGATCCCTTGTGTCAATCAGCAGGATACAGAATTTGGACCTCTGGGAAATATATTGCAGGTTAGAAACATCTTGCAGTGACTTGGCCTGGTGCACCAGCCTGACTAACTCCATGTATGAGATACATGGCAAGTCAGTCTGGGATCCTTCTGCTCGAAACTGATTCCCAATGCGAAACAAGAGGCGGGACTTATAGGAACAAATTGGACATGCAAGCTCATTTTGGACATCAGAAAAAGCATCATTATATCGTCGCATCCTTCGACATTCATGGTTCATGGTTAGAAAATCATGTCGCCAAAAAAGACTTATCGTAGGGTCCCGCCTCCCACTCTGTGATTGGTCTGGTCAATTTCCGGAGTGGAAATCACTTCCCAATGGATGGAGCCCAGACTGACTTGCCGTGTATCTCATACATGCCGTTGGTCAGGCTGGTGTGCCAGGCTAGCAGTGTCTCTAGTTCTTCTTCATCATCTTCTCATTTTATCAAAGGAAAAAGAAGCAGTTGATGAGGATCCAACATGTCAAGGAAATTCAAGAGAGAAGACTTTTCCATGGGACAGACATTGAAAATGTTGACAGCATTTGTAAATATAACTTTGATTTACGATTAGCCGGACAACACGGCCACATGTTTGGAAAAGGTAAGTTCACCAATGTAATCATGAATGTGTAATTGTGACAGTTTCCTCAACTGATCTGTGTCTTTGTGTATGTAGGAATATATTTTGCCAGTCATGCAACGTACGCAGACAAATACAGCCGCAGAAGCTTGGATCCACTGCCGCTGTATGGCCAGGAAAAAGGCTGTGGACACCTTGAACACACTAAAATACTATTTTTGGCTCGAGTGATGGTTGGAAAAACAAACGCTGGAGAAAGTCATTTTCAAAAACCAGATCATGGAAGTCTTACAAACTCACACGACAGCTGTGTGGATGACACCAGTCACCCCAAAATATTTGTTATATTTGATCCAAATCAAATTTATCCAGAATATGTTGTTCAGTACAAATAATGTGTAAAATGTGCAAAAGATGCCGGTCTTAGACTGTCTGGACATGAGTTTTTACAGCATTGCGAAGTTTTACCAATCCAGTCCACTTTATTTATAAAAACACATTTAAATTAGAACATGTCTCCAAAGTGCTGCACATAAAAAGTACTCAGCATTAAAGATAAAAGAAAATATATATATTTTTTAAATATTTATTTACTTATTTTATTTTCAAATAAATAAAAAAAAGCGAAAAAAAAAACAAAACATTGCCCACAATACCCAGCCCTACACAGAGGTAGGGCTGGGTATTGTGCGATTTCGATATTGATTCAGTTCAATATTGATTTAAATGCTTTGATGTTGATTAAGTGAGATGTACAAATCCACAAATAGAGTTTTTGTTGTCAATCTTTAAATATATATATTTTTATGCCCTTGTAAATACAGTGGTACGGAAGGTATTCAGACCCTTTTAAACTTTTTACTCTTAGTTTCATTGCAGCCATCTGCTAAAATAAAAAAAGTTCATTTTATTTCTCATGAATGTAAACTCAGCACCCCATCTTGACAGAAAAAAACAGAAATGTAGAAATTTTTGCAAATTTATTAAAGAAGGAAAACTGAAATATTACATGGTCAAAAGTATTCAGACCCTTTGCAGTAACACTCATATTTGATTCATATGCAGCCCATTTCTTCTGATCCTCCATGAGATGGTTCTACTCCTTCATTGGAATCCAGCTGTGTTTAATCAAACTGATTGGACTTGATTAGGAAAGGCACACACCTGTCTATATAAGACCTTACAGCTCACAGTACATGTCAGAGCAAATGAGTATCATGAGGTGGAAGGAACTGTCCAAGGAGCTCAGAGACAGAATTCTGGTGAGGCACAGATCTGGACGAGGTTACAAAAGAATTTCTGCAGCACTAAAGGTTCCTAAGAGCACCGTGGCCTCCATAGTCCTTAAATGGAAGAAGTTTGGGATGACTAGAACTCTTCCTAGACCCGGCCGTCCAGCCAAACTGAGCAATCATGGGAGAAGAGCCTTGGTGAGAGAGATAAAGAAGAAGCCAAAGATCAATGTGGCTGAGCTTCAGAAATGCAGTAGGGAGATGGAGAAAGTTCCACAAAGTCAACTATCACTGCAGACCTCCACCAGCCGGGGCTTTATGGCAGAGTGGCCCGATGGAAGCCTCTCCTCAGTGCAAGACATATGAAAGCCTGCATAGAGTTTGCCAAAAAACACATGAAGGACTCCCAGACTGTGAGAAATAAGATTTTCTGGTCTGATGAGACCAAGATTGAACTTTTTGGAATTTATTCTAAGCGGTATGTGTGGAGAAAACCAGCCACTGTTCATCACCTGCCCAATACGATTCCAACAGTGAAACACAGTGGTGGTAGCATCATGCTATGGTGGTGTCTTCAGCTACAGGACGACTGGTTGCAGTTAAACGAAAGATGAATGCGGCCAAGTACAGAGAGATCCTGGATGAAAATCTCTTCCAGAGTGCTCAGGACCTAGGACTGGTCAATTAATCGAATTTTGATCGTGATTTCAATTTTGCCTTCTCATGATCATAAAACCACTGTAATCGAAAAAAACAGATTAATGTCTCGTGTAATGCCGCGTGTATTTAATGCTACATGCTATTTTTCATTCATCGCTGAAACCAGAAGAATCCTGAAGTGAACAGACTGATGGAGTTGTAGGAAGCAAACTGCAGGGAGTTTATCAGGAACGCATGTAGACTTAGTATTCATTTTTTAGTGCTATTATTATTTTAGTATATTATTATTATTTTATTCCTTCATGTGTTTCTAATTTATTTCCGGTTGTTTTGTTTGTTTTTTTCACGTTATATTTGAGGTTGAGTTTCGGTGGTTCAATAAACACTTGTTTTTAAATCAATGAATAATCCTGTATATTGATCTCAATATCAATAAAAATAATCGTGATTATATTTTTTTCCACCATCATCCAGCCCTATCAGGACCTCAGACTGGGCCGAAGGTTCACCTTCCAACAAGATAATGACCTGAAGCACACAGCTAAAATAACAAAGGAGCTGCTTCAGAACAACTCTGTAACCATTCTGGACTGGCCCAGCCAGAGCTCTGACTTAAACCCAGTTGAACATTTCTGGAGAATCCTGAATATGTCTGTCCACCAACGTTCACCATCCACCCTGACAGAACTGGAGAGGATCTGCAAGGAAGAATAGAATGGCAGAAGATCCCCAAATCCCGGTGTGAAAAACTTGTTGCATCATCCCCAAGAAGACTCATGGCTGTACGAGCTCAAAAGATGCTTCTACTTATTACTGAACAAAGGGTCTGAATAATAATGGCAATGTTATATTTCATTTTTTTCTTTTTTAATAAATTTGCAAAAATTTTACATTTCTATCTTTTTTCTGAAAAGATGGGGTGCTGTGTGTAGATTAATGAGAAATAAAATTTACTTTTTTGATTTTGGCAAATGGCTGCAATGAAACAAAGTGTGAAAAGTTTAAAGGGGTCTGAATACTTTCTGCACCCACTGTGTATGTGGTACCTCACCCCACATTTTTGAGCAATAAAACATCTGAAAATGAGAACTGGTTGCCATTTTGTTGTTTTATGATTGAATGCAGCCTCCATCCATACAACGTAAAGAACACGCAAAGCGCCCCCCACAGGTCAGGAGGTGAATTGATTCAGAGGTTTGCCGAATAGATGTTGAATTACGACAGATTATGCGATTCATCGATTCATCCATGTTTTTACCCAGCCCTACACGGAAGGAGAGAAGAACAAAAAATACATAACCAAGCCTTAATTCACAAGGTAACTCGGTAAAATACATCAAGAGGTTTTGTTTTCGTCCCCACCTTGTCCAGGTGAAAGAAGAAAATTTGTTTCATTTTGTAGCAAAACACCAAAGAGTTCCATAAATTCCATCTACAGGATAAAATCTGCTCTCAGTGATGAAAAAAGCAACCTCATTCTGGTCTAGCTGATGCATGTAGATTCTATGCATTACAATCCTCCATCTGCTCTGTTTTCAACCACCTGCTGGTGATGGGTAACGTTCATTTAAATTTTAGGCATAAAGTCATGGATGGCAGAAAGTTTCTTTCAGCTCAGCCAAGACAAAACTGAAGTTTGAAACATCGGTCCTGAAGACAAGAGTGATCATTTTACCAAATTTACAAAACTTTAATCCTCCTCAGTGTGTGAGAAATCCGGATGTCATTTTTAACTATGAACTGGATTTTACTCAATATATGAAATGTACTCAAGACAGGATTGCATCATCTTCAAAACCTTGCCAGTCAGACCATTTCTCTTTTTCCAGCACAGAGGTGCTGGAAAAAGCTGGTTTTTACATTGCTCCATTGGCCGTCTGTGCATTTCAGGATGATTTCAAAGTTATTTTAGTTGTTAAAAGATGTTTTGGGCCTTCATATTTATCTGTACTGCTATTTTTCTGTCCTATTTTGTAACTCTTGTGGACCCTGGTGCCAGCCTTTTAGTGGTTTCCAAAATTAGAACTAAAACTTCAAAGGTGATGTATCGTTCCATCATCACGGTCCTCGTCTGTGGAACATCCTGCAGGAGAACCTCAGCGTCGCAGACTGCTGATGTCTGACCTGTATTTTTAGCTCGGCTTTTAACTGAATTTTATTCAATTATGTTTTTGTTTTTTATTTCATCTTTAATTATTTAATGATATACTTTTCTGTTTATTTTAAATACCATTTATGTCTTTTTTTTTTTTAAATTTAAACTGTTTTGTTTTACCAGAGTACATGTATTTATACTTTATACCTGTTGCTTTTATTTGGTCTTGGTGTGTAACGTTTCCGTCGCACTGGGGGCTCAGTTGGCAGGGTTGTTGCCACAGTGATCATCCATGTTGCATGTTGCGCGTGCGCACAACATGCAGCACCCTGTGTGTGCATGAGTACATGTAAGAGTGAGAGATTATGATCAGGTGTACATTTAAAACTTTTTACCTCATTTACTTGAGTGTGTGAACAGTTTTTAATGTGCCAAAGTTGTTTTTATGTGAAGCACTTTGAACAACTATTTCTACGAGAAGTGCTTTATTAATTGAATTTTTATTTATTTCAAGGTGTTTTTACCTGCCGCTTGCATCATTAAGAATATATGCTTATCCCCCATATTGGTCATTTTCTGTTTTTCTTTCCACAAATATATAACATGAAATGCAAAGAGATTGTCCATTTTCAGAATTTTCTTCATGTTTTCCTTTAAACTCGGCCGATGAGACATACAGTGGAGGGGCATTTCCAGAAGATAAAACAGTGAGTGTTTTTTTTTTTTTTTTTTTTTAATCTTCTTGTCATAATTTCCAACATTTCATGTCCTAGATTTCTGTTGTATTGGAGTAATAGAATATCTCACAATGTTTTTCCAACCTTGTTCCCTTCACGACAATGAGCTTCTCGTTTTCCATTGTTGCTCACTGATCTTTTCCCAATTCTCCACAGATGACATCCTCTCAGTCTCTTTTTCCCCATGTTTTTTTTTACTTTTAAACTGGGTTGTTTTATAAATTTTTCACTTATTTTTTACAATTTTTAAGACAAATTTGTTGCCCTGATCCAAGTCTGATCATATGCCAAGATTGTCTAATACTTACTGATGCTACCTCACTTAAACTTTTTCATTATAATGTCTCATCTGATCTGTATAAATCCTAAATGTTTGAATTCATATAGAATCTTTATAGTCTGAAACGTTAAATAACCTTTTTTTTAAAAAAAAAAATAGATAAATAAAAGCCGCAGGGCCTCTTATCTATTGTATTAGATGTAAAGTCTTCATCTTGTGCAATCCACAGCAGGATCCTACTTTTTAAACATTTTTAGCAGAAGTGCATGTTGGAAGCAAACCTGCAGGGAGACGTACTGTATATGAAAACATATCTGTTGGCCTCTGCAAGCACACAGTGAGGAGAACCCAGCTGGAAGCTGATCCAAAGCAACCATAATTCAACCTGCGTCTGTAGTTTGTTTTATTGCAAGCACCAACAGCACATCCAAACTATGAGCAAGTACTCTCAGCAGGAGATCGATACTTAACTCACACAACCCAGTTTTTACAGCTGTCTGTGGGTGTGCACTTTCACCACTAGTGACATCAATGATCACACCCAAAGCAAACAACATCATGTTTCCTCACTGAACTGGCTGTGGTTTTCATCTGCCATTAACCAGGAAATACATTATAATAAATACAGAACTATATGTGGCAAGCAGCTGATGTCTGATCTTTTTTTTTTTTTTTTTTTTTTTTTAATCCACTTCCTCCTCTGAGAACACATCCAACCATCATGTGATGGGTGAAATGAGATGTAATTCAAGGAAACTGTCAGCAGAGGCAGCTGCTGTCCCAGCAAAGGATTTTTACTCTGGCACAGACCAGTTTGTACCCTGGTCCATATCACTTAGCTGTCTGTTTCTATCTTTCAGACAACTTACAGCTGTTTGAGTCTGAGGAGTCAAGGACCTTATCCCTGTTGTGAGAAGGCACTTTGGGAAAGTTACAGCAGCCCAGAGGGACTTGCTGGCTCCGGGAAAAATGGATTCACAGATGGAATTTATTCTTATGTTAGCAGACATGATACAGACTGGATCAACTATGGTTTTGATTGTGTCCCCGAAGATTGGAGTGTATTTAACCAGATTCTGATCAATTAGCTCTGCTTGCCAGCTTAGAGATTCTCTTCCCAAAAGTTTCTCCTCATATATGAAAGTATCTGCAGAAGGTTTAGATGAAAAAACTGAAAGAAATGGAAAGCAAAGTTAGTTCTCCTCTTTCAGAAGCAGCTACAGTAGCTCAGTGTGTCTTCCTGCAAATCCTGCTCTACGCTTGTGTTTGTGGCTTCATGGAAAGTATCAGATATTTTGGCCACATGGTTTGCCATGCTGATGGATATCTATGAAAATGCCTTTCAAAACACCACGTGGTCTCTTGACAGCAGAAAATCGTCAATCTCTCTGAAGTCAGCAGCAGAATCTGTGATCAACATATGAAACAAAAGGTGAGAAACAAAAGGAGAAAATGTGACATAGGATGTGCTGGCGTCATCACCTGCCCGGCACTCGGTTTCAGCACTCAGCGCAGCTGCTGAAATTGTCAGCATCATATTAGCACATCAACACAGAGTCTGCAGACCCTTCTGGATTCTGTGCAGTTTCACCTGAAACTCACTTTAATTTAGCATTAATAACTGGTAAGATAAACTTTTTTGAGCTCATGCTGTAAAGGTTCTGAAACCATCCTGGAAGAGGACATTTTTGATAAGAAGATGGATCCGAAGAAAACATTTTAGAGTTCAGATGAAAAGTTTGTTTTAAGAATTAAACAGTGCTACAGTTCTTTGCCTCAGTCACCTGAGACAAGCCCGGAAAAAGTTCTCAGGCAAGTTTCAAAACTGATCCGAACAACCTGATGCCTGAGATGAATCGGTCAGAAGAAAACAGACTGTTATTGTAGAACAGCAGAATATCAAACGTCAGGAGGTGCAGAAGTTTGCCAAACGAATTAATAAGATGTATGATCATCTTTTTACTGGACAAGTTTATCAGATACCTTTTGTACCAAAAGGTAAATGTCTTTCAGATTTAGTGATTTCAACAATACCTATAACAGAGGAGCTTTTGTCCAGAAGTTCTTATTCAGTCACAGAAAATGTAGTTGGAAAATTCCTGCAGCGAGTTCTGGGATAGGAAACCCTCCAGAAGAAAAAAAAGGAAAAAGTGAAAACTTAATATCAACATCACTTTCATGCCAATAAACTAACTCAACCCAGGATTATCCCCTCAAAGAAACAGTGGCAAAAAAAAAAAAAAACCAAAAAAAAAAAAAAAAAAAGAAAAAAAAATAATGGTAAGGTGCTAGTTAATTGGATAATTGCAACACAAACTTTATTTTTAGGTATGTTTTAAACAGCACATCATCCTGATCAGCTTACTACAGTTAGAGGAGGTGGGGGGCTATGATGGGATAAATTAGAACATTTTTCTCCTCTTATGTAAATGTCAATAACCAAAAAAGCTAAATAACAAAAGAGAAAAGTATTACATAAATCTGAATGCATAAATCAAATAAGAACTGCTGATTATTTTACAAAATTGATGCAGACAAATGAAATATGGATCCTTAGGAGTCAGGAAAGTCTTCCAAACTGTAAAATCTCACAATAAACCTCAGCTCCCAGCTTCCAAAAGAAGTGCATGTTGGTAGCAAACCTGCAGGTAAATGAAAACGTGTCTGTTTGCATCTGCAGACTGAGAGCACACAGCCAGGAGAACACAGGTGGAGTCAGTTATGGCTCAGCTGGAAGCTGTGACAGTGATGCAGCGTGAAGCCATGATTCAAAGACATCATAATTCAATCTGCCACTGAAGTTGGTTTTATTACAAGCACATACAGCTCATCCAAACTGTGAGCAAGTACTCACAGCAGGAGATCAATACCTAACTCACACAACCCGGCCTTTACAGCTCTCTGTGGGTGTACAGTTTCACAATAACTTACATCAGTCGTCACACCCAAAGAAAATAACTTCATGTTTCTTCACTGAACTCACTGTTTGTCATCAGCCAGTTGGAAGAAATATACTGTTATAAATGCTGGTTTTTTTATTATTATTTTTATATATCTGATACGAAGATGATGTATGTTTTTTCCTCAGAAGACTTGTTTTTATTTACTTCCTCCTCTGAGAACACACCCTGCCATCATGTGATGAGCAAAATGAGCTGTAATTCCTAAAGAGTGTCAGCAGAGGCAGCTGTTGTCACAGGGTTTTTACTGCAGCTTTGTCCATATAACCGGTAGCCGCCGTTTCTGAGGCTCAGTGTTCTGATTATTGCTAAAACAAAATAATGACAAAACAGCCAATCTCCTTGCTACAACCAGTTGTTTAGTTTACTAGTTTAAACTACAACAACAAATTTAAGGTACTCATGCAACATCAGTATTGTGTTGTCTGACATTTCAGAGGAAATTTGTCTAATGATCTCACATTTATGAAACAAAGTATAACTTTTATTTATTAAAAGTTATTATCATAACTGTTAATTCAGTTACATTAACACTGCATTGCACTGATTTAACCAGCAACAATGGCTTGTTAGAGGCCTCAAACATTGTTTCCCTTCAACAAACTGATTGTTCCCAGTTTGATGGGCAGCAAAAGCTGCTTCTCTAAGATCATTACTAGTGCCTTTCCTCCCTGGCATTGCGTAAACACTCCAGACATTCAAATAACCTATAGGCTGTCGTGGCAGAAACGCTGACAATTATGGTGGTGAGTTGTGATTTTCCATGCTGTTTACTGTAAAGATATATCAATTTATGGTACACAAATAATGAATGAAGCTAAGAGAGGAAGTGAGGAGAGTAGAATCGCCTGCAGTCTGAGGAGGACTTCAGCTGGAGAGATCTGTTCAGAGGATTAACAGACATGGTGGTCTGTGTGAAGTTCTGATTTGAATCTAAAAGCACATGTGAAAGCAGAGAGGTTTTCATACCAAGCTCATCAGAGGGAGGCTGGCTTCTGGGTAGGTCGCTTATGTTAGACTGTGAAGGTCTTTTTCTTGGTGATCAGCTCCACTCTGTCTTTTCTGATAGATGCTGGCACCTGTAGCATCACTTTATTACCCTTTGGCATGCAGGAACCAGATTATTATGAGTGTCCACTGACATATTAAAAGATACCTCAGTGGCCCTATAAGTTCATTTGATCTTACTGTCATGAAAGAAGGTGACGGATGAAATTGCAATATCAAGTTATGCTTTTCTACAGGTGCAGTTAGACAGACGGCTACTTGTCCTTATAGGAGCAGCAAGGTTGGACTTAGTTTTTCACATTCACGTGGGTTCAGTTTTTCTTCTATAAATAATGGCAGTGTAATATTTCATGAGTTGTTCATCAAAGTTTGTACTTATGTTGTCTGAATACTTATGTTGTCACACTTCAGAATATGATGCATCATATACAGTATTACACAACTGCTGTGAATAATGATGAGATGCATATCTTCTGCAGGCTACAGTGACTAATCGGGGGGGGGGGCTCAGTATATTAGATACATTACCATCACATCAGAGATGCAGCTTTGTGGTCAAAAGAGCAAATCTGGTTTCTTCAGAGTGCGATTGGCCTTTTAACACACAGTGTGTTACCGTCAAAGTTAAAGATAATCAAATGTTCTTATCATTAATGAAAATAGAAATAGAGATGCATGATATTAATGGCCTGATATCGGTATTTTAATTGAATATCAATATCAGCCCAATATCAATCCAGTATCAACAGATATGATTTACCAATATGTAACAATATGTAACTTTTTGGTGGCGAACCTGCCGAGTGCTGTTTTTGCTTGTTTTTCTTTTCTTAAATCCATCGGCATGGGAACAACATAAGGCCGCACCCACCGTGCAAGATTATGACATCGCAGGCAACCTCTGGATGTACAGCAGAAGTATTTTTCTAATTTTGCACAAGGAATGAATATTGCATCATTTTCAGCTTCAAAACTGGTATCGGTATCGACCACGAGGAACAGAAAATTATCGGAGTCGGTGGAAATTTTTCATATTGTGGATCTCTAAATAAAAGTATAGATAGTAATTGGAATAGTGAGGGACTGCGATGTTTGCTTTCACTCGGTAAAGTGGCACTGCGGATGCGAGCCCATACAATGAGCTGCCTGGTGGGTCATCAGTAGTTCCACAGTGTGAAGTGGGAGGCTGCAGTGTTGAACACCCTGCCAGCTCACTCCTCTCATGAGCTGTTCCGCAGAATTTTGGAGGTGATCCAGCTGGATGAAGTATGAGAATCAATTAATGAACAAACCCATTTTATTTGTTATCTGCCCAACAGTGTAAGTAGACACTTGGTCAGTTATTAATCTCTGCTGCTGTCAGGCTGCTCTGTCAGGGGGGACATTGTGATGCACAGGTGCTGTAGAGCTTCTGGGGGGTAGACATTGCAGCTGTTCTAGCAAGTCCACTAAAACCCTCCTCATTTTCAGCAGAATCCCATTTTAGATGCAACAGCGATTGGAAACAAAGTAAAGTTTCCTGATAAGTTCTCAGAGATGCATCAACAACTGGATCTGATTCAGCTTGAAATCTCACCGAAAAGCAAAGGGGCCTCCACCAACCGGGTCATCCGGTGAGCTGGGGAGCTCAAACCATCTGTCAAAAGGAACAAAAAGATGCATGATGTGAGACCGTTTTTGGAATTCAGATTAAAGTCAATCACCTCCAGCTATAAAGAGCATGTTCCTCTGCAATCAGCCTCCATCTTGAACCATCATAGTTGAGAGAAAAGAGGTTGCCAGCAAGGTAGAGGAAGGCTATGGTGCAGCAGCCAACTCTGTATGCAGCCTCATAGAGGAGGAGAGGCAGAAGACAATTAGAGTCAAAGTCTATTAATTCAACCCTGAGTGACTGGTCCTGAGCACTGACAAGCATAATGTTGTCAGGTTTAATATCAGTCAGGATACTAAGGCCTCTTAGTATCCTGACTATGTATATATATATATATATATATATACTGTATGTTTTTATATATATATATATATATATATATACATAAACACACACAATATATATATATATATGTCTTTGTGAAACAGACTTCTTAAGTCAGTGTCTGTACATTGAATGTGGACAGTGAATCACATCTTTATCAAACAGAAATGTCTTTAAATCTACAAAGTGAGGACTTTTTGACTATTTCACTGAATTTTATTCATTTTAAAAAGAGATGTGACAGCAACACTGACCCCACGTACATCCCAAAAAACTGAAATCTCAGAATCATTTATTATGTTTTAATCTAAACAACATATTCCTCTTCTTTATTTGTCTGACATACTTGTTAGTCCATTTGTCCTTAATTATTATAATGATATATATTCTAACTTATACTCTGACTAATATCTTATAAAACATTCTTGGTGCTTGAAACTAGATGTATCATAACTATAAAGCTGTTTATCACTTATTAGTACATAACTACTTAGTCAGAGTCACAATTTTTTACTCCAAACATTTTTTAAATTAAGTAATTAATTCATTATATTTGTTAAACTTTGTATATTATGGAGAAAATATTTGAGATCTTCCCCATAGCAAGACAGATGTACTAACATTTAATCTGATTATTCTCATACTGTAGAAAGATATTTGTCAGGTCTAAAAGAAAATCCGAGCAAGTGAAAGTTTCTTTTTGTCATATTTGAGCAGATCATTTAGCTTATTTTTTGTAAGAGTGGTATGCATTCTTAGTGTAATAATTCTTCAACCGTAAATATCTGACTGACACATAACTGCTTTGTCCCGTGCTGCATTCATGGACTAGTTTTACTGCTGTGTTGTGGTCTCAGTCTTTCCACAGTAGACACATTCATCAAAGTTCAGTCTATCTTGCATTCAAGGCATCTGAGCTCAACAACTGCAAAATATTTCAGTCTGATCTCAGGTCAACGTTTGAGGTTGAAACCGATCCTCTTAGTTCAGGTTTCCATCAAATATCTTTTGCGTTTGACAAATATATGTTTGTGTTTCTCAGAAATGAATCAATACATATACGTCGTTTTTTGTTTGACAAAAAATGGTATAAACAATAATGATAAAAAAAAGGGTGTTTCATTCTTGCAGTCAGAGTGTGTTAAACTGTCTGAGACTCTTTCCTCCTCTTCACCAGGTTGTCACTGAAAATGTGAATGTGTGGACGCTTGAAAGAGTCTCTTCTTTAAAAGGCAGCAACAAAAACCTGATGTGCATTTTGGCTTTGAAGCAAATACTGTACGTCACATTTCCCAGTGAAAACAACATTCAAAATGCTGTAAATTAAATGAAAGTGTGTTTTCACCACAATATATTTTCAAACTGCTGTTGTTGTGAATGAAAACCGGACCATGCAGGATTTCTCTTTTTATTTGGGGCCTTTGTTCTGACATATGAGCTATGATGTGGGAGCCCATTTCTCCTGTAAGACAACAAAGAGTTTGGATTTATGAGTCTCTGACTTTTCAGAACATGTAAAGTCAAATGTAATTTTTTATTTAAGCTTTACTGTGGATGAGTTCTTGTTTCACACATCCTTTTAAGCAGCTCACAGACTCACTTGTTCCTTCTGATGATGCTTTGTTAGAGTAAATGATGTGCTCATGTCTGGTAAGTATTTGCATCTGCCATATATGTGTGCACAGTGTTTGTGTGGTCATGGGAGGGGACGGTTCTTTGGAAAAATGGGCGCCAGTATTTAGATTTGTTGTAATTGGACTCTAAATTACTTTCTGATACTTACGTATAAGAAGAAAGGAATGAGTCTGAGTTTATTTGATCATCTCTGATGTGGTCTGAGATGACGGTATATAAGAGAAGCCTTTCAAGATAATAATGAAGCAAAAGGCACATGCAGATTTCCAAGGGATTCGTATAAATGCTCATGAAATGTATATTTGCAGTCTCACCGGGCAAAATACAGCCAGAAACAGCCTGATCAGCATTTCAAGCCAGGACATCAAATGGTCTGAAATGAAACCAAAGAAGTTTGATTTTAATGATAAATCTTGAGATGAGTGAAATTATTTCAATGCATAATGTCAGCATGCACTCATAATCCCCCCCCCCCCCCAAAAAAAAAAAAATAAAATAAAATAAAAATAAAAAATTGGATACTTTAAATAATAAAATAAGAATAAAATACTAAGCTAGTTTTTTTTTAAAAAAAGCACGGAGGGTTTTAAGGGGACTGGGTGTCCTCTGGCTCTGATGCTCGGGACACAGGCTGCACACTGGGCCTGTCCGCCCCCAAGATGTTTTATTCAGATTTTATATTTACTAAACACATATACATAAAGCAATAAATACAATCTCTTGGAAATAAAAATTATGGGAAGCAAAACTCCAACTTTGTTCTACTTATTGTGAAGAACCACACAATAGGATTCATGTAATATATACATCAAAAAGCAAAACAATTATTTTAAGTTTTAATTTAATCAGTTTCAATCAATTCATTTTAGATATTTTTTTTAGGTTGGCCATCTAATGTCACAGGTGACCGTTCACAAACTGAATGGTTTATTTGCAGCAGTGTTGCCATCTTTGCAGGATGCATCACACTTTTTTCAAACAAGCAGGCTGAGCTGCAAACTTGCAATCACTTGCAAGTGAAAGAAGCTTTCAAACAATCTCTCAACATAACGGCAAATGAAACATGTTGATATGAAGTTAACATCCACCAATCAGTAATAAAAAATGAGCAACCGTAACACCAGGTCTTTTTCCAAAGGTTAGATGTTATGTCCACCCGGGACATTACAGTATGCCTTATGTGTTACAGATCACCTGAACCCTCAGATGAAGCTGTTGTATGTGAAAAACTTTTCTTTTGCAACCCAAAGAACACTGACAGATAATGGGTGCAAATGTGTGCTAACAAGTAGCTGTCTCCAGTCAAAGAAGAGAAATGCAACTGAGGTGAAAAAATATGAACTCTAAAAACAGATGTGTCATCTCAGTTTTTGGCTTTTCAGTAAGTGTGCGTTGTGAGAGTGACTATGCAGACTGGACAGAGCTGTTTTCCAGAAACAGGCCATCATCTTTTGAGCGCACTGTATGAAATAGTCCTGTGGGTGCAATGGATGGATTCAGCCTCACAGACAATTTTCCAAACCAAGCTCCGTCTGTGTTTGTTTTCTTTGAATTGCATAACATATCATGTCCTCACATTTGAATATTAAATTCATTTTTAAAAAGTTGGAAACCAGGGCTGTAACTTAATGCAAGTCAAGTTGCATATCTTCTAAAATATTTACAGCTTGGCTGTCGCCAAGTCTGCATGTGATTACAGACTCTTTGATGTCTGCTTGATCGGATGAGATCAACATGTTGAGGCTGTGAGAATAGCAGCTCTAATTAATGGATCTGTATGTTGCGCCACTGATGGAGGAGAGATCCAAACTGTCACTACTCTCTTTTTGATTTACATCATTTAACATTTTACCACCAAGGTTATAATAGTTTTGGATTTTTAATTAGTTTCGGTTTTATTTAGTTTTGACTTTTTGTTTTTAATTCAGTTAGTTTTAGTTAGTTTTTTTTTAGCAGATTTGCTAGTTTTTATTAGTTTTTATTTTTTTGGAAAGTGCTTTTTTTAAAAAAAAGAAAAAGTTTCTGTTTTAGTTTTAGGGGGATTTTTTTTTTTTTAGTAAATTATAGGTATTTGTCTGGCGTGACATTCAAAACCATTAGAAAGTCACTTAAAATAAAAGCAAAATAAGTAGATTAAATAGAAATACATTTCATATCAACCCAAAAAGCTTGTGTATTAAATAAAGTTACAAAAACTAAAACTAAGGATGTTTTTGCAATAATTTTAGTTAGTTTTAGTTAGTTTTTAAAGACACAATACAGTTTCAGTTAGTTATCATTTTTTGAAAAACTGTCATTTTTATTTCTATTTCAATTAATGAAAATGTTTTTTTAATTTTAGTTTTCATTTTTTTTGTTAGTTTTAGTGAACTATCATAACCTTGTTTACCTTGTTAATCAAATAGAGCACACTGGGATGGTTTTCAACACAATGTTTGATATTTTTCTCAGCTTGATCCTCCAAAAGCTTTTCTAAAAGATCATTTTTAACGCCCTTAAGTGCAGTTGGACCTTCTGTGTATTGGGAATTGAATCAAACCATAATTTGATTCATGTTAAATTCCTTAGCTAGACAACTTTTGGATTGGTTTAAGAATGAATTGGTTTGCGCTGTTTTGACTGGGATGGGCTCAAGCTTTTCTGTGACCCTGAAACAGCATGAGGCGGGTATAGGAAATGGATGACTGATGGACTGAACTGGACTGTATTTAAGTGGATATGGAGTGAATTTATTTACTTTGCATTTGGAGTACCCTGAGATTACTTTGGATGGGAATGGTTCATTTTAGGCAAACCTCAACTTTTTTTTTTATTCATTCATAGCTTTTTATTCTTGGATGGCTGAGCCACTAAGATGTATAATCTCAAGAGCAAACGTCACCTTGTTGGATCAGTAACTCTTGTCACTCTTTGATTTCTTCCATCAAAATCTGCTTGTTAATTAAATTTTCTTTGCCATCTTGACTCCAAACAGTACCAGCTTGTCATCTTCTGTTTGACATCAGTCCTGTCAGCTCTGTTGCAAAGACAGGTGAAATATTAAAGGATAAACCTGACACCACATGGTTTCCTGCCACAGAGGAGTCTCGCACATTATCCTTTAATGCTGTTTATTTAAATCAACGGTGACATATTTTATGTTTTAGCAATGAGTTTCCGCAGTTTAGGAAGATGAAATCATTCTAACCTTCCAGAGGTGAGGAAGACTCAGTCTACATTATGCTTTTTGTATTATTTTAGTCATTCTTCATGTAATTGTTGAGAACCATTGTTTAAAGGCTGAACTGTAGTCAGAGGAGATGTGAAAAGCAGGGAGGAACAGAGAGGTATTACAAAGGACTCCAGCTGCACTGAAACGGCTGGGGTCCTCGCTGGTTTTTGTTTCAGATTGCCCCGTCGCTCCCCGGTCTCTGCTGTGCACAGCGTGATGTACGGCTGCACTGAGCGACTGGATCGCAGCCAAACCCTCACTCTCCAAACGTCCTGTGCGAGTACCTTCACATAACATATACTCACGCAGGTGTTGCTGCTGGAATGTGGAGCTACTTTCTGGGTAAAATCACTCAGCAGAGCAGAAAAAAAAGAATCATTGTTTATTATGGAAAAAAAGGTTCACTGTTCTTTAAAAAGAAAAAAAAAACACAACACAACCTACACCTTTTCTATAATTTAACCCAACATCACAATTATCAAAAAACATCTAACATCATTTTACAAAGCGCTCTCTGGGTCACAGATCTTCAGTTCTGTGACCGGAATCACAACCTGATTTCCCTGAGCAGAGAGGAAAAAAAAAACAAAAACATACAGGTATAAAAAACGCTTTCAGGTAAGTGTCATGGTGCCTACTGAAGTCCATCAGAACAACTGAATGAGAGAGGGCAGGGTGATGACACAGTGTTGGCATTCTCACATAAAATAACACAATAATAAATTAAATTTGATCACTCGATCACATTTAACACAAGAAACATAACAGGCGGAACAGTTCTTGCTTGGCATGAGAGGTGTGACGACTCAGTACAAGCTTTGGCACCACAGACGAGGTTTCTTGTGAGCTGTTATTCATTTTTACAGTCTCATACACATAAACTGCACCAAGAGCAGACAATCTTCACCAAAAGGGACTGGCTGCACAGAAAGTGGTACTAAAAGACATCTGTGCACTGCTTTCAATGCTTTTCTCTCCTTAAACACAGTCAACTCAGAGTGGACCGCTTAGCAAGAGATCCTTCTTCCTTGTCAAAACCCGGAGCCTACATCACCCATCATGCAACTTTAATCCAGTAGTGATGATTATGGCTTCAAGCTGTGAGCCTAAATTGGAGATGCTACAGCATGATGGAAAGGTTTTGCTTGTTTTTTTCCCTTTTTCCCCCTAAAGATGCAGTAGGTCTCCTCAACATTTGTAAACAAACTTCATTATTCTTCCTCTTAAAGTCAAATCAGACTGTGTTACATTTAAGTGCTCTAAACATACCAAATATTTAAATGACAGTCTGATAAGAGACAGTTTGTAGTTTGAGCCACTATATGGCACTGATGGCGTGGTGGACCCTGGCCACTGAAATACAAACATACAAAGCCTCATCACAGGCCTACGAGATGAGATTTCACAGGTCGCCCTTCTGCAGCTTTGTCCTGAGTCCTTGCCTCTCCATGATGTTCCACAGCTTGCGCAGGTTGGACTGGGTGATGACATCATCAGGTTTGAGCTGGAGAGCCCGCAGGTAGTTGGCCTCCGCCTCTGGAAGTTTGCCATTCAGGTGAAGGATGGCACCGAGGTTCATCAGAGCGGCGGGGTACTGGAAGAGAAAACAGTGAGCTCAATGAAGAGAGAAGATGGCAAAGCGGCGGCTGATGAAAGAAGAGCAACACGCGAGGTGTTGTGTTACAGGATTACAGTGCCACCATGACCTTATTTGGGTAAACTATTCTAAAAATTGCTTTCCCCACTTTTCTGCATTTGACAGACATAATTATCTAACACATGTTTCAGGAATCTTGCCAGACTTTTTACAGAAGGTGGATTAGGAAAATAACGACAGGAAAATTGACTTAAGGCTGAGAAAAATCAATTTCAGAGATGAAGCGTGCCACTTTGAAAGAGTCGCACTGAACAGAAAGGTGGCTGTAGACTGTCTGCAAGCCAGTGCTCACTTCTGTTCTTGATGTGGATGAACAAATCCATTTAAAGGAGTGTTTCAGAAGTGTCATTTATCAAAGTAGCATTTGTTTTTTATATATAGTTGCAAAGTGAAACCATCTGGACTAAAAATAATGGTGAAGTTGTGGGAATCTACAAATCCGAGTCATACCAAGATGCAACTATTAAACACAGAAAGTTTCATTCGAGAGGTCGTCTGCACCTCATCCCACAGACCTGGCCTCGTTCCCAGCCCTGCGTCCTCTCTGCATGACGTATGGTCAGCAATTTGGCAACAAGTTCACTCGTTTTTTTTCCTCCGTCAAACACAACTTTTGGGATCTTCTCTATAATGACATTTCACTGGTGTCCTTTTTCTTTTTTCACCCCTCACTTTCTGCAACAAATGAGTTTAACAAGCAGTGCAATGTGAAAGCTCTTGAAAACCTTGTTCTGCTTTATGTTCAGTACAAGGTCTTTGTCACACGCAGTGCTAAGCCAGATAAATGAGGATCTCTGTTATTCCAAACATTCCAACGTTAGCAATGGAGCTCTGTGCGCAGAAGATCACAGCAAAGCAACAAACTTTGGTGTTCCACTTCTTTGGCTGCTCAAAGAATGTTTTCTGTAGTAAAGAAAACATTTGTTGCTATGGGAACCATAAGTATAGCCATTCAGCAAGCAGTGAAACTCCCAGAAACAGACTCCCGGAGAAATCACAAGATGAGCTCATCTCATCCTTGTTGATCTGCGGGGACCAACGGGTAAACCCCTCCGCAGTCGGCAAACATTCCCATTTCTGCTCATTACTTGTAGACCAACTTCTGAGTGACTCTCACACATTTGCTGCCTTTCTTTGCACGTAAAGCCCGAGCTGAATCTTTCATGACGTGAAAGCTTTTGGATTAAGCTGATATTTGAGGGATTGTCGTTCGAGCGCAGAGGAAATGTCAAAGAGGAGAGACACTGAGGCTCTGAGGAATGACGAGAGACAATGTAATGGGTTTGGGGCAACTTTTTAACAACTGAAATGGAGAGCCACCATTCTTCTTGCTTTTAAGGCTCAAATAAATTAAAACAGGAAGAAATGCTGAGAAGCAGACTCCCAGCTTCTTTATGTTATCTGTGAGTTTGCAGAATAACTTGAAAGTAGTGGTTCCAAAAGATAAAAGTAATGGATAAAGGTAAATCCACTCTAAAAAAGACGAAGAAGAAGAAGGAGGCAAAAATCACAGATAAAAAGCTGCCAGCACCTGACAGGTCTGTGAGGGTGCATCAGACAAGAGTGCAGCAATATAACACTGTTTAATGCAGCAGAGACATCTAAACCTCTTTCATTGTGATGCTACATAAGTCACGGAGCAGGCCTTAAAATGGCCCGACGTAACAAATTACAGCAGGAAGCTCCCCTCAGGTCTCGTTGCTGTAATTCTAAATGACCTCTCTTGCAACCCACCTCTATGCACCCTTCCTCTTTGAAGTGACTGATGCACACGAGGCAGAAACAGGATATAATAGCTCCAACTACCTCAGGCGTGTGTGCTGACATCAAGAGACATGATATCCCCCCTGAGGCTGGTCTGTTTAACTACACTGAGATGATCGAGTGTTTACTCTAAAGCGGAATTGTGTGACTTCGGCATCTGAAAACAATCCCTACTTTTTTCCCTTTTTTGCTAAAGCAATAGAAAACAGCAGCAGCGGTGCTATAATGTAATGTCAGGATGATGGGTATCGCATAGTATGTTGTAAATTGCATTTTCACTGCAGGAGCGTGGTGCATTTGCATGATAAGTGCAAACAGTCACAGGTACTCACATCTGGTCTGAGGCTGGCTGCACGCTCATATTGCCTCTCCGCTGCCTCATTTAGATTGGCCTGTCTGAGGAGGAAGAGGAACAGAGGGTTAAAAATGTGCACATAATCACACAATTTTCATTCGCAATAATGTTGCATTAATGAAAATTGGTGCTTTTGATGGCATTCATTTATTGTTAAAACAGCTTGTCATGTAAATTGCTGCAATGATTGCTTGTCATTAATTAACAGTGTGAAGCAACTAGGAACTTATTGTGATTTTAAACCCGTCTCGCATATAATTTCAGTGAAATAATCAATGTCTTTGCATGTTAAATGCAGACAGCTTGTCATTTTCCTGAAATAATGCATGAAGCTCTGATTAAAAAATAAAGAAGAAACTGGATGATTCACATTTTATTAGTGGTCCCAGAGTTAAAGTGAGACTTACAGTGAAAACCACAATTCTACGCAAACTGATTTTCCTTGCTTGTGTAAGTAGGTCATCCATCCATCCATGCAATGTCTAGACCTGCTTTTCCTAATGCATAATTACTGTGGGGTTATATGTATATGGGCCAGCACTTACAGTACATTTGGAGTTCTATATTTTATAGCATCCTTGAACTCACACTGTGCTGCACAGTGCTAATCGAAAAACAAACTTCATGGAAATAATGTGAGCATCACTACAGTCTACATACATAATATGCACGAGTAAATTTAGATATTGTCTGTAACTTCAAGGTTTTCACAAGATTTTATTAGGCTGTTTACAGAAACAATCATAGCTGTTTTTGTTGGGTGTTGCACACTTGGAAAAACAGTCATGCATACAGTAGATCCATAGATGGTGGGATGTGTAACTTCTGGCTGATCTGAAAATAACTAAGTTCTTTGTGTTTTTCTTCTTCATTGCCATTCAAACACGGGGGAACAGTTGCCATATTAATGCCATAAAAAGGCATGTAGAAGAAGATTAGTCCTCAGAGGGCTGTGAAAAAGAAAAAACACGGAGGAATCTGTCATAGTTAAGAATGTGAGAAATGGAAGAATGTATTTATTTACATAACACAGGCAAAGGTATATGAATCGACCTAGTTATAAAAACAAAAATATGAGGAGGTGAAGGAAATTCTGGATATTGAGTCCAGAAAACCAGATTAAACATTGGGGGGTTTTCAAGCTGGAAATTGCTGATGAATACCTGCTAATAATGTTATAGTTGCTTGTTTTGTCTTCCATTGGTTATTTAACTTTAACTTGTTTTCATACATGAATACCAGCGGTTTTCAGCATTGAAATGATTGCTACGTAGGAGCACAGCCGGACCAGAGAGAAAAAAAAAAAAAAGAGTTTCTTGGCGAGATAGGATGTGGTAGTTTGCTTTAATTCCTTTAGTCGAGGTCCATTTGTTCAGTTTAACATACAATCAATGCAGATCAATGAAATGCAACAGATTCTTCTGCCATCATACTGGAAACCAATCAGATCTGGTCCAAACTGGTGAGAATGTGGTTGAGTTCTGTGTCGCTGGAGTGTTTTCATTTCAGTTAGCAAATCGCTGCATATTAATGCTGCGTTCCATTTGAACTGGAAAGTTGGAAATTTCAAATTTTCAAAAATTCAGAGTTTTAATGGGAATGGCCCCGAGGTCGGATATCTGACTTGGAAAGTTGGAGAGGTGGCGAGGATAGTCTTGAGTGGGGCTCCTGTAATGTTCATTTTTCACTTTGGCTATTTTGTTGATTAAATAGTGACACAGTTTGGCTTATATAGATGTAGGGGTCCCTGCTGCAGGTTACATTTTACGGAATATGTGAACTCAAGCAGCTGTGCTTCAACGGCTAATAACAATGCTTGAAACATGTTGTTTTGCTCGCTTTGTTTTCTGACAGTGAACTAGAATGTAGTAGATGGGGTGTGATGTCATCTAGTTCCCTGTTCCGAGGGAAATGAAATGTACATAACATGTAAAAGTAAAAGTTGGCTATAAGGTTAGATGGTTTGGCTTCGGTCTTCTTTTTCAATTTGGCTCACTAAACTCTGCTGAGGCCTATGGTCACTGGATGAGTTATGAGAGCGACTCTTCCACAAGAGCCACCAACTCTCCTGTCTTTTTATGTCGTTTTATGTGCAGCCTTCTCTGAGTCTGAGAACCGACTCTGGCTCGAGAGAGGTTTCCATCATCTCCTTTGTTGGGATGTTTGAGTCGCATATAAATGATGTTGCAGGACTTTCCTTGTATGACAATCCGGCCACACTAAGGTAGTACTCAGTTGTAATGAAAAAGTATAAAATTAAGCAGAGTGAGGAAGTCTTAGTGGAGAAGAAGCTTAAGTTTACTTTTAAAATTTAAAAAAAATCACACTAAAAGGCTTTCCGAAAAGTTTGGTTTCAGAGCTCAAAACTGTGTCCGGATTAGAGCAACAAGCACAAACGCTTATAAATATGTGACTTGTGACAACATGAGCAGATTTAAAACATCTTCACATATAATAAAATTGTATTCATTTGTGTGTTTACTAAAACATTTTGTCCATATACTGTGGTAAAATACAGCTTTACGGTAAATATACTTTATATGGCACTTCCAGGCTCTGATGTTATGTTAGCTGTTGTTATTATCCAGAGTTTGATCAAAAACAGATAAAGAGTGAGAGAAGTTGTTGATGCCAATAATACTGAGTCTTCAGTGTAATATCATGCACCTACGTTACAGCTGGGTACATAAAGCAGCAACAGCCAATGCACTCAAAATACAGAGGCATATTCAGAGTACATGAACTGTGCCAAAGTTAATAAAGTTGAGGAGACCATTCCTTCCTGACGTGGTGTTTCATATTCATAAGGTTGTGTTAAGCGAAATAAGCCGCAGGTTTAAGGTCTGATATCACAGTCATCTAACGGTGTCCTTCCTTAGTTTTTGTTTTGTTTGGAAAAGCGCTAGAGTTGTTAAATGGTAGATAAAGATTCAGGAAGTCAGGCTTAAAGGCAGCATTGTTGGTTATCCTCTGGGAGAAGTCTTGAGCACATAAAAAAAAGGAAGGGCAAGTTTGGTTGTTAAATCATTTCAGATGCTACCAACTCCCCTTGTAGACTCAGATAAAGGTGCAACGCATGCAGATGGATTTGCTAAGCCTGTCATCAACCTGGGTTGTTTAATAATTATTATCTTAAATGATCAGCGAACAGCTGCACGGAAAGCAAGCCAAGACTTCTGGCTCATCTTTATCATCAGAGGAGCAGCATGAGCTTTAGCAGGTGTTTGTCACGTCATTTAACTCTTATCTGCTTGGACTGATGTCACAAAGAGTCTCAGCTGAAAATATCCAGTCGGTGCAGAGCAGAGTGATCTGTCACCCAGATTTATTCTTACATTTTCCAAAGCAAACCTCGGTCGTGCCCAGAGACTTTCAACTTCTGACTAATCCTCTGTGGTGGTGCTTGGAGAGGGACGCAGCAGAGAAGTAATTACTTTAGCAGATATGTAGAGCGAAAGAGAATCAAGGTTCATCATTCCAATATTCCCTCCAGTTGTTGGAGGTAGAGGACATTTGCAGTCCCTTTTGACACTTTTTAAGATTTATAAGCTGTCTGTGCATGTATTTGCCAAACTTGGAGGGAAAATTCTCCGGTGGCTGCTTTACAAGCCCTCAACTAAAACCTCATCCTGATGGACTGAAACTATATTGCTATTTATATCCATATTATATAATCCCTATGGCAGCTTTTCCTTTGACAGAGCACTCACCATTCTACAAATCAGGCGTAATTTATATATCAAAAGATGCTTTCTAAAAAAGGATGTGATAGGAAAAAGTACATAAAACCAAAGGCAACAAGTCAGCAAACATTCCTTAAAACATTCAGTAATTAAATTTTCTGTACTTGCAGGGGGCGCCTCACCCTGAAGCAGCGCTGCTTTACGTCAGCAGTTAAACAAACCTGAGCATGTGAGCAGCACTGAAAACCACATCAAACTCTGAGTTGTCCAGCTCCGCAGCTCTCTCGGCCATCTCTGCAGCCTCGGCAAGACGGGACTGCTCCAACAAGAACTGACCTGTTAATGGAGGAGAAATTTGTTAATAAAAATCCTTCAAGATTTAAATAGCTCACAGATTGGGGAGACATATACAGTCCTGAGGCTCTCATTTATCTTTTGCACACATATATGTGCAGAAAAAATAGGACTGCTCTGACCTGCTTACACCAATATTTTTCTTGGTGTCAGAGCAATTTCAGCATTCACATGCATTCCTCATCACGTCAAAATAATAAGTACCCATTTAGTAATCATGCTTATGTAGAAAGAACGAGTAGCCTTTGTGGTTCCAAAGCTTACAAAAGACACCTGTGAAAGCTGTCACAGGTCTCCACAATTAACGCAGCTTCAGGGAAATGATCTGCTTGGTGAGAGTGAGGAGAGGCTTCTGATTGGATGAAGCTTCCCAAAAGAGATGTTGTTACATTTATGATGATTTAAGACCTGTGTTTCACAGTTATGCTATTTGCAAAGAAACTGTGGTGAAGTAATAAATTTTTTTTTTTTTTATCAACAATAAATAAAAGAAAGGAGGGAGGTTTGTTAATAACCATTGGGCTGCATCCTGCCACCTGTGTTAGATGCAATCTTTTTTTTGGATAATAAAAAAAGAAAAAATAAAAAACAAAAAAAAAAAAAAAAAGAGAGAGCTGTGAGGAGTGGGGTGGGGGTGGGGGAAGTAAATAAAATCAACCCACCTCACATACAAAACAAACAAAAAAAATAACAAACATAAAAAAAAAAAAAAAAAAAGGGGGGGGTGCTGTCAGGTTTTGTCCTTCTTCAGTTGCAGAGAGACCCTCAGATGTGTTTCTTTAACCATTTCTTTGTTATTTCTCAAAGAAATGTCTTCTTGTTCCCAAATAATTTACTCCACTTTTTTCTGTTATGAATTTATCTCTTGTTGGTTGCACTTTTTTTAAAGATTATTTTTTTGAGCAGATTGTTAAATAATATTCATCATCCTACGCTTGCATGTACTTCAACTCTATATTTTGTTTCCCTTTTTGTAAAACCCAGTGTGTTGCCTCATGCAGGAAACACACATCACCTAAATAAAATGTTAACTTAACGTAAATGTATGACCTGAATGATGTTTGGTTGGCTCTAAACTAAGCAGCAATTTGTTCTTTTTTATTCTCCATCACCCTGGGGATTACTAAAGCACTGTTGTTACCATATATGGTCAATGGAAGGTGTTTGTAAATGCAAATGACCGTGAATGTTACAAGCTTGGTGCTTTGGCCTCTGCATGGCTGATGAATACAGATTTAGAATTGATATATATATAATGCTTTATTCCGGAGAAAAAAGGGGGGCCAAAAAAAAAAAAAAAAAAAAAAAAAAAAAAAAAAAAAAAAAAAAAAAAAAAAAAAAAAAAAAAAAAAAAAAAAAAAAGCAGGCCACCCGGCTAAAATGGAATAAAAAAACAAGTTCATGTACCAGTGTCTCCAAATATAAGATTTATATCTTGTATGACTTTTTTAGGATTTGATAAAGCCCTATATGTATTTTTGGTAGAAAAAAAGAAAAAAATTGAAAGAGATTTTTAAAAGTTTAAAAGGGGGAATAAAAGAGGGAAGGGTGGGGCACTGTGCATCTCGGGAGCAGAGAGGAAGCTCAGAGATCAATATACAAAAAATAAAACTCTTCATAATTTCACGCAAATACCCCCAAAAAGAGAGGGTATAGAGGTGGAAAAATCTAAAAAAAAAAGTTGGAGAGGGGGGGGAAAATATAAAATATTTTATTAAAAATTGGGGGAAAATGTCGGTATTATATAGATTCTATAAAAAAAATAAAAAAAAGCGGGGGGTATATTTTCTCTCAAAAAATAAAAAATTTTAGGAAAAAAGGAACTGCACATATGATGGAGTTTAGAGCAGTTTCTATAAAAGGCTGATAAACGAAGGCCGTTATTTTTCCTTTTTTCCACCAACTGGTTTAAATTTATGATGTAAAGTGAAATATTTTAACAAGTAGAAGGCCATGCTGACAGGACACTCCAACAAGGCCAGCATCCTGATGCAGTATTTTACAGAAAAATTATCCTTATCTGCACAGCTAGAACATTTAATGGGTTCTTCCTTTTGGAAGAAGCTCCACCATTCCAGGGGGTTTTGCTGCAAACCTGCTGACAAACAAATTAAAATGGAACAGTAATAGTCTCTCAGGTTTTAAGCTTCTGAATGCTGATCCCTCCTTTTCTTTGCAAACACAACCCTGAGGAAAAGTTGAGGTTTTGTTGTGAACATCCACCTTTTTCAGCATCGCCATTCGCATTACTTCGGTTCATTTTAATAAGGGTTATTTTAAAAAGGAATGAGGAGTGACCCTTAAATGGAGCAAAGAAGGGAGCAGTAATGATGGTTCCTCAGGGGGACAAAGAGGATTTCTCTCTTGTATTTGGTGCATTCAAACATATCATACAGATAAGGTAAAAATCAAATTATTTTTTCATTGTATGATGTTTATTTGTTTTGTTTTGTTTTTTTGTCTTTAACAAGAAGTCAAATATCAAATATTCAGTGCAGCCCCGTTTCCTGTTACATGATTAAATTTAAGATTTTTTTTTCTTGCTTTTGTGCAAAGAGGATTCCGACCTCTTTTCTGCTCGTAGATTTTTTTATTTGATGTAGGAAAGCTGATAGAAGTGGGATGATAAAAAAAAAGATGAGGAAAGCTTGCAGAGGAACAAAGCCGTACCAAGATGGAGACTGATGGAGAGAGAACAATGATGACTGGAGGCTAGACATGAGTGTCACAGAAAGAGGAGACAGCAAAAATAACAAAAAAAAAGTGAGGCGCAGCTGTTTTGTTCAGAGTGCAGATGAGATAGAGGTAATTCATGTATCATCCTGCAGGAATTTGACCACCTGCTGCGACACCCACGAGGGTTTTTAAATTATCAGTCAAGCCTGACCACTGATATCATTCCTTTGCTTTCTACCTGCATCTGAATGAGTGCAGCACACTCGGGGTCACATAAGGGACAGTTTACATTGAAACGTGTCGCTGAGGAACAAAGCCCGGAAAGGGGACCTCGTCTTGACTTTCACCCTTTGTGTATTCCCTTCCATGTGTTCTTCAATGTGTGTATGTTCATTCTTTGTGTTGTGATGCGGACAGATATCATCACTCCTCACACACTCATACATGGAGCTCCTCCAGTGACCCATGGACAGCCAAAGGAGACAGATTTGAGATAAAGGAAGCAAAGCAGCCCAAATAAACATCACCTATAGCAGGAGACTACAAGATAACAGGAAAAAGAAAATAGAGAAAAGAAAGTAAGGGCTTCAAAAGGGGAAACAGCTTGGTCCAAAGACAGCAACGGTCCCCTTGCCACTGACCGAGCTAAGCTAAATAATATCAGAGCACAGAAAGCACCAGGAAGAACAGAGTGATAAGCAAGGGGAGAAGGGGACAATGCACAATGGCGCTTTCAGCATAGGAGGACAGATTTCATTTCCTATGAATATCCTGGAGATATTAACATGGGGCAGCGAGGCGTCTGTTTTAACGAACCAATGTGAAATGCTGCACCAGCAGCAGCAGAGGGGGAACACAGTGTCATGTTTTTCTATTATGAACAGCAAACACCGAGCTTTAATCTCTTCATGCAGATGAAAACAACATGGATGTCTGCTTGTGCATGTGTTCGCACCATCTGCAAAACCTCAAACAATTCAAGCAGTGCCAGCGTTGAAAGCAATAGTAAAAGGAAATTATATAGTTCATGATTTTTTCTAAAATACTTATGAGATTAAATGAGCAGCAAGCTTAGACTTGGGGTGGATTATAACAGTGACCGAATGAGGGCAAAGTGTATATTTTGGGCTGTTTAGATTTGAACATATTTACCCCTTAAATTCATACAGACTCAACAGTATAAGTGAGTGTCTAAAGAGTAATTGGGATTATTTAGTATGCAAATGTCGCCACCATTATCAGGCCAGAAAAAGGCTTCTGCCTAACCATAAATTTAAATTTCCAATAAGCATGTAGGGGGGCATTTTAATTTACATTTCAGTTATTTGCAATCCATTTCAATACAAATTTAGTACTTTTGCTTTTATCAGTGGTGACTTAAATCATCAGTACACAGAAAACTTGTCTAAGGTTATTTCTACTTTGAGAAAATCCCACAAATTACCTTCGAGAAAGTACCTAGCAACAATTGATAATGAAAAAAAAAAGAAGAAGATGAGCCCAGAGAGGAAATTCTACAAAATCGATACAATCCCCATCACTTGTCAATTAACTATAGTTCATCATAGATTTGGCAATCTTTTTATGTGATTATCAATCATTTATGATTATTCTTCAACAGCAGTTTCAAATAAGATTCACTAATTTAGGACTATGGATCCTACAGTCTGTCATCCAGCTGGCTTTGCTTCCTGACAGCTAAGATCTGCTGAAGGATAGCTAACAGAAGCTACATGAGGTTAGCCTGCTGGAGCTCGATTAGCGGCCACAGCTAAAAGGTTATTTCCAGTGCAGAAATATATCCGCTTCCAATTCAAATAAGCTTGTCTCCACTTCTGAAAAAATAGTGTATCCTGTAGAATATGTACCATTACGACTACAGGTTGAATGAGGGTAACTAAACTAACACACAATGCAAGTGAGTTCAGAGGAAGCAGGCAGCAGCTAACTGCTAAGCTAGCAAGCTACAGTATATATCTTTAAGATTACAATATACTTGGTAAAACCTAAAACCTAAAAATATATATTACACTACACATTTGCAATACAGAGTAATATTTCAAATTAGCTAACACACTAAGATAAGCTAACAATTTAATATACAGTAGGCAGAAATGTTGCAACAATAAGCAGATACTGTACTGTATGTTTGATGTGAAAGCTGACATTGTTAAACCTCCTCTAAAACCTCTCAACAGAAGCCTGATTAGATGGAAAAGAAATGCCACACGACAATGCTACTATGTAGTCCCTCCATTGTGCACGCTAACCTTCTTAAAAACAACAGACACAGTCTGGTCTTATTTGGATTATAAGATGGAAAGGGTTCCCCTCTGAGAGAGTTTAGCTCTTGGATTAGAAAGTGTCAAGTTGTGTCTAATTATTAGTTTAAAGACAGCTTACTGCAGCAAAGCCTGATGATTACAGAGTGGCAACAAGTGCTTCATACTGTATGCAGCTGTGACAATTATAAAGAACTGCAAAGGTCTCATTTGTATGATGACAATTGTTTTTAAGGTTGAAATGTTTGTGACATGATGTGGTCTAAACTGCACAGAGATATAGAAGAACAGCTCCCTTTCTAACCATGTCTTTGCTGTTCACGCGGTCAGTTTTTAAGGGCTGGAATGAGCCACAGATGCAGGATCTGCTGTTGAGCTGATGCTGTATTTCAGAACAAATGGGAAGTCTCAATATCCAACAAAGTAGTTGAATTTCCTAATCAGGACATAAAACACTTGACAAAGTCTTAATAAAGCATTATTAGCTGTTTTAATTCTGAGCTCAACTATCCAGCTGCTGAATTTACTGTTTACAACAAAGCAAAGAGCAAACGCAAATAAATTTTCGATTCCCCACTTCTGAAGCATAGTAATTGTGTCATGAATTAAAGATGATGGCGATTAGGTGGAAAGGCTGGGTAATTCTACTCTGAACTGATAGTTTGATGTAATAGTTGATGCAAAACTAAACTGCCTGAAGAGGGTTTTTTGTTTTTCTTTGTAACCTAGCTGTCCCCAAGCAAAAATTGAATAAAATGGTTGTGTTATAGCAGAGTTTGAGTTGGTAGTCATGTCAGGCATCCAAATATATGCTTTCAAGCACAGAGCACCCCTATCCCGTACTATGCCTCCTTTTAAAAGAGGTTGAAAGTGTTTATAAATAAAAGTTTTACATGCTTTCTTACCGTAGTGCATGTAGCAGTTTCCTTTTGTTGGATCTAGCTGAATTGCTCTCAAATAGTATTTCTCTGCTTCTGTCTTCTGCCCCTATAAAGGAAAAAAAAAAATGCAATCCTTTTTTAAAATTTTGTAGCTTGTATATGAGGAAACAAATGGCTGAAAATGATGGTTGTTAGAGCTGACAAAAAAAGAAGAGCTTTAGAAATATTTCAATATTTAGCAATTATTTGCTTTAAACTGTGGGGGGAAAATAGTAAACTTGAAGGCAAATCTGATGTCATCACAAAATACATATTAGAACATAAATCATACGCAAACAAACATCCGTTACATGTGAATGTGCAGTCTATTCTGCAAGCCTTCACCAGCAAAAAGGTTGCTAACCTCCCAGGTGTTTGTGTGCATGTGTGTGGAACTGCAACCAAACTGAGAATATTGAAAATATCCACCTCTTCTGTTTCATGCTTCAGCACTGATTGCTTCCATATCGCCAGTGGACTTGCCATGCAACAAGAAATGAGCAGGCCAGGCATATTAGCATTGCCTCATTAGCTTCTTCCCATATCTGCAGTCACTCTAAATGAACGGGCGAGCATGAGGCTTGAATAGTTTCTGTCACATTTTTGTTGGCTGCTTCCCCCTTTCCATTCAATTAAACCTCTTCTCCAACCATCCATCAAATCAGAGTCATCACCGGGCATAAATGTGAAAGGTTTGAGGCCAAAGACGGCTATCAGCGTTGTTGCACTTAAGCTTGTGCCGAGTTATCAACGGTTGATGTTAAAGGAAAAAGTGGGCATAGTGTTGACGGGTTAACAACTTTCTTTAATGAATTTTTATTTAATGAACTTTTTTTGGACTCCAGCAATGTGTTAAGCCTCTCACATTACAGCAGATACCGACTTTAGCAAGAAAGAGCCAAATTAAATGTTTTGGAGCTGCACTTGCTCTTTTCTGCAGGATGTGAACAGATATCAGACTAACAGGTTTCAATGTTGGTATCAAGTGAATAAAAGGATTGAAAGGTCACTTAAAAAGTATAGTTGTACTCAAGGCAACACAGTCCAAGTCTCCCAGCATGACAGCACATATCGGGGTGAATCGTAGTGCAAGATTTCAGTTTAACCTTTCCCTCCTTGTCTGTATTGTTGATTGACTCAGCCAGGACAGTCTCAAGTGGAGTGATTCAATAAGGAAGCAGAGTAATTGCATTATAAGCCTGTCTACTGGCCTATTGTCCAGGACCCATCCAATCTCCTGTTTCTTAAACCCTGTAATGGTAAAGGTGGGTCCTCTGTACATCAGGGCCTTGAATAAATGTGGAAGCGTCAGCCTGAAGGAGTCGTGCAGATGTCCAGCCATAGCGGGCGACACAACATTATGTGCGCGTGAACATGCTTTGTATTGAATGTCATCAAATCTTTCAAACAAAAGGGGAACTATGGGTTAAAGCCCTGAAGGACTGCAGCTGCAACTTTATATCAGCATGTGCACACTCATATTGGTTGGTTTTGACTCCTGTCTGCACCCCAGGCTGTGGAAGGAAAGAGGTCAAGCATCTTCAGGAGGGTTAGAAAGGGCACACAGTTCAACTCTCAAAGCTAAACTTGACTCAGCTGTGAACACATCTGCTGTCGTGTGTGTTTTTGTTGCTATAGCATGGGAGATGTGGAGGGAGCACAGGAAGCGAGAAGTATGTTCTGCAGAAAAACACATTAGAGGTAAAGGTAATATCTGGTAAAGGTTGGGCAAGTTTGTGCAGCTTTGGATATGTGAACACTCACGCATGTGCAGATCCCCACTCTGGAGAGGAGAATTTTAACATGCACATTTCCTTGTCAGACACTGCACCTAATAACAATTATCAGACTTCCTCAGACTCTGCAGAAGGATCAATAGGATGTGTTTGCCTCAGTTCAATACATTATTCATCACTTAGCTCTTGTACACTATCCCTTTAATTACAATCTGCCACATGGTTAGCCACTGCAACTACTATGATGATTTGTCTTTCTGGCTTTGACATGTATGCTGGTGTGTTGTGATATGACATACAGTGATGGACAGGAGTTTGCCGAAAGTGAGGTGGGCAGGGATGTGGTCTGGCTTGGCTCTGAGGGACTCTCTGTACCAGTGACCTGCTTCTTCCAGCCGGTTCAACCTCATGTAGGCCTCTCCTAAAACAGATCAGAGAAGGACTCAAAGTTAGGAAATTCATACAATTTTATTATGACTGTCATGCTGAAGCTGCGACAACAGTTCCCCTAACTAAAGCATCATCCATCCGTCCATCCATCCATGGCCTTAACTATGTGTTAAATGTGTTGTTTTTTCAACACATTTGGGCTTTTTAGGAAGCTTTTAGTGTAACCTTAATAAACCAGATCTATGGAGACCAAGAGCGGCCTTATTTATCTTCAGATTATAGTTTAATTTGTTTTAAAACTACAATGAAACAAAGAGGTTGTTTTTTTGTTAGAGTTCAGGAACAGAACGGAGTCATGCTTGTCTTAACTTATACTGTAGCTATAGATTCTTCCCAACTGTGAGAAAGAAAGAGGAAATTTGGTGCCAAGATGCCAGATGACTTACCCATTTTCAAGGTCAATTTCACCGTCTCAAAATTGCAAAGAGAGAAAGCTTCTACTTCTTGATACAAAGTTACAGTCGGTGGTTATCTCAAGACAGCGATAAATCTCAATGGAATGTCATGAATTTCCTTGTTATGTAAATAAAAGCTTCACATTTTTTAGATAACTCAAGATCATCAAAATAAATTACTGCAAATATGGCTGCTCTCTGTTTCCGTACGAATCCATTTTAGAGTGGAGTCGCCCCCCCCCCCCAAGAAGGTCAATCGATGGGAGCGTTCGTCACTGCTCCCATCGATTGACCTTCTTGCCTACATTAGTGTGAGCCAAACAGCCTAATCCCCGTTTAAATTCCATCTTCATTTAGTTCTTTCTCCACACGTCTGTCTTCGTGAAACTCCCTTCCTCCCATCATCATTTTTTCACGATTCCCCTAAGAGTTTCATCTGTATGTCATTATTTGTCCACAAAAAAGTGTCTGGACCTTGAAGTCGTCCTTGCTTATATATCTTCCTCGCTTTAATCATATCAGTCTTTTAATGTAATCTCATCACCACTTATAGATCATTTGTGCATCTAGGAATTCTGTTAACTTCTCCTTATCATTGAAAAGTCACACCAGGTTTAAGGTTTTAGAAAGTCCCTTTGAGCTTTCTGTCTTGATGTAAGTACCACTGTAAGTGGTGTCGCGGATATGAAACAAGCTCAGAATGCTTTGAATAGCACTTCTGACAGGGTTTTCATAAAGATGGGATGTTTCCAACAACAATCCAGGGAAAACTTATGATAAAAACATGTGCAAGTGAAGTAGGCATTAATATCTTGTCTTCATTTTTTTTTTTTTTTTTTTGTAAAATTATTGACTTATATTCCCCAATTTTATTGCTGAGCAAAAGTGAAACAACTTCCATTTAACAGACCAGCAAACAAACTGGTTGCTTCCTTCATAACACTTTATTGTGGGAATCCGTGAAAACAGCTACAGATAAGTCACAAGGAGTAGACGGAGGAGGAACCAATCTTGACTTTACATTTTAAGGGGACTACTTTTTTCAAAACTGAGACTTTGTTGGATCTCAGGAAATGCTGTTGGTCCGCGGGGTAAAAGGATAGGCAGATGACATCAGTTATTATAAAGTATCCTTTTGCCAACATCACACTAACATACACTGGCCCTCTGCAACCTCGCCCTGCACCTGACTAAACACATTTCCTATTTTCATTCAGACTGACCCAGGAATCCATGCTCACATTCCTCTGCAATCCCAACTATGTCATAAGGATGAGTTTCAAATAATGTAATTAGTGTTAAAATAACAAAGAGCGGGATGTGATTTATGACACGGCTTAGCTTTAATCCTTTTCAAAAAGGACAAAAAGTCACTGCACACATTTCAAGAGCTACACAGATGAAAACAAACAGGTGGTTAAAGGCATTTCTCTGGCAACAAGTTAAAGTCGATTTGTTTTTATTTAAGTCTAAGCTGAGATAAAAAATGGCCTAAAAAGATACAGAGACATCATAAATAATAAGTAATCACTGAAGCAACACATTTTTCACAAATTTCACAAAGCAATCTAATTATCCTTTAATCCAATAGTGATGACAGTGTATATGACATGGTTATATCACTGCAGCAAAACGTTAATTAACATTTGAAAGCGTCACCATTTCTTATCTGGACATTTCATCTGCTACATTTCAAACAAAGATTCAGTGACTCACCCATCATGTTGAAAAGGCTGTGCGGTGCAAACTGTCGGGGCATTTTCTGCACTGCTTCCTTATAAATGGACAGGGCCTCCTGAGGCAGAAACACATCATGAATTAGGTAAAAATCTGGTTTCAGTTTGCATAATGCAGGCCATTAAACCAATTAGCTACTACAACTGCCTTTTTTGTAATGAATCTTTATGGATACATTTTACTAATAGAAAAAAATAATCAAAAACATGATTTTGTTTTAAAAAATGTGCATGACTCTGCAAACACGTTTATAATCCCACCTTAATTCCAAAACTTGGGATATGTGTGCAATGTAAATAAAACGTAACAATTATTTGCATATCTCACAAATCCATATTTTATTCCCAATAGAACATTAACAACATATCAGATGCTGAAACAGATATTTTACTATAGAAAATATGAGCTTATTTTAAATCTGAGCTTATTTTGAATCTGATGGCAGTAGCACATCCTACATTTAGAAATACACTACTCACAAAAAGTCAAGGATATTTGGCTTTTTGTATGATGTCAGAATGAATCTAAAATCCACTTCAATCTTTCCAGGTGAACTGAATTAAACTTTCTCTATACTTTTCAATGCACATGTACATTGTTCAATGGTCAAATATTTATTCTGCATCATTCTGTTCTTGAAAAACCGAAAGTTGAATATCCCTAACTTTTTGTGAGTAGTGTAAGTTAGATCAAGGGTAAAAAAAAATGCTAGAAAAGTAAATAAAAGCAACTTCAGGAGCATTTGACAGCTAATCTGTCAAAGTTGTGGAAAAAATTTAGGAAAATGTTTGTCAATGTAGAAATCTGGGAAATCTTTAAAGATCCCTCCATCTACAGTGTGTAATAAATCAATGATTCAGAGAATCAGGAGGGATCATGAGTCCCAACAGTAGAACAGGCGCTTTGTTGGATGTGAAGTTGTATTTTGTTGGCATTTTACCACAAATCAGACACACCAACCTCCTGCTGGCCCTGTTCATGAAGCAGCTTTCCCAGGTTGTACAGGCAGCTGGTGACGGAGCTCTTGTGGGCGTGGGGGTCCTTTAAGTTTTCGTCAGGTATCTCGGCACAAGTGAGGAAGGTGCGTTTAGCTTCTTCCAGGTTGCCCTGATTCATTAAGATAATTCCTGTGTTTAAGTAGGCCGCTGTGGGTCACAGGTGGGAGAAAAATAAGGTACAAGTTTAAGGAAGGATGTGTGATCACACATTAGTAGAACCTGCTGTAATTATGTTAATTACAACAATTGTGCTATTATGTTTCACGTTTTGCTTTGTGTTTTATGTCTTGCTATGTAAAACACTTTGGGCATCCAGCTGGATGTATTCATTTGTGCTATATAAATAAATAACACGAAAAGAAGTGAAAGAATGCTGCAAGCTACATTTTCACTGATATTTAAATGGACTGAAGTCTACTCAGCTTACAAGAGTCTTTTTAAACATACTGGAAGCACAAACTAAAACAATAATTTCTTCATGGAAAATGTAGAGGATTCATAAGGATATACAGTGGTATAGTTAAAAAGAGGCCAAACAAAAAGGTTTTAAAAAGACAAAAGGCAGATAAATCATGACAAAATAAGGAAAAAGAAATAAATTAGGATAAAAAGAGATGGGGAAAAAAGCTGGAAGGAGATGTGTCCACTCTAAGAAAGTCAACTTTGTAGCAGTAAAGACACAAGCTCATGTGAGCCTTCTGGTGTGAGATTGAATCGCAATGTCTGTTAAGCCCTCCGTATGGCCCTCAAATAACCAT
This sequence comes from Atherinomorus stipes, assembly GCA_023101725.1. Lineage (NCBI taxonomy): Eukaryota > Metazoa > Chordata > Actinopteri > Atheriniformes > Atherinidae > Atherinomorus > Atherinomorus stipes. Next base: position 337,459 of record JALJCO010013258.1, read on the forward strand.
GCGATCCAAAAACATCTAATTTAGCATTAAAATAAGAACATGATAGCAATCAATGGAAGGACTATTGGCTTGGATCTCATTATCCCAAACAATGACAATAACTCAGCTGAAATTGCTGAAAAAGTGTGCGTGAGTGCCTGTAAGTCTCATCTCACATCTGCAAAAAAGACAAGATGATACTCACATGCCAGAGTTGGCCGGCTCCCAATAGCAAGTTTGTAATAATGCAGAGCTTCAGAAAAGCGGTCGTTCTCCTGCAGCAGCAATCCTCTGATAAGAAAGAACATTGCAGACATTTGTATAACACTTTGAAACGAGATGGCGAATGATGGGTAAGCAAATAAATTAAAATACTACAAGTAGTTTTGCATCCTTCACCCTATATTTGAACACTCAAACATCTGTAACACTCAAATTGCACCTCTCTCTGTATAATGACAATCTCCATTTGGCTTCTCCCCTCTGCCTCCTTTGCTTTTTGCTTGCCAGCTTCCTGACGCCCATGACTTGAGAGAAACTGGGGAGTGCACGAAATGTGGCTCTGCTGTGAGGTTTTGGCACCTGACACTCAGAAATAGCTGTGTGTTCTCCCACCGGCCCTGCAAACCATGACTAATCAAATCAGTAGGAGACATTACAAAAAGCCTTGAGGGACGTGCAAAGTTATTTCCTTCTCCGTCACACTCTCGCTCCATGCCTCACCTTCTTCTTTCCTGCTGTGTAGGATCTATTTTCGTTTGCTCTGAAAGTTATTCCAGTCTGCTGCTCTGTTATTCTTTATTCTTTCTCCCTTTCTTGCCTTGCTGCTGCGTGTGATGGATGGGAAGGCTCAGATCTGGTTCGTGGCGAGATTGAGCAAACAGGAGAGGTGGAACGGGCGTCTTTAACACTCACAGGTTATACAGCATGTCAGCCATGTTCCCTCGGTAGTGCAGAGCGTTTCTGTACGCCTTCTCCGCTTCTGCCATCTTGCCTTGGTTCTTTAGCACGTTCCCCAGGTTTCCCCAGGCTAGAGGAGACATGTGTCAGTCAAAAGTTAAATAAAAGAAAAGCACAATGTTGGTATTCACTTAAAAACTTGACAGCGCTCCACAGCTCTTCTAGTGGAAAAATAAATTCTAGCATAAACTCAAAACTGTAAAATGATCTCTGTAAATTGTAATGATAACTGCCTATCATCTCACCTTTTGCAGGATTCACATTAATCCCAGACTTGTAGAGATTTTCCTCATTACTCCAGTCTTTGTTTCTTTGAACAGTTCTCAGCCCGTTCAGCAGCACTAACCCCATGCAGAGACACAGCATCACTGCCTTGCAGCTTCTAGTTCTTAGTCTGACATACAAGGTTCTTGCACCGGCAGAAACCAGTATGCAAAAGCCTATACTGGGAATGTAAAGTACTCTTTCTGCAATTACAAATCCCACATAAAAGAACAAGTTAGTAGCTGGGATGAAAGGCAATGCCAGGATGCCTAATGAAAACAGTACCAAGCTTTCTGTAGGAGGCAGGGATGTCTGTGGAGAACAGTGGTGGAGTCCAGCTGACCCATTCAGGGTGGTCTTTGGCAAACCCTGGTCTGTGTTATGGTTTGTGTCAGGGGCATGGTAACCATTCCCATTTGTGATAGATTTCCCATTTGCCACATGGGATTTTGCAGCGGTCTCCTTCTCTTTGGAAGCAGAACATCGAAGGCCGAACAAAGCCAGAAGGATAAATCCACCATAAAAGGCAACGGTGTGAAGGTTCCTCCAGTCGACCAAGGACCTGACCAAGGGCACGGCATCCATGGACCAGTCGAAACTGAGCTTGTCGGGGCAGAGAAGGAGCCAGGCGTTGGCGGCAGGCAGGTGGAGGAATGTCAGCATTCGAGTGAGAAAATGTGGCGAGTCAGCTGCTGGGTTGTCAGAGTTGGAGAAGTTGGGAGGCTTATTTCCCATCCAGTAGAGACGGGCTGACAGCAGAAACACTCCCCAGGTAGCCAGCACGCAGAGACTCAGCAAAACGCTGATGTTCTTTTTCTGGAAGACAGGGGGGGAAAAAAGCTAACATAAAAATGGATAAAATCAGCATTTAGGTCAAAACCACAGACTTCAGTCTGTGCCCAAAAGCACCTGGGGTATTTTTTCTACACTGAACAATTTGCTCTTGATTTATGAAAAAACTTTGACAATCAGCACTGCAGAAAGGTCCTAGGAATTTATTTTTAGCCTCTGTGGACAGCAAGTGAAGATATACATCTCTCCCACTGTGATAATAGATCTCAGTATAAGTCTTTGTGCTCTGACATATGAATCCCCGTTTGGCAAATAAAAACTTGACAAATCACTTAACTTATCAATTCATTGCTACATGGAGGAAGAAAGTAGGAAATAAAGCAATGTCTGGAATCCCTTTGGTTGCTGCCCTGGGCTTGAACCACACTATAGTTCTCTGTGACACTGACACACAGAAATAAAAATGCACCAAAGCCAGAACTATGTCAACGAGCAAAAAGTGACAAACTCGGACTGATGAGAGACACTTTTGCACTGCAACGACTGTCACTTTCACTGAATTAAATCACATCAAATCAAGCATGTGTGTTCTCAGCACAGTGAAAGATTATCATTGAGTTTCACATTTGGTTTGCCAATAAATTTTTCAGTGTCAAGGAGTTTTTTATGAAAGGATAACAAGGGAAAATCCCACAGTATAAAATGAAAAAGAAAGCAGAAATCAAAACACTTCAATAACTTTCCACATTTTAGTAACCCACACTCAGTTTTGACCTAGTTGTGGTCAACTTTGAAGTCCATTTGAGGCATAACTGCAGGCTGCGACTGATCTGAGGCTTTTCTGGAAAGCCTTGCCCGTTAGGGTTTGCAGTAAATGTGACTGGTAATCAGCTTAGAACTTTAAGTGTTGGTATGTTGAGGCTGTTTACATCACATAAGAGCATTAATATTATAGAATGATTGCAATTAGGTCCTCTGTCACGCAACACCTCTCAGTATGGTGCAGTAGGTAAAACTAAATGGGCCTTTGTAACAAGCTTCAAATGGCATAAGCTCTGTCAGTAGTAGTGATGCTGCACACACTTAAAGGATAAATCACAATGCTCTTGTTTAGATTACTAGAAGCAAGGACTGTGAAATATACTGAATTTGGATTTAGATTTTGTGTCCAAATTACAACAGTGAGACAAAAGTGTTATTTCCCACATTCCAGGTGATACTTCCACTGCTCCCAGAGGCAAAATCGTCTAAATACTAGGGCTGTGTGATACTTAAATTTTCAGTACCAATGCAACCAAGTAAATAAATAACAGATCATCGACACAATATTTTTGAATAGGGTTGTCAACACCTACACATGGAATTAATAAATTAAGTATTTGAACGACAAAGTCATAGTTGTACCAATAAAATCCAAATTTGGCATTATATCAGTAAAAGAAGCTGATTTGGGGCATGAGGTCCCTTGTTACAGTGGTGAACCAGGTCCAGGTGGGTAGTAACGCGCTACATTTACTCCGTTACATTTACTTGAGTACATTTTTACATAAATTGTACTTTTAAGAGTAAAATTATTACGGTATACTTTTTACTTTTAGTCAAGTATATTTATGAGGAAGAAACACTACTTCTACTCCATTACAATGGCATACATCCCACTCGTTACTATTGTTTTTGGCCTTATAGGTGCGCAAATCACAGTATTAATTGTTAGAGAGACACACACGTGAACGTCTCATTAAACATAGCTGCTGTTGGCTATGTCACCCGTTACGAACTATATTTCACTGCGTACCACCAATCAGGTGTAGCCAGGTAGTCACATGACAATGCGGCGCCAGTCCCCGTAGTTGGAGCAAGCTGAAGCATTCAAACCCAAGAGGGGTGTATAGTCTACATGAAGACCGAAACAGCCGCGTGTGGTTCAGAAATCAAGACATAGGCCGTGGAACAGTCCTAACTGCACATTCCAGTGATGTTTGCCTTCCAGACGACATAAAAGCACAGCTGTGCGTTTCAGGTAACCTCAAACTTACGTTGGAAAGTTGTAATAAGTTAAGTTTTGTGGACTGTTAAAGTTTCTTTGGTTAGTTTTACAACAATTTAATTTTTTGTTGGTCATAAAAGAGGAAAAGAGCGGACGCAGACCTACATCCCATCCTGGTATCACAAAACCAAAACAGGCTTGCTGCTAAAACAATCCCGCATCCGAATCTGTGGTAGAATGTGAACCTTCATCAACTTGTTTTTAGGCTGTTAAGTATTTTTCATGCCACTGCGACTGCAGGAATGTAGGGAAATTTCCCGAGGTGTGACGTCCAGGGGACGGAGGAGGAATTCCTGAAGCTGGATTTACTGTATAGTCGCGCGGCGTTTGCGTACCTGATGCTGGGGCAGTGTGTGCTTTTAATCAAGTGTAGGGTAACAGCGTCAACAGGAAAGTCAACAGGACTTTTAATGACCAGGAAACTCCACAGAGCAGAGTTTTTTTTCACCCCAATGGTTCGCTCCCGCTGCAGCATTTATTTCCTCTTTTAGAGCAACAGTAACAGTGACATGCATTCATTCATTTATTCAGCTACAAAACCCAAAGATCCGGAAACACATTAACACACTGATCAGTCACCAGTGAGTTGTTCCGTCTCTGTGTTCGCGTTGCCGGGATGCACGTCTGGCCTAGAGAGGTGCGCTTCATGACTCTGCAGAGCTATGCAGAGGCTACGGTGGTTACGCAGACGCAGACGAGTATAAGTCCATCTTAAGGCTGTGAAGTGTGGATGCGCTTGCACGTGCTGTTATGATAATAAACTGTGTTGGCTAATAAATGCTATATTTACTGTGGCATCGGGCTGTGAGGAGGCTGCTGTACCCTATAAACAAATATTTATTAACCTTGGAAGCAATCTGAGTCACCCATGTGTACTCCCACCACCCCTTAAAGGGTGAAAAAAAAAAAAAATCACCTAAATTGTGGCGACTTTCTGTTCAGTGGGGGTGGACCTATTTCCTCGTCCCTCCACCTGTTTTGGCCACACTGTGACGGTGAGTAGCCGTCTTTAGTTGCACATCCAACTTTAAACAAAAATTCTGTATTTTTCTTCACTGCCATAGTCATATTTTGTCTTTTTGATGGTGCCAATATTAGTGTGTCCCCAGCTTTACTAGACTGGTCTAGACTCTGGTCTGGATTCTGGTCTCAGAAGTTTTGTTATAAAACCCAATCCCCGGCTGCAGTTGCGATATAAAAAAGTGCTCCACAGTCTTGCTCAGCATGAGGGTGAGTAGAAAATGAGGGCACATCATTCTGTGGGTGTACTATTCCTTTAAAGTATCACTGTTATCACACTAGTTTTAATCTATATCAATACCAACGTTGGTATAGACATTGTCAATATTTGGACTGATCTGCCCACCAGTTGTAAATACCGAGACACTGTTGCCAACTCAACAGCTTAGCCATTATATTTAGCACATATTCAGACCCCTCAAGCAACTTTTTAAAAATAAGCAACTAACAACAAATCTAGCAAGTTTTCCGTTTGATACGAGACTGACGTAAAAGTGAATATTGTTACTCATCTACTGTAGCCCCCATCCCAAAGCAGTTGCAGTCTTCGTGCAAAAAATAGCACCCCTGCTGCGAAAAGCACAGTGATTTTCATAGCAGGGGTGCTTATTACGGCACAACACCTGTCCTCGTGCTGTAGTCCCTCCTAGCGACGGCGTAGAGCGGGAGTTTTCACCTCTGCTCCGCACCCAGACTGAAAATGAATCGCACGTAAGCAAAGCTGCCGCTGGCTGATGCACACCAACATCAATTAAACGCTCGTAAACAAGGACAAGACTTATTGACACAGACAACCTGGTGCCGCTCAGTCCCAAATGTACTTATTATTTACCCCCTGGTGGTCTAAACACAACATAACATAATGAGTGATGTTCAGAGATTCTGCTCACCTTCTATTTTCTGAGCCCATTTATTCTTTTCCAAGCACCGGTGTAATATGAACTCTATTTGAACCTGTCTTAAGGGAGCTGATGCCCTTCACAAGATGAAGGCTCATGTACAACAAATGCTGTGTAGTGTCATTGTCCAGGGCAAGAGAAGTTGTGCTGTCAGAGCTGGCTTTGATCTAAGTGATAATTATCATTACAGCCTCCCATTATTTTCCTGTACTTGCTTTTTCTATGCTTATGACTATAATCCCCCGTCTATTGTTCAAAGAACAAATTAGTCATTTCCTTTACAGTGAGCATTCTTCAGTAAGCTCATACATGCACCAAGAAGTAAAAAAGCTACCCCACACCAGGATTAGAAAAAGAGGTTTACCAGTGACTTGCTTGATCTGCTCATGCCACATTAGTGGTTCCTTTCAATAGATCTGGAGGGGAAAAGCAAGTTTTTCAGAGAAGTCATTAAAAGTTGGCTGTATCTTTGCAGATAGTTCCAGATAGCTACGTGTCAATAATTGGATGGAAAAGAGCCAGTTGTGGGAGTTCAACATTTTTGAGGCAGTGAAGAACTGATTCTGAAAGGAAAGAAAAAAAGATATCGACTTGGAGGCTCAAAGGTGGCACATAAAGGATAATAGAGTGCCTTGTACACAAAAAGGGGGATGTGGTTATTGATGGATGAGCCCATATTGCCTGTCAAGGGAGGAAACTGTCTGAGAAATCCAATTCTGCTTGATATTGGAAGATAAGCCTATTCCAGCAAGAGTCATTTGTGGTGTTTAGGTAAATGAGCTTCATTCTGCTCCGAGCTGCCTTGTCTCTTTCAAAATCTTCCCTTAATTGACTTTGTGATCAATCACATATACACGACTCCAGCTGCAAACCGACTCTGCTCTTCATGGCTGTGAATTCACAAACTCACCAGCAACCAAGAAGACTTTCACAGTCAACTTAACTTGAGCTTCCTAATTAGTCTGTTTTGGAGGCGACAGGTTGGTTAAGCATGAAAAGGATTGCTTGATAGATTTGTAACCAATACTGCTGAAGTGGTTGTAATAGGGTCTCTCCACTCTTATTGTCACAATAGATCCTCTATAAACACTCTTTTCTTTTAGGAGTCAAATATTTCCTTTAAATTTGTAGGTACTAATGGCTCTGGAAAGCTCATTTTACCTTTCTGCCTCACTGCTGGTTTATTGATTTTTCTAAATAATTCCAGCTTTTCCCTCCTAAGGCCAGGACCATCCAAACTACGAGCTTCATTACCGATTTCTTCTCCTTAAAACTGTCAAATTTCCACTTCTGCACTTCCTTAGGTTTAAAATAAAAATTCAGCATTATTACAGAAATGGTAATCTGCACTGCTCACTAATATAAATCTTATCTGGGAAAAAAATGTAATAAATACTTTCAGGTAACTTTGGACTTAATTTTGTACAACATACACTCAGGTGTGACGAAATGCTTTAACTATCATTCTGTTACATTGAAGTGTGCCAATAAGACAGCAGCACAGGATCCTCTCAGTTTAGATGATGAGCTACACTTGTGTGTAACAAGCTACATCTTCTATTCTACAGCTAAATATGCTGAAAGTTAATCATTAAAAAACAAAGAAAAGGTTAGCTTCCTTGTACCTCATATTGTGAGGCTGAGTTTATCTCAGGTTCATGATGTTGAAACATAACTATGCACAAGGAACGGCATGTAACTTGTAAACAGGCTAGATACTGGAATTTATAGGCTACACATGGGTGGAGAACTATAAGATCAGAAATCAGCTGGCATTGACATGACTGCTTCACTGCATGTCTTGCATATCTGTAAAATGAAAGATCTTAATAAACTTACCAAGGTTAAGGTCGACCCAACAATTTCTTAAACCTCTCATAAATAATCCGACTTTAGGCATGACTTAGTAGTATATAGTTCAATAAAGGGAATGGTTTAAAGATACTAAAACACTCCTTAAAAAGTACAGTGTGTAAGAACTACTGACATCTAATGGTAAACATGGGCATAGAGATGCCTTCAAATGCCAGCACAGTTGTGAATGGACGGTTGCTGTCAGTGGCCATAATTTTTCCACATGGGTACATATGTTTTAATCAGTGGCTGTGTCATGATCGTAGACTGTTAAGTTCATGATGCAGTCTGCACATTGCAAAAAACGCCTGAAAGAGCCTCCAAATCCACCCTACAAACCCACATTCGATTTGGCCTGAAATGAAGGATACATGCCATGTATCCTTTGTGGCCTCTACTATCCCAGAATTCATTGCACACAAGATTTTTTTCTTTAACCAAATCAGAATGTACAAACTCTTGTGAGGGGAGTAACAAGGAGGAGTGTCGTACTGTACGAGGTTACATCAAGAACAAAACCAGTGGAAAGTTTGAACAATAGACACACAAAGGGGGTTAAATAAAATAAAGGGAAATAAGCTATTTTGCACACAATATACAATAAATTACAGTTACAAAGCGATGTAAACTCAAAGTTAATCATCAGTATCATGACTGGGCTTTCAAAGAATGGGGGAAGACCAACCTGCTAGATTCACAGCTCCCTCCTCCGCCCACAGAATAACGTGCACGAGCCACTCTGGTGTTTAACAGACAGCAGGTACAGATTCTCCATCATGTGACAAATGCAAGTAAACAGAGTGTTGTCGTCTGAGCGTCGCTAACTGCTAGCAGTGATTGTTAGCTGTAAACGTCAGACGAGTGCGCGCAGATTCCAGGTCACAATATTACTCTCGCCACTCAATCACTCTCATTGATCAGTCTTGCATTTTATGCATTGATCTGACCGTCAATCACTCTTACTAAGGTAGTAAAAGTAACTGACCAGCCAGCAGACAAATAAAAAAGTTAAGGAATGCAGAGATGATTGGCGGATGTTTTTCCAGCCCCATTACTTTCACAGCTGATGTAAGTACTGAATTTTTATTCAATCATAGCATATGAGCTAGTGAGGCCAATTTCATTGAATATTGCAAAAAATGTTAAAAGAAGCTTCTTCTATAACACCTTTAAAAAAGAAGGATCACATTTGATTTTCTTACACACTGCACCTTTAAATAAACAGTTTTGAACCACTAGTTTTTAACTTTTTAAATTGCGTTTTTAATTGTTATCAATCAAAAAAATTAAGAACTCTTGACAAATAAGGAGTATATAAAAAAACACACATGAACAGGTTCCAATGAGGATTTAGTTTTTAGGGGGTGTTTCATTAGTTTTAGTCTAACTTCATGGAAGTGGCTCTCAAAAAAGTGATTAGTCTTCATGATATCTGCATATTATCCATGACGGATAGCTGGCTTAATCCCCAGCCAACTCTCAAACCGATCATCTTGTTCATATCAAGCCTTTGAAGCTATAAAGCTAGCCCACATCTTACCATCTTATCCACATTAGAACCTCTCCTGGAAATTTGGCATTAATTTTAAAGTCTTTCCCTCTAAAATGTTTTAATCATTTTCAGTTTATTATCCACCTTCTCTCTTGAATTAAGTCTTTTCTTACTCCCTCCAAGCAAAAACACACAGTGTTAGCTCCCAAGCCTTCATCTTTAAAATGTGCCATTCATTATTAGCCCCCATTTTATTAATCCCAGAAGTGTGTGGTCTTCCTGTTGACACTGCAGCACGCAGAATGTTTAAAGCATGTCAGAAGAAACAGGGCTATGCCTGACTTCATACGTTTACTGTTTAAAGCTGCTGTGGGATGATGCAACACAGCAGGAGTGCAGTCTTCCCGACCTTTCTTGTTAAGTCACATCCAATTAAAACTCCTCATAACTCTTTCCAACATACTGGTCTGATAATTGAGCCTTTTTTTTTTTACTTCTTGTTTAAGAAGTTTAAATAAAAATTTATCTTGTTTTCCTGTGTATGATTTGAAAACCATGTTAAATGGTCAAAGTGATCTAAGTAAATCCAAAATACTGACAAAACTAAGTAATATCTTCCACAGGCAAAGCCCTTCAGTATTTAGGACATTGTTTCTACAACACATCCAGCAGCACTCACGTTTGAGGAATTAGCAGTGACATGCGAAGTTGTGCTGAAAAGCACAGGAAGGCATGCATCCAGTTCTTTTTCCAGCACTCTAATGTGTTTTGGATTGTGCTGACTTGGCACAAGTCTGCCAAGTCATCAGACAGCAGGATAGCTAGCACTGAAAAGAGATGACTTTGATAGAGTAACCCAATTACCCCGTAGCTGTCTTCATGAAAGCCGTGCTGCTGCTGGCAGGGACCTATAATGACATGGGTCAAAGGTTGCACTTTTGCACGCTGTCCACGCAAATGGCTGATCAAAGAAAGGGTGCCATGAGGGTTGACTTGATGTTTTAAGGGTTTCCTGTTTGAATAATGTAGTGGCATCACATTCAAAGGAAGGCTCTGTAAAACACAGGGTTCCTTTATGCTGTTGATGAGATGTCATGCATCAGACTTACTATGTTAGCCACAATTTTAACTTAGTTACCAGAAAGACTGTTGTTTCAAAGAAGCTCATATTATCAAAGCTAATTATAAGAGGCTTGAACGCACTTCAAGGAGAAATATTACATCTGGCCTCTTGCAACAACCGCTTACATGGACACAAACATAATTTACTGGCCTGTACATGTGATTTTAGCTTTAATTTGCATGGCAAATGTCCTGAATCTGAACAAAATCCAGATCATTCACACAGGGCTCCAAAGGTCAGTCAGTTTTACCATCTGTCTTGGTTTTGCCATGCAAAATCCTAATCAGTATTCCTAATCCAGCTGAGAGGGCTGAGAGGCAACTGAGAAAAATGTAAGAAATGTCATTTGTGCACTTTTGCTAACATTCTAATACTACATTTTTAGTCAAAACTCACAGATAAGGTTTTATTACTTAAATGTGCTTTCCTCTGCTACTACAAATTTAGAAAAATTTAATGCAATGAAATTCAGCAGGTCTTTATAAACCTTGATGTGTTCCTCAATGCTAAGCTACCCCATCCACTACTCAGATAATACAATACAACAATAGATTTTTTTTTTCTTAACACAGAAATCTCGCCTCCTTTACACTTCTTCTTTTGAATCTCATCATTTTCTGCTTTCCTCTCAGGTTAAATGGTCTTCCTTCCATACTCGCCATGATTTCCTCTGATCTATAAAACACTCTGAAGTCTTTCAACTCTCTAAGTCAGCTTCTGCACTGAGTGTCAGTCGCCAAATACAGCACACAGTCCTCCCATCCAGTCACGTCCCCAAAGCCAAGTCTCGCTTTGGACAAATGTCTTTTTCTTCTGCTGCACCAAGTCACTGGAACTTATCAAAAAAAAAAAAAAAACATGAAAGATGCCTTTACATCTGTCTCTGTTTTTAAGGAGACTTTTAATGACAGTTGTAAATGTTTGCCACAACTTAATGTTTTAAATGTTTAATTGAAATTCATTGTTGTATTTCTTTTTCTTCCTCTCCCCTTGTCCTAAAAGGGCTCTCCGTCACTTGCCAGACTGACATTGTAAAGAGTTTGTTCTTAATGTCTTTGCCTGGTAAAAAAAAAAAACAACAACAAAATAAACCAGAATAAATGTCATCCATACAGATTATTCATTCATCTCTCGAGGGATCAAGCCCACCTGTGTGGCCTTATCTTATCGGCTTTCATGACAGCTCATCTGATCATTTCAGCTGCTATGTTGTCCAGCTGGCACACATGGTGAGAACCATTTCCACAGACCACATACTGATATAATTATTGGGAATTTTAGCATTAGTTTAGTCCAAAAGCGCCCAAAGTCAAACTTGTAAGACATAAAAGGCCTTTACTCATAAGTGCTGTAATGCATATGCCAAACTTTGAGCCATAAGTAAAAACAGTCCCCTCTCCAACCATCTCATGAAACAAAATATTGTGCATATAAAAGGGCAAATGAATACCATTATATCTTCTGGTGTATATTTGGTTTTGCTATCTGTTGTGGCATATTCCAGTTTTACGCAGAAGCATAAAGGAAACTGGCTCAGCTTGCTCGCATAAAGACACAATTTTTAGACCTTAAAAATCTGCATTTCTGACTCGTTTTGATGGCACACCAACATTTATACATTTTTGAGCCGTCACTGCCCAGAGGCATCCCAAGGATCAGAAACTGCACTACGAAACTTTTGCACTTGGATCAGGGCTGTGACGTTGCAGCAACTATTGGTTTCGCACTACGCACTCACTAGCAAACAGACATGAACCAGACATGAACACAGCAAGTGTTCTGAACCCATATTATGTCATATTCAGCAAAGAAACGCAAGGAAACATTACTGGACGAAGAGAGGAAAAGAAAGAGAGGAAGGGACAGAACAAGAGTCAAGATTGGACTGTCATTTACTAGCTGGAGTGAGTTCACAGTGCAGGTACGATGCAAGATGGATGCTAGTTTAGCCGTCGATAGGGGGCACTGAGTAAACTGATAAAAGTTCTGTTGTGTGTCTCTGATGCAAGGCTTTGGTTGAAAAATTAGTTTCCCATGAAAACAGCATATCTTTTGTTTGAAAATTCAAATGATTTTTTTTGGTTTATCATCAGCAACATTATCTGCAACTGACAGTGTCCACACGAAGAAGAAAGAAGGCATGGGATGAGACAAGGGGAAAACACGGAAGCTCCTGTTGACGATTAAAAGATGATGCTGACTAATGATGCTGCTCTGATATTGTGATTTCAGAAACGTTTACATGCTAAATCTGAAAGCCGCACAGAATACAAAAGCCGAGTGCAACTGATGGCAAATTTTCCATGAGCCAACAGCAAGTCTGTATCTTTTGGAGTAAAAATGTTACTAAGGTAATTTTTAGTAAAATAAATAAATAAAAAAAACAAATAAATAAATAAACCACAAGAGAACACAAATCTGGGGTTTTTTTAAAAACAATTTTGGAAAAAGACTTCAAAAATTAATTTTAGGTAGAAAAAAAAAAAAGAAAAACACAGATAAAAGTGTCACCCAAAAGAAGGGGGGGGGGGGGGGGGGGGGGGACAAAAAACTTCAAAATGAATTAAACTTAAATGGGAATGTGAACAAATCTGACAAAACTCTGGCCCCTTGTGGTGATCATTTTTAAATCCCAAAAGTACAAAATACACCTTTAAACAGAGAAGTTGTGTGAATTTCACCAGTAAAAGGTGGGAAAATAATCTTTATCAAATAATTAGATGCCTTTTATTTGGTCAATATATGAACAAAGTCCAGAAGGCAGAAAAAAAGAAATGTCAACTTCCCATCAACCTCTTTGACAAACCATGTCTTTTCTCTACCAAGATTATATGATTGATAAAAGTTGTTTCTCAAAGCACAATTATGCAAAAGGCATAAATGAATTAATAAGAAAATTGTTTTGTTTGTCCTTGTATTTTGCAATTGCGCTCACATTTACCAACATGCCTGCTAATGCAGTCATGGTGTTGTCCTGCATGTGTAATCACTAAAAGCTGCAGTCATGTTTTCAATTACCTGTTGCTGTTTTTGATGGTTTCCTAAGTGTGCAGTTTTTGTTTTTTGCTTTTTTTTATAGGTGCTCCTGATGACTCTTTGTTTTTTTCTGACAGAGGCTGTTTTTCTGCTCAGCTTATTTGCAGGTGAGGCAGCTGGTTTCTCTGTTTGGGTTTTGATTGTAAAGTTGTTGCTGTTGCTTTCTATCTTTTCTATCTCTGTCTTCAATCTCTCCTCCTCCTTTATTGCATTAAGATGTAATGCAGAAATAACCACATTTAAAATCTAAAGAATACATGAATGTGAGTGTCAAGGGGAGCCTCAAAGCATAATTTCCTTTATATGAATTAAGCTCCTCTAAAGAGAATCTGTTTAGCACATCACAGCAGCCAGATGATCATCCTGTCTGTTTTGATGCTAATAAGAATGAAAAAAATATGGAAGACATGGATGCCCAGAGGATGCTGCGGCTTAACTTTAAAACTATTAATTTGCTTTAAATCAAAGAATCTTTGGCAAAGGTAACCAGATTTGGAGTGTGTTTAAACATCCCACAAAAGTGAGAAAAGAAGGTGCAGTCTAATTTTACACAGCAAACCCATCAGCTCTGGGCAATCTTTCATAATGAGAAGGAAATACAAAGCCTTATGAAGCATGGATTAAACAAAGTTTTACAACAAATCAATGCAGTTAAGATAATTAACCTAATAAGACATGAAACACTCAGGAGGAATAATGCAAAACTATAGTTGGCTTGCCATTATCCACAGCTAAATGAAGAGCATGGATGCTGAACTTGCAGAGAACATCATTTCACGGGCGACTGCTTCTGCTGCAGGATAATTGGCCCAACATTCATCAAGTCGTCAGCTGGTTACACTGAACTTTATCTGTGTGTCTGCAGCACTCATTGAGACAAATGAGGAGTCATCATCCATGATACTTAAACTGCAAACTGGTAAGGACACCATCAAATTCCCTCATTGTTCGTGTGGCTCAGCTAAAACACAATTTGTCATAGTTTTTCTGGCTCCAGGTGCAGAACACTATAGGCATTCAAATGATGAGGGTGAACATGTCTTATTTTTCTTTGAGGAAGCTGTTCTCACCTTGGATTTAGATCTTTTCATGCAGGACCTCAAAAGAAAGTATAATTACTGACTGACATCAAACAGCTCATCATTCAAACAAACTCATCCAAACAGAATATGTGTGGCATGAAAGTTTAACAAAGCAGGCAGAGACATTTAGATTTTTCCTAATACCAACAAAACCAAACCGTTTTCCTGGGCCCTGTCTAATGCCTGGAGCCTCATTAATCATCCCGTATGTTTTTTGCCACTCACATACCAAAAGTGCAATGAACAAGGACATTATGTTCTTGTTATCCTTGGATATAAGACTCATTTTGTTTTCTCAACAGACCACAGTGCCTGCACCTCTCCTTCCTTTGTCTTCATCCTTTTCTAACTCCAGCACCATCTTAACTTGTCTCATTTGAAAACTCATCTCGGTCTGATTAGAGGGTTAATAGAATGAGAAAGGGATTGCTGGTGGGTACACATCTGTCCCCTCCGTATGCTGCAGCAAATTTGCATTTCCCTATTTGTAGGTGCAGTGAGGCAGAAGTCAGGTGATGAAATGTTGAGGATTTTCCAGCCTTTTGGGGGAAAATAAAATAACATTTTGATTGAGTAGAAAATACAACCTCTGCTGTCTCTCCAAAGCATGAACAACTGATTGTCTCAGTGGTAAAAAGACAAAAAGGTGACTCAAGTGCTCCATTCCCAAAGAGCACTCAGGGCATTATGGGAGACAGGCTAACAAGAGATAAAGGAGAGGAAGTAAGAGCATAGTTTCCTTCTCCTTTGCTCAATCTGTCGCTTGATATCCCAATCCCTTTTGTTTTCCCAAGCGTCCCGAGATGTCTGGCTCATAATCGAGAAAATGATTGTCCCCATGGCTGCCCCAGCACGTAAAGAGCTCCCTGCCAAGATAATTGGGACTGGGGCAGTAAGAGGAGGGCACTGCCAGAGTGATAAATGAGCCAGATGTGCCAGCAGCAGTGGTGGGAGGTGCTGGAGGAGGGTGGGCATTGGGATCTGACAGGCTGCCACCGGGATACTGGCCAGGGCTATTGTGTCTGGGCAGAGGTGGAGGGTGCTGATGATGTTACCAATTCCACTGTGTGATGAATACAAGGAAATTTAACTTTCCATAACAGTTGAGAAGCACTGAGAATGATGAAATATGTCAGACCCAAAGTGCAACAGACCAAAACCAGTAGTCCCTGATGTCTGTCAAGTTGTGGTTTCATTTCCATGGCTGCAAATTCACTTTGTTTACACAAGAAAAAAAAACACTGGAACACCTTAAACAGACGTTATGGTTTCATCAGTGAATTAAATTGTTCTCCAAAGCCATATTTGGTTTTCTTATTCTTGTCAAATTCTTTTCCCTGGAGAGTGTCGGAAACATGCATAAGCTATGTTGGCATGATATGGCCACCATAAGTAAGTAAGTTAATAAATAAAACTTCCTGTTTGAGCATGTAGCATTCACAAAAAAAAAAAAAAAAAAAAAAAAACTACAGTTGATGACCTGCTTCTTACACTAAGGGTTAATTCAAATCAGCCCTAGCCCTTGGCCTAACCCTTCATTTTTCACATTCATGTAAAGGGGTAGTGGGGTCCTGATTCTGGCTCAGACCAAGGGGGAGGGGGAAGTAAAAGGGGTGTTTGGCCCTTGAAACGGAGATTTTCCAGGGGCCTGCTAGAAAAAGAGTGGTATGATATTACCCATAGTTTCATGTGAAATACAGGCAAAATGGCAAGGAAATTGTCAGCGGCAGCCAAAGAAACGCACAAATGTGAGTATTATTTTAAATGAAATATGAAAATTGCTATTTTAAGGTTGCTTTAATGTATTACAGTTTTATTACAAATGTGAAAAAAATCACTAGTTTTTTAACGTTACGTGCATCTGCACGTCTGTAATGTAATGTTAATGTTAAGCTTGAGTTAAAGGCTTTTTTTTTTCCCTTTCATTTTTACGTAGAAATAACCCAATCGCCCAGGAAAGGTGGATTATTGCTGCTGCAGACGGCTGCCAACTCTTTCAGAAACAGCCGTGATGTCAGTTTACTGCACCACGGACGCATTCTTGAGGGAATAATTCAATCCCCAACACTTGATAAAAGGGCCAAGGGGAGGGGCTGGGACTAGCGGTAGACGTAGGGATGAAAATAGGAATTGGAAGTGGGCCTAATACTACAGGGATTACTACCAAACTAGCTACAGTAGCCATTAAGGATGGCCAATTTTAACACCTGGTCCTGACAATTGAGAATCAGAGATGGGTATTTGAAACAAAAATATATTTAAACCCCACTGAAAATTATTTAAACTTTATTCCAATGCCCACCTGTCTTTTGTGTCTGGCACTACGTTGCTAGCATTGTCCTTTTAATCACACTGTTAGCTTTACCATTTCATCCGCTCGTGCTCAGTTGCTGTGAAGATTTTGTACCTGAGGCTTTTAGCTGTATGCTGCTCAGTCATAACTTTGGTCTACAGAAAACTGCATTTTCCAGTTCATTACATAATGGCAAATGATGGTACAACTCTGTTGTAGGTGGAGTTTGAATATCTGATGAGACTTATGAGCTTATCGACGCTTGCTAACCGAGTTCAAAGCTCACCTACAGTATCATCGCAGTTTCTTCTTTATCCTGATGGTTTTTCTTGATGGGACAGTGAAGTCAAGCTCTACAAACTCTGTCGAACTTAGAAAACCTTAATTTTCAACAAACCTGATGGAAGTACGCCTTTAGCTATGATCTTTGAGATTAAGTTTGCTGTTTCCATCGAGTACTGATTTGTGCATGGAACCTTCTTTTGAATGCGTCACTCACAAATGCATAGCCGTGATTTATAATATGGTAGCTTTACCTGGCAAAGGTTCCACTGGACCTCATAATGGGTTACTTTCTTTACGTTTGTACTCCGATAGCATTGAACCCAGAGCCTAGCTTTAGTGAAGCATTAGCATACCGTTTTTCTTGTGGTGGTTGGGAAACAACTTGGCAAATTAATGCCACTTTCTGACATTTAAACATTAAGCTTAAAACTTTCTTTTTTGATCAAAGCTTAAAGATAGAGCTGGCTCGGGCGACCCCAGCCATCCCTTTAGTTATGCTACTTTAGGCTTAGACTGCTGAGGTTGTCCCATAATGCACTGAGTAATTGCTAACCAACTTTTATGAACACAGTAACCATAAAGTTGACTAATGTAGATCATGCAACAGGTTTATTTTAACTTGGTTATAATTGGACTACAGTGAACTGGACTATATCTGTGAAAGTGCCTTGAGATGACAGTTGTGAATTGATGCTATACATGTAAAGCTGAACTGAACCTGTGGTAGAAACACATTATCATCAGGTGTTTGTTAAAACAAGACAGTTTCACATAGAGAAGACAAACTATTTAACAAATTACAGTTAAATGACAATTCAAAAATCTTTACCCATCACTGTTTAGTATCACCACAATCTGCTGGTGTAGTTTTAAGTAGCAGCAGCTGTGAAACTATGACTCAGTGCAATTTAAAAGACAGGTGTTGTATCTGTTGAGGTCTAGTTGGGAAAGCATATGTGCCCGGGTTACTCCTGCCAAGCATAGCTAAGAAAAATCACACACTGTAACTCTTTCTGTCTCACCTTTCTGATCTCTCTGGACCACTCACTGTGAAGACTATCTGCCGGTAATCATTCTGGGGAATAAATACAAGAGAAGCTGCCACACAGGTAGACAAGCTTCACACTCTTGTACACAGAACGTCTTTTCAAGATGTTTGTGACCTGCCGCACAAGGTTACACATCTCCAAAGCTTGCAGCAAACAAGGTATTTATAGGTGTTTCCACATGAAAAAACCTCTATAAAAAGACACTCTTGCACACTCAGACTCAGACTGTCCTTGCTCAGTAAACCCAAGGGGACTTTTTATCACACTAGTTATGCATTTTACGAGGGTCATCATGTTGGCTGAGGAGCTGTTTCTCTAATCAAATGTGGAATGCCTGTGTGAGGAGGCTTTCCACTCAAATACAACTCCCCATAATCAGATGAGTCACTGCATCAAGGTTGTCCTCCTCAAATAACACGCATTTGGAAGGGGAAGTGGAGCCCTGCAGAGCTTGCCTGCAGTGGAAGCACATGGTGTATGAGGAGGTGTGTCAACATTTGCGTATTTTTTGGACAGTTTACTAGACAAATAAGCCAAATTATATACTTTAGAAGCGTGTGCTTTTGTTTTTCTGCACATATCTGTTGTCACCTTCCAATGAGAGAGCAAATCACCCAGAGAATAGCTTAACTTCTGTTTCCTTAAAAGCACACGCACACCCACACACACTGCGGCTCAGATCCTTTTTTTAGATTTCCTTGCCTCTGTGTGTGTCTGTTTGCTGCAGCAAATGGAAGTTGGTGGCAACTCTGCAAGGAAGTGGAAAACTTCCCTTTCACATACATTTTCTTCCTGTTCAGCTGGATCAAATGAGAAAAGCTTATTTTTCATGCTCCGACTGTGGTTTTTGCACAAGCAAATAACTTTCCTAATTGCTCCACTCAATGAAAGGCAAACGCAATTTACACACAAACAAAACCATGTAAAGTACACACATTAAAACAGAAGTTAATCCAACATACAGGAACAATTAACAGCTGGCTGGCTCAAGTTCACCTTTTAGGGAAGGAAGAGGAAATTGGATATGTAGAGATGCCAAACATATACACACACACAGACACACACACACACACACACCAGGAGCATGCATTTACCTTTCCAAACAGTAGGAGCAGTGCCTGGCGAAACCGGAGTCTGTGGAACACAAAAAGGTCGTACACCGCCGACACAGCCAGCACCGTCACCCCCTGCTCCTTCCACAGCATGCTGGCAGCTGCACACCACAGGCTGCCCACCATCCATCCCCAGCATCGGCTGGCTGAGCTGCCGCCACATCCCCTACCCTGAAAGGCCGCAAACGGGTCCCTCCGGAGTCCACAGTGTCTAACGTAGCAGAGAAGAGACAGCAAGAAAAACAAAGCAGCGCCAACGTCCGCCCTCCCCACCACGCCAGCCACCGCTTCAGTGTGCACTGGATGACAGGCAAAAAGCAGGCCTGCCAACAGGCTCCAAAGTCCCCCGCCCAGCAGCGGGCGGCTGAAGGCTGTGACCAGGGCGGTGACCAGGCCGTGCAGGAGAATGTTGAGCAGGTGGTAGCCCCAGGGGCGCAGGCCGTGCAGGGTGTAGTTGAGGCGGAAGGAGAGGGTGCAGAAGGGGCGGAAGGATTTGTGGCTGCCGCTGTGAGTAAGCAGGGTCCCCCAGAAGTCGTCATACAAGATGTTCGTCCATGGAGTCTCAGGGAGGAGGTCCTGGTTGGTTTTGATGGCTCGACTGAAACAAAAAAGGAAATAAACGTTTGAAACCATAAAGCCATATTAAATTTGTATAAAGAATTTGAAACTTGAATATTTTTCTTATGAAAAAAGTATTTGTGTGTACACCACCCCCCCTCCAGAAAAGCAGAATAGGGACAGCAAGAAAAATGAAGAAGTGTGCCCATTCATGTAACTAATATTCCATTTATTCAAGAGTAAGATTTCACACAGAAATGCAACAAGGATGGCAAACATGACAAACTGGCTGCAGAGTCTTTAATTAATCACACAGACGCGTGCACTGTCGCAGCATGTACACGTGTCACATGTACCTGCACACGCACAAAAGGACAGGTGGTTTCACACCCCGAGGCTGCAGAACAGTGTCATAATTAGACAGATCATTACCAAACATTTGTACACACTCAGAGTGCAACAAATGACGCTCTCGCGGGGCTGGGGGGTGATTAATTGGATGGCCGTAAGCAGTTTGGGACTGTCCTCCACCACTTTTTTTCAATTTTGTTTTGTTGTTGGAAACTGAAAATGTTTGAGATTTTTTTTTTCCATGGCACCACAGTCTGCTGGGAGGGGGGTGGGGAGACTTTTAAAAAAACTAAACAAAGAAAAAGGGAAGCGATAACAGAAAGGTGTTCCCCACACATTGTTAAATCTTTTTTTTCCCCCCTTTCATTTAGCCTTTAATGCCGAAGAGCGTTTGTGTTCATGAGTTGCTGAATGAACTCAGACTGTGGCTTCAGGAATACACCCAGGTGTAGACAATGCTGCCTGATGAGCAGACACACTGAAATTACTTTCACCTGACATCAAGCTGATTGCTTCACTTGAAATTAAAATCTTCTTTTTTTATACAGTCATCCTCAAAATTATTCATACCTTTCAAGAAAAGAAGAAAAAAAAGATCAATTTTGTATTGTTATATTTATTTTATTTAGTTCTATATTTCATTCAATTTGATGTTGTTCTTTCATTTAATCTTATTTCATTCTTTTCAAAACTCATTCCTCACTTTTAGCAGAAACTGTCAGCTGAAATTTAATTCAATTCTTTATTTTATTTCATAATGTTACTTGTTCTACTTTACCGCTTTTTTTTTTTTACTGAACTTCATTTAGCTTTTCTCTTTTTTGTTTTAGGTTTATTAGCAAAAGCTGAAGACTGAAGCTAATAAAATGTAATTTTCTATGTTTATTTCGTGTGTTTAATTCAATTCAATTTTTACAAGGCAAGTGTTTGTTTTTTTTAAGAATAAGAGAAAGAAAAAAGAACTTTGTTTACTTTACTTTAAGTTAGTTTATGTAGGCTCATGGAATAAAAAAAAGTACAGAAAACAAGTAATTTTTGTAAAGCAGCTTTACGCACAGTAGAATGAGCATTATTACAGAAACTATAATGCATGTAATGCTACAAAAAACTGCATAATAACATAACTTTATGTAGAAAATTAAACTAAAGATTTCCTTGATGGTACAAAACCTACTGGATTAATATAAAAGTCGAGATGACAAGATGAGGTAAAAAATGTTTTTCTTTTTGAGAAAGCAGTGTTCATATATATACAGTATTATCATCTGTCCAACTGTTTCTTTGTCTATTGGGGGAAAAAAAATCATCATTATTGGACAGTTTAGCCTGACAACAGAATAGCTCATGTCCGAATTTGCTGATTTAAGCAAGAAACAGAAGAAAAACAAAATCTAGAAGACTGGCATATCTCCTGAGAAGTCTTACAAACCACATTACAACCTAAATAAGAAATTTTTAAAGCTTCACAGTCAGAAAATTTAAAAGTAATAAGATGTAATGTCTTTACATGATAAATGGGGAAAAAAATAGAGTAGATAAAGTTTAAATCAACATAAAAATATTAAAGGAACTTAAGAGGACTTAATCACACTGCAGGGACAGACCATAAAAGCAAATAAAATGTTTAATTTACAGCGTACAGAAACTCAAAAGCCGGTTAAAACTACTGATGTGCGTGCTGATGAGCCAATTAAAAGCAGCTGAGGGAAAGACAATGAGCAACCAGAGCGGCTCGTCCTTTCCTCAGAGGGCAACAAAAAGCAAACGCTGGCTGCACGAAATGTGCGTTGAGGCGTCAGTTTTGTGTTCCCAGGATTCGATCAAACTCTTTCAGAGTTTGATTAACATCAGCGACATTTCTTTCTTTGTCCACGGCGCAGCAGAGGACCAAAAAAAAAAAAAAAAGAAGAAGAGAGAGAGAGAGCAAAAAAAGGGGGCCAGTCAGGGACTTCTTTTGTCTGGAGACTGTAACTCAGAGCTGAACGCATAAAGAAAAAAGATAGATGGAGCTGCCAGTCCATGAGAGCAGACAAAGTGAAAGACTGACAGTAAAGCAGAAAATAAGAAGATAAAGAGCTGCAGTGTTCGCTTGGAGATTCTGTCAAAGCAATAACTGCTCAATGAATTAATCTAAGTGGGGTTTTTTTGTTTTGTTTTGGAGGGTTTTTTTCTCTTCCAACACGCCCACAGGCCTGTCATCGCATGAGCCCCATTTCCCAGGATTGTTCTGCCGGGAAAAAGCAAGTGTGTGTTTCTCAGGCTACAACACGCTAAAGTGGAACCCTTCCTTTGCTGATATTTCTAAGGACCCACACCATTACCTCATTCAGTTTACAAACTCTCTTCCTACTTTCTCTGCAGATCCATTATTTCTGAGTAAAATGAGAGAGCAGGAGGACTCAGGAGGCAGGAGCAACAATCAGCACTGGAAGTGTTTTGTATGTGAAGTCTGAAAGTGTATCAAATGAACATATAACACCAAAACTCCAATCCTTTTCTTGTCCTTTCAGGCATCAATTTAACATACTATCAAACCAGTACACAGCTTCACTGGCCCCCACCCAGGTCCCTTGAGCCCCTTTTGCATGTGTTGGGTCTCAGTACTCTGTGGCAATAAATAATTTAAATATTCAAATAAGCGGCAACCACACATCTCCCTCACTGCTCCTGCCCAGCACCAGAGGATTAAAGGAATGCATTAGCTGGAAGGTTTTGGGAATGGGTCCGTGTGTCTGAAGACTGAACGGGGGGGGAAAAAGGTTGTAATGTAATGTGTTTGTGAGTGCGTGTGGAAAAGTGTGAGTGTGCGCTGATGGCTTCATTGAGGCCTGTCGCTGCAGCGGTGCAGATAGAGTGGCTTCCCGTAGTGACTGCTCTTACAGAAGGGGGGTCTTTTGTATTCAACCATCGTATGTGGGGCAGGCAGGCAGGCAAGCAGCCCGGCAGGCTCTCTATTCACAATCCATAAAGTACAGGACGGGTTTCATCTTTTCAATTTCCTTTTTCTTAAAAAAAAAAAAAAAAAAATCTACCTTGCTTCAGTGGGGGAGGCTAAATCTGAGGAGTAGCCATAATGTCAGAATTTTTTTGTTTTTCTTTGAATGTCCATTTGTGATGGAGGGATGTCTCCTTTTTTTTACCTGGCTCCTGCTTTAAGTGGGGAAAAATAGCCTGTCTTTCATTGTTTGAGTATGTGCCTGTTCAAAATGCAAATGAAAGCCCTTCACTGCCTCCCAGGCAGTGATCTCACCACCAGGGATTTGCTTCCTCGTAGGCTGCAGCTTCTTCCGCACACATTAGGTTACCCTTAATGTAAGAAATATCATCAACAGAACATTGACATTGCTTTCAATCAACAATCTAGTCTTAAAAATATCATAATAATAGAGAAATATCACAATAATATATATAAAACCAATTTAGCTTTCCTTTTTTTTTCCCCAAATAATAATATATGAACAATTTTTTGCAGCAAAGCCCAAAAAAAAGAAAGAAAAGAAAAGTTTTCACCCATCTGTCTATAAGGTCACGCTTTTGAATTTAATCTTTTCATTATCACTGCAGATTAAAATATGCAGATGTTTCAGTAATGTCATCCTCAGCTTTTGGGTCGAGTTCTTTTCAACCTTTCTCTAATGAGCAGAGTTAATTAGCTCATCACCAGCACTTACAGAGGGGGAGCTGTTGTGTGACAAGGGCTTTAAGAGCTGCCTTCCTGATGCTGCTTTCACTGGAAACACTGGGATTTTTTATCTTATTTGATCTTATCTTATTTTATTTTACTTTATTTATTTATTTGCTTACAGGCTTTCTGTTCAGGTTTTAGTACATTTGCCGTCAGGTGGCTCTTGGACTGTGGGTAATCAAAGCTGATCACATCTAACCTCCACATAAGCTAAACAAATAAAAGGACTCATTTATAAAATGAGTATAGGCGAGACACTACAGGCAAATAGGGTGAAAAATTTTACTAACTGGTATCACCATAAAACTTTCCTGGTTTATTTCTCACATTAGGGGTATCATTTTTTGTATTGCAAGTTTTCTGAAATTTTATGTTTATATATGCAAATTAGGTGTTATATAGCCCAAAAAAATGCACTACTTTGCATAGATTTCGGGGGGGGGGATTTAAACACTGGATTAAGCCAGGTTCAAAGTTTCTTTTGAATTTTGTTCACCTATTAAAGTAAAAAGTTTTTACATAGGGGATTTTGGATATCTCTATAGATCATTTCACAATTTAGAATATACTGTCAACAACCAGAGAAAAAAAACAATTTTTTGGCATATTTTTGGGATTAAATGTTCTATGAATCAGGCTGTGAATGAGATATCAGAAAGTCCTTCTGTAAAAACTTTAAGAACACAGTCAGGAGCAAAATTTGAAAGTCTGGTTTCTGTAAGTGGTGCTGAAAGGAATAGTTCACCCACAGAACGATTTAACTTCAGTTTCCACTTACCCTCATGGTGAGCAAGACTCTGGAGCACTTTTTAATATCTCAAATGCAGCCCGCGATCAGAAAGGCTTCTCTTTTTCCCCCCAACTTTCATACAATACAATGGAGTTTACCGAGGTCCGAGCCAAAAAGGTCCATAAAAGTCCACAAAAACTTGTCAATATTCCTCCATACTGCTCGTCCAATGTAATCCAAGTGTCCTGAGTGGGTAGCATCTAGAATTTACTCGAAACGACGTCATTTAGTATATTTTTAGAGCCTTAACAGTACTACATCGCATCTCTAGCTAGCACGCCGATGCACGTTCACGAAACTACGGGAGCCACGGCAGACAAGATCGCGCGTTCTCTTTTTCCTTCTTTCTCTGTTTTAAATTAATATCCAACCCTCTTGGACCCTCTTGTGTTTGCACCGGTTTGTCCGCAGCTTGTTCGCTCTTAGCACAATGTGAACAGCGAATTTCTTCTTCTATGCTTGCATTATCAGCAGAGTAGGGTCTGAACGCCGAGGCTTTTGTAGTTTCGTGAACGTGCATATGCGCTACTCAACAGTAGTAAGATGTAGTACTGTTTAGGCTCTAAAAATATACTTAATGATGTTGTTTCAAGTAAATTCTGGACGCTACCCACTCAGGACACTTGGATTACATTGGACGAGCAGTATGGAGGAATATTGACAAGTTTTTGTGGACTTTAATGGACCTTTTTGGCTTGGACCCCGGCGAACTCCAGAACAGGGAGTGCCCCAACTTTCAGTATATGAAAGTTGGGGGGAAAAGAGAAGACTTCCTGATCACCGGCTGCATTTGAAATATTAAAAAAGTGCTCCAGAGTCTTGCTCACCATGAGGGTAAGTGGAAAATAAAGTTACATTATTCTGTGGGTGAACTATTCCTTGAAGTGGAGATATTTTTACCCGGAATAAGAGAAAAAACTAATTTTGAGAAAACAGCCTTTAAAGTTTTGGATTGTAAAATTATTCACATTTTTGTTATATAACACTATTTACAGACATCAGATCCAATCAGATTCATTAGCTGGAAAAATCAAGTTCGATTGAGACGACATTGTTCAGGAAAAAGAGACATTTCCAACAATATCAGACATGATGGGGTTCAGACGAGCACCACGGTGCTGCACTCCGTTTAAAAACACCAACTTTAGCTGCATTTTGAGGAGATTTGGGTGCATCAGACAAGTATCATGAAATAAACTCCTAAAATGTTAATTTTTGATGTTTTTTTGTTTTTTTTACACTAGTCTGAAAGAAAACACGTTGAAGGAGGGAAAAAACCAAAAATCTAAAAACTGACCAGGTGATGAAAATCAGGGTTTTTACCTGTAGTGACTCCCCTTAAATATAAAGTGTAATTTGTGTGTTTTTTAGTCTGTCATTACCCCCTTTTAGGCATGAGAAAGTCCACAGAATTAAGACAAAGATTTACACCAAAGATCTTGCCAACTTTTTAACCCAGGTTTGCAAGACCTTGAAAATAATTCCAGTTCCTATTCCCCATTTAACCTGTATCTGCTATAGATGGGTTTCTGAGCAACGTCACAGATAGGATGCGCACGCAACCAGGGGGCAAGAAAACAGAGGAAAAGCATTATTGAACTATGAGAAGACGTGTGTTTTACATACAAAACTCGACTTTTAATGCAGATTAGGTCAAGATATGATGTGAAAGTGTCGGGGAAATATAATGTTTGAGTCCTGGTATTTGTTCGGTTGCAAAAATCAAAACATTAATGCATGTGAACAGTTGAAAATGGTGAAAATAGGACAGTAGGAGTGACTGATCTTCAGAAAACCCTCCCAGATGACTTATTCCGGTTCAGTCTATGATTTATTTAGTCTTTCACCATGGTCACATATAGGATTAAACCACGGCGGAGGCAGAAATTATTCCCGTATTCTAGTGGGAAGACTGTAATAGCAGCATCACCGCCGCGATCGGCTGCATGACATAACTGTAAACACTGTGTGTGACAGCCATCCTCTGCTGCTTAGGCACGAACTTAAAAAAGAAGAAGAAACTGATTGTGGAGCCGTTTACGAACGTTCACGTGGCATGACAACGCATCCCGGAGATTTAGTACGAAGTACGGGGGTCGTAAATCAGATGGTGTTTGAGTTTATACCGTTAGCTTGCTAGCAGTTAGCTAGTCTGTCTACTGTCCACCACAATCTCATACACAATAAAGCTGAACGTTACACAAGCAGCGAAACTTACCGACAGCAATGCGTGTTAGTCCCTAACAGCTGGAATCAGCTCCTTTCCAAACGTAGTGATGATGTCGTCTTTGCCTGGTTTAATCCCAAACTAGTGAAAGTTGCTCCTGTATGGAGGAGGTGAGGACGACACGGAGCTGAACTGAACCTGCTGCAGGCTGCAGATTGTTGTGGCCTCTTTTGGTTTTAACAAAGAGTCTAACAAAAGTTTAAGCCGCTTTCTAACTCAGGTTTTTCAGGCAAATTTCAAATGAGGTCCAACACGAATAATATCCATGTTTTAACAAGAAAAATGCCGTTTCCAGGTGATGACTCCGTTGCCAAGTTAGTGTAATCGTGATAGAAATATAACACAGCAACGCAGCGTCGGTATTTTGTTATTCATCATCAGAATACAGATTTATTCAATATAATTTAAGACACAACGATCTCTGTTTGTTTCGTCGGGTTACTTTACATTTTTATGAATGATATAAGTGCGTGTTTGGCCGTAGACTCCAATACAAAACACAGGCTTTTTGCCCCCTGGTTGCGCGCGCAACAGGGGATTATCACGCTTACCGGAAGTTGCCGGCTTTTGACACTTCCTCTTCCGGGCCATGTTAACGACAGCCGTTCCTGCTCTGTTATACTGTTTAAATCGTATAAACTCCAAACATACTTAAGTTTTCATTCTAGACTGAAGTGATACTGGATCAAAAGCTGGATCAAAGCGATCGATTCGCTGCGGTGAAGGGCCGAACTTTATAATAAAACACACGTTTGTTTGTCGCCGGTGGGGCACAACACCGGCACTTCACAGCATGCTAGCATTAGCCAGCTAACGATTACTGACGTGCTTAACATTGTGCGTCTTAAAACACACAAACATCTGAAAATCGGGTCTGTACCCCCCCGTTTCCACTGGAACAACTGGGGACTGCCAAGAAAGGAGACGCTTTCAGATGATTGTGTGTTTTCAGCCGCACAAAGTTAGGCACGTTATCGAGCTGGCTAATGCTAACCTGCTAACACGACTGCGCAGTCTGCCGGCCACAAACAAACGTGTGTCGTTTTATTTTAAAGTTCGGCCCTTCACCGCGGCAAATCGATCGCTTTGATCCAGCTTTTGATCCAGTATCACTTCAGTCTAGAATGAAAGCTTAAATATGTTTGGAGTTTATACGATTTAAACAGTATAACAGAGCAGAAACGGCTGTCGTTAACATGGCCCGGAAGAGGAAGTGCCAAATGTTTCAACTTCCGGAAACTGGAACGCGGAAATGTGATAATCCCCTACTGCCAATGTTTGTAAACGGGAAACCCATCTATACAGGCTGTGTAAGATCTAAACTACTCATTAACAGCCTAAAAACCTAAAAATGTGTTTCTTGTCTGATTAAAAAAAAAAAAAAAAAAAAGTCCTGCAACCCTATAAATATCCCCATTTTGTAGGCGAGTTGTAGGTGTAGCATTCCTTGTCCTCCTCCTTCCCTTTTACATGCAATTTTTATCCTTGTTACATCATCACAGCTGATGGGAGTGGAAATGTATCAGTACTGCAGCATGATTAAAAGGAAATACAACTACTGTGCAGGAGGCTTTTTTTAGCCAATTGTAAAAGTGCAACGCACATGGCCCAGCTCATGTCATGAGATTGCATTACATCACCACCCAACATCAACCTGAATGCTGCATTTGCTGCACATCTAAAAGCGGGAAACAGTTTGCTCTGCCCTTTGTTTATCTACAACTTTTAGTAGCCTAGTTATTTAATTCACTTCACTTAATAAATGAGCTAATAATGCTCTGTCAGGTCTTTATCTTATCTTTTATGCCTCATCAAGGGGATCTAACTTCTAGCAAGCCTTTCTCATGTTTGTATTTTTCCAATGTTTCAAAGCTGGATATTGTTCTTTTTCTATTTGTATTTAAACACAAAAAAGAATGAGTGGCTTTGCCACTAGCAAAGTAAACTTGTGGAGCCAATCCACCTCATTCTTAGCCTCCAAGGACCCTTGTGTGAAATATGCAACCGACTTCCGGTTCGAACAGAACCAGTGTTTATATGCGCGATGTTTGCGCTACTCTACTTTATTCTAGCTTTTTAGATAAACTATGTGGGAACATCAGCGGTCACAGCTCAGACAGGACAATCCCTCTGCCTGTAGTGCAACAGAGGGGTGGGAAGAAGATGTGAAAATCGAGCCAAAAATAACATAAAGCATTTTTAGCTGTTCTCTTGCTTGTATAAAAAAAGTTTATAGAAAAAAAAAATAAAAATAATAATAATAATGATTGTTGGAATAAGATGGATATATTCTTTGCATTAGCCTCCAAAAGCTTAAATGAAAGAGGAATGTGCAACAAAAAAAGGCCGGGATTGGAATAATCCTGCCAGATGGCAGTTATTGAACAACACAGGCCAGTCCAACACATGAAATCTAAGTGTATGAATCAGGTTGGATATTCCTCTATCAGTGTGGTGTGTGGTAGTCGAGCCTGGTTTGTTGTATGTGCTTGTAGTTAGCACTCAGGCTGCATACTGACAATGTTGTGCTTTGAGGGTTCCTGAGTACCACTGATCTCTAAAGACACAGACCATGTGGGAGAGATCAGTGAAGTGGATTGAATGGTTTATGCTGTTTGAACTGGGCCACAACTAGAAGCTTGAATCACCAGAGTCACAAACTGCCTCTGGTAAGTTTACAGATTTTACACTACACTCTCACAAATCATTAATCTAATGTTTTGTTGCGTCTCATAAAAAGAAAGCAAATGGAAATGCTTCACT
Organism: Atherinomorus stipes; assembly: GCA_023101725.1. NCBI lineage: Eukaryota > Metazoa > Chordata > Actinopteri > Atheriniformes > Atherinidae > Atherinomorus > Atherinomorus stipes. Next base: position 367,120 of record JALJCO010013258.1, read on the forward strand.
TGAGTCTAATGTAAATGTTTGGGCTCTCCTCCAGCCTGTGTGTCTGTCTGTAGTGTGAGCAATGGTCACTGAGCTCCACTTAAACATCTGATGTCTAAACTGCCATCCCTTCACATAATCAGGATGGGCTGAACCACAGATTTTTGTGGCAGACTGCATCCTGCTGCTCCTTGATGGCACTAACGAGATGGATTAGCCAATCTTCCTATAACTGCACTGTTAATGGATACAGGCTTGGACATTTTGCCATGGATATTATCACCTCTTGGTTCATTTTCTCCTTAACCTCTCATCCATTTGCTTCCATTATGTTACGTTCATGCACTTCCCCATCTCCATTTATTTTACCTTCATTACAGCTTTATAAATGATCTCCATCCACGTCATCGTCGTCTCCCTGCTCCTTTCTCTCTCTCTCTACAATCAAATTCATAAACTATATCTGAATTGATATTGTGCCTCAGCGCCGAGCCTTTTACAATACCCTCTTTCAAGCCAAGATCTATTAGACTTCCATCTACTTAATGAGCAAACTGAGTTCTAATTAAACATACAGACAGAAAGCAGCACCAGACAGCTCCATTCACACAATGCTAATCTTATGCTGGAGCACCACTGATGCTGCTGCCAGCTTTGTGCAGAACTATGATGCATGCACATAATTAAAACTCCCAATATTGCTAGATAAAAGGAAACCAAATCGCAACAGAAAGCAGAGGTTATCAATACATAGCTGACACCTTTTACAAAGCCTCCATCTGTGAGTGAATTTTACTCGGAAATTAGGTGAAATCTTAAGAGTAACACGCTTTTCAGACTCAACGATTAGGAAGAACAGTTTTGCTGGTTTATTCTCCAACACATCATATGATACTGATCTCCTGTTCTTCATCACAAGTGGAACTTTAAAGCAAATTATTGTTTAATAAAACTATTCAAAACTACACTGACATTGTCTGTACTTAAAGGGATACCGTGCAACTTTTGGCCACTAGGGGCACTAAACCTAACTTCCCACAGGTCACACAACCGTCACAAAATTCAACAGTCTCTGTTTTGGAATCGTGTTTGCAGACCACTTTGATCAGCTGATAGTAAAGTCATCAAGCCATAAAGCAAAGCGCTCCAGATCACATAATCCAATGAGAAATGGATCCGCTCCTGCAAAGTTACAATGTCTGGTTTTTGAGAAGGGCAGCCCCTTCGGAGCAACGACATGCATGAAATCGACCCAAGAAATCAGCTATTGTTTCTTACATCAAGCTAAGTTTTTTCCTTGGAAGTGCAAAACTTGTAATACTGTATTTCAAGATTTTTTTTATAGGTCTCATCTTTCCATGCAGCAATTTTGATGCACAGATTGAAAATACATCAAAGCAGCTGCATGCTGACTTAAAGTAGCTCTATGTCACTTTCTGACCTTAAAACGTGTTTCTGACTCATTTTGATGACACAGTGACATTTATTATGTATATTCTTGGGAGCTGAAGTTGTCCTGCACCGTGTCATACGCCAGCAACTGGAAATCACACTGACTGTTTTGAATGTTGACCATGGCTGATTCATTAGAGAAAAATCAGGAAGACATTTTTGGAGGAAGAGAAGAAAAGAAAGACAAAGGGTTAGAGCAAGAGATACGACAAATCTGCATTGGACTGACTTTTATTAGCTGGAGAGAGCTCAGAGAACAGGTAGGATGCAAGATAAATGCTGAACTAGCTGTTAAAGGAAAATCTGCTGAGTTCAGTAGTAAAAAAATATGAATCTCCATATGCATCATTAATTTAGTTTTATTAATTAACTTCATGACTACTGCACTTATTAGACTTTGGTTAGGGTCAATTTTGAGAGACTTTTCCAGGTGAAGAGCACATTCATTCCAGAATATTCAAAGGGACTGGGCTCTTAGGTGAGAAATTCTGAAAAATTTTACACTTCAGTTGGTTTGGTTTGCTTTTAAACTTTTCTTGACTCAGGAGGACCACACTGCCTGGACAACACCACGCAGTTACAACTGCTGCCTAAAGGTAACACTCGCACAAATGTCCACTAAACCAAGAAGAAAGAAAAAGAAAATATGACTTATTGATTGACCTGGACTGAAAATGGCTCATTCACCACAAGTAAATATTGGATAAACAATAAGTTTATGCAAGCTTAGGGTTAGTATTCTACTTTGGTGTTCAAAATAATAAAGTTTCACAAGAAGTTGTCCAGTATGGGAAGCAGGAAAGGCAGCACTATGACAAGTTCACTTGCAAGTGAACCCTGGTGGGAGACCCCTACAGTAGTTCTCAAATATAGTTCACTTCTTTAGTCCGCACCAGAGTGGGAATGTGCATTCACATCACTCCAAAGCAGTGTGAAAGTGCCCTAAAGCTCTAAACTGTCAGTCAAACATGTAATGGATTGCTTCAGGATCATTTTCATGGATCAAACTGTATTTCTCTTACTGTCAATTCTGCCCAGGACTATTTCTTTTTCTTTTTGCTCTGCAAACAGTAAGACAACAATGAATGGGGATAAACATTAAATGACCTCAAAACTTCCAAAAACATCTCTGAAAATTTCAATCCTCAGTTTAGATTTGCTTCTATGCTGCAGAAAACTGATTTCCGATGGTTCTGGTGAACAGTTAAAAGCCAAAAGACCAACACTGTCACCAATAAGTAGCAAAAATGGATTTACACACCCATTTTTCTCCGTGCTAAAACTGATTTGCATCAGAAGAGAAGTGCTACTGCTTATTGATTTCATCTTCATTTGATTTCAGTACCACAGGCTGATAAAGGCCAGTGTATGAAAGGGACTGAGTGTGGGTGAGTGGGTGGGTATCTGGACCAGATCACCTCTGTGTTAATCCAATACTAACAGGATTAGAGAGTGACTATGCGGTGCAGTTTTCTCCGACATGTTCAGAAGTCAGGGGTCCCCACATAATCTGATAACTGACTTTGTGTACTTCTATCAGTACATGTGCAGTGTATGTAATTTGGGCTATATTGTCTCGTGGTGTTGAGGTTGGCAGTAAAGCAAGGCACAGGGCTTTGTTCAAAGCTAAAGCCACAACTGGTTGAGGACATAAATCCTATAGATTTTACCTGAGTGACCCCTTGTGAACCATACAAGCCAAATGAACACATGAAGATAGTGATCAGATCCCTTTTTTTTTATTATTTATCCTATTAAATCCAAGGATATTTACTCATCCATCACACTGCAAGGTTGAACAGAAATGCATTAGGGCATTCATCTTAATGGCTGAGCCTAAAATAATGATTCACTCACTGGTTGATTATCAGCTGCTATGATCTAGCCAGTGTGCAGCCACGGCGTGATGACAGGCAATAAGGAGATGGTGATGAAGATGGAAGAGTGAGATGTGCAGGGAGAAGGAGACACCAGAACTCGCGTTCTGATTTAATGTTCCCATCATTGTTCTTTCCATCTTCATAAACACACATCTCGTCAGCCCATTAAGTGATTGTGCTGCAGAAACAATACAGTCATTCATGAAACATTTGTGTTTTTTCTGTTCAAATCAGCTCTTTGTATCTGTTTAGTTTGTATATATCTGGAGCTGACGGGTCAGGAAGCGATCATTAAGGGTGTGCTCAAACATCACACGTCATCCACACCACCGGCAGAACAATACCTCAACCAGGAGTGGCACTGCTGCTTTCCCACACTCCGTCCCACGCCACAGTGGCACGAATATGCGTGGAAAGGGAAAATGCATAAATGTCCAGATAGCATTCATAAAACTCTGTCATGCTGCCAGCAGCCTGGTTGTGAAAGATTTATGCTGAGCTTTGCAGAGCCTCTTCCTTCTTGCAGTGCTTAAGATGAAGTTTGACATTAGCTTGGCAGGTCCTGCGTCCTGCTCAGATGCAATTACTTGTTTCTTTCCATGGCTTGAAACGTGTGAATGGTGATAAACTGCTGCGGGACGGCCTGCCACATAGCTGGGCACTGATGACATGACAAAATCAGAGAACTGGCAATATGGGTATTGTACATTAGCATGAGACATGAATGAAGCTTGCTTATAATCAGAGTACTTAGCCAGCTTTATTGATGAAAAACGGCCCGCCGTGTTGCTCCCTGCAGCTTCTTCATGAGTGCAGAGAAACTAGCTGGAGGTTTGGAAGGCGTTCATGCAAACGTTGAATAAAAAAAGTGAAATTTTTGCAGAAATTGTAACTCTTTCTTCCAAATGTATGTATTAAATGCATGTCAACTATGAAGAATCTTTTGCTAATCAAGTGTTTATGCTTAAAAGACTGTTTACTGGGTAAAGGTAACTGATGTACATCTTGATGGTAGTGAGTATATACACAAATATTGTATAGATATACAAAACTTTTGTAAACATGTCAAGGAAAAAGGATAATGTGACTCATTCTCATGTGTATTCTAAATACTAAAGCAATAAAGTCAAGTGACCCAAAAGGAAGAAATGTGAGCAGTGCAAAGATATACACACATACACAGTGTTTGCAGCCTTAAACAAACATTTGTGTTGCCATCTGTATTTGTATATTTCACACTGGTAGTTATGGGAAATTTACCAAACTGATTATTTGTTATTCCAACTAGAAATGAATCGCCTAACTGCTTGCAATCCCAACATTACATTTGACCCTGTGTCTAAATTAGTCATATGGTTAAAAAGGATTTGTATGTGAACCCCAACCATACAAAAACAGTGTAATTGCCAGCAGTCCCAGTGGAAATGGAGCAGGATACAAATAAAAAAAAAAAATGCATGCAACCATAATTCATCAATTTTCCATAAAAGACTGAAGTCTTATGCAATGAAAATTAGATGAAGCCAGGAATCTATCAGCAGTTTACTGAAATGTATTCATTTACATGCCAAAAACAGATTTATAATGTATTTTATCTCACTTAATGCAAAAATAATTACCAATGCTACAACAACAAAAAAAAAAAAAAGGAGAGGGGGATTTCTTTCTTTTTTAAAAAAAAAATTAGTATTAAAAGATTAAACTACTTAAAAGATGACGTCATCACTGAAGTGCAGTTGCTTTAGCTTCATCACCATTAGGCCAAACAGGTCATCTCACGGCTGATTAAGTCTCCTCTACATCCTCAGTCTGTCCCTGCCAGACCGGGGCCGAGGCGAGCAGATTTCTTCCGGGGCTCTCGGCTTCAAAGAAGAAACAGTCTGAGCTAAACGTCAGGAAGTTGGCCGCCTCTCTTTTTGTCTGGCTTTCATGTTCACTCTGAAGCTGTTTCCTGATTCGCCAAAGTGCTAACTCCAACAAGACTGAGGCCGACTTGCTGTGGTTAACTTGAAAGTGTGCTATGCACCGAAATAGGCCTTCAACACAAACTGGGACATACTGTAAACAGATAAAATCAGTGATATCTGGGCCTCTTTTTAAGCAAATAACAAGTACAAAACTTTTACCAAGGCTTAACGAGGGCAGCAAAATAGCAAGTCAAAGAACAAGAAGAAGGAGCCACACCAAATTCCTATGAATTCACTGGAGGAAGGGAACCTTCACAAAACTGCAAGCCTGGACCAGAATCAGTCATTTAGATGAACAGGTATCCAGGCTAACACAAGTTAACAGCACACATTGATGCATTGAAACTTAATGACATGAAAAGTGAAAGAAACCCGGCACTGACTCAGTTCATAGCCATTCATAGTAGAATGTGATTATTTGATGCTATTCAGATGTAGAGATATTTGGACCTCAGCATTGGCTCACACACTCCAACTGGATATATTCACTCTCAGATAAGTCTCGCAAAGGTAATAAGTAGTAAGCCATCATGAAGGGAGTTCTGGTGCTGTGACTCACTATGGTAACAGATAAAAGGGAAAAAAAACAAAAAAAACAGAGTGGAGCGTTTAATCAAATGATGCTAAAAATATACATAACGTGACGTGTGACGATACAAACCATAACCTTCATATTAAAAATAGCAGCAGTAAGTTTATATTTGAATATGAAAGCTGAAATCCTCAGAAATTTGTACCTTTTGTAACATTTTGCCATTTTATTCAACTGATGGGATGAAATAGCAGCTGAAGAATGAACCTCTGACAGTGAAATCTTTTGGTTCAAACTGATTTAAAACATCTTTACCTCACATTTAAAGATATTTTCCTGCAGCATTTATTGACTGTAACATATATGACTGATCATAGATCAGTCTAACGTGTGCCCACAGCTTTTTACATTTCTCTGGGAACAGATTATTATAAGTTACCATGGTAACTGCAGGCTCTGTGGTCACAGGGTCAGTTTTCACTAAACCGACTGGGTTTATGTGAGGTAACCCATAGTTAGTGGGTGGATAAAAGAGTGGTTTTTAATGTTTTTGATAATGGGGTGGATGTAAAATGTAGGTTAAAGTCTGAGCAAACCAACTTTTAATGTATTACCTTTCTTCTGTGGTGAAAAAAAACAACAATCATCTGTTATCAGATCAGGCTAATTGCAGAGTCTTTATGTCCATCTAATTGACTGATCGCTTACCATTAGGTGGTCGGGCAAAATTAAGGGTGATCTGAAACAATACCACCACTGCCACTTCAGCTGAAAAGGAGGCAGAGCTTAGTGCAGTTTTTCCTGAGTGATGGTGTCAATAAAAGCCTCTGATGAGTTCCCAGCCTGGTAAATCAATTGCTAATAAAGCAAATGCTTTACATTCCCTCAGGGTGTGGGGTGGGGATGATTTGGTATGGATTTAAGAGGGTGAAACATCATGATAACTTATTGTGCAACTGTAGCAGCACTGACTATTGTTTATGATTGGCTGAGAACAATGCATACCCTAAACTGAGTGACTGCTGTGATGGTTCAATTCAACAAGAAGTTTCACACCTTCCTGAGCACCACAAAGACCACCAGGAACCTGTGAAAAAAGGCTGCAACATACCGTTTTTACCCCCCACACATCAATTTGGAAGCCCTTTGTGTTACATTTATAGGTTCTTGAGAAGTCTCACCCAATAAATACCCCATATACCTCCAGTACAGCACTGGCTGAACAGCATTTACAGTTCATTTAAATGCACAAATTTCCAGGAGCACTGGATGCTGAGACTATTAGAATTTTTAGAATCCTTGGCTTTCCCACACATCCAGCACTTATCAGTGAACAGTGGCCAACTTTAGCACCCTCCATCCATCCCTCCTGACAGTAAAACCCAGCCAGAACAACCTCCGGCATGTTACAAAAAAACAAATGAGCAGCCAATCAGTTCTCAATTTTCCATGTAGCACAGGCTTGACAGTTAATTACAGTGTCTGACTGTAGACGGGTAATTAGGGTGGCCTCCACAAGTCGCCTGCGTACACAATGATAAATGCAATGCTTGATTAAAAATGGACAGAGAAACAATAAATATATCGAGGCTGTGCCCAGGTTAGGGAAGTGTAATTTTAAATGCCAGACAGATGCTGATAAAACTTTGTTGCTTCCACTAGAATTTACATCATCTCGCCATGGTGTTCATTTGCTGCTTTTCATTTTCAGTGTCCCCTGTCATGCTAAAATAAGCAACAGGGCAGCCAGCTTTTATTCCCATTTTATTTTATCTTTATCACACATAAACTATAAAAGATGTGAAGAAGAATTTTCGTAACACACATATTAAATCATTTACTTCTAATTAACCATAAACTAAGATTTCCAGGCAAGGATGAAACATCCTGTCTGATCTAATAAAAGAGCAACTGTGTAGCCTCAATGGTGTCTTTCTTTTCTTGTGGCTCCAGATAGGATTTACCTTTTCTTTCCATCTTACCTCTTTAATTAATTTCTACCCTCTGCTTCTGCAATCAATTCCAGTGGCCTAGTTCCAAAGAGGCTGCTGGTGTTGTCACAGTGACCTATAAAAACGTGCTCCTCCAACCACCTAAACTCATCACTGTGGACCCCTTCTCCCCTTACACACTTAAATTAAAATAGAGCCCCCCCAACAACGGGGACAAATACATGTACGGTGCCTGAAATTGATTTTTTTTCTTCTTTTTTTTTTTCAGTCTACCGGATATACATGTCGACAGGTCATGTAGAGCGATGGCTCAGAAAGAACTGCCAACGTTCTCAGCTCAGTTTTCACCTCAGTGCAGCTGTTTAATTTGTATGCACATGTGCTATAATTCACACTCATACATGCAGAGCACCAGGTGGATGCAAGCTTTGACAATAGGCTCTCAAGAGTGTTGCAGACCTTTGTGATTATCAGGAGTCAACGACATAGCAGACCGTGGCAATGTCCCACTACGATATTCCTCTGCCAAAGAAAAATGTCCTCTTCAGTGAGGATGTAAAGCACTAGATTTTGTTGGTATACGTTTGGTGGAAGCTAGCAAAAAGTGGTTATGCAGAGGGAGTTTTTTGTTAGGGCACAATAGAGACTAAATCTCTGCTTAGGCTTCATTAAAAAAAAAAAAAAAAAAAAAAAAACTTTTGCTCACTTTTAATCTGCTGCTGAGTTAATGAGAAGGACAAGTTTAATTGTTGATGACAAAATATGGAGCCAGTGGATGGTCTGGGTGCTGCAGAGCTGCCAGCAGAGCAGCTGGAGAAACAAAGAAGCATTCTGTTTCCTCTCTAAAGCTTTCTGTCTCTGATTAGAAAAAAAGGAAGGAAAAAAAAAACACTTAAATGTCTCACTAGAGTTGGTTTGTAATCCGATCACAAACGAAGAAAAAAAATGCAGCTATTTTGAGAATGTAAAGGATTGGAGTCCATTTTTTGTTTGTACAGTTTGGGACGGTGAAACTTTTTTTTTCCTTTTCAACAGCTTTTAGATTCATATGCAACATTTGTAATGGCCGAGTAGCCACACTAACAGAGCGTACAGAGCTGTATCCAATCCAGAATAGGCCCTCCTTTCTTCTGCCGTGACCAGTTGTTGCATTCCAGCATTAGCTAAAAAGAAGCAGCAGCTAAAGAGGGGTACCACGGGGGCCAACCCAAGCCAAATCAGTCTTCTTTTCAAGGACCTGTGCTAATTATCTGAGATCTTTTCAAGTTCTGATCTCTGATCTGTTAAACATGGCTGGTACAACAAAACTATTTGCTTTAATATAACATGGAACCAATGAAGTCATCTCCCAAAAAAGCAAACCCAACTCATTTGACCCTTGACTTATACAAAACTCACTAAAGTAGTTCAAAAGTACTCAAAGAAAAAGCCATTTTAATTATGTCTGAAACACCTTTAGTAATGCAAATTCTATAACAGATTAAATGTGAACACATGGCAAATGACCAAAATCAAGTATTTGTCTGAATAAATTTAGAGCTTTACCTTAAATACAGAAGGGAAACCAAACATGAAACCATCAAACACACAGTATGGCATCATAAAAAAAAAACTACAATTCTATCTGAGGTGAAGAAATGTCAACAATGTCTCTGTGTGTGCATGAAGTACTAGCTTACAAAAGATTGAGACCAAATTTTTCGTTTTGCTTTTCAATGCAAACACGAAAGAAAAAAAAAAGATGATGGAAAGAAATTGAACACTACAAAGGCCTAATTATGAAGCTTAGTTTAAAGGAAAAGTTCCACAACAAGTTAGCGTAGCCTAAGTGAAAACAGGTGGGAGAAAGAATGGTTCTGTCTGAAAGTGATCAATTCAGCCAAAAAACACATCTGAAATCCAGTAATGAAACTATATTTCTTGCAGAGGCACAATTTTCACCAAGATCCCAGATTTTCTCCAGTTTATGTAACTTCACACTAAAAAAGCTGCTTGGTGGTACCTGTTAGCAAAGTAAACTAAGTTAGCCACCTTTGATCATAAGAGTGGAATCATCTTCTTATCTAATACCCCCACATTTTTGACAATCAATCATGTGATTTTAAAAGCTGAATTAATAAACAAAACTCCAATTTTAGCCCATCAATTTAGCTAAAATGGTTCAAATTCAGCTGAAAAAGAAAAAATGTTACAGATTCCTTTGTTGTCCTATGATCACTGCTGAACAAGTCTCACAAGAAGACTCTGGATTATCTTACAAACGAAAACTTGAAGTATGTACAGGTTACCTCTAAATTAAGTGCTTTACACAGCAGTTATGAGAATTAGCAATACTCTTCCTTTGCATGTTCCTTCAGCTCACAATGACATGATAAAAAAAAAAGGACTGAACACCAATATTGAATATTGAATATCTGTCAGGTAGGACGTAGCCTATCAGTCTGTTTATGCAGTTCAAACCCAGAGTTTAAAATATGGATGACAGTTCAGACCTTCAATAGAGAACCTGATCTAAAGATAAAAACAATAACCTATATGAGGAAGATGCCCTTAGTGGTGAGGTATTTCCTCTTAATGTCTTGGAAATTTATAACAGCATTGTCACATGTTATCATGAAAGCACTCCCATGTTTCTTGTAGCCACTGATCCATGAATATCAAAGTGGCACAAATGGAAGAAAGACGGTGATCAGATTATCTAAAAACGCTGTTATCAGATGCAGATTGCATGAGTTCTCTGCAGCAAGGTTTGCTTGACGAGTAATTGCCACATATTCAGCAGTCTCAGAGAACCTGCATCATGAGGCTGGCTGCACAGATTTAAGGGTTTCAGATCCTTTCTGTGAGACTGGCAATCAGACTATTGAATAGTGCTACATCTAAGGCTCTACAATAGGAAGATTGACTTGACCCATGAAGTGTGCCTATATGGTGAAACAGGAAAACACAACCCAGCTATAGCATAAAGAACCATTTCCAACCACAATAGCAAATGCTTCTTTCTATTACAAACTGTCCTCAGTTATCACACCATCTTTCTTCCGGTTACAACTTGTGTCATCACTCCTCCAAATAGCCTTCTATTGTACTACATTGTTACAACAGCTAAACAACACAGCTGAACCGAGACCTCTACACTTCCCTTATCTGTATTATCTAGTGTGGTTTTTCTACTTATAGTGGCTTATCATGAGGAAACAGGAAACGGAGGAAGGTTATCTCCATCGGCAGAGTACATCAAGTGGATGGGAATGATACGGCCCTGCTATATTGCTTCTAAATCCAGCAAGTGTGAACAGGGAGTGGATGGATAACAAAGCCCATCTAAAATCCCTCACTACATTTTCATGATCTCACAAAGGATCTGCTTTGGAAAATCTCTGAACACCTAAAAAAATACACTGACAGCAAACAGCTGGAACACACTTGAACCTCCAGAGTGATCATTTCACTGTCGCTTCATCTCAAGACCAAAAGCTATAACCATACCTTTGAGGAAAGGTAGGGCTGTCATATGATCCCTCCTGAGCCTTAAATACCTCTAGCCCTCACACCAGCCCCCACACTTTCCCCCCACTCTGAGATTTTTATGAGGTGAAAATCACAAACCGATTTCTCCTTGTGCACACACCATGTATTCTGCAGCTGGCCCTGTTCTGACCCAGAATTCTTCATGCATATTAGTATATTTTACTAGCTAGGGTAGCCATGCATGAAGATGGGGAGAGCTTGTATGGTGCTAAGCTGGGGTTCAGTGCCAAGGTTGCCAAGCTAATGAATCTATTGGTTTTGTGAGGCACTTGGCTCTTAGAATAATAATTAAGGCACAGCAGAGTCTCAGCAGCCCATGCTGAGATGAATGGGAGTTTCAGTACAGCTTCAATAGCATAAAGATTTTTGCCGTCATATTCTAGATATTTGCCTGGCTAAGCAGTTTAAAAACAATTCTCGCTATTTCAGGAGCCGTTTCACAACTTAGCTTAATGCATGAGGTAATTATGAGGGAGGATTTACTGCTTCAGCTAACGATATCAGCAGCTTGCTCAAACTTTGTGTGCGGGCTTTATTTGTACCAAATTTCAAAGCAATCAAAAGGTTGTATGTTGTCTTTTTATGCCAAACTTTTAACGATAAGCCTGGTAAATACTTCTTACAGCCTCCTTCCACCAGAAATGGTTTGAATCTTTGCAGTTGTATTTCTGTGTAGAGTTTGCAAGTTTTTGAGCCCCGTGTGATCCGTCCAACGTGCTTTTTCACCTTTTTTACAAGGAGTTAACTGATAAAGACAGAACACAGAAAAAGCAAAAAGAACACTGCATTCCCATAAACTGAGGTGTTTACCAAAAATCTAGGACTGCTTGTCAAGAAGCTTGGAAGATCCAAGACATTTGATAATCATTAAGCTTAAAATTGCAACCCACATTTAGTTGATCTCATCGATCACATGAGTGGCTGCAAATAGTTGCCTGAAAAAACCCCACTAAAAGCCCAGCTCCTAAATGTCATGCATCGTGTGTTTGCTGTGATTTTAACATGAAGCTCTGTTTGGATGTAATGAGGTGAGGTGGTTGGTAAACTCACTACTGATCTGCATCCTTGATGATTGTCTGTTATACAAAACTAAGTTGCAAAGTCACTTGTTTTTTTTCCCACTTTGTCCCATCCAGCATTGTTGCAAGTAGAATGGTTGTCAAGTCCTACCCAAAAAAAGAAATGCTTTGAAAAGGGGAGCTGTATGGATATGAAGGAATAAAGCTTTGTGGATATAAGGCTCCCCTTATTCTGAAATGTTTTATTCATTGTTAGATTTTGTTCATTTAAAGTACAAGTTAAAATCGGACCTGACAGATGAAAAACAAGAAGGGTGTGTGAGAGAGAGAAGTAAGAAAACAAAGCAGAAAACCATCAGTTGCACCTGGGGAAGACAAACAACAGAAACTGCACTTTGAGAAAGTGGTATGGGACCCACTGTAGGGACATCCAGACACCACGAATTAGCCAAGGAATAAGGGTGTTGTTGCAACATTGGCCAAAAGCTGAGATGAGTAGGGCTGGGGTAATCTGTTGAGAAGAGACTAAAGGTGGAGACACAGCGAACAGACTGCCGACTGTCGTGGTCGTCGCCTGAAAAATAGGGTCAGGCTCATCAATCGTCCTCAGTCTCGCTGACACGGTGAGAAAAGTGTCCAAGAACACACCAAACCGACTCCTGACTTGGGCGTACCTTCTGCGTGTGCGCAAAATATAATGTTGTCACAACAGCAGACAGCGCTAATCTTTATTATGGCCCCAAAAAATGAAAGCCGGAAATGTCTCTCCAAGCATGAACAGCGCAGGCCTCTCCTTCAGCTGCTTCGCAACAGCTTTGTCCCACTTGATTAAAGATGACTGATCCAAAGCAATGTGAGAGTGTGCATTATGTCCACGCTTTTGCTCTTTTTGTAGTTTATTTACTATCTTCACTTGGGGTCTTCTTATTCACTGATTTGTTAAAAGAGCTAGCCATCCTGCAATCTGATTGGCAAGCCCATTACCGACTGAACGAGTGGCCGACGCCGATTACATATGTTCGATTGGCTGAAAAGAACGGCAACGATATTGGCAACAGCTACAGACAGCTGACGACATAGAACGCACCAAACTGACTCACACCCCCGATTTCAAAAGACTCCACGATGACACCAGATGGCCAAAAATTTGTCCAGTGTGTCTACGCCTTCAAGTGCAATATTGTCATTTTAAAGGTGGAAACTTTAAAAATCTTCTAAAAAAAACAGAACACACTTCATGCAAAATGAACATAAACTGCAGTATGAGATCAGATCTTACTTTCCAGACTTAAAGGTGATTGCTACAAGTTTAATTCCTCCCTGCTAGTGGGTAGCACACTAAGGGCCTGATTTACAAAGACTCCAAATTGCGAGTCTAATGTCTTTGCCTCGCAAAAAAAATAGCGTGCGCTGTCATTTTAGCGTTTGCGGGTGATCTACAAAGATTACACGCGCAATCTGTAACAGGCGCAAACAGCAGGATTTAAATGAGGATTTAGCGTGCGCTCCGACTGCGCCACGGAAAGTTCAGAAGAGCATGTGGTAAACGCAAAATGAAATTCATCGTGATAGAGAGATGTCAGTTTCAGAGATATAATGAGGTAAATAAAAAACAGAATATAAGATAAATATGAAGAGTTCATTTGCAAAAAAAGACAAACGCCATTTAGAAAAAACGGAGTTAACTGCTTTTGCAAATAAACTCTTCATTTACTTTTTGAATATTTTCAGAAAATCAAGCTCACATGAAGTAGAGGGTTTTAATGATGTAAAATGGAGATAGGACGTTTGTACCCGACAGCAACAAAAGCAGTTAACTCCGTTTTTCCACAGTGGCGTTTGTCTGTTTTTGCAAATGAACTCCTCATAATAACTATAAATAAAAATAATGCAGCAGGTTTCCCTGTGGATCGTAAGAAGAGGCCAGTTTAAGGACGTGGATAAGGACACGCTGTTGAAGATGATCTGATATTACGCACAGACTGCGCGCTCTTTGGCACAATGCCAGGCGCGGGACCTGCGTAATTGCCCCCCACCCCATGCAAAACTCAGTAAAAAAATAGTATCATTAGTTTGTGCGACGTTACTGGTTATTTTCACTTTTTTGTGGGGTGGGGGCCAACCTCACGCAGGAAAGCAACCTCAGAGCAGCAGCAGCAGTTGCTGGGGTGTGGAGGAGCAGGAGATGATTTTAATTTAAAAATATGCCATTGGCAAAAAGTAAAAGAAAATAAAAAGACATAATTAATGTCAGCTTTAACTACCACGATGCTGCAGCTGCAGATGTTCTGGTTCATGTCTAGAATAATCTGTGTTTAACAGTGATGTTGATTGTTATTTAATTGAATAATGAAAACTTGACGTGTCGCCTGAACACATCATGAAAAATGATTCTGACCCGATGTCTGCAGTCCTGTGTGCAGCATTCTTTCAGCCATCAGTGCGTAAAGCTGCCAGTTATACCTGCTTTTCAGACGTGATAAATTACACGCAATCTTTTGCCCCCGCTTTCCTTTGAACAGTTGATAGATCACATTGCGCGTGTTAAACTGAGGTTTTGCATAGTCTCCTCCCAATATTTTGCGCCTTCTGGCAGAAACGCCCAGTTTTGCATATTCATCTGCAGCAGATCCGCAAAATGGACAGTGGCGCTATTTTGCCCCTTGACAGGCGCAAACCTCCTTTTGCCCTGCTTTGTAAATCAGCTCTGGCGGATTATTGCGTGCGTAATGAAGATAGCGCCTGTTTTAACAAGCGCAAACCTTTCGTAAATCGGGCCCTAACACTCACTTACTCAATTAGCATTAGCATTGTTACAGAACAAGCTCATAACTAATCAGCAAGAGCAAATGTTTAACTTACATGTCCAGAAGGAAAGCAGCAACCTGAGTTGCTGCTTTCCTTCTGGAGGGGTTTTGGAGCCTCTTTACTACTCTTGCTTTGTTTTTTGCCTACTTTAATCTGAGAGGATGCTATTTCTACACATAGCAATAGCAATCTAGGTACTCTGGAGGTAACGCTAATGACAAAGAGTCCTGAGGTTGGCATGGTAACCGGATGTAAATATTCATCCTTTTGGGAACCATCAAAAATGATAAAACAATTATTTATATGCAATAAAAAAATGGGTAAAATTAATAGCTACTTTTATTCTGCATGCCTGTGGATGGTTTTCTTTATAGTTGTTTTGATGAAAAAGTTATAGCTATCACCGTTAATTGAGCTCTCTTAAAGGCCCATTTATGCTCCTTTACGTACGTAAATGGCAGCGCCCGTTTCGTGTGTTGCCCTGCATCGCCGTTTTCATACTCCCATGTGTTTTCTGGGTTTTTTTACGCGTCTAATTTCCAACACGGAAGTAAGATGGCTGACTGTCCTGAACCACAGAGCTCTCGACCAATTGCAACATGTTTTACACCCATTTCATGACATCGCCCCGGAAGAGACACAGATTTTGAAGGGTCACAGAATTGTTTCTAACACCGGCACCGGTACCGGCACTCACATGGACGTTATTGTAAACATTGATGGATAATCGGACTCCGATCGACAGGATAAATGGAGCAGCCTGTCATGGAGATGTATGCAGTCGACCCGAAGTCTGATATGGACTTTTGAAGTACACGCAGTACCACGGAAGTACCACAGAGACCCCTGACAAGTAAGTAAATTAGCAAACAAATGGAACTGCGTCAGGTTTCAGAAGTAATCCCAGAGAAAAAAAATGCTTTACTGCCCGAGATTCATGAAGTTGTCAGGAGTGAAGTTCACACACAAAGTTGAGGTTTTTTTTTTCTGCTCCTGATGATAAAATCCAATCACTTCTGGCAAGCTGATTCGTCCAGCACAACAAATAAACTCCCACGCCGAACGCAACTGCATTTTTCCCAACTTGCCGTCCGCTAGAGCTTAAAAAAAAAAAAAAAAAAAAAAAAAAAAAAACTTTTCTCCTGAACTCTGGAGCAAACGTCTGTTAGCTGATGGCTGTTTGTCTCTGAGGAAATCTTTCTGCAGGCTGTTAGTTTTGTCCTCAGAGAGTGTGTATAGGTTAGGACTCTCTAAGAGTTTCTGTTGAACAAAGAGGGCACCTTGCTACGATGCTGCACATGCGTATTTGACGCTTCGTGATTGGTGCCACCTCGTTGCGTATACCGGTCAGTCAGTTATGTTACGGAAGCTAGAGCTTGGCCTGAAATTCATATATATTACTCAAATATGCACAAATAAAGAAAAACTACTTAAATTAAGTTTTTTATGCGGAAATAACACAGTAACATACTGAAAAGCTCTTAAAAGGCCATTTTTCATGATAGGGCCCCTTTAAAGCACGTAGAAACTGTGCTAGATTCCGTTTATAAATAAGTTTGGAAAAAATACATTATGTGCTATATATCTTCTTCTCTAAATCATTTTCATGTAAGAAAAAGCATCCCCTTGCAAAACAGAAAAAAGAATATTCAGCAGCACTTTGTGTCAGCTGTTTTCCCCCAGCCATCATCTCACCTACTAAAATCTTCCACCAAATCAAAAACAAAAAAACCTCTACACACAGCTCAAATATCACACTGACCACAAGCTTGAAGGCTGAGACTGATCCATCTACCTGATCATTCCCACTGCCAACCACTGACAGCTTCAGCATCACCAGGGGAAGCCTGTCAGAGGTCGGTGCACATAAAAAAAAAAAACAATCTTACATCCAGAAATGACTCTCTTGCTTTTTTCTGAGGACTGGCTGCTGAATGTCAGAACCTCCTTTTTCACAGTCAGATCTGATGCAGCGTAGTGAAACATGAGTGCTTTGTCAAGTGTGGCATGTTTGACTTTCTGTTCTGACAGCTGTTCTAGACTAAAGAGAAAAAACCTCTGTAGTCACTGAAAGATGATACTCAATGGTTATCGATTACAAAAGACAGAGAGAGTAACTGCTCACGATTCGTGTGATCCCCGGCTTGGGTTGGGTTTTGTATTACGCCACAACTGCTGTAGGTTGTTTAAAAGGTCTACCTTGTAGCTTAAAGAGAGAAAGTGGATGCCAGCTTCTAAGTGTAATCCAATGCCACAAAAAGCATCTTGCTTTCAAAGTCACTTTTAGTGCACTGTGGTGGAAACTCAAGCCCATGCTGAAGACATTACGAGTGGTCTCAGTTAAGGAAAAACAAGATAAACAAGCATACAGTGGGCCAGATTAGAAATTTGTTTTCACCTCTTTGTCTGCAGCTTGGAAGGTTTCATAAGTTGACATAAAATCTATGGCTTTGGAATGCATATGTTACACAGAGCTGGCAAACTTGGAAGCCATGTTGTCTGTGGATACCACTGTTTACAGATACATATGGTGAGTATACAGAAAAGGGTCATGACTGAGGTTTGGCGGCTGTGTTTTGGCAGGCTGGCGAGGCGACTGCGGCCTGCGGAGCACGAGGGCCAGCCAAAGGTTAGCAGCCGCCTCAACCAGCATCATGTGTCACTGAGATCTAAGAGGACAAGAAGGGACAACCTAAAAATAAACAAACCCATTGCTTCGATGGCTGGGACGCGGGACCAGAGGCAACGCTGGTAATATGCAGTAGGCTCGTATATTACACCTCATTACACTAACTTCTAAAAGGAGAAAGAGAAAATCATTAAAGCTGTCACACTATGGCTGAAACTAACGATTATTTTTATTACTTATTAGTTATGTTCCTTACACTCTAACACCAAAAGACATTTAGTTTATCATCACGTAATTCAAAGGGCAAAAGAACAATCAGCAATCATCTGGTCAGGTGGTACCAAATGGTTAAAAATCAAAGAGATCTGATCTTAAATATCTGATCGGATTCTTAGTTTTTGTTTTTAATGACCAGTATTGGGTTGACGTGTACACCTCAGCTCCCATCTGTGTTGTTTTACAAAAGCTCATTAGCACATTAAACATATAAATAATAAGCGCACTTCTTATTTTCCTCACAAGTAAAACAACTGCAACTCACCAATATCACTGAATCTGGATGAGGCAAAGGGTTAACAGGAGCTAGTAAAAAAAAAGAAGAGTGTAATAGTAGCCAGTTACGCTATATTCAGTTATTGAGGCTCAAAAGCCAAATTCAACATGATAACAAAAAAACTATCATTTAATAACATATACTTTTTTAGACTTTTCTGTTTGACATGTTCCATTTACTTTAAATGTAACACTAAGTTTTAAAAAAATTACATGCAGTTGAATTAACATAGTTTTGTTGGATAAAAACTGGGTTTTTATGCTGGACTTTCTAGAAACGTGCAAAGCTTTCACTAAGAATATTTTAAACTACATTAATTTTTACGTGGTTATTTTTTGTGTTTTAAAACATCGGTCTGAAATGAGTATCAGGGATGAAAAGAAAAAAGTAAACCCACTTAAAAATGTCATTTGAGAAAAGCTGATTAGCTGCACTTCATGAATATACTGTAAAAAAAAAGGACAAAATTTAAAAAATAATAATATGTGATGGATTGAATGTAGCTGAACATAGTTTTACATTCTGAACCTTAAAGAGCCAACGCTGACAAGGAGGTAGCGGTTTTGGATTTTCTCTACATCATAATTCTTGCATATAAAATAAAAAGAGAGAGAAAAAAGGAAACCAATGGCTTCTAATTACAGTTTAGTAACTCGCCTCCTCCACCCTTCATAAGCTCATGTAGATTTATCATCCTCAGGAGTTGATGCGGATTTCATTAACGATTCAGTTGAAGCAAGAAGACTTCATAATACTGGCATCACTGTAATTTCTGCAAGCTGTTTTGATTTAAAAACTGCAACCAAAGTACTTAAAAAAGTGCATGTGAATTCTGATAGATCTATCAGCCAGGTTGAAAATGAGAAGCATCGAAGAAAGAAACTTACGCCCACCAAAGACCCTAGTCAAGCATTTCTATAGCTCACCCCAAGTAGTTACATACGGCCCCAATTTAGCTGGTTTTGTCCCTAAAACAATAGGTGAGACAAGTGGCAGCTATAGTCATTTACTGGAGGACCTCCTGGAAGCAAATCTTTCTTTTAAAACCAAATGTGTTGAGACTCAGTGGAACTTCCCTCAAAAGTTTAATAAACTCTGAAAGTTAAGATGTAAAACGTTAAAGTTGGCAGACCTTTTCGATGAAGTGAATTCAGCTTATTACAGTACCTTCCATAAAATGTTCCCGATTGCAATAAAAAATACTTACTTGCACATGCCTCATTACCCCT
Source organism: Atherinomorus stipes (assembly GCA_023101725.1). Taxonomy (NCBI): domain Eukaryota; kingdom Metazoa; phylum Chordata; class Actinopteri; order Atheriniformes; family Atherinidae; genus Atherinomorus; species Atherinomorus stipes. The sequence goes on from JALJCO010013258.1 coordinate 386,651, forward strand.
TCATTATGAAGAACAAGCCATGCAAGGCTTCTGTTTGCCAGAAGACCATTTTTTTTCCTGCCATGAGAAGCTGGAGCCCATTACAGCAGATAAAGATGGGTTTAAACATCGCATCCTGTCCTCAGCAGCACTGCTGCCATTTTTTTTCCTTACACTGAAATGGGCATCAATGTAGAGATATTCTAATTCACCCCGTTCAACATATGTGGTTCCTCAAGCCTTCATTTGGGAGCTTGAAAGCTGTTTCGAAGCCACAATATCTGCAGGGTTAACCACAAAGCGCTTATGTTGACTGAGTCTGCTAGTAATCAAGATGAGATTCTTTGTTCCCGCCTTCCTATTGTTTCAGTGATAGTCTGAGTCATCCACGCTGAATCTAAGGAGGCCCACAGATGGCAAAAACAAGACTTCAATGGCAACACTTCTTATACCCAGGGAGTAAAAACATATGTTAATGCTTAAACACACTGGGTTAGCGCATGGTGACGCATCACCACAGAAGACTTTTTCACCACCAAACCACACTTTTCATGAGGTCTCCCTCCTTCTCCTCGAAGACACAAAATCCTTTATGTACACAAATCTGGTTTAAAGCCTGTTGCCTCAAAAACCATCTCAAATTACTATTCATAAACACTTTTCCCATCAGTTATCCTCACCACACTGTTCATTTTAATTCTGTCTTGAGGCAATCTATAATGCTCGGAGTAAAAGCTCCTCCAATAGCTTCACACCTCAGCCGTATTAATGCACTCGTGATTTACTCAGAGATTTTGCTCTCTCATTTCATTAGCCTACTTATTGCCTCAATATTTATCTGCTCTGAGCATATACTGTAACTCAAACAGCCTCAATACAACTAGGGCATATGTATAATTGTTCCACAAAAGGCACTGGCAACATTGACTACAGAGTGGGCTGAAACTGATCACAGTGAGCACTGGGAGTGCCAATCTCTGCAATATAGGCGAATAATTATAAGAAATAATAAAAATCACTTGTCAAATACCTTTTTAACAATCTTATCAAATACAGTGTGAATAAAATTACTTTGCTCCACTAAATTAGTCTGGGCATTTTAAGCTTGCTATCTAGCTAGCTAATGTTAAAGTGCCGATGACACGTTTTTGACATTTTTTGCAGTGTTTTATAGACCAAAACGTTCTTCATGATGATCTATGTAACAGAAACAAGCGCAGCTGCATAGATGAGTTATTAGGAAACATTGCTGCCTTTTTAGCAAATCTGACCAGACTGTGGCGCTGTGAGCCGAAACCGGACATGATGTCCGCCAGAGAGTCTTCTCAGCTCATTTAACATTGAAGTCAATGGCTTCATTGTGGTTTTTAAGTTCCTTTTCCAGTTTTACAGACAAACTGTAACAACTCAGCCTTCAAATTGTATTGCTAGTTAATGGTTAAAAGCTCCTAAGTACAGCGTTAGTTTATTTAGGTTTCCAACAGGTCCAGAATTTTATTTTAAAAAAGGATAAAGAAGCAGGTCGGACTTACCGGGTTACCAGCGGGACCTCTCTGCACGTCTCTCCTGTCTACAGCCTCTGTTTACTGGAGCTTCGGCCACCAACGTGTTGAGACTCGTAACACATGAAACTGCGATCATGTCCTCTGGAATAGTCTTTTTCAACCATTGTTGCTTCATCACATCGGTCATACGGCGACTGTATACAGCTGCAGCTCGGTTATATAAGGACGTCTCCGGCCACCAGATCTCCTCCAACTGCTTCCAAAGATGCATCCATCCCTCCATCCTCATCTTTAAAAAGGCCAACTATTTCAAACTCGACTGGAACTATGTAAGTTGTTTTCTTCTCATTTTTTAAAGGCTAATTATTTAACGTGGCTAGCTGTTTGCCGTGAGCTGACTTGTTAGCAGCGAGCTAACACAAGCAATGAGTGCCTTTTCTCTGTCACACCTGGCTCTATGTCAAACCGGTGCAACTCCTTAACAGTTGTGGGTCCGGTTGTGCTGTTCTGGGTCTGCTCCTTACAGTTCTGACTCCGCTTGGTGTGGGCATTGCAGGGTTTTAACTGAACCGAGTGCACTTGAGGCTGGGAGACAGACTGTAGGCAGTTGGCTACAGTTCTACTCCAGTTCTAGCTTGTAAAATATGATTTCCCCAAATTCCTCAGTATTATCACACTTTTCTGAAGTGGCTGATGATCCACCACACAAACCAGTTCCAATCTAGCTGTTCTGGAGCCATCTTTCATGTTTTCCTCGGCCTAGATTATACATGTAAATCCATGACGGGACCGCAACTCTCTGACGTATCTCGCAAACGTCATGTTACAGAGAGTAGGTTCGCTAGTGAAAAGCTATAAGCACTTAGCCGTGCCTCTTTAACATCAGATATTTACATAAATACACGTCTGCTTGACTTCTAATTGCACAGAACTACTTATTTTGTCTTGGTGTGTTGTTGTATGGCAAAGTTACTTGAATTCAGAGTCGTGTCATCAGCACTTTAAAGGCTAATGGAAAAGTCTCTTATCTTGACCATATTAAACAAAAGGAAATAGCTACTCACGTTACCTTTTTTGTAAACAAAGTTTTCAGTTTATGTTTAATTTTTTTCTTTCCATTACAAACAAACTTTATTTAAATAAGCTAAGTTAGAAGCTAATTCTGGTAGCTAGCTGATCTGGTTTGCAAGCTGCAACCATTATTTATGTTAAAGGTAGATTCCGAAGTCCCTGCAGCGTTTCTGTTTGCAAACAACAGCATTCAAACTGAGCACCCCTCCCTCTCAGGCTAATGGCCTCCTCGTTCTTCAGCCTATTCAGCTTCAAGCCTCTCCTTCAGAGCTCAGAAGCCAAACCAATATTAACCCTGGTTTTCCAACTTGCATTATCTAAAGCTCTTACCTTTTCTTTGGTGCATCCGCTGTTTTTTCTTTCTTTCTGTTTTTTTCCTTCGAAAGTTCGAGTGACTGGCATCTGCGCCAATCGTGAGCTTATTTCCACACAGCGTCATGACCTTAGCTCTGTCATTGGCTGGTGATACAAACAAAAATCTCCACCCAGAAACGTCCGAACACACCAAAACAAAAAAGCGAATTACAGGCAGAGAGTTGCATTCAAACGCACCACTGCAAGCGAGTAGAGGCCCAAAGGTGCAGTCTGAGACAGATTTCACTTGCACAAGTCTAACATTTATTTACAGGGAGGAAACTTCGGACTCTACCTTTAACTCTAACTCAAAGCTAAGATCCTCAATTTTCTGGTTAAAACCTGGACACTAAACCAAATACATCTCATTTGCTGCACTACTCCTAAATTCCTGAACATTTAGACACAGAGTTGTACATTTTGGCCATCACCAGAAGCTATGCAAGAGCAGTGAATTTGACTCAGAACATAAACACTAAACCAGGGGTCACAATAACTTGATGAGAGGAGGGTTGGAGAGTCATACCTGAAACGCAACTTAATAAAAGGTACTCGTTAAAAAAGTGCCTCGTTTTCCTTATCGATCGTTTCATTATAGAAAAAATGGCTAAACAAACTGCAGGACACATTTTGTTGACGACACCTTGGCTTTTAGGGAAAATAAACCAATTAATGAAAAAACAAATCATAATTCCAACAAACTGGCTAAATCAATCTAGCTTATGTTGCTGTCTACAGCCACTAATGAAGGATGGCCAAGTGATAATCAGGAAACAAAACAATGAGTTAGCAATCAATAGCTGACCACTGAACATCAATTGTCATTCACATAAACTAGGCATGTCAATCAACCTCATGTCTACAAGCACACATCTCCTCATCGCTTAATATTCTTAATTATGGAGCTATTTCCAAAAAGACCAAGGGATAGTGATCATAGGTGGTAAAGGTGACTGAAGAAACAATACCAACTTAAAAAAATTGAATAATCACATCATGAAAGAAGGGTTTGTTTTTCAAAAAAGACTTTGAGAACAAGATTTTCTTTAACCACGTTAAGAGAAAATAGAGCAATATTAGCATTAATTTCAAGGTGTGTTTCTGGGCAACTAGTTGAGACAGTTTCAGCACTTTCTCTTCTTTTAGCTCTGTTTGAGTCTCCACCAGCTCCACACCATTAGCTTGCTGCTTCAAGCTAGGTACTAACTCAAAAGCTTATAAGAATGACAAAACTGGGGTGGTGATTAGCTCAGTTGGTTGAGCAGCCGCCCCATAAACAGAGGCTACAGCTCCTCGTGCAGTCGGCCCCGGTTCGATTCCCGATCGAGGACCCTTTGCTGCATGTCACTCCCCACTCTCTCTGCCCCTTTCCTGTCACTATACACTGTTGTATAAAGGCCACTAGTGCCCAAAAATCCTTTAAAAAAAAAAAAAAAAAAAAAAAAAAAAAAGAATGACGAAACTAAAAGGAAACTGTCTAAATCCTGCAATCCCAGAATGAGCTGCTAAATGAGAAGATGATGTAAAATGAAATTACTGATAAGCAAAGCTATGGTCTTGAGGCTTTGGAGTTGTGAGTGGGCATCTCTACTGGAACTCTGCTGAGCAAAATATTCACAGCTGTAAGTCAAGTAATGCAATTACTTTCTGAAGCCTAGAAACAGCAAAAGAACTATGAACACTGTCCTCCTGCTTAAAGCTGATTGAATTTACTGCTTCTCTTATCTCAAGTAACTGTTGGTACAAGCATATGTGCATTCCTGCAACAACAATGCTCTTGACTTAACTAAGCATACATACATTGCTGCTACACAGATTTATGCATGGGTCAATGGAGGATTGTATAGGCTACATATATGACAATGAAAGGGAAGCAAAAAAGGCTTTTCTTGGATTTCATTCTGTGTTCTTTGCTTCAACACACAGAAATGCTTGTTATATTTGCAGATCTCCCAGGGTGCGTAGCAATGTGTGTGCAATTAACATACAGTACATAAAGGAGAAATCTATGAACACCTCCTGTCAAAACACTATGATTTAAACTTGATTAAAGGGCACTTCTTAGACACAATCTCATCTTGATGCAGTTATCGGTAAACCTCAAAAACCAAGCTAAAAATGTAACAGACGCTGCAACCAACAAACTCCAAGATCATCTGCTTTTATAGTGCAGCTTCCCTGAAGTCACTACTCTGTCACCTTTTGCAGCATGTGTGGCATGTTTAATTGTTTAAATACAGGCTTGACAGTGAATACAAAAGAACGCCTTGGTTATTAAGTTTCGATCTTAAACACCTCCAGAACTAGAGATGAAATATGTTTGCTTGTCTTAAAGAAGAAGGGAAGATATTTTCACAAGAATCCCCTTGGGGACCAGTAATGCAATTCTGAGTTGAGCGGTGACTGTGGGTTGTGACGTTACTGGGGTCACAGATGTTGCCGGAGACGCGACTCTGAATCTGGAAAGCCATTTAAAAGATGCATTTCATTTAGCCAGCATTGCCTCCTTTACCTCTCTTTTCCCTCCTGCCTCATTTTGTGTTTCCTTGAAAGGACAAACATTCCCCCTCTGGGTTCATTTGTTAAAAATCTGGCATTGCTTAAAAACAAATACAACTGAAATCCATTGTTAACCCATCAAAAGTCTTACTGATGTGTATTTAAAGGAGCATTCAAAGGCTACAGTAAATATATTTTCCAATATATGACCGCAACTCTCAAGCAAACAGTCTAACAAAAACATCAGCACTATGACTGGACCGCTCGAATTATAATAAAAGGTCTGCTTCTACATTTGGCTAAACAAAAGAAAAGCTTGACTGTAAACCAGCAGACCATGTCTTGATTTCTTTCCTCAGATCAAAAACGGCCTGGCCCAAGTCCTCTCCCAGCTCCCGTAAAACGTAGTCGTTTCACACGCAGAGGCTTTTCATTGGGATTACGGTTGGCCAAAAGAGCGCTTGGCCAGGACCAGAGCAATGCCCAGGAAAAACACTTGACATGATTGAATAAGCAGAGACCAGCCAGAACATCCCCACAACTTCAAGTGCCTGGATAAGGATTTATCTGCTTCGCCATCTTGTCTCGGACACTGAGAACCGCATGTGACATGTAACAAGGATTTGATTATAGAGTGAAAGGTCAGATAAGATCATTTCAACTCTTGGCAAGGGACAAATGTAGAAAAACAAGTGGGTCTAAAAGCGAGTCAGTCATTTTTGGACAACTCCAGAGCAGAATGATTGGTTGAACTCTCTTCCACTTCAATCTGTCCCTTGCCCTAACCTTTAGCTCATAACTCTCCTGGAATCCCCGAGGGAAGAGACAGAGAGCGCACAACTCTTGACCCCAAGAGGGAACATTGTTTGATGAACGACTATGGAAGGTCAGACCTCTGATTGGTATTCAGCCTCCTCCATCCGAGAGCGCTGAACCAAAACACCAGTGTCTGTCCCCTAGAGTGTAAATTACCATGGTGACTTTGATAGATACACAGCGTTGGCGGATTCTGAACTTTCTCTGAGGGGATGGAGAGTGTGTGTAGGCAGCAGTGGGGGCAGAGAAGCACCCCAGGTAATCTGTCACCGACCAGCTTTCTGACAACCTCGCAGAGTCGTGCAGACGAAGCTGATGGATGCATAACCTCTGGGCGTTTTCACAGGAATATTCGCTGAGGTGTGATGTAACCGAAGACGGCGTAGGGAGCGCTCTGCTACCGCCATTCAACCTCCTACCTCTTTGCCTCCGCACACACTTTCAGTAGGGTCACCAAGGGTGCATAAAAGCGAAGCAGGGGAATGTTTGACCTTTAAGGGGTGTCTAGAGATGCTAACCAGACAGCTTCCTCTGACTGAGGCTTGGATGAATAAGGGAGGCAACCTGTTCACCTTCTGTTCATGCATCTGATCCAAAGAAAAATCTATCACATACCTTGTTTACTTGTACTTTCAACCCACAGTTATAGTGGAAGACAAGTTTATTTCAGTTTTGACAACAAAAACCCCCTTTATCCCCATATTCTGTCTTCCAAGTCAAAGAAGAACTAGCTGTCCTGAAGCTCTCTCAAAATCGGGCCCAGCTGTGACACGACGACTACGGGAAATGTGCGTGAATGATGGTTATTCTCCCCAGAACAGATGCAGGACTTGTGAACTTACTCTCTGAAATTTACCAACATATTTTTTCTTGCTCATAGCCTCTCATCGGTATATATTTCAGACATTTAAAAAAAAAAAACGTTTTTCACCACTGATTCTCAACCTCTCCTTTTAATTACTGATTAAAAACTACTTTCAGTCCAATATCTACAAAGATAGAGTGATCTTAATATGAAAGTAAAATTTGTATAAGAAAAAAATAATCCATGAAATATTAGGGAATTTAACTGTGGCAAAATTTAAAAGCAAGGTTTTTTTTTTCTACTTTTTATTGCAGCAAAACATGCTTGTGCTTAGACAGAGGACGCCTCTGAAGACCTGGATGGATGCTTTTTTTTAATTATTTTTAGACATTATTGTCTGTAAAAAAGTGGGCTATAAATAGAGATTTTAGTTATCAGATTATCCTTCCACATTGCCCATCATGTGATTGGCCCTCCTCAATCAGAAAATGTTGACGTGCTTTTGCAGCAGTTTGCAAAAAAACACTCCAGTTTTAAATTAGCTTTATTCCCCAGAGACAGGGCCATTGTTAAAACAAGCATAAGTGCTTCATCAACACAAAGAGCATCAGAGGCGCTTCATGCGCAGCAGGAGACGGAGCCCAGGCTTCTCACAGTTCCCAACGTGTTGAACTTCACCTCTTTGCTGGAAGTGATCCCTACGCTGGAAATACCATGCACTTTCAACAATAAAATAATTTCTGAAGGTAAAGGGAAATCTTTTGCAGAGCTATAAATCAATATGACAAAAGAAAATAAAAAAGACAAGTTCTATTTAAAAACACCAGTGCAGGTTCATGTAATTCTGCGTTACTTTAATTAGCATTCATGTTTCAGTACACTCCCATCCCTTCTCCCTGTCTTTGTGCCGACAAACAAGGAGTGATTTATTACAGTAAACGGACAAAAGCACGAGTAAGCAAAAGGGCAGGCGCAGTGAGCCGCCCCCCTCTCCGCCGAGTTAACCAGCGGGGATGACAAGTGGAGGAGCGGACGGGGATGGCGCTGCGCTCTGCGGGGAGAAACCTACCTGTCATCGTAGCAGAAATCTGCATCCAGCGTGTTCAGATAGAGACCCACAGCCACGGCGGTGCACACCAGCTCCGTGATCATCTCTCAAAGCCGAAGTGGGAGAGGAGCCGGGATAGAAATAGACTGGATTCGCGTCCCCTCCTCTATCTCCCCCTCTCTCTCTCTCTCTGAAGTCTCTGTTATTGTGCTCTAAATTCAGCCGCTCGGCAGCACGGCTCTCCAGTCAACGCAGGGCATTGCCCGTGTCATGCAAAGTGTGTCAAAGTTTGCCATGTCCCCTCTAACCCATCGCAGGGAGAGACGCCGGTCCGGGCTGCTGGAGCGGAGGCGACGCTATCGCCGGGTCTGGCTCGGTGCTTTGCGCATATCTGTGCTGCGGTGCCCTCAATGTGCGCATCGCTCTGCTTTGGCACTGGAGAGACTGTGGAGGGGAAGACGCATGTGGTTTTCAGCTAAACCGAGCATGCGCACTGGGCTTTGCTCTGAAAAAAAGGGGAGATAGTGTTTGGAGAGCTGAGGTTTCATGCATTACTGATGCTGGAGTCAGGAGGCTGTGAATCAGTGGCGAAATGGAAATCTGGCATAAAATAATAGCTGTAGATAGTTGCCATGGCAACAGCTTATTTTAACTGTGGGCTAATTAATTTACATTTTTATAGATGATGCCAGAAAATGGATTTCTGAGTTGTGTGTGTGCTTGCAGTGGTTGTGACTTCAATTTAGTTTGTAGTTCTGCAGGTTCATCTTTGCTTTGCGTGCCGTGGTCATTTGGTGTTAGCACTAAGTTTCTCTTCCAGTAAATTTAGATTTTTCAGCCCTCTGTCTTAAGCTCATTTTTGTGCACTTATTTCTTTGCCTTATGGTCTTCTGATGTCTTTTCAAATTGCTGCTCTGCACTATTTTTGGGTCTCTCCTCTTTTTGGGCTCTGGTTGTATGTGTTCTCATGTTCATCGCTTTGTCATCAATTTGCATCTTTTGTAGGTCATTTAATGTCTTTTTTTTGTGGTGGAGTCTTTAAACTAATTTTGTGTCCCCACGTGGTAATTTTGCACATTTTTTTGTTGTTGTTTTGCCTCTCAGTTACTGAGATTTCATATTTTGTTTATTACTCTGTTCTTTATACCACATCACTTGTGTGGTAATGTTTTATATTTGCTAGTTTTGAATCTTTGTATTGTCATTTTTGTCAGATGTGGCCATTTATTTCTTTCTAACTTCACTTCAGGGTCCGAGGGTCCCCTGACCACATTGTTCCCTGCACATACAAAAACACTTTCATGTATTTCATGTAACTTGTGCCTCAGTTGTTGCAACTGGTTTCAAAAATAGTTTATATTCCACAGCAATTTAATCCTCATTTGGCCACATACATTGTCTCTGATACTTGGGGAACATCCCATTGCTGAAATAAATTCATGAGACAACAGAATGTATTCAGCAATAAATCCTCTGAGGTATGAAGCAGACCCTTATACATAAAAATGTAGATGGCTGGAAGCCACAGGCACTGCTTTCCTTGGTAATCAATTTAAATTAAATGTTGAGAAGCATGAGATGAGGATGCATCCCGCTGAAGGTCTCACATTAACTCATTCTAACCCTAAATTAAAAATATTGATTAATTTCCCTTCACCAACCCCCTGCTGTATCTGTGGACAGGCTAAACAGAGCAGGAGTAGCGGGTGTGATCGATGAACTGCTGCACTTTACCCTATGGCGAGTTCTGCGTATGGGCACCGGTTTGGAAATGTGCAGCCTGGTCCCGCTGACTACCAGCTGGACCAACGCCTGTTCCACAGTTGGAGCTTCAAGAGGATAAACGCACTGCAGAACAGCGGAGAAAGGAAAACAGATGGTTGGAGAAGGATGTATGGAGCGTAAGAGCATTGGCTTCCAATGGCTGAGACAGTGACAAAGCATTGCAGCCCTAGGACAGAGAGTCATTTGTAACACTGACCCTGATTCAGAACAGAACTTGACCTCGACCTCGTGGAACCTGTTAGATAATTCAGAAGGGAAGCCTGCTGTGTTTTTGTGCCTGTGGTGCTTCTTCTTCTGCAGCATTCATCAGTGTCTGGAGGGAACAGATTACAATCGCTGTGTTGGTTTTTCCTTCCTTTCAACACTTTATCTGTAAAATAACCTAAAAACATGGCCTCTGTTGTTGGTTGTAGCAGAATAGTAGCTCAAGACTAGTACAACATGCAGTCAGATGAATCTATACTCGCAGGCAAATACAGAGATGAAAGCTGTCCCTTTAGTCTTGCCCATGGAGACAAGGTTGATGTGTCTGGCAACAGCCTGCTTGAGTGATTAAGGGATTAGCGAAGAGAAATCAGGAAAAATATATTCCTGTGGAGAGTATAACCAGGCTCAGGGCCAGGCAAATGCATAACAGGAAAAAAATGTTTACTCTGTTTGACTGATTGCATCCTATGTCCTCACCATGGAGATTCCTGATAAACTTACTGTATAGCTCACTTTTGACTTATAAACAGCCAACAAGCCCAAAGAAAAACATTCATTTTTAATTTCATGCAGCTCATTGAGGGTCTCAGCAAAGATGGGTGGAGAGGTATCTTTCTGTTTGTCATTTCTGCATTTCAAAAAGTCTGAATGTTTGTCACATTTAATAAATGTCTTTGTTTTCTATTCGGTTTATGCTGTTTCAGGAAGCGGGAATCATTAATAAAGCCTGTAATGTAAAACTCATGGGATCTTTCATTTAAAACACATTTCGTTTTGCTCATGAACAAAGCTGCTCACATATTTGACTCATGTCCAGCTTCTTTTTTCCAGTGACATCTTCAGCATGAAAACATGCATGCTTTTTAAATATTAGCAGCCATTTTGTTCAGCATAAAGACTTGAACAAAAAGAAAAAAAAGAAAGAAAAATGGCTATCAGCACCTCTAAAAGTCATGGAAAGTCCGCTGAATTAGCTTACCAGGACCAACGCCAAGGACCCTTGGAGTCAGGGGCCCCTTGTCTTATCCTTAACAAATAATATATATCCCAGAAAAATATAGAGATCAACTGAAATGAGATGCAGTGGATGCATCAATGAAGTGAACCATGGATAAGGATAATAGCCCAAATCTGGGCCGAAATAATCATACACATAGAATAATGACCAAAAACAAGCTTATGGAGATGAAAATTGACACAGAATGGACAGTAAAAAAAAATATAGTCCAACAAAGGATGCAAAGATATCTGATTTTCAGATATCTTTTGGTGATGCAGAACGTCTACAAAAGTTTGTACAGTCCTTAAACTAGGATGTAACTGCACATGCAAAACAATCAACAAAATGCAATCTGACATAATTGTGACTATAACAATCTCCATTCCAAAAATGACAACAAGGAATGAACAACATGAGGCCGATAAGCGAGCATAAGATTAGAAACAACTTTTAAAAGTACAGTTTTACTGTATCAGGGTGGATTTACAAAACACCACAAAAGTGGCACAAACTGATGCAAAACATCAGAGTAACAGAGAAAAATGAAATATCTGCATGGCTTGTTTCACTTTTGGATGGGATGTAGAATGAATGGGGCATTTCTCCATGTTTATGTTTCATAATCTGTCAGTTATTAAAGTCATTTTAAAGTATGTAATGTCTTATTTTTGTCAGCCAAATGTAAAATCTGCCTGAAACAAAACAGGACAGTCTTCAGCAACGTTCCCCTTATTAACAGGCGCTCTCTCCACCTCCAGCCGTACAAAGCAAGCGATGGTAATTTCCACATGCTGTTCACTCCGGAACCACCGCCTCTTCACCCCTGCAGATAAACATCACACAGGAAACAGACAATCACAGCTGGAAGGAGCAGACCCGGGCTGTGCCCTCACAGAAATGGATGCTATTAATATTAACAGTGAAGCGCAGCCATCTAAAATCAGAATCCACCCTTGTTTGTGGAGCAGCTCACATTTGTCCCTCCCCCTAAATCAGAAATCTGACTTTTGCTTTGATTAAGCTGGACCAAGATGATTGTTTGGGTTTGGATTTGTTTTAAGAGGAAGAAGTTAATGAGTTTTGGCAGCAAGGTTTCAGAAAATCCTGAACTCAACTCAGATTCATATGAAGAATTTTTTTAAGCCGCTGAACAATAAATAAAAAATGTATTACAGAAAAAAGCTTACATCCATTTTAATTTGAGCTGTATTCCACTTCAACATGGAGCATCCAAAGGTAAAAAGGTCACACTCGTGCACAATTTCAGGACAAGGTTGACTGATCTTAGTTTCAAGATTTTATTCCAGCCTTGTTGAGAAATGCATGCGAGCGTTTTCAGCCTGGTGGCCTTCATCAAAGCAAGCGTTCCACTTCAGTTTCCTTCTGTCACATCCATTACACAGTTTGCACCAACATGTTGTGGCTGCCACAACAGAAAATGTGTTTTACAGATGAATTCTCTAAACAAGATGCCAAAGAAAGATTATTACCTTTTAAAAACACGCCAGTAAAACTGACAAATCATAGTTTGAACTTTTAGCTTTCAGACTACATTGCTTTTTTGTGTTGTCAGATTGTTAATGTTGATGTCATATGATAGAAATGGGACATATCAGGAAAACAAGCAGATTAGATGGAAGGAGTATCAGAAGGACAATTGTTGTTGGAAATATGCAAAGTCTGTGTTTCCCATTTAAGGCAGCAGATGTCCATTCTGTGACACCGTTTGAGGCTCAGAGTCCAACATCTACACAGTCTGACATGCTTGTTTACACTTCCACAGATGCATCTGTGGCAGGTGTAAAATTCATCTTGCCCATGATGTGCATCTCCAGGGAATACACCTGCAGAGACATGATGGGAAAACAATGATTTTACTGTAGAATAAGCTGACTGACTTCTCAGGCATCTGAGGGCAGGAAGATGGAAGCCCAAGTGCCGCTCTCTCTGATGACCGTCTGTCCCAACATCCCCTAAAAAGTCCCACTTTCATTTAGGACGTCTAAAACAAGACGACATGACGAGCTTGGAGGAAATGGGGTAGAGAGCAGAGACCATTAAAAGCAGCTCTCCGTCACTTCCTGACATTTTACAAATGATCACTTTAAGTACCCACTCCTTTCCTCATCTCAAAGCTGTGTTTACAGCTGATAAAGCCCCCCACTTCCCTTTTTAAGTGTATCCTTTAATTACTTTAGTTCTTAGAAAAAAAGGTTTGGTTTCCCCAATCACAAGGCTCATCTATGTAAGATGGGAATATTCAGAATTAAAGTCTGATGAAGTGTAAAAATGACAAGTACAGGCTTCTAAATGTTCATTAAGCCCTCAAATGAATTTTGGAGAAAAGAGTGGCAGGAGCTTGTATTCAAACACCACCGTGAGAACCTGTGATCAAAGCTACAAGACGAAGTGTTGACACACTCCCTTTACTTCCCTTCCGCTTCCTCTCATTCCAACCTTGCAGTGAAAAGCCATCGGAGGTGGGATTGCCTGCTTCATGCTGACTATTTGTGTCTCCGAGCATTCTCCACATCCTGAACTCCGTCTTCCTGTCTTCTAAGTGCAAAGTCAGGAAATTGGAGTTTACCTACTCTGCCTCTTGATGGTGCTTCACACATGTGGCCCGCACACATAAAAGAGACTGTCCCAGGATACAGATATGCATGTGAGCAAACATGCGTGCAAGCATCAAGGACAAGGCAGGGTGAGAGGACATGAGTCACTCGGCCACAGAAAAAGCGGGTAGAGTTTAAAAATCCCAAACAAGCCTCATTGCCGTCTTCTATTTGCTTGTATTCGAGTCAGTCAGTCAGTTAGGCCGCAGCGGCTGGCTGTCCGACCAAAACATGCTGCTGGATCCAAACATGGCCCAGACGCGGCCGAGAGGCCCATCATTTGTCTTCACTGGGTTAAAAATAAAGCCCTGGGACACAGTTTTGCCGTGACAACGTTGACAGGCCGACTGTATGAATGGCCTGCAGATGTGCAGGATGCAGCAGCTACAGGGACAAATACTAGAAGCAGCGGAGGATGTGATGGAAAGAGATGCTTTGTGCCAGTGATGCACACAGTGGGAAATAACAGCATGTCCTCATCCTTTAGTTTAGGAACTCTATCATTTATTTAAAGTATTGGTCCTACACACGGTCGCTGCTTTCTGGGCCCCCCTTCACAAAGCGACCCAGCGTCAGTTTGATAAGTTGATGTCACTGTTGTCCTTGATTTTCGGGACGAAAATGTCCCATTTAGTCACATTAAATCCACATTATTAAAAAAAAATTAACACTAATTAGGCTACAAAGAATAATTATGCATTCTGTCATGTCCAGTTTTATTTTTCTTTCATTTTTTAAAAGATTCATTCATTCATTTTCTGCACCGCTTATCCAGTTCGGGGTCACAGGGCTTGCTGGAGTCTACCCCAGCTATTATCAGGCAAAAGGTAGGTACACCCTGGACAGGTCGCCAGTCTGTCGCAGGACCAACACAGAGAGACAAACCATTCATAATCATAATCACTCCTAGGGGCAATTTAGAGTGACCAATCGTCTTTGGACGATGGGAGGAAGCTGGAGTACCTGGAGAGAACCCACGCATACTGTACACAAGGAGAACATGCAAACTCCACACAGGAAGGCCACTGTTGGAATTGTTTGAACCCCCAGGACTTGAACTAGCAACCTTCTTACTGTGAGGCTGCGGTGTTGACCACCACCGTGCAGCCCTTTTTTAAAAAAGATAAATAGTAAAATTAGTGATTTTCCTGTTCATCACCATAATCAGCCCCATTATAGGCCTGAGTACACACTCAAAAATAGAGGTACCAATTTGTACTTAAAAGGGTACAAAGCTTGTTGCTGGGGGTGTTCCTTTATGAAAGACATTTTTTGTACCCTTCGGTCCTGGTCCATTTTTGTACCTTATCAAGCTGTATGAGTTAATAAAGTACAATTAAGCCAATTAAAATGATGAATAAAAGTCAATAATGATACAATCAAAGATGCTAATAATAAATTAATAATTATTATATAAATATTAGCCCAAACACATATATAATTATACATAAAATTATTACTATGATTACTATGATTATGAAAATCATAATAATAACTATAACTATACTACTGTTTAGAAGTACTGCTATTTATAGTTATTGTACAAGCTATGCACATTTTTCAATGCTGCAGGTACCCTTAGGGTTGAAATGGTAGAAATTTGTACTTTATATTACTTTGGACCCTTTTTCATAGTATATAGGTACACTTCTGGCCTCATAAAGACCAATGTTGTACTTTTGAGAGAACATTTATAAAAAATGTACCTACAGGTACAGAAATGTTCCTGTCTCGTACCTCTATTTTTGAGTGTGTATAGAATACAGTTATATTATGCACATTAGTGTTGGCACATCTACTTTTTGTGGCTGCACGGTGGTGGTTAGCACCGCAGCCTCACAGTAAGAAGGTCGCTAGTTTGAGTACCGGCTAGGGAGGGGTTTGAACGATTCCAACAGTGGCGTTCCTGTGTGGAGTTTGCATGTTCTCTCCGTGTATGCGTGAGTTCTCTCCAGGTACTCCGGCTTCCTCCCACCGTCCAAAAGACATGCATGTTAGGTTAACTGATCACTCTAAATTGTCCCTAGGAGTGAATGTGAGTGCGAGTGGTTGTCTGTCTCTCTGTGTTGGCCCTGTGACAGATTTGACACCTGTCCAGGGTGTACCCTGCCTCTCACCTGATAATAGCTGGGATAGGCTCCAGCAACCCCCGCGACCCTGAACTAGATAAGTGGTACAGATTCAGAAAATGACTGACTGACATCTACCTTTCAGTATCTACTTTTAAGCACAAAAAATGTTATATTGTAAAATCTGTGTATTAAGACTTTCCAATGAATGACTGTTTCCTAAGTTTCAAACACACACACTGCTTCCTGAACAGATATGTTATTGTTAATTTTGTGTTACTTATTTTTTAATACAATGGAATAATACTTAAAGGAAAATTTTCTTTTTTTTCAACCTGGACCTTATTTCTAGGAGTTTATACGTGCATTTACTCACCGGTAAAATTTCTGCATCACTTTGACTCCTTTGGAAGATATTACGTTGAGTCACCCTTCAGCGTACATCCAGTATGATGGTGGAGACGGGGCAGACATTATCTGCAGCAAAACTACTTCATTTCACCAATACTTTACGTATGAATAAACAAATGAACGAGTACTATTGTCCTATGAGTTTAGAGTTTCACAAACAACCCAACGTAATATCTTCCGAAGGACTCAAAGTGATACTAAAATTTCACCGGTGAGTAAATACAGGTATAAACTCCTAGAAATAGGGTCCAGGTTGAGAAAAAAAGTTAGCCTTTATCAGGCTACTTATCTGATAGCTCCAAAACCTGCAATAGCAGTCAGCATTACATTTACAGAAGTGTACTTCACACAAGCAATTATTCCCCATATCACCAAAAAGGATTCCTTTAAACTACATTACTGGGCTATATCATTTGTGTATTTCCTTTTTTTCTACATTATTCAAACAACTGAGTCATTAAACTGTTAAACCAGGTTTTGCCAACTGGTGTATTTTGTGGAGTCCCGCAGGGCTCTGTTCCTGCCATATAATCTCCTGGGACAAAATATATGCAAATTCAGTTATATCTCATATCAAATTCCTGCTGATGATTTCAGTTGTTTTGATCTTTTGGACTCTGAGTTTAACAAACTGTCACAGATAGATATCAACCAGTGGGTAACTGATAATAACCTCAAGCTAATCTCATTTGGAGCACAGATTTGTCACGGTAACTCAAACAAATGGGCTCTTTGGGATCGTTGTGTTTGACCAGCCGATGTCTTTACATGTCATTCCAACACCAATGCCTTAAAATAGAGGAAAACTTTGTTGAATACTTTGTTTCCTCATATTTAGATAACTGTAACACACCATTACTTAAAGCAATACTACATAACTTTTTGACTGTGTGCTTCTGACTCGTTTTGATAGTACGCTGACATTCATTATGCACATTCCTAGAGTCATCATTGCTATTCAGCATCCTGGGGCGGAGAAAACTTGCAGACTACATTCACAATTCTACAATGCACTTGTCTCCTCTGACATCAAGGTTTCCACAGCAGCTGATGATGGAAAATGTAAAAACTGACTCAGCAAAAGCTCTGTTAGGGCATTAGTGTTTTGTCAGAAAACACTACTGCCAGAAATTTGCTCAGTTTTCTGAGTACAAACAGTCATTGCACACAGAAGCAGCTTTTTAAATAAAACTTAAGCTGATTATCAGTTAAGGTGTCCACATATTTATGAGACGATTTATACAGCCTGGTCTTTGGTAACACTGTGGAAGGGAATAGGTAAAGATGTCCTCAGCTTTTGAGATTCTAAGATGTCAGAAGGCACTCTCACCAAGAAACAAACCTCTAGATAATGTAACTGTTACCATGATGACAATGGTAGTCATTGGTGTATAAGATGCTCAAGAGAAGGGGCAGTACACTCCTATGGGGAGCCCGTGGATGATGTTAAATCAAGTATTTATGAGGCTGAATGGTATAAAAGGCAAACAAAAATTCAAATAGACACTGCCCTATAAATATATTCAATAACAGTTAATGCTGTAATCAATCATTAAAACTATCGGCTCATGTAATCCGATAGCTGTTCTACACCTGATTTAAAACTAAGGTGTATTCAAGACATTGAGATGCATCTTAACCTACTGTTTCCCTTGATTATTCACTGCACTGATTGTTTTGATTCTTTTTTACAAAGAAGCATCTTAAGGCATTTTTATTTGGCCAAGCTTTTAGTTATAAGTAGTACGAACCTTACTTTCTTTTCTGTATCAACTCTTTTTTCTTTTTTTTTCAACCCAACTAAACGGCCTTTCCTCATATAACTCCTAACCTTGCTTTAGGCTCCACAAATGGGTTTTTCATTTACCCCTTCACACAAACTGTAATAAAGCATTTTTCTGTGATATATTTTAGTCTAAAAGCAGCTTCTTTTTCTTCTACACACAGACTGACACATCAGGTTCAATGTGTCATAATGGTTCTTGTCTGAACCACAGGCGTTGTTCCAGCATCTATTGTGCCACCGTCTTATCTAACATTTACTTAAAAGCTGAATTATGTGCACTTGTTTTCTTAATCATAAAATAATTTTTTGTTGTGTTCTAGCTGAGTTGCTTTGATCTCATCAAAACAAAGTACAGCTGGTGGGAAGTACACACCTTCACCATCACCATGTACTAAAATCTTTAAAACTTGTGAGTACAGCATCTTTTATTAGATTAAGAATAATACAACAAGAAGGTGAAGCTAAAAAAGGCGCTTCTTGCCTTGTTAGTCTTTTTTCCTACTTCCTTTGGTTTAATAGACTTGAAATGGGCTTTCCAGACATGCCAAGAGGATCCAAGTTTTTACAAATCCCACAATACCCCGGGTTCCCTGAAGGCTCCTTAAAAACAAGTGTTTTCTTTAGTCATTTAAACACAAAGTCAAAAGGCTGAAATAGATATAATTCAATCAGTTTTTCCAGGTGTAATGAGCTGCTCTCAAGGACCAAAAACCAGAAACAGGTCAGTTTTCCATCAGAAACAGTAAAGTACATAAAACAAAATGTGCTTCTTGAAACAGAGGGAGGACAAACATATAGAAATCTGATAAAAACAAGGCAAACCTTTTCTTTAAGGATAAAATTTATCAGCCATAAAACAGTGTATTTTATGTTTAGTTCTTCAGTCTCTTTACATGATTCTTCAGCCCCACGATTGCGTAACATCTCGGCGACAGCAGCGGGTCAAAAAGTTGCACCAGTGCAGAGAAGGACACATCCTCCTAAAGTACACAAAAACACAACCAAACAGAAAATAAAAACACAAGGAAATAAAAATCTTACATCTCCTGGATTTCTCTTCCTTTCTGAATGTTTAGCTGCATAAAAATAACCCAAACAACAAAGAACATTTCCACAGCTGATCTGTGTGTTCATGTGATGAAGGCTGAACATGCTTCAGCACACTTATCATCACATGGATCACATAAACATACATCCATCACCTCCTTTTTACTCCTCCTCCAGGGAGCTGGCCGGCGTTGTTGATGTTACGTAGTTTGATTACGGGAACTTAATAAGGAAGTCCATCTGACACACAATCACATGTAATCATAAGTTCAAAGCTCTGCGATTGCACGTATCTCATCACGGTGACTGGAAGCAAAGGTCAGCGTGTTGTGTTTGGCTGCAGACGCATACGACCCTGAACTGCAGGCTGGATTCAATTAAGCCAACACCTAAATTAGTGTCAGTGGTCCAGATTAGAGCTGACGTTTCTGTGCGCTTAAATCATCTGGGATGCAAAGTTTAAATCCCAATCAACGAGCTGTAGGAACCGATCATAACGATGAGCCCAGCTCAGATACAGGAGGGAGACAATAAAGGCTCAGTAAATATTTGGAATTGCTTTTGGTTTTTCTGTTTCTTGTCATTTTTTCTGCTGTTTATTTTGTGTTTCTATTCTATTCATGTTCTATCAAGTTCAGAAAATGCACTCAGACATTTTGAACTCATCTCCAACAACATGACTGCTGTGTATCCTAGGCTTGTGCGTATTTCTGTGAGATGTGCCGCATTGTATTACAGTAGTATGCAGAAGTTTGGGCACCCCATCCCCTGTCAAAATGAATAAGTTGAGTTTCAAAAGGTGCAAAGGAAAAGATGACACCATTCTTCTAACATTTTAGGGAAAATAACAGCATACAAAACAAAAGTTATTCTACCTTTGGCAAGAATCATAGCTTATTTCTTTCTAATTTTGAACTGAGTTAAACGCACTGCTGCATAAACAAGTTAAAATCAGGGTTTCGATTTGTCTCCCTCACAATCCAGTAAAACCTCCACTCGTGTTAGATGCCATTTTAATTACATTCCAGTATGAATAAATGACAACCTAAAACACTTTGCTATCCTCTGAACTTCTCTTTTTCATTGGCATTACTTTGCACCCCCAACAGGTTTACAAAGTCAAAGTATCTAAAAATTAGGGGTGCTCGATAATTATCAGGTGGAAAACAGGAAATTATTACATCATTCCATAAGTCCGATATCACAACAACTTGCCCCAACAACATATATATTATTTTTACTCAGCACGACAGTGCTCCACTCACATCATGAGACACTATTTACTTAGACAAGTCTAACCTGTCAGTGCATCATTTTCTATGTTTTTTTCTTGATTGCACTTTTTAGTTTGTAATCCAGATGCATGTATTTGCATCACTTCAAGGAGCCTTTATTTTTGCATCAGTGAGCAGTGCAGCTTATCTAAGTTGATGTGCTTTGAGATATAGAATAGTTATGTTTGATATCTTTTAGAAAATGTTTGAGGCTTGCTGATAGGTTTTTACTGTAAAAAAAAAAAATCTTCATTTAAAAAGTGAAAAGTCTTTTTGGTTTTGTTAATAGTATTGATGTCAAGAAAATCGATAACACACATACATAACTTATCAGTATTGGCCTTTAGGAGCTGAAATCCGTTATCGTTTTTTAAAAAAGGTAATCGTGCATCCCTGCTAAAAATACTAACAATAAACAAATTAACAAAAAGAATGAACATTCATTCATTTACTGAAACATCATTTTATCTTCTGCTCACATTAGTACTCAAAGCAACAGATATTTTGATCAGGCTTCCCAAACATCCATGATCCACTACGATACCTTGATGACAGCCCTGCAAGTGCAGGGACTTTACCTGTTCTTTCAGGTAGCAGAGGCGATCAAGGAGAATCAGACCTTCAATACAAGGAGCAAGGGTCACCTTCAACTACAGAAAACAAAATGAAGAAAAAAGTTATTTTTCTGTGAAAATGAGTTCGTATTTTATATCAAAATGTCGATCTTCCCATCAGAAACTGCTCTAGTAAATCATCTCTTTTCGACTTCTTCCTGTTCTGAAACTTCTAACTCGTGACTCGTGTCCACCCAGTAGCTTGTGGGCAATCACCAAAAGACCATTTTACTGCTTTATGTCAAAAACAAAATTTCTAGCCCAGCTGACAGCATAATTAATGACTTCAGAAGAAACCAGAGGCTGGTTTTCTTCCTGCTCTGTATGATTATTCTCACATTATTTCCCCACAGACTACAGTAATCTAACTCTGTGGTCTGTAACACATTAGCATTTTACAGGGATGAAAAGATTTTACACAAAACTTAAACAGGTTGCTGGGCATGAAAATACAAATAAAGACTCCGGGCAGGCTGGAAACACTTCCACTAAGACCAACCGAGGGTCTTACCATGTTGAATGCATGCATCTCGTCCATACGTGCGCTGTATGTGTCGTGGTAGTCCTGGATGTCGCTGTCAGAGAGCTGGAGAGGCAGAGTGAGGCGTCGTGTGAGTCAAGATGAGGACATTGAATAAAAACAGAGTTGGAGAAAGCCTGAAAATATTTAATGGTTTTTAGAAGTCCCATACCATGGTTACCCGTGGCAACCAGATGTCAACATGACTCCTGGATAGTTTACTAAACTTCTATTAGGAGTTTCTAAATAAAGATCTGACTTAGATTAAAATATGACACTCCATCAAATCAATGTTTCCTCCAAACTTCAACAGTTTCTTGAAAGTGTTGTAAGACGACAGAAACATTCAGCTCCTGACCTTTGAGTCATCCAGTTCCAGGCGGCGCAGAGCTCGACGAACGTACTCCACAAATGACTTTGTCTTGGAATAAACGTTCCCAACTCGCTTTTCACTGTGGATCAAACACATTTTCATCTCTCAGCTTCTGCACGGTGAACTAAACAACCTGCCACGCTGTCAGGCTCACGCTGCGCCCAATTCTTTTTAAATCACACCCTAGCAAAGAAATACTTCTAAACGCTCTGTTTGGAGAAAACTGATGTCTGAAGTGTAACTAATGAAGGCTGATCTGACTGGTATGCTCAATTCAGTAGGTGAAAACAGTCAGTGAGGAGCAGCACCACAAGAATGGGTCAAGATTAAAATCTTTATCAGATTAAAGTCTGTTATTCATGTTTCCAAAGCAACGCGTTACTAATGCTTTAACAGTCTGCCTTCGCTTGTAAAATATCAGCTTATCATGTGAATAATTTGTTATTGGCTTTGAAAAGTCTGAAGTCCTAAATAAACTCGATCCAAAATGGAAGAAAGAAGGAGATGCCGAGTTCAGGACAGTTGCAATATCTATAAAATGCTAAATTTATGGGCAAAAAAAGGAAGAACAATGCTGTCAAAACATAAATGAGAATGATTGATGATCCACCCTGAGCTCAAAGCTGCCTGGAGGTTTTCTCCTTCTCCTTGTTCCACCCTCTAGGCCATGATAGAGTGAAACATCTACAGTCAGGAATTCACATGAATTCAAGCAGTAAACAGCTATCAGATGGGCTTCTGTGAAATCTGGCACATCCATATTCTCCTCAGGCAGATCTGGCACAATTATTAACATGCACATTTGCTCATGTCTGCATCTAAATGAACAACATAATCCTAATCTCATATTAGATACTACTATAGCTGTAGCGTTGGAGCATCTAAATAACTGACAGACCAAATCCTGCTCTGCAGCTTGTGCATGTGCATTTGGTTTGCAAGTCTTGGTTCATTTGGAACCAAAACAAACCAGAATTGAAAATATTTTTCCCTTTCTGGTTCAGAATAATAAAAACAAAACCTTTGGACTGCAGGGAAATCTACGCCTGTCCTGTTCTGCATCATTCTCACACATGCATTACTGCAGTTAGTGTAACCAATGATGCAACAAACTGCCTGAAGTCGTTGTTGGTTACCTTTTATGGGAGCTGTAGTGGTCCCTCAGAATAACATGAAGGACTGCTCTGTAGAACAGAGACTCCATCTGAATCTGCAGAAAAGAAAAAAACCTTCCATTTCATCCAACATGTGTACAACATGGCTGATGAACATTTCTGACACTCTCCAAACTTAATGCAACACTAGCAAGCAATCAAGCCTGTTTTGGGATTCAGACCCTTGTTCCAGTGAGCAATCAATCTTTTCCTGATTGCATTAATATTTATAAACATTCCATATTAATGGCGGCGGGTATCGTGTATCGCTTTGGCCTGCAGCCTCCAAACTCCACATTACAAATAAATACACTGCAGTCAATCACAGACTCAAAACAATAGCAGAATTAATGGCTGGAGCGTTTAAATGCGTGCAGAAGATCTTCAAAGAAGATAATGTCTGATGGATTTGTTTGGCTGAGTGGGATGACACATAAGATGGAGACGTTTCAATTTAGCTGTTGATAGTGGTTATTAGTTTATGATACTGATGGTGATTAGTGTGCATGCTGCACTTACCCCCTGGCCGAGTGAAACTCTCTCCAGCGCCTGTTTGACAGGAAAAAAAAAGGACAAATTAACTGGAAAATGTCTGATTTGTCAGAAAAATCATCCAAGAAATTCTGAATTTGTTTCATAATATAATCAAAGTATTGACTGCACCTGTGTGTGGGGGGTGTGATGCTGTATCAGCTTATCAACCTACTTTATCATCAGTTTAGGGCTTCTTTTGCAGTAACATCCTTTTTTCTTCTTCTTTTTATCTTATATCAGACTCACCAAGCATGCTGACATCCTGGCGTTTCTGCCACAGAACCAGGACTGGTCGCGGAGGTACTGACTCAGAGGGAAACCACACACGCTGTGCAAACACTCTGCGAGGGAGCAAATACAGATAAAGTCTGAGTTTACTGATGGAACAGTTGGCTTTATAATTGTTTCCAGGGGTGTAGTTCCTGTTCAATTTGTGCCAAACGGGCCTGCATCTGTGGGTGTGCTGCCTGGAGTGATCCTGAGAAACAGACCCAACACGCATACACATTATTTGATCTTATATTTAAAAACACAAGACGGCCATAAACAGGAGATTGACTCAGTTTATAACCCACTAATTCACTTCTCTCGTTCTACCATGAACTGGATTCATCTTAATGTTTCTATCTCTTTCATTCTCCCATTATGAAATATTGCAGATTTCTGCATAGAGCAAGATTTTTGCCTAGCTTAACTGAGTATTTAAGACCAAAACTTCTGAAAACATGTACAAAAAAGGTCACAACCAAGCAAATACTTTGGAGAAAATGTAATTGTACCCAGACCAACAGACACTGAGACTAAAGTAAAAGCAATGGGCAAAAAAAAAAAAGAGTTCAAATAGAATAAATTATTGAACAATAACTGGAATACAGTTCCAAGGAATTGAGAAACTGGTTTGAGCAGATATGTGGAAAAAGAATGGGATCGTGTCTGGAACAGCCATCACAACCCCCTTCCGTTGGATTGCACAATAGGGGCATATCTGGCACTGTAAGCAAGATCTGGATGCCTTTTATCATTTTGGGAAAATGTTAGACAGATATTATTATCTGTGTGCGTCTTGAACTGTAGTGCTGAAGGAGCTTTTTTCCAAAGTTCACCAACAGATTCTAACAAATGGATGTATGACGGCTAACAGACTGATAACAATAAACTCGGAGGAGGCAGATCAATTTAAAAGATAATCTGTGGCTGCAGGTGCTCTTGGAACCAGTTTCCATGGAAGAAGCTGCTTCCCATCGAACAGAACTTTCCAACAAGGACCAACAGCTGTGGACAAAAATCCCCATTAAAAAATCCCAAACTTTTCCAGAATTCCTAAACCAGGGGTTACAAAGTCCGGTCCTTGAGAGCTACTATTCTGCAATTTTTAGAGCATACCCTCTTCAACACACCTGAATCAAATGGCTAATTTCCTCATGCACATGTCATTCAGCTCTGCAGAGGCCTGGTAACGAGCCAACAACAGGATGATAGCGCTTGAGGACTGGACTTGGGCATCCCTGTCCTAAACGCTAGGAATGTAGACTTTAATCCAAATATCTGTTGAGCTCATCCTCACTTTTATCTTACTTAACAGCACTTAACACTCCTAACAGCCTCTCTGGTTTTATTTCTTAACCATTTAATATGCGTTTTGCATTTATATAATTTCTATTAGTGTATGGACAGATTTTAGGACAGAAGTGTATCACTGTCTTCTTCTTCTGTTTGCTGAAACCAGAAAACATCAACACATTTACTGTGAAAGTAGTTTTCCTATCAGTATTTATTTTTTAATACTTTTTAAAATTCTTTAAATCTAATTTTTTTCAGTAATTGGCGTGTTGACTTATTCTATTTTCATTCTGATTTATTCTCATCAATTTTCATCTGCCTCTACTCGTCACAAGTTTCTAGTATTTTTTCTCACCAAATGCAATAACTCTTCCTCAGTTTTTCACTTTTGTGACCTTGTGACTGTTTTTTTTTTTTTAGAATACAATCAAGCTGGGATGAAGAAAGGTGAGATTTCTTGTTTTTGGTATATTTGTATTGTTTTCATTCATGTTTTTGCATTTCCACTTTGTAAACAACTTTGTGCTACATTCAGTTTTGTGATGTACAAATAAATTCCAAACGGAGTATTCCATTAAAAGGCCGAGTGAATTTTGTTTGCCTTAGTGATTAAAAAATAATGTTATAATTCACTTGATATGACAAGAAAACAAATTGTTGTGTCATTTAAACCTGACTCTGATTTTTAAAATGCAGGTAATGTTAGTCTGACTAAAACCAAATCAAATCAATCAGCTATTGTAACAGCTGCTTACAGAAACAACCAATCACAGCAGAGTAAGCATCCAGACAGCTGATCCTATCTACCAACAGCTGATGAAGAGATCTAAAACATTTTTTAAAGATATAAACATAAAAGAACACACACATAAAAACATCTGTGAACATGTCAGCAGGTGAGAAGTGTTTGATTTCAACCACTGACAGGCTTTCCGTTCCGTCTGGCCAAGATGATCAAAAACATTCATTTCAATAGTTTTGTTTATTATTCTTTAAATCCAATTTCATTTCTTTCCCGTTTGATTTCACTTTTTGATTGTATTTACATATTCACACATGGACTCTGGTTCGAAACTTATTTGATCTGCCTTGTCTAGATTCATTTCAAGCTCCAAACACTTTGTGATACTGTATTTTGTGATTAACCCATTCAGACCCACTGCTCAGCCGAAGACACAACTAACATAAACTTGCCGGCCACTTCATTAGATACACATGTTTCTTTAGATAAATACTGTACAGTATCTAATCACATGTCAACAACTCAATGCATTCAGTCATGCAGACATGATGAAGACGACTTGCTGAAGTTCAAATTGAGCATCAGAAGGAACAAAGGGGATTTAAGTGACTTTGAACGTGGCATGGTTGTTGGTCTGAGTGTTTCAGAAACTGCTGATCTACTGAGGTTTTCACACACAACCGTCTCTACGGTTCCAGAGAATGGTCTGATGAAGAGAAAATATCCAGCGAGCACCACTTGTCTGGACCAAAATGTCTTGTTGATGTCAGAGGAGAATGGGCAGACTGGTTGGAGATGATAAAATAGGCAACATGAAATCAAATAAGCACTGGTTCCAACCAAGGTATGCAGAATAGCATCTCTGAACAGACAACACGTCCAGCCTTGAGGCGGATGGGCTACAGCAGCAGAAGACCACACTGGGTGCTACATGACTCACCAAAACTGGACAATAGAAGATGGAGAAACGTTGCTGGTCTGATGAGTCTCCATTTCAGCTCCACATTCAGATGCTAGGCTCAGAATTGGGTGGAAACATGAAAGCATGGATCCATCCTGCCTTGTATATACAGTTCAGGCTACTGGTGGTGTAATTATGTGGGGAGATTTTCTCGGCCCACTTTGGGCCCCTTAGTATCAACGTGGCGGTTTAACCACCACAGCCTGACTGAGTATTGTTGCTGGCCATGTCCATCCCTTTATGACCACAGTGTAGCATCTTCTGATGGTACTTCCAGTAGGATAACGAACCATGTCACAAATCTCAGATCATCTCCAGCTGCTTTGTGGAACATGACAATAAGTTCACTGTACTCCAATGGCCTCCACAACCTCCAGATCTCAATCCAACAGAGCAGCTTTCAGATGTGGTGGAACAGGAGAATCTCATTGTGGATGCACGCAACATATCATGTCAATATCGAGAAAATTTTCTGGAGAGTTTCCAACACTTTGTTGAATATTTGACACCAAGAAAAAGATGGTCCGACCAAAGTGGACCTAAGTTAGCAGCCAGTGAGTGCATGTTGCATCAAGTCTGAATCATGTGTGTTCATTTCACTGTCTCTCTTTCCTCTGTGCTCATAACATTGGCCTTTTATGGATTTATCCACATAGACACTTTGATAGAAAAGTAGTGTTATATAAAGTATGTCTCGTATTATGGCCAACTTAATTTCTGTATATTAATTCTGAGGCACAGGAACTAAAATGTGATTCCCTGTAGGCTGACTTTGTGCTGAGCTAAGCTGACTATATCCCTGATTACTTTTGTGAAAAGGAGCATTGTGAGTTGTATTTTTCTAACAGCAGGACTTCTTAGCACCTACAAACACACATATTTCCAAAAGGAGGGTGCTGAGCGTGACTACTTGACCGCCTGCTATCCTTTTCATGTCATTGCTAAAGGGGTCAGTGACTGAGGCCAAGGCGCAATGAATCCAGGGGGAAACAGTCAAAGGAAGCACTAACGGCATGCACAGCTGTGATCGGGCTCTAGCAAACTGCTCTGTGCATGCAAACACATATGCAGGTTAACTCATAAGGTTGGCTTCCCCTCTGGCCGGCACACGGCTTGCTGACACAGATGCTCAGAGGGAACTGAAGTGCATAAAGCCACACTCAGTCTGAAGGTTTATGTACACGGAGCCAGACTTATATAAATGTAGAGCAATTCTGTTATCTTCCAGTGTAGCCCCACTCTGAGAAACATGCTGGCTCCAGACCAGCTGAGATGCCCGTTTGTTCTCCTCTTAGAGTTGTTGCTGATGTGAATAAATACCACGAGTGTGGCCTCCTGATCCCACACAAAGTGCTACATGTGCATGATGCACTTAAGGAATTGCATAAATTCCAAAAGAGCGGCTTATATAAACGTATAACTGCCTTCTGTAATGAAGCTTTTTAGCCCTTTAATTCCTTGTAACGGTGAGGCAGGCCACCACAGGAGCTGGCCTGCAGCCCAGACTGCACTGTAACAGAAGTAAACGTGTGTGCATGTGTGTGAGCAAAGGCCTTTGTTCACTTTGTGAAACAAGCCTTAGAAAGGAGTGTTTTGAATTGGCTGTCATGATATCATTTTCCGCTCCTGGCTGATGCCGAGGCGAGCCTCGATGACGTGAGTGTCGGGGGTCGTACCGTTAACAAGGGATGACGCGATACCGTATCAACTGCGGAGAGGGCTGGCTCTTACTATAGATACACAGAGGCCACTGTCACAGCATGAAGACACATGTAGACAATTTCATACCTCATAAACTGTGGAGTGAAGGAATATTCGAAACAGGGATCCTATCGGTCTTTGATCGTGTGTTCCGGCATGTGCATTACTGTCAAGTTGAGGCAGCAGCAGAGAAGCAGGCTGCTCAGCGTGAAAAGGCCAGCCTCACCATAAAACAGCCACAATAAAATAAAGAGCACGCTAGCTGCACAATCAGTCCCTTCCAATTGATTCCTTTTCTAAATAAAAAGGTTAAAAAAATCTCATTTGCAGCAGCTTTAAACGGCCATCCTGAATCCATAAATCCCTTCTGATGACTCCAGCAGTGAGTCTCTGAGCTCAACTCAATCTCCAGATTGGTAACTTGGCCGAGCGTCTCGGCTCTCAGCGGAACATCTGACTTGTTTCCTATAAAATGTGCATTTAAGTGTTTATGTGGCTTTATGTGGGAAGATGATGGTTCAGTTCTGATACGATGACGCTACAGCAGCCCTCAAAGGCAAAAACTGCCAAGAAAACACATAATAGCACACTGAAATGGCTTTTCAGAATTTATATTATCTGTTTTTGTGTTAATGAATTTTAGTTTTTATTGGATTCATTTTGCTTCGTGAAATGTATTTTTTTGGTTTTGATGGTTTTATAAAACATTTTGTTGGTGAAATGTTTCATTAAATTCTTACATTAACTGATGCTACTTACCTTAATTAGTTTTATTTATCATGTTCTTTTCATTTTTACAACTATTACTCTTTAATTAATTTATTTTATTAAAAAAGAAACATTTTTTTCTGCAAGCTTAATGATAGAAAATGATCTCATGCAGGAGAGACATGTCATAAAAGTAAACAAAAACAAGCTTAAAAGGTTTAATCAAGACTAGACTGGAACTATAAAAGCAAATCAACTGTTAGTTTTGGAATGTCCACTGATAACAGGTTGGATGGTCCATCTCTTTAGTCTGCAGGACACGATGTCCATTCCAATTCCGTGTTCCCAAGTCCACGCAGTGATTTCCAGTAGAGAATCATATCTGGTTTTAATGCACTGCTGTCTACGGGGCCCCAAAACCATAAACATCCAGTTCTGACCTTCATCCTTGTCCCATGCGCACAGAGATTCCTCCTGATTCTCTAAATTTTTTGACAATATTTTACTCTGTAGATGATAGGACCCTCAAAGTCTTTCCAATTTCATGTTGAGGAACATTTTGCTGAAATTGATCCACAACTTTTAGACCCAGTTTGTCTCAGACTGGTGAACCTCTGCACATCTGAGAGACTCTTCCTCTTTGAAATGCTCCTTTAATAATATAGCATGCTACTGACCTGTTCCTAGATAGCCCCGTTAGTTGTCAAATACTCCCCCAGTTGTGGTTTTCAAGTCTTTTGTTGCCCCTGTTCCAACTTTTTAGAGATGTGTTGCTGCCATCAATTTCAAATGAGCTCATATTTTCCATAAAATGGTAAAATATTGCAGTTTCTGATATCTTGTTTGTGTTCTGCTGGGAGTAAGATATGGTTTTATGAGCTTTGCACATCATTGTTTTCACATTTTACACAGCGCCCCAACTTTTTCTGGAGCTGGGGTTGCACTTGCAGGTGTGTATACGAGTGTGTTTGCGTGTTGTCACCTTGTCCAGCAGGGTCAAACAGCTCAGACAGCAGGTGATAGCAGCAGCCCACACTGCAGACTGCGGCCAGCTCTGCTTTAGCCACAAACATCCTCAGCGTGCTCGGAGCCAAGTCTCCACACGTGTGCAGGCCGACCATGACAGCGCTCTGGAATTTGGAGAAATCACACAGAGAAGGGAAAGAACAGAGGAAAAGGTGGAAGGGAGGGGTTGAAGACCGATGGTAGAATAAATTGATGACGACGCGTGCTGCAGATTTGGCACCGCGGCCGCACCCCACACTCGCTCCAGTAATGCAAACCCCAGCCGCTGTGACAGACTTGTCATTTAGGAGCTGCTGCGGGACTCGTACTTTGCTACCGCACCGTACGACTCCACCACCTGACATGTTAAATTCAATCACAACATGTTCTTTTGGCGTGTGTTTTTTTTTCTTTAACCTCACCTCCAGCTCAGTGATGAGATCTCGCAGCTCGGTTTCTGCAGTGACATAGGATGTGAGTGGTGAAAACACGGCGCTGGCACCATCTCCTCTGCCCTGAGCTTTCCTCTCCAGGTTCTCCTTCTTCCTCCTCTCCTTCTCTTCAGCACTGAGTTGACTCGGAGGAACTCTGGGGGACGTAAATTCTATCACATCTGCTGACATGGCGCTAAAGAAAAGCTCCTCTGTTTCTTGGTTAAGCTCCGACTGCTTTTCCACTGCTGCGTCAACATCTGAGGGACTGACTGACAACCTGTCTTCTTGTGACAGATCTCCTGCTGCATCACCATATGAAGCATCCGCAGACTTTGTTCTTAGTATCTCTTCCTGAGGCGAGTTTGAGGATTCCGGGTGCGATCTGGCTGCTTTTGCGTGTTTCTGATACGCCCGGGAGAACTTTTTTAGCTTCCTGTTCCTCTCCTGTGCACCATGGGTGTTAGTCCTGGAGGAGTCGATGCCATAGACTTGAAGGCCGTACTGCAGAGACAGGAAGGAGCTGAGGTACCCCTTTCCCGAGCCCACATCTATCACCTGAAAATTGAGAAATATCTTTACATCTTTTGCTTGCAAGCAGTAGACAAGTAATATAAGCTGTTCGAGTTGAGTTTGAAAGATGTTACCCTACCTGTTTGACTCCACAGTCCTGGGTCAAAGAAGCCACCACCTCAGACATGGACTGGACTTCATGGGATTTCTTCGAGTTCATAAATTCATCTGGCTCCAGCTCTCCATCTGGGTTGCAAAGAATGAAAAAAAAAAAAAAAAAACTTTCTTTCTTTAGAGAACTTCAAAATTCAGAAAAAAAAGAAAAAGATATGCTACATTTCCTGACAATGTACAATACAGACATCATTTGAGCTAAAAATTCCTGGACAGTATTTACTGGCTTCCTTTTCTCAGCATGAAACAATGCGTGCCTTCTCCCCTACCGATCTCAGCTGGTCGAGCGCCAGACTCCAACTTGTTCCCTCTGAGCTCCTGCAGTAGCTCATCTCTGCTCATACAGACTCCAAGGCTGGGAAGCGAGTGGGCTCTGGCTGCCTTTAAAAGCTCCTGGATGTCAACCAGCCGGTTTGAATCAATGCAAAACCCAAACTTAGTCCTAGGGGGCTCTGTTGAAGATGAAGACAAAGAAATAGACATAAACAAAAGATAATTGTGTTATTCTTTAAGAAAAAAAAAGTTTCTTTTTTTATATTACTTATTTGTGTCTTTAGTTCACCTACATTTTAGTACCTTGTTTAGTACCTTGTTGTCTTTGCTCTGATGAAGGTCCCCTAAGACCGAAAGCTCAGCAAGAAATTGACATTTGTACAGATGAAGTGTGTGGAGATCTCCTCTTTTCACTAGTACAGTACCTTGTTCACTATAACAATTCAGATCAGTTAATAACCAGCCACTCAGACAGAGCTGGATTAACTGTCTGAGCAAAATAATTAACAAATATATTAATGTTTGTTTTTGTTTTTTTCTGTAGTAATCCAATAATTTACACAGACATAAAAAAAGGTAGCTATTCATTGGAAATTAATACAAGAACATTATATTAATAATTAATTATGTTTTTTTTTTTTCTATTTTTCTTTATTAATCTCAGTGGGGAGATTAGGCTCTGCATTTCACCCATCAGTGGACTACTGTTGGTCAGCACCCAGGGAGTAGTTGGAGCGTTGAGGACCTTGCTCGGGGGCCCATAATGGTTCAACTCTTGCCACACTGTGAACTTGAACTGAGGTCCTTCAGAGCCAAGCCCGTCTCTGTAATCCCTTCCTAAAACATAACTTTCTCATAAAAATCCCACATCACATTAGTACATTCGTGATGATCACCTGCATTAGTTGCTATTGAAAAAGTAGAATTTCTGCAGCTATTTTGCAGAAACTGTATAGTACTGCTGCACTTAGTAGCTCACTTTGTCCAACCATCAAGTCACAACAGGTATGTCAGGGGTAAGCTGGACAACCAATAAATTGTTGCAACTCTAGCATACAGTAAACGCAATAACCACAAACACAATTTGTGTATTATATAATACAACATGGCTGGCCATTGAACAGCTAAGAAGACAAAAATTTAATTATTTTAATCAAAAACCTTTGTGCTTTACCTTATTTGAAAGTGATACACATGAGGAAACCTTTTACGTGTTAATTTATGAAGAGTGAGTTTGTCCTCCCTCAGCCCATGTTTTCTTACCTGTTTCTTTGTGTTGTGGCGCCTTCTGCTGGTCCTTTCCGGAGCTAAAGGCGGTCAGGACCTCCTCCGGCGACAGAGCCATGAATCGTTTCCACACGTCGTGAGTGTAAAACTCCACCGTGTGAGCATTAGCGATGCTAATGGTTCCATATAGGAACCTCTTGACTTCATCTATCCGTTGTTGAATTTCTGTGAGGCTGTAGGAGGAGGACTTCATTTTAAAAAGCTTTATAGAGGACCTCAGAGAAGTGTGTTCAGTCTACTACGTATGATGTACCCAAGACAATAGCAGTCAAAAATACTGCTCGATGATTTTACATCTTGTTTTTACATTTTTCTTCCATTGACAACACTCGACACTTTTTTACTAGTACATTATCTTATCAAATAAACCTTGCATTTATTAAAATCTACCTTTGGAGTGTTGAAAAAAAAATTACGTGGTGAATAATCTGTGCAGACTAGTATGGGGGAGGAGTACTATTTAAACAGTTTCAAATCACTTACAAGTATTTTTGTTAAGGCATATTTACTCCATTAGCTAAATAAATGTTTTTGAAGTTATACATTTCAATGAAGTGATGTATAAATTGTAAAAACTAGTCTGCTAAGCGGGTTCTCCATAATTGATTGCTCATGCCTGTTTCACGTCATCACGCAGCGTCTGTAGACAAACAGCATGCTGCCTGAAAAGCTAAACATTCGCTTTTCCTGACAAAATTGACCAGAAATGGCACCGACAGACAACAGAAGGAAGAACAAGAACTTTACACCAAAAGATGGCAGTTTGACAAAAACAAAAAATATGCCAGCTGGCGTTAAAAAGAAGAGGAAATGGATCCCTGAGCACAAACTATTTCAGGGGAGCGTTAAAGAAGGTAGATTTATTGGTGATCATGCATACTGGTCCAGTCACTTCGTCATTTAATGAGGGTCACTTTTATGTGGGTTGAAACAGTCCAAAACGAGGAGTTTTGTATGTTATTCGGTGTATAAACGTTTCATGCTAATTTAATCAGACAAATTGTCACATTTCTTAAACAGCTTTATACTTCTGACTGTATTCTACCTGTATGTGACCTATAAGTTTATCCACATTAGATTATCTGATAAACAGGCCTTCAACTTCTCTTTTTCAGGTCAAGGTTTTGCTTTTCAGAGAAAGCAGAAAGTCAAACATGAGTACAACAAACTGATGCGAAAGGAGAGGAAGAGGAAACCTGAGTCCAGAGTGATGTACAAAGAGGAGTATCCAGAACACCTCAAGCATCTGTACATGGCAGAGGAGGAGAAACTGAACAAGGAAGCCTGGGAGAACAGAGTGAACAGGAGTAAGCTGAGGATGAAGAGACTGGAGAAAGAGATGGATGAATACGAAGCCGCTGCAGATGAAGATGGGGCTGGTGGATCTGAGCTGGCAGATTCTGGATCTGGAAACCCTGAACCATCAACAACCCCAGAAAAAGAAAGGTGGGGGACCGACTCAGTGCTTCACATTTATGTCCCGTTTTTAAGAACGGTGCAGTTTTTTTGCACATAATTACAGCTCCAAACTTGATTAAAAATTACACAGTCAATACGACGTATATTAATTACTTATCTATAAATGGTTATTTTGAATCTCATACCAACTCCACTTTTTTTTTTAAGTATCGTGAGAAAGCTGTTAAGCAGTGTTAACCGGTGTTGCACCACTTTTTCATATTCCTGCCAAAATTAAGTTGTTTCAGATAATTGTGGTTGTTGTATAATGGTCTTTGTTAACATAATGATCTCACAATTTATCAGTTGAGTTTTGGTATGGACTTACAGAAGATCATCCTTCCTCTCCACTCCCAAATTCTGGAGCTACTCTGTGATTATCCTGGCTCTTTGGATGAGATTATTGTCTTCCTGGAGAACTGAGTTAGATCCCAGGTTGTGGAGATGTAGGACCACCCCTGGCTAATTCTGCTATCACATCTCTATACATCTGTGACAGACACACAACTGGCAGCTCTAGAGCTCAACACAAAAGTGAATAACAACAGTGGCACACATTTTTTGAGGGACTACTTACCTACACATTTAGCTGTGTTGGTAAGTCTACGAAAGTGTGATTGTTACTAATTATACCCCACTGTAACAGACACTTATAGGCTTTACAACAATGTATAATACGCTCCCATTTCAAACCACTTAAGTAGAGAAATAACTGACCAATCACAAATTTGCTTTCCTTTTCTACAAATTTTATTCATATTTATTCTCCTGTAATTGCTGAAAATAAATACCTTTTTTTTTTCTAAAATGACCAGATTTCTTTTCTTCCTACAAAGCCATGTTGTGATATGTACAGAACATGGGTTGACATTGGCTTGCTAAAACAAGCAAGACAAATAACTGTCTTCATGGCAGCATATTATATGCTGTCCCAAAACCCATATAGTTAGCAGGCCATTTCCCATAATACATCTGTCATACCACCATATTTTTATATTTTATTAAAAACTTTTTTACTTTTTATTTTTATCTTTTTTCATCTATACTGTTTTACTACTTAGATTTTTTTCATCATATTTACATATTTTATGTAAATCATATTTACACAGTCCTCTACACTGAGGAGGTTCCTTTTTTTTTTTTTTTTTTTTTTTGTGGCCTCCTGAGGAGCTTAATGCTTAAATCTAATTTGCTTGTGTGTATTTTTCAGTCTTCCATTAAGCAACCGCATGAAGAAGAAAATGCAGAAGAAGACGTCGTACCAGAAGACAAAGGAGGAATATGAGAATATCAGAGAAAAACGGAGAAAGAAGAAAGAGGTGGGATATTTGTCTTGCTTGTTGAAGACCCACCATGATGAAAATGTTTTTTATTTGTTATTTACATATTTGTGACATTTTTCTTATTTTTAGAGGATATACAGCTGTGTGAAAAAGTTTTTTGTCCCCTTCCTGATTTCTTTTTTTGCATGTTTGTCACACTTAAATGTTTCAGATTATCAAACAAATTTGAATGTGAGTCAAAGATAACACAAGTAAACAGAAAAAGCAGTTTTTGAATGAAGATTTTTATTAGTGGAGGGGGGGGGGGATCCAAACGTCCATGGTCCTCTGTGAAAAAATGATTGCCCCCCCCCCTCCCTGTTAAAACATAAATTAACTGTGGTTTATCAAATCTTTGGAAAGCTGAGTTCAATTTATCTAGCTACACCTGACTGGACGACTGCCACACCTGTTATCAATCAAGAAATCACTTAAATAGGACCTGCCTGACGAAGTTTAGTAGACTGAAAAGATTGTCAAAAGCTAGATATCATGCTGCGATGCAAAAAGAATTCAATAAAAAATGAGAAACAAAGTAAGTGAGATCTATCGGTCTGGAAAAGGTTACAAAGCCATTTCTAAAGTTTTGGGACTCAAGCGAACCACAGTGAGAGCCATTATCCACAAACGTTGAAAATATGGAACAGTGGTGAACCTTCCCAGGAGTGGACGGCCGACCAAAATTACCCCAAGAGCACAGCGACGACTCATCCAAGAGGTCACAAAAGACCCCAGAACAACATCTAAGAACTGCAGGCCTCACTTGCCTCAATTAAGGTCAGTGTTCATGACTCCACCATCAGAAAGAGACTGGGGGCAAAAATGGCCTGCATGGCAGAGTTCCAAGACCAAAACCACTGCTGAGCAAAAAGAACATAAAGGCTCGTCTCAGTTTAGCCAGAAAGCATCGTGATGATCCCCAAGACTTCTGGGAAAATACTCTGTGGACTGATGAGACAAAAGTTGA
Source organism: Atherinomorus stipes (assembly GCA_023101725.1). NCBI lineage: Eukaryota > Metazoa > Chordata > Actinopteri > Atheriniformes > Atherinidae > Atherinomorus > Atherinomorus stipes. Next base: position 423,219 of record JALJCO010013258.1, read on the forward strand.
ACTTTTTGGAAGGTGTAGGTCCCATTACATCTGGCGTAAAAGTAACACGGCATTTCAGAAAAGGAACATTATACCAAAAGTAAAATATGGTGGTTTTAGTGTGATGGTCTGGGGCTGTTTTGCTACTTTAGGACTTGGAGGACTTGCTGTGATAAATGGAACCATGAATTCTGCTGTCTACCAAAAAATCCTGAAGGAGAATGTCCGGCCATCTGTTGGTGACCTCAAGCTGAAGCACACTTGGGTTCTGCAGCAGGACAATGATCCAGAACACACCAGCAAGTCCACCTCTGAATGGTTTAAGAAAAACAAAATGAAGACTTTGGAGTGGCCTAGTCACAGTCCTGACCTGAATCCAATTGAGATGCTGTGGCATGACCTTAAAAAGGCGGTTCATGCTGGAAAACCCTCCAAGGTGGCTGAATTACAACAATTTTGCAAAGATGAGTGGAACAAGATTCAGCGCTGTAGAAGCCAGTTATCACAAACGCTTGATTGCAGTTGTTGCTGCTAAGGGTGGCCCAACCAGTTATTAGGTTTAGCGGGCAATCATTTTTTTCCACACAGGGCCATGTAGGTTTGGATTTTTTCCCCCATTAAAAATAAAAATCTTCATTTAAAAACGGCATTTTCTGTTTACTTGTGTTATCATTGTCTCACATTTAAATTTCTTTTGTGAAACATCTAAGTGTGACTTAGGGCGGGAACACATAACACCAGTTTTAAAATCGCTGCATTGGCTCCCCGTGCGTTTCAGGATCGACTTTAAGGTTCTCTTAGTGGTTTATAAATGTCTTAATGGTCTTGGGCCCTCTTATTTATCTGACCTGCTTTTAAACTATGAACCCTCGCGGACCCTGAGGTCCTCTGGTACCGGCCTTTTAATTGTTCCCCAGGCGAGAACTAAAACTCACGGCGAGGCCGCATTCCACCACAATGGTCCTCGTTTGTGGAACAGCCTGCCAGAGAACCTCAGGGCTGCAGAGACTGTTGATGTTTTTAAGAAGAGGCTCAAGACCTACCTTTTTAACTTAGCTTTTTGATTTTATTTCATTTTACTTATTTTACTCTATTATTTATTTATTTTTTATGTTATCTTTAAGTTATTTTAGATTTTATTGACTTGTTTAGCATATAATTTTATGAATACCTATTTATTTTTCTATGTTGCTCTTATCTGTTCTCTTGTTTTATCTGTTTTAACATTTTAACACCAGTGTTTCCTCATGGGGATCCTTCACTCTGGGAGCTTTGCCTACATGGTCTGGAGGGAGCTGGTGGGGGGCTGCCCTTGTCCTGGTGGCTGGGGCCCCGCACTGCAGCCCTATCACTGTGGTGTGGACCCCGGCCTGCCCTGATCTGGTTGGCTCCTGCAGGGGCGCCCTCTAGGACCGTGTCTGGCTCCTGGAGTGAACGGATCCCCAAGATATCGCTTCCTCACAGTAGGTCAAGCCAGATGTTTATTAGTCTTAGTGTGGGTGGGTGTGGGGTGTGTGTGTGTGTGTTTGTGTGTGTGTGTGCAAATGTTTATAGTTTTGTGTGCTGTGTTTTGTGCTTGGGTGTGTGAAGGGCTGTTTTTATTTTAAAAATGTGTTTGTTTTTATTTTCTTGAAAAGCACTTTGGGTTGCCTTTGGCAGGAAAAGCGCTTTATAAATAAAGTTTTTGATTTGATTTGACTAACATGCAAAAATGTAAGAAATCACACAGCTGTATATTGAGAAAACGAAAACTCAAAATTGCATTTCTGAGTACTTCTGCATTTAAATCATCATGGACCAATGGCAGATTCAGACAAACTGGCTTTTTATATGTCACAAAGCCACTAGACAGGCCACAAGCTGCCCTGCTCCACCTGTTCAGACTCTGAGGAGTAGACAACACGTATGTGCTGTAACGTGTTTTAATGCGAAGAATGAAGACATTGACATCAGCTTTTATAATCAACTGAAACACTTTGCTGTGAGAGAGCAATGGTTAAGGTTTCTTAGGGGACAGGGTTACTGAGCAGAGCTGACTCCGCCCACAACTCTGAGGCAAATTGCGAATGAGCTACCAGTTCTCTGCAGAAGCAGAGGCCTGGAAAATGGCACAGGTTTTGTCATTTTTGGCTAAAAACTTCATAGTCACAATTTAAAGACCACTGAGAATGTTTGAAATAACTAAGAGGAGGATTGGAGTGCGTCTTTAACTCAAACAGGTAACTGATTTTTTTTTCCTTTTAAGTCCAGTTTATTTTTGTCATTCTAATTTCAGGAATACCTGAAGAAGCAGCAGCAGAGAGAAGAAGCCATCCAGAAGTACAAACAGAAAAAGACAGAGGCATTCCAGATGCTGAGCAAAAAGACCAAGAAAGGACAGCCTAATCTAAACCTCCAAATGGAGTATTTACTTCAGAAGATCCAAGAGAATAAATGACTCCTGAATCTGAACTAATCAAAGTGACTGAGTTTCCTATTTTAAATGTAAACTTTGTGTTTTCTTCTGTAAAAGATTTCACTGCAATTTATTTCGATTTCAAACCACAAGATGGCATTGTAAGATCTAAAGATATGTGCAGTTTTTTGTGAATAAATTCATTATTTCCTTTACAGTGCTTTTATTTTCAGTGAAAGGCATCTCTAGTAAGCAGGGTTGCTCTTATAGAGCAACAGCTGGCTTATTAGACAAACAGATCAGTAAAATTCTGGTGCATTTTTCATCTTGTATCATTCATTTTTATTTCTAAGTAAACTGTTGATTAACATGTAAAAATCAAACCCACAATGAGTCTCGCGTCTCGGTCAAAATACAGATGATGCAAAGGTGTTGTACACATGCAGCCTATATAAAAGGACTTCATTTCCAGCCCTCTCTCTTGGTGTGAACTATGGGTGGACCCAGGCTGAAAAGCCGCAGGCTGCTTCCTCATGACATCACATGGTTGCAGAATGACTTGTAGAACGTTGATCTGTGAGGCAAGACTTCCTAAACACTGAATGCAGTTAATGCTCTGATACCTGGAGAGGAGGAAGGTTTCAGGTTCTGCTGCATATCTTTTTCAGAAGGTAAGACATTTTGTTCTTATTTTTGGTTGATTTAAGAAGTTTATGATTTATTTCAATGCTAATAAGTTTATGTGACTTTAGTAGAAAGAATAGGCCTAATCTAGTGAACTTTACTTAGAGTATAGCTGTTTCTGATTAGTATTGCAGCAACAAAAATAAGTGAATTGCTTGTGTACATGAGAAATGCATCTATATAAAATGTGCATTGTGTGTTCAGCCAATTGTTTGAGCTGGATATCTCCCAAATAAAGCAGCATCTCATTTAAAAATAAAACAAAAATTACACATTTACCTGGCACATTTCACTCGAAGCCAAGTTTGCTGCAGATTTTGGATCTAAAACAAAACTGTAGTCCGGTTTTTCACACTGCAAAGGAGACATCAAGACTTTGCAACATGAACTTGTGTTAAAATGGCTGTTAGGGAGGAGAGGTGTTACATCTGCTTCGTAGGAATGGCCGCTCGGGTCTTGCAGGCATTATGCCGTCATGTGTTCTGTATGGCGAGGTATTAAGATAATCCTTTACACTGTGTTTATGTACTTTTTGTGAGTCGCTTGTTCCTGGCTTACTTGGAAAAAGGAAGTGCTGTATAGTTAACAAGTGTGGGACTGTTGGGTTAAAATTTATGTAACCACATTTATCGCTTAAAGAATCTCACCTTTCCTAATGATGCTTTGGTTGATGGTTGTATTTGTGCTTTTTCTCCCATTATAGAAACTTTCAGCCACAAAATTATGACTGATCCCATCATCTGATGTTGCTTCCTACTTACATCGTCATGACAACTGTAAGGGTCCTAAAGGGCTGGCCACAAGGCCAGTGAGGAGGATACTACTCTTGACAGCCGTTGAAGTACATGCAACTTAACACACTGTCACTCAAGAGTCATTTAAGAGAGTGCCAGTCATGGAGGGGGAGGAGGGCAGGGTGAACGGCCTTGGACCGAACCCAGGGAGGAGGGGCTCGGACTGGGGTCACATCACCTTGCTGGACAAGACCAAGGAGTTCTTCCAGACCTGTGATGTGGAGGGAAAAGGCTTCATCACCGGCACTGATATGAGGGTTAGAGATGGAGGATGTGTGTGTTTGCTTTTGAACTTGGGGCATTGCGTTCAATGAAAAATCTGCACATTACTGGAAATCCAAGCCGATTATTTAACTGAATGATATGATGAAGCTTTAGCGTCTTACACAAATTCTCTATTTACTTTAAAATTTCTTGTATAATTTCTTCAAATAATTTAATGAAATTTCCTTCCTGTTCCATCAGATTGCTAACGCAGACATCTATGTGGTATTTCTTTTAAAACATGTAGAGAGGTTGTTTTTCCTTGGCACTCTTTGATGTGTCTGAAAAAGTCTGGACAATCCATGAATGCATTAATCCTCTGGCGAGAACGAAAGGTCACAAGTACAAGCTTTTACCAGGGGCACAATTTAGTGTCCTGTTATGCTTTAATAATGGCGAATAGCAGGTGGGAAACACTTAGTGTCTCCATTCTCGTCCAGTAAAGGACTCTCTTTGGTTTTTTCCCCATTTGATATTGTTAATGAAACTTTTTTTCTTCTTAGTGCATCTAATTAGACTTGAGAAATGCAAGGGTAGCAACTCTGATAGCAACCACATACAGTACATTTACATTTCACAGGCTAAAGTAAAGAACACGGGAGCAATCCACTCAGCCCTTTAACACACTAAGCATGTCTGAGCTGTGTTGACAGATAATTTCAACTGGACTTTTACAAGCTTTGTGATTTCTAAGAAAGCTGCTGTATAGAGGCGCGTGCAAGCTGTGTTTGAATTTTTTAAATATAAGCTCATATGCAAGATATTCATACAAAGTAAGGCAAATCTGTCTTGACTCTACTTCCAGTCAGCATGTTTCATCTTGCTAATAATTAATCGTCTGCTTTTTAAAGTCTTATCTTTTTATCCCATTTTCCTGACAGAGGCTTCACAGAGAGCTGCCTCTGTCTGCAGAGGAACTCGAGGATGTGTTTGACTCCCTGGATACAGACCATGCTGGTTACCTCACCCTGGAGGCCTTCTCCTCAAGATTCAGTAGGTTTCCTGTCATCAGAAGCCTTTATTTATTTTTCCAAACAGCTAACTACTGAACATGAAGCAGATGAAGTTGAAATGTGGAGCCAAGTTTTAAAAAGCGTGGAAAAAAGTATGTCTGATGGTTATTTTTATGGAAAATATGCATAACAATCCATTAGTTTAATTATTGAACCATTTAAATGCTTCAAGCTAGATCATGTAATTGTAGCAAGACAGAAGCTGCACTGATTAAAAGCGGGGGGAAAATGCGGGTTGTAAGCTTACAAATTTCATGCAGAACTTTGCAACTTCCATAAAAATTACTTTGACAAATTTGCTGAAACTGTAATTTCTTGCAGCCAACTCTTGAAGCAGAAAAAAAGACGAAAAAAAGCAAAAGAGTTGATCTTTCTTGTTTGTGCTGCTAAAGCAATTTTCAAAAATCTAATGCACTTCTAAAACAGCAAAGATGTTTACTTGATCACTTGTTTCTGCTTTAAGGGAAACATGGTTAAAACTCCAAGATTTACTGTAAGAATAAATGCAACATATCCCAATTCACAACTATGGAAGCCAAGTTTGAAAAACCTTATGTGACGCCATGATGAGAATTAGGTTTTCTCAAGTAACAGTTAATCATTGTCAAAAACTACAATTGAATAAAGGGTATGGAAGCCAATAGCAAACGTGGTTGAAAACTATTTTTAACTTCATTATCCTAGAAGGATTTATGTCTATTGACAATTTTATGTATTTTGAAGAATATGACAAAATAAAGAGCTCTTTCTTTGTTAGAGTTCAGGAAAGTGCCAGAAACATGAATAGAGTAAGGTATCCAGCTTTAACTCCCCGTTGTAGTTTCAAATCTATCGTAACAATTAAATCATGTGGTCAGCACTTGTTTTTGAAGCTCACCTTGATCATCTAGTGATCTTAAGGAATCAAACCTTATCTTGTGATAACCAGTTACTGTACACTGCATCTTACCAAGTGTTTCTAATTTCTAGTCAAAATATCTCATCACACTCAAAATAAGACAACATTTACAAAAGAGAAACATTTCAGTGAGATATAGGAGCTTGTTTTAAGGCAATGCATCTTATTTCAAGAAATCTTATCAAGAAAATTTTGCTGGTTCTCTTGGCAGATTTTGTTTTGTTGTTGTTGTTGGTTTTTTTGGTCATTACAAGCTAAAAAAAAATTTAAAAAAACCTTGGCGACTCTTAAAAAAAAGTTTTTTTTTTCTTCCTTTCTTTTTTTAAAAGTTTTTTTTTTTTGCTTGTAATAAGCAAAAAGATTCTGCCAATAGAACAAGCAAATTTGATCTTGGATTTCTTGAAATAAGATGCATCGCCTTAAAAAAAAGTTCCTTTATCTCAATGAGATGTTTCTCTTTAGGTAATTTTGTCTTATTTTGAGTGTGATAAGATATTTTGACTAGGAATTAGAAAAATATACTTGGTAAGATTTGAGTTTTTACAGTGTAGGTGGGTATCTCAAGAAAACAAAAGGGTTGATTTCTTAAGATAATGACAGCAATTGAATTATCATTTGAAAACCGCCTTCATAATCTTGTGACAACAAAATAATTGAGTGATCCTTAAATAACGGCATCAAAAATAAATGATTTCCAGCATCGCTGCTTTCTACTTCCATAAAATAGGACTTCCTTTGTTCAAGTTCAGGAAAGCCTTTACCAGGAAGCAAACTGAAAAGCACATGTTCTGTTGTAGATTTTTGCCATGTGACACTGAGCAATCAAATAGGGCGATTACACACAAACTGCTCATTTTTAAGATCACCTTGATCATTTCGTGTTTTTGAGAGAAAAAAAAATCTGTCTCTCGATAACAAGTGACGCTAGGTGATTATTATCTCGGGGAAACCAAAAGCCAGATTTCTTAAGATAAATTAAGTTATCACGTAAAAACAAGCCTTGTTATCGCAAGATAATAGAATAATTAACTTGAGACTTGGACTCACTTTGCTTCCATATAAAACAAGGACAAACCTACAAAAACTCAAATCTTACCAAGTATATTTTTCTAATTTCTTGTCAAAATATCTCATCGCACTCAATTTAAGACAAAATCCCCCAAAGAGACACAATTTAGTGAGATATAGGAACTTAGGAACTATAGGAAAAATTCTGCCAATGGAACAAGATTTCTTGAAATAAGATGAGTCTTATATTGAGCGTGATGAGATTTTGACTAGAAATCAGAAAAATATACTTGGTAAGATTTGAGTTTTTGCGGTGAAATTTTCCTTCAAATTGTCTTTTTTGTCTTCCTCGTAGTTTTCTGCTACACTGTTTATTAAAGTTATGCATAAGATGGCTTTTTCCAAAGCTCACTTCAGATTTTCACACCTGGATGGACAAAAAGCCACAACAGGTGTCTGTTACAACCATTTCTACAGCTGCCATGGTGACCAGCCATGCCCGCCTCCTGAGCAGGAAGCAGTTGAAGGCGGAGCTGAAGCACAGCAGAGAGGGACGCGCCTTTGCGAAACGCAGGATGGTAGGGGAAGGTAGCGCCTTTTTTGTCTCTGATTGGCTCATTCGTGCCCTTAGGTTTAGAGTGAAAGGACAGGGGAAGTGTTTAGGTTGGCTCAGTGTGAGATGACACTTCAGGGCCAAATGATCTAGCCAATCGGGGAGTGGTCTTCTAGCCAATCAGAGGCGCAAAAAGGCAGGACCTTCCCCTGCCATCCTGTGTTTTGCAAATTCGTGAGAGGGTCGTGGAGATTACAAGTTTAACTTAGCTTTACACATTTGACGCTTTCTTTAATAAAGATTACTTTATTTTTAAGGTGTCCAAGTTCTGTTTTAAACAGAAATCTTGTATCAGATTAGACAAGGCTGAGCAGCAAAACCCCAAAATCTGGGCTTATCAGTTGTTAATGATTTTCCAGATGATAGCATTTTTATTGTAGAAGCTGTTCTCAAATTTCTGCTTCCATCAGGTCAGTTCCTGCATGGTCGGAGAATCTCTGTAACTGATGACCAAAATCAAGCCCCTGTCCCAGTTTATAAGGAGAAGGAAGCTCTTTACCAGAGCCAGTGGGAAGCCAAGCTATCAGGGGTTGAAGATGAGGAGGAGAAGCACTTCTGTATGCTGCTGGAAAGTCTGGGAGCCAGCAATGTGTTCGAAGAGTGAGTTTAATCACTGCAAACCCTTATCTGCACGTCTCTTGGCAATGCTGCAATTCTCAACGAGCCTCATTCATGTCCAGCTTAATTTAGCAAACCTCGCCATTAACGTCTTGTTCTTTTCCCTTTTCTCCAGTCCAGGCGAGGTGCGCAGTCTCTGGGCGCAGCTCAGGCGAGATGAACCTCACCTCCTGTCAAACTTTGAGGAGTTTCTGGCAAGGGTGACGCATCAAATCAAAGAGGCCCATCAGGAGAAGAAAGAAATGGAGAGCGCCCTTCAGAGGTAAGAGACCGGGGAAAACATGCACACACACTGTTTCAGTTTTCACAATGTTTTGTGCCTCTTGTAGAAATAATATGACAATGGAGAAATAAACAATTGCATTTATAATATGCAAACAAATAGAAAAATGTTCATTAAGGAAATTTGCCACTAGTGAGACTTAATTCCTCAAGTGACTCGCACACTTGAAAACATCCACTGCTTTTCAGATACTCAGCAAATATCCATCTTGGCCTGATTGGTGACATAATGGCAGGTCTGTGCACTTGTGTTTATGTTGCGGTCTTATGCTGGACGTACTTGCACAGCCTGAGATTGTTTGCATGGATTTGCCAGTAATTCTCTATAGAACGAACCCTTCATCCGTGTCAAATGACCAGTAATCTGAACACAGACTCTGACTCTGACCATTTCTACCACAGTGGAAACCCACTGATATCCCGAAATGTGGTATATCCCACATATTTACTACTTTAGTCCCTTACAGGGACATTTGCAAACAGAATGAGCATCTATGGGATGTTGTATTTCTCTTGGTACTGTGTAGGGATTGCAATTACTTTAAAGTTTGCTAATTGGCTCTTTGGGTCTTAACAGTTGTCAGAGGGAATGTAAACAGCAAAATACCACAGTGGTACAAAAATTAAGCTCAGCTGCAGGTTGGTATGCATGTGTGTTTGGATATTTGCAAGTAATTAGTTATGCTTAGAGAAGAAATAACACAACCTTTAGCTGAATCCAGACCACAGCAGTTCTGCTTGTGGACACTGATGTGTTTCATACAGCATGCCTTTCAGGGATTCACCTTTAACAATAGTGTGTCATTGCAGGAAGGCTGCAACGCATGACAGCGAGATCCGCCATTTATATGAGGAGATGGAAGCGCAGATCAAAAATGAGAAAGACAGGCTGCTACTAAAGGTACAAGAGGTCCAACATGAACAAACCCAAAAGAAGTACTTTCTTCACACAGCACTTTAATGATACAAAAACACATTTATATCCTCAGTTAACTCTGAGTTTGACTCTTGAGATTCAGACATTATATAGCTAAATATGAAGATTACACAAGATGAGGTATTCATCCTGTTGGGGCTTTTTGGGGTGTCCTGTGTTGTCTGGCTCATTGATCATTTGGGGGGGAGCTTATGAGTTGCATGATGGAGCCACTCTAACCTCAGTAATGTTTCGCTCTTCACTGTGTGATGTTTAACCCTCTCTCTTTTGTTATGCAGGACTCTGAGCGCCTTCAGATGCGCAGCCAGGACCTGGAGCACCAACTGTTGTCAAAAGAGAAAGAGCTGGAACATCTTTTCCAGAAGCAGAAACGGGTGAGTTTTATGCTTTAACATCTCCAAAAAACATTAATTGATGGCAGATCAATTAGAATTCCTTTTAACAGTCATCCTTTACTTGTTCACATCATTTTGCAACACATTCTTAAAATGCACACTAAATAATTGGTTTGGAAAGATCTAAAATATACTACCTAGAATCGCTGTCCTGCAACATCCCTTTGCTAGAGCCGCTAGTGATAACTGGAAATATCTTAGCCCTAAGAAAAACTCCCCAAATATATGTTGCCTGCAAGAGCATTCAAACACAAGAGTCTTTGTGACTACCCAGCATCTTCAGAGCAGAAAATGCCAGTGTACTGTTATTTTTTTCACTTTAGCAATAAGGAAAATCCTCAGTGTTTGCTAGATGCAGAGCTCATATGGCTGTTTTTACCATTAGTTTTTATTATGGAGCTATATGAGATATTTAATGCTGAGGGGTGATCATGAATGTGGAAATTTTTAAGCTAGATTTGAATCCAGTAAACATGATGCAGGCTGCTGTGATTGATGGTTTGTGCTGCAGTGCAATATAATCTCAGCTAGCTGTTCATATTCTCTCACCAGCTAATCTCTTCCTGCTCCATCCAGTCACACGCTGACCATTTTAATGATGTTACAAGTCGTTATGAAAGTTTTCTTCCCATTTTGTGAATACAGACTTGTGTTAAGCTTTGACTCCTTCAGGAGTTAAATGTCTCCTTGCTCTTAGTCTGATTCTGATTCATTCATCCATAGCATAATTATTTGGTTAAGGACAGGTGGATCAAACAGAATATGAATAGTACCAATGCCAACAATGCTATTATTATTATTGATGTATGATTGTTATTTCAGTCTTCTACAGGGCCTAAAAAGAGGCCTCAAGGACAAGAGGGCTTTAAAGGCTGCTAGAGAAAGCTAATGATAGCATTCTGGTTTTGGTTATATGTTTGAATTTATTTACTTTATTTGTTCACAATTGTTACCACTTTTTAATTTTCCCTCTAAAAATCTGCTTAAAATCTGTCCTTGGTTTTGTTAACAGTATACCAACAGTGGAAAACTTAAATTAATGGTCAGAAAAGTGTGTGCAGATTAAGCAAATTGATAATGGATTTAATTCAATTCACTGCTCATTAGAGTCAATAAAATTCTTTATTAAGGACACAACATCAATATTAGCACTGATGATTAGGGATGTATATCATTATGATTTTATCGATACCGATACCAATATCGATACTCCTTATCGATACCGGTATTTATCGATTCTCTTATTGATACTATAACACAATTTAGAGTAAATAATAGACATTACAAGATGTTAAAAGATCCAGTGGTGGAGAACATTTGTTCAGATGATGTTAAAGAAGCCTGGACATAAAAGTGCAGCTGGGAGAATAAGCGAATTGTGTCTCTCTTATTTCATCTTTGTGATTATTTGACTGTGTAATGATAACTCGATGGTTAGGTAGATGAACAAAAAGTATCAATAAGAGTATCGTTTGTCCAGAATCTTAACGGTACCCTGGTATCGTTAAGATTAGGAATCGGTACCAAACGATACCGGTACTCGGTATACATCCCTACTGATGATACTGGTCTTGCATTGACTTGATTTTGGATTAAATTTAAATGTATTTCAGCATTTGTTTTCTACATTTGTGTTTCTGGCTTTGAAGAGAAAGAATCTAAATAATCATGTGCTATTTTTTAAACCAATAAATCAAGTTTGGAGCCCCTGAATAAGAATATGAAGCTGTTAATGATGGTATGAGTTTCAGTAAAGATGAACCTGATTACCATAGAAATGCCCACTTAACTGAGGAAAAACAGGCTTGTGTCTTGCTGGGTGTGGATTTAAATGGCACCTTTCCACTTCTGATTTCTTCTGCCATGATTGCCCAGCATTAGAGTATTTTCCGTTCATTTTTCCCTCTTCAGTTAGAGCTAGAGTGTCATGAGCTGAGCAGCGAGAAGCAGGAGAGCCATGTGGAGAACGTCAAGCTGAAAATGACCAATGATGAGCTGTCTAAAGCACTGGAGAGCACCAGCCAGGAGCTGACTCTGGCCCAGGAGCAGCTGGCTATGCTGCAGGAGCAGGCTGCCCGGCTGCAGCAGGAAAAAGAGATGTGAGTGGCTCCACTGACAACATGTAGTTACACAGATTTAAACGTATAAAGATCAAGGGTATCAGATTGTAGATGTAAATGATGTGTCTGCTGCATGTGTCAGAGTTTGTATGGGGTTCCACAGGGTTCTGAACTGGGACCAGTTCAGTTTTCTCTTTCTTTCTTTTCTCTTTCTTTCTTTTCATTTTACTTTTTTTTTTTTTCACATTTTACATTTGCTTCTTTTGGGCAATATCATCAGAATACACAGTACACAGTACAAGACTGATAAAGCTAATAAGATTTACTAATGTTTAGCACTGCTGTCTGTGTACAGCCATTTGGGCATCTGTGGGTGTAGAAATTGTGCTGTAGAAATAAAAGTATCTTGAATTTGATGCTGGCTTGATGTAAAGATATGAAAGCCTGGATGATTGTCCAACTTTTAATCTCAGGCAAATTTAGGTAATTTCTTTAGGGCTGTCAAAAAATGTATCCTATTGTCAAACAAGAGATTGTTTTATTAATTAGTACTGCTATATGCAGAAAATACATTAACTTTTGTTTTACAACTTAAAGGCTAAAACCAAGCCAGAAATCTGGGAGTAGTCCAGGACTCAGAGCTGAATTCAGCTTCACGTTAATACAGTTGTGAAGTCAGCCTATGAGGACCGTATCTGCAGCATTCTGGACTAAACTGCAGCTGTCTGAAGGTCTTTAGGGAAACATGTAAGGACAGGGTTTCAGTAGTCTAGTCTACTAAAGATTCCTGGTGAGACATCTTTAATCCATTATGTGTTCTAGAAGTGATAAAAGTAATGTGATTAATCAGGATAATTTTTTTTTAACAGCTCTAGATGTTTTATAACTCTAAAAAAAATGCAGAGGTTTACTATCAAACTATAGGTACCCTGGATATCTTTATCTTGGCTTTGAGTAAATCTGTGAGGGATTATGAAGACTTTGTGATGTTCTTTTATCTGTATTATTGTAGCCTAAATCAGGAATATAAGCTTTTATGTTCCTTTCTTACAGAACCAGCTTCAAGACAAAACTTTGACTCTTTTGTAACTGAGCTGAAAACTTACCTTTTTAAAACAGGTTTCATACAACTTAATTATCTTTATGAAGTACTTGTTTAGTTATGTTTTGTATATTTGATCACTTTTTCTTTACTATGTTCTGCTTTGCAAATTGTTTTATGAGTGTGTTACTTGTTTTTTTTAACGCTTGTAAGTTTCTTTTATACAATTTTATTTTAACCTTTTTTTTTCTTACCTGCTTTATTTTTTTTTTTTTTGGGGGGGGGGGGGGCATATATGCATGAAAAAAATATTTGAATAGACTTGAGTGAATCTCTGTCTGAGATATGTCAACTCCTGGCTTTATATTCAACCATACTGTAAGTCTAGCCATTGATATGAGCGGTAATAGTAAAACCATCAAGGCATGAGGAAATTCTGATTCAAACACACTAACTTGTAATTTTGCAATTGAATGTGTGTTTTCACTATTTTGTTGAAGGGAAATGTACAGGATAACTGAAGGACTTCAGAGGGAGAAGCAAAGTCTCATGAAGCAACTTGACCTGCTCAGGTAAGATGAGGCCATCACCATCAAAAGCTGGGCTAGTAGTTAGTTTTGATTGTTTTGGCCTTTAGCCCTTATATAACATAGTGAATAGAATTTATTAACAAGACATAAGTGGTGCACATATAAGCATAATAAAAACATTCCATATTTCCTGTTATTCTTCCTAGAGAAATGAACAAGCATTTAAAAGATGAGCGAGATATATACTGTGGTGTGGTAAGTCAAGCTTACACTACATTAAAATGGTATCTAGCAGTAAAACTAAAGCTGTCACTCATCCCCTTTGTCTAAACAAGCCTCGAACATCACTTAGAAAGAAACAGAAGCAGAGGGCAAGCCTTTCTGACTTATTCGATGACGCCGGCCAGCCAGCAAAAAGGTAAAGAATTAATAATATCTATACCCTTTTAACAGAACCCACCCTGTTAGACTCATTCCTGTGTGGCATTTTCAGTGTGATGTGAAAATCATATATCACAGGAGGAAAAACAGAGGATATCTGATTCTAAACATTCACAGAAATCAACTAAATCCTGCAGATTTTCATCTCAGTCAAGTGAACTGATCCGGTATATCCTCTGTTTCTCCTCTGTTCCCAAAGAGCCCCACTGTTGGTGGACGGGTCCTTCCAGTCTCTGGAAGCCTTGCCTATAGAGCATCTTCAAATCGTGTTTGTTGCTTCCTCCTCCTGCAGTGAGGATGACACCCCCGTGCCTTCCTCCACAATGACTGTCAGCACCCTTGCATATCAGCAACGGCCTTCAGTGAAGAAGAACTCCAGCTTACCCAACGGTAACTTCAGCCCTGCTCAACCCAAAGTGCACGATGTAAAGGCAAAGGCCAGAAAGGCCTCCGGCAAATCGGTCACAACCAAAAAGATGATGGTGAAAAGTAAAGACAGATCAAAGAGAATGGATACTGAGAGGACGACGGGGGTAGAGGAGGAAGTTCTGGATGCGCCGCCTGATGGGTGGCCCCTCCGCCGAGTCATCTCCATCGAGGAGGATCACCTGCCACACCTGCTTCACGGTGGACCGCAGCCCTTACTGCACCAGCTCAGCGAGGAGGAAGATGAGCTGGAGGAGGAAGAAGTGGAGGCACGGAGTGATGCTGGATCTAGTGTTGGAATAGCTGAAGATACCACTGTTATTCCTCCTTCCAGACACATCCTAAAGTCCACAGAAGCTCCTCCTCTAAGGAGATCCCGCTCTACACGAGCGAAGAAGACACCAGCGTCTCCAAGAGTTCAGCCTGTTGGGAAGGAGTCTCAACAAGTCAGTGCAGACCCTCAGACCTATCCTGGCAGAACTTTTTATTTCTTTGGGCATTTTTTAAAGGATATACTGTAAATGATTCGAAATTCGAAATACCCTCTGAAAAATGCCCAAAGAAATCACTTTTGAGCACGACTGTAGCTACTTTTACGACATCACTCTTGTTGTTTTCTTCCTCAGAAGACAAAAGAAAGGGCTCTTTTTGCTCCAGATCGTCTGTTTAAGGTGGTGCTGGTTGGAAACTCCAGCGTGGGCAAGACATCCCTGCTGCGCTCCTTCTGTGAGGGCCGTTTTCACCCGTCCACAACTGCTACTGTGGGTGAGAAGAAAGACATTAAAACATTGCAATCGTGTTTCTGTCCAGTCACATTCACTGTTAAGAACAAATATGAATGGAATGCGTGTGCATTCATAGATGCAAAAAAGACGATCAGGGGAGGGCTTGACTTAGCATCACATGAAAGGGCTTGTGAAGTCACACTGCCTGTCTAAGAACCCTGGCACACATTGCACAGGAGATTATGTCCCTTCTGGTGAATTTTTCTTTCGCTTGCTTTCATCTCTCTTTAACCTCACTTTAGCCATGTTATCACCACTTTGTTCTCTTTTTCTCTTCTAAACCCATTTTCATCTTTAGACCCTCTAGTAACCTTTCATGCTGTTGTTGCCCCATCCAAAAATTCATAAATGCAATCATAAATGTATTGCATGTTTTCCCATGTGCTGCATCGTCCTTATTAGGTATT
This sequence comes from Atherinomorus stipes, assembly GCA_023101725.1. Taxonomy (NCBI): domain Eukaryota; kingdom Metazoa; phylum Chordata; class Actinopteri; order Atheriniformes; family Atherinidae; genus Atherinomorus; species Atherinomorus stipes. The sequence continues at coordinate 438,790 of JALJCO010013258.1, forward strand.
GACTACAGCGTGAAGACATTAACCCTGGACAATATGCAGATAGCCATGCAGCTTTGGGACACTGCAGGTCAAGAAAGGTGGGCTTCTTCCTTTTCTTTTCTTTAGGTATATTCTATATTTCACAATCAAAATGTTGTGACAATAATGTGATTTAAGTAAACTATTAATAATCTGCTACATGCACAAGGACAGATTACAGAAGCCATGATGTAAAGTTGAGCTTGAAAGTGTACATACCCTTCCAATAAAGACAGAGAAAAACATCAGCTGCCAGCTAAATAAGTTAAAATTGACTTAAGTAATAGTAAATAAAAAATTTATGAACATCATCTTACATTGATTTTGTATTGTGGTTCAACAGAAATATTAGGAACAAACAAACAAAAAATAAAACGCGTATAGAAGCATAACGGGGCTCCTGAGCTAATATGTTGTTGAGCAACCCTTTGAGACAATCACTGCAATTAGGTGTTTTCTGCAATGTGCACTTAGACTAATGCACCTATTGACAGGTATTCTGACCCACTGTTCATGAGCAAGGTGCTCTAGTTTGTTTTTTAAGCAAAAATTCAAAATCAACATTTTATTTTACTAAATCATAATTTACTAATTTTTTATATATTATTACTTTTTTCAGTTTCATGTTATTTGAAGTACTATTGTGAATTTAGTCTTTTCTTTAATGGGAGGGTATGTAAACTTTCAAGCACAACTGTATTTTTTGCAATATTTCTACTACAGTTGCACAGATTACATTTTTTTGTATCAAATGTACATTTAGAAATCAGTAAATGCATTTGAAGCCCTTTCAACTAGATGTGTGACGCCTTGTCATTGATTCAGGTACCGCAGCATAACCAAGCAGTTCTTCCGCAAGGCAGACGGCGTGGTGGTGATGTACGACGTCACAGTGTTGGAGAGCTTCAAGGCTGTGCAGCCTTGGCTCATCAACGTCCAGGTTAGATGTTTAATCCATGATCCCACGTGGGACTTTATTTATTAAAAGCTAATTCTTTTTTATTTAATTTTACGCCATGGTTTTGGAGAGGTGTGTGTTTTTTGGCTGTGGTTTTCTTTCTATATTATTGGTTGCAGTGTTTAATCATTATTCTGATAAGTACTTAATATGTTGACAGATTTAACTGCTTTTTGTTGGGTGTCGTGGTACTCGGTTTTTCAGGTCTCCTTTCAGTCTGCACATTAATTCTGTTGAATGCTTTGAGGGAATTTTTTAAATGTACTTGGAGGAGAAAATTTATTATTTTTTACTCTGTATTAAGAATTAATATACTAATTTTCTACCTGTCAAAAGTTAAGGGCATAGCTTGCAATCTAAAATGGTTTCTAAAGTTGGTAACAGTGGCTTTAGTCTCTCTTAATGCTACATTTTTGGTATATTAGAGAGAAATAACTGAGCTGTATTTTTCCAGGAGGCAGCAGGTGAAGGGATACCCATCCTGCTGCTGGGTAACAAAATGGACATGGAAAGAGAGAGGGAGGTGTCATTTAAAGATGCTGAGCAGCTGGCTGTTGTGAGTCTAAGTTTTAACTCCAGGATAATTGAGTTTTGCAATTATAAATTAGTTTCCTTTTCTTTTATTTACAAGTAATCCTTATGCTGTTGACTGGAGACTTTGTGCTCTGATTACATAAAAATGAAACTTTTAATGAGTTTTCCATTAGACTGCCAGTTTCTCTGACTCATCTTTGTGCGCTTACCTTGTGTAGGAAAACAACGTGTTCTTTTTTGAGGTCAGCGCCTACACCGGCAAGAATGTGACAGAGTCCTTGACTTACCTGGCCAGGTAAGATCCCTGCTCCTTATCGTGTCATACTCTAATCATGTGACGTGTGAGGCTAATGCCTTCCTCTCTTTTCATCTCCTTTGTGTCTTTCTTCAGAGTGTTATTGGAGCAGGAGGACAGGGTGAGAGACACCACAGTCATCCTCAGTGCTCACCCAGTTAAGAAGAAAGCCTGCTGCAAGTGAAGACACACTACAACAGCAAAAGATGACATCTTTAAGGGGTTCAAGCTGTATGCTCAATTTACTGAGTTCAAGATTTAATGCTGAGAATGAAGTGTCTGATATAGGAAAGTAAAAGAAGTGTCAGACTGGAGTAAAAATCTTGACATTAAATGCATTTCTTTTAACAAGTAGTTTTAATTTTGCCCAGAATATACTGATTCTGGAGGAGTATCACCCATATGGACCAACTGCTGACAAGCTGGCATAATGACAATCACAGGATCTTTGCATACAGTAAAACCACAGAGTTGCACCACTTCTTGTAAATAATACTGCTGCCAAATCACAGTAGTACTTTCTGAGAGATTAAAGTCACTACTTATAATAATTAGTTTAAAATAAAGCAGAAATCTCACCCAAAAGAAAAATAGCCTTTTTATGACTAATCTCTTGAATGTGAATTTCTCTGTCTGGGATAGGATATGGATTATGTTGTAACACAGTATTTTAAAACAAAAATCATGTAAGCAAAGTGTGACTTGATTCATTGACATTTTATTTATCATCACGCTCGAACAATCTCCAAAACAAAGTGGTTCAAAACATATTGCATCTGTGTTGCTTTTGTTTCTGAGACATTGTCCCACCAAAGCACATTTGTTGTCAATTCTGTTCAGTTAAAGAAATAAAAAAGTACATTTCACAATTTCTTTTTTTTAAATTAATGAACCAAAAAGTTCCACATGCAAATATTAAATAATACTTAAACACAATCAGTTACTTTAACGTCTGAACACCTACATGGCATGTAATAAATCTCAACTATGGAGCCTGTCTTGGGTCAAATTAAAAAAGAAACTTAATACTAATTTTAATTTATTAATCACGATTGGGAAATTCGTTCTCTGCATTTAACCCATCTCAAGTTTGACCTGAGAGCAGTGGGCTGCCAATTGCAGCGCCCGGGGAGCATTTGGTGGGGGCTAAGGACCTTGCTCAAGGGCCTATAGTGGTTCACCTGAGTGCCGTGTCGGGGGACTCTAATCCAGGTCTTTCACGTCAAAGCCCGCTAGGCTACCCAGTCCCCAATAGAAAGAGAGCCACATGTAAATCTGATCTCTTGGTTTTAGAGCCTTTCTGTTTGAGGCTTTAATTGTGACTCCGTGATGCATTCAGGTGTGATTAAGACCAAAAATGAATCACTGAATATTTACTAGATCAGTGAACATGAGTAAATCGTTTGAACCGGCCCAATTAGATTCAAAAAACATTTTAAAAAATCTGTCTTATTTCTACTTTGGTAGAATTTCACAAACTTCCTTCAGAAAATTAAAAAAAACTTCAGTTGTACACCAAAATGACAAGTTTACACGTGGTGATGTTTCCTTTTTCTACACTCCGCTGAATTTAACAAATTATAAAAGAAAAAAAAAAGACTTTGACCCTCCAAACATCACACAGATCAATAACAAAGTAAGGACTGAAATGATTTTTGCTTATTAAAAATAATAAAATTCCAAAATTCTAATTGAAATAAATCAAGTTCATTTAGGATGTTACATTCAGTGATGTGCCCCAGCCGATCGTGTGATGGCACTATTGCTGAGAGATACTTATTCTGATCGCATCAGACGCTGATGGCATCCTATCTGATGCAGCTGCTTGCCGTCCCTGTCCGTCCTGGGGTCGGGAGAGGCTGTGCCCACCTCCTGCTCTCTTGTTGTGTCCAGAGGGTTGGAGGTTAGGTCTGCACCGGGGCGTTTGTTTCTTCCTAATGCATTTTATAGTCGTGGGAAATGGCGGCTTCACACAGTTGTCCTTTGAAGTCTAGCTCGAGGGTGAACTCCAGGTCGCGCTGTACAAGATAAAATAATTAAAACATTTAATGCAAGAAATCTCCCCCATGAGTAAAATTATTTCATAGAAGAAAAATACCTACACATACAGTGCCTTGAAAAAAAAGTTTTTACACCCTTGAACTGTTTCCACATTTTGTCACATTGCAACTACAAACTTCTGAACAGTGTAGCATGCAGTTGTATTCACTCCACTAAAAATGGGCCTTAAAAAGCCACCCCATCAGTAAAAAGAGTCCACCTGTGTGTAATTTATGTATAGTTTAAATGCAGCTGTTATGCTGCAGCATCAGAACTTTGCTAGAGAACATCAGCAAACTGGTCAGGGGTAAAGCTGTGGAGAAGTTTTAAGAAGAATTCAATCGCAAAAAAACGAAACGAAAAAAAAAAGAAACACAACAGCTCAACTCTAAGCATCTCACTAATAACCGTTCAATCAAAAAATATGGCACAAATGCAAACCTACTAGGAGGAAGAATGGCAGCCATAGGGAGTCCTGTTTGCAGTTTATTAAAAGTCAAGCAGGGAAAACGGCAAAACATGGAGTAATCTGGGCTGGTCAGATGAGGCCAGAGTTGATCTTTTAAGCCAAAATGCAAAACACTAAGGCCCTGATTTACAAAGAATTCAAATAAAGAGCGCTAATTTCTTTCCTGCACTTATAAATTGCGTGCACTGCCTCTTCAGCGTTTGCGGGTAATCTACAAAGATTATACATGTAATCTGTAAGAGATGCAAACAGCAGTATTTAAATGAGCATGTAGCGTGCGTTATTGCTTTGCCATGGAAAGTTCAGAAGAGCATGTGGTAAACGCAAATTGAAATTAGACCTGATAGAGAGATATTAGTTCCAGAGATATAATATGAGGCAAATTAAAAAATAGAAAGGGGAAAAAATTGGAAATAAAGTCATAAAAGAGAGGGAGGAATATAGGAAAAGGAGAAAAGAAAAAAAAAAAAAAAAAAATAAAAAATAAAGAAAAAGAAAAAAAGGAAAAGACAGACAAGAAAGAAAAAAAAAAAGAAAAAACAACAAAAAAAGGAAAAGAAAGAAAAAAAAAAAGGGGGAAGAGAAAAGAAAGGGAAAAAAGGGAAAAAAAAAAAAAAAAAACCGGGAAGGGATGAAGACCGGGGAAAAGAAAAAGGAGAAAAAAAAAAAGGGGAGGGAGGAGGAGAAAAGGAAAGAAAGGGAGGGAAACAGGGCAAACAGGAGAGAGAAAGAGGGGAGAAAAGAGAAAAAAAAGAAAAAAAGGGAAAGAAAAAAGGGGGAAAGGGGGGGGGAGGGAGAGAAGGGGGAAGGGAAAAGGGAAACAAAAAAAGGGAAAGGAGACAAAAAGGGGGGAGGAAAGAGAAAAAAAAAAAAGAACAAAAAAAAGGATATAGGATAAATATATTAACTATAAAAATAAAAACAGTGCAGCAGGTTTCCCTGTGGGTCGTAAGAAGAGGCCAGTTTATAAGGACATGGATGTGTAATATCAGATTCCTCTTATTTACAGACATTTACTTGTTATGGTGTCCCATAATAGTGACGTCATCAAAGCCGCCGCAGTAAAAAAGTCTGTAAATAAGGACGAATCACCACAAAAAAAAAAAAGCTGCTTCGGGGGGGGGGGGGGGGTCAATGTTTCGTAACAAAACATTGGTGAAATGAAGGAGTTTGTGGCATATAATGCCTTATTTAGCTGCTGCACGCGGTTGCCCCATCACTTCCATTGTATCGGACATATGTGATCTGGAGTGGATCTAAAAGTCTCCTGAAGGAATTCAAGTTGCACCAAAACTGTCTGGGTGAGTAAATGAACATATTTCATGCTAGAAAATAGGTCCAGATTGAAAAAAAAACAATTAAATAGTGATGCTGATTGTTAATTAATTAGAAAATGAAAACTTGACGAGTTGCCCTCACAGCTCCATGAGAAATGATTTTGACCCAGTGCTGCATGTCTGCAGTCCTGTGTGCAGCACTCTTCCAGCCATTTCTGCATAAAGCTGTCTGTTAATACCTGTTTTTCAGACGTGCTAAAATATACGCAATTTTTTTTAGCCCGCTTTCCGTTGCAGGGTTGATAAATCACATTGCATGTGCAAAGCTGAGTTGTTTGCATATTCTCCCAATATTTTGCGCGTTCTGGCAGAAACGCCTTTATCGCATATTCATCTACAGCAGATACGCAAGACATATTGTGGGGCTATTTTGCCCGTTAACAGGTGCAAACCTCCTTTTGCCTTGTCTGTAAATCAGCTCCGGCGGATTATTGCGTGTGTAAAGAAGATAGCGCTCGTGGAAGTGTGGTGGAAATCTTACAGTGATCACCCTGAATGCACCATCACGGGGGTGACAGCATGATGCTGTATAGGGATACTTTTCTTTAGCAGGGGCAGAGAAACTTAGCAGAATTAAGGGGAATGTAAAAAATTCCACATTTTTGAGCCAAAGCAGACATATCAAAGTTGCTGCCACTTTTAATAATTGTGAGTCAGATAACAAAATTATATATATTTTTAAGTTTAAGGGTCTAAAACACACATTTAGGTGATTTGGGGAGGATTTTGTTTCTCTTTTTGTTTTTTAAATTTTACAAATCTGCACAAAAACTATCAGCAATAACCCGCTTCCAGCTATTTGTTCTCAATTTTTCACCATACTTTGTGAGCTGAAAATAACAGCCAAGGACAGAAAGTTTAGATTTTCCCATGACGAACACAGTCGTAGGTGTAAATAATCAAGAAACTGAAAATGCATAAGTAAGACGATTTTAAATGTGCAAGTGTAAAAAATACCTTATTAATTATGCATTGGTTTGTACAGAGTGACTAAATGTATTACAATAAACCTCTAAATTGTAGTTTTCTATCCAGCAGTCCGGGATAAGACATGATATGGAGGCAAACATCCATGATTTGTCTCACTTTGAAATCAAAATTATTTCAAATTGGCTTTGACAGAATAATCTATTAAGGATAAGTCCATCAATGATTTAACTGCTCCTCTTGCGGAGAGTTAATAAAAAAAATTTTGCCCAAAACATCATGGATCCAGGGTTCCTCTCAAAGGAGCATCTCTACAATGTAGTCTTGCCACCTAACTTGAAATAAAGGATCTGAATAACAGCACAACTGTTTAAGTGAAGCTACTGAGTCTTACCGCATTCTTCTCATTTGGTCTGACCGTGATACTGCCAAAGATCTCCTCTCCCTTCTTGACAGTTAAGTAGTCCTCTAAATAAAACACTGTCTGCTTCCAGTGTGTGCTGCGAGCATCTGGAGCTGAAGACAGGATAAAAAAAAGATGAAGAAGATGAGAGAAGGTAAAGTGAGGTTAAAGAGGGCATGTGGCAAAGCAGTAAAAAAAACAGGCAAGGCAGACACAGGAGTGAGGAGAAATTAATATAACTACCTTGGGCATGTAAACATGGACAAAATTTGACAGCAAAGTGGCTGCGATCCAGTCACCCGGTGGGAGAAATACAGAGGCAGATAGCAGAGAACTCCTTCGGTGATGCGCTGCCTCGGGCCCACCAGACACGGCCAAACATAGAACCTCCTCTACACAATATTATGTAAGCGGTGGATGCATGCATGTATTAAAATAAGCTTACATAACAGCTCAGTCACTCTTACTAAAACGGGCGTCCTCAACACCACGAGTTGGGTGGTGATTCCACTGGCGCAAATGCAAGTTTGGCTGGTGTAACATACGTAGAGTAGCCAAGAGCAATTACAGCAGAAATAATCAGCTGTAACACTGAGTGCTCACTTCGCTGCAGGGTGACCCAGGATGTGCACTCATGTCTGAACTTCTGCCAGGATGCAAAATCTTAAAGGTTCATAAAACTACAAGGATAAAAAAACACACTTTGCTTTTCATTTTTTTTTTCTTTAAAGGAGAGATAAGTAATTGTTTGATTCATTCAGCTAAGTGTGTTTTTAGAAAATACATATTTCCCTTTTATAATCTATTTTTTATCTTACCTCATCTGGTACCTCACAATAATGGACTGCAAGACAGTTGTATGAAAAATATAAGATTAAAAAAACATGCGTTCAAGTGTAATGTTTAAGTGTTTAACTGGTATTCAGTGATAGGTCAAATCTCTGTAGTAGTTGGTTTTTAATAGCTCTAGCACTGGGTTGTGCACTCAGACTGGTGTAGTTTGGGACACAATAGTAGGAAAAACTCATGTTTTCTGTAAAGAAACACACTTTAATAAATTTTAACGACCCAGATGGAGGCTCTAAAACTGGCAGCAACAACTTTCAGGCAAAATAAGATGAGCCTGATTGATATTACCATCTGTAAGACAGCTGGCTGCTTACTGAGTCCCACTGTGTTGGCCTGATGTCCTTAGTCCTGTTAAAAATAACAAATTGGCCAAACTATCTCAGATTTGTGATAATCAGGAAGTGTGGTCTAACACAGGCTGCACCAGTCATCCCTTCACCACTGGCGATGGGACATGGTTTTATCAGGCGTTACAGCCCTTTAAAAAAGCTGTTTTAACATTTTAATATGAAAACATAATTCAGGCTCCTCTATTGTATTGTAAAAGGAGTTCTTTTATATGCATGTCATTATACCGGACAGGCCAATGAAACATGTAGCTACATATTCACATTTTCTTCAGCATCCATTCTTCAAGTTTTTTGTTTTTTTTTTGTTTGTTTTTTTTCAGGGAATGGTCCATTTGTGCCTTGAAATAGTTTTGGAGTGACTCACTTTTAGCTTGTTTAGAATTCAGGGATCTACGTGGATGTAAATAAGCCCGTTTGCCTGCAGTTTTTATTCATCAATTTAAATTCATCAATTTAATCATTTTTTCTGATTCTGATTCTGATTAAAGCAAGAAAGAAGTTCATTTGCTGTTTTGTAAAGGACAAAGTTCAGAAAATCAACATTTTTTTCTTCTTTTTTTTTCAAGCACAGGAGGAAAACTTATAAATCAGGAGGATTCAGGAAACTGACAAGTCTGTTTCAGTGGATTAACACTTTTTTGAACCGATGAGGAAACAATCGTTGGGAAGTTTTAAGTCCATTAACAGAGAGGAGACGACTGGTATTTTGTCCCTGAATGTGTGTGTGTGTGTCTGCCATGATGGATTGCACTTTTTCTTTTATTGCCCCCCACACACAGAGATCCATGACTGCACAGCAGAGTGTACGTCTGCTCGTGAGACATCTGCTGAGGGTTAAAGGGTCCTTAGTGCTGCACAGAAAATTACATGCCAAGGAGCTTTGGTCATGGCTCACGCTGACCCTGGCAGACACCAGAAACACAGCAGCGGTGCTCCAGAGACGGAGCAGAAAGAGAGCAAAAAACCAGATGGTGATGCAGAAAACATGAGCTTGGATAACACCCAGCTAATAAATGCTAACACTAGCTAATTTTGTTCCCGGTGTGCAGCTTTGACATGTCACAGCTGTGCTGCTAAGGTGGAGCTGCTCAGCCATGGCGCTGTCACCAGAAATAGGATCTAAAATTCTCTTGCATTTGGTTGAGTGTGAGTATGTATTGATATAAAAGTCTTGCCCAGGCTCACCAGTGGAGAAACCAGTCTTCTTATGACATTTGGTGAATTCTATGTTGAAATATGTGACCAATGCATGGACATAATCATTGCGTTGGATCTGCAGACAGAAGGCTGAGGTAAAGGACAGATCCTCTGGCTTCACAGTGTAGATGTCCACCTCCTGGAGGAGAAAAAAAAAAAGCAAAACACTTTATTTTGTGATGATTAGTGAAAATTAAAGACAGACTGATGCATTGACCGGCCGATATTTTGGGCCAATATTTGTGTTATTTTGCTGGTATTGGCATCGGCCGATACTTCAGTGTGTTGGCTGATACCCCCATTCAGCATAATTTACAGATTTTAATATAAATTTATATTAGGAATGTTCGATATTTGCTTTTTTTGTACCAATATCCGATATTATCCAACTCTTAATATCCGATATTCAATATCAACCAATACCAATATATGCAGACAACTGTGACGTTTTATCTCTTATATTCTGAGATACAACTATATTCTGCTCTGAGGGCAAAGATCCCAAAATATCCTTAACTCAGCCAGAGGAGTTCATTTTGGACATCTGGCTGCCAGATATCAGATACTAGCAGGTATTAGCCAACATGTGGCTGTAATGTTTCTGACAACTTGGTAACTTAACCAACAACTTAAAACCAGACATATTATAAGCAGCTTCAAAGCAAGTCAGTCTGTAGCAGCAGCAGCTGCACCGTAGTCACATGACTCTGAAAGGAATGCTGGGATATGAAGTTCTTCCAGAATAAGAGGAACGTTTCTACATGTTGAACCGATGCTAATGGATCGAGATTTCATGAGATTTCGTAACAAAACAATGAGATCTCGCAAGATTTTGTTAGTAAAAAAAAATATCGGCCTGAAAAAACAGATACTGATATTTTCCAATATAACATTTTAATGCTGATATTGCTAATATTGGACATCTCTAATTTATATATATATATATAGTTTTATCTTTCTATTCAATATTTGTCTACAAGTGTACTGTCTTTTTTATATATTTTAAATGCTTTGTTCTTTTATATTAAAAGAGTTGTTAAATTACTTTTCATTGTATCCTTCGTTATATTAATTTGGAAGTCAAATGGAGTATCGGCAGGTTGTATCGGCCATCAACTGAGGCTGATGAGAAAATATTTGTATCAGCCCTAAAAAAATCTGTATCGGTCGATTCCTAGCGAAAATATATGTAATTATTTTCAGTTCACAGACTGAAGATGCTGGAATAGCAAACGATTAACATTCAGTTACCTCCATGCAACCTCTCACCACCGCTCGCCATCACCCTCACACATGCAGCCCATGTATATGCCAGAGCTTGATTATTCACGACTATTGTGCATGTGTGAGTGCATGTTTGTGAAAGCCCACAGGTTGAATCACGGCTGGCAAACGAAGCCTGCTCACAGTACACATGCTGTGTGGGTGTCTCCCCTTGGGTCTTCTAGGGAGAGATTGTGTGTGTGTGTGTGTGTGTGTGTGCATTATATCAAGCCTTATAGGTATAGCTTGGAAAACATGGATGACTTTTTGCTGCCTGTTGGGCCTTTTCACTGAATTTGAAATAACAGAGGAGCAGGTTTGTCTGCTTTGCATGTAGATGATGTTGCTTTTGAAAGCACCGGGAGGAATTTTACACCGCAACCTGTTCGTCCTGGCCAGCCATGTGGCGTCAGCGTGACAGATTGTGATTTAACACCTCTGTCCTTTCCAATGATATCAGGCCCATATCGTATACAGAAAATTGTGGGAGGTGAGGAAAAAAAAAAAAAAAGAATCCATGGTCGCGACTTTGTAATTCTAGCATAAGGAATGACTGACAGCTTGAAATAAGATGGGGTGATGGGGCTGGCAGCGGGGGGGATATGGGTGAACGAACCCTGACTACATACCTGTAGAAAATAACACGGGAAGTGAGAATTAATCCACAGCAACTAACTGGTAACAAGCCCTCCAGCCTAACACGTAAAACACCTTTTTTGAGCACAAAAGGAGGACCCTCGCTTATTCAAGTAATGGAGAGCTCATTCCATTCCCAGTGGTGACTCAATGCCTGCCTTTGTGTGACATTTAACCATCACACAGAAGGAGAGATGCAGTGAGACCTCCCTGTTCGCTGACACTGGTGAAGCCTGACATTGTTTAAATCTGAGAATCTGACAGAGAGGGAATGGAAAAGAAAAAAGGACTGATTGTAGTGAAGAAAAAAAAATCATACAATAATAAGAGAAAGAAATGGGGGGGGGGTAGCAGTATTGGATAATCCTGGTCGGAAGAAACACGATATAAAGCAGAGAGAGGAAGCTGAAAGGGGAAGCAATGACAAGAGGAGGTAGGTGAACAAAAAAGCCATCACCTCTGTGAATGCTCTTGCCCTCTGTTCATTTTGTGAGATGAAAGGAAAGCCGCTGTTGCATCGTCAAGCACGGAAACAGAGCTGCAGTCTATTACGGCTTGCCAGAAACCTCTATTATGTCCTAGAATATAGACTCGGTGGATGGTGAATGCTCACAGGGACTGAGAGTGACGGCTCTGTGACTTCATAAGGATTCTTTTAAAGAGGTTTTTAGAGCTATGAAACAATCTTATACAGGCAAAATCTCTGGAAAAGTACATAGAAACTAACCTTTAGAAGGCAGGCGTTAGTCACCACCTGCTTGGGGTTGACCACATCCACCAGAGGCTCTTTGATGGCCACATTACGAATGCAGCTCATGTCAAACCCGTACACATTTTCCCACCCTGTGCACATAAAAACATTAAAATCCATCACGTGCGCATACTGTTTGTAGCATGAAAGCTAAGAAAACATTTCTCCTTTTTTCTGCCAGTCAAACCACAGAAATGGGGATTTTAAAAAAAAAGCAAAAAGGAAGAAAGCACTTAACCCTGCCAACAAGGACAGTCCCACACTCACTTACTCCATTGTGAGGAGGAAGACAAGCTTTCCTAAAAATAAACTCCAGCCTCCTCCAGTATGTCTGGCAGCCTTTTTTTCTATCAAAATATCCACTGATAACACACAAAAACAACCTTTCACTGCCCCATTCCATCTGTCCCTCCCCTCCACCTCGCTTCATCGAGGGGCCAAACACTAAATCTGAGTATTGGAGGAACGCACCACCAACGCAGGAAAACTAAAAATAAAAACGTGAAGGTTTGGGCAGACTTAATTCTTTTGGGATTTGTATTAAAGAATGTACACTAATGTGCCTGTCTCAGATGAAATAAAACAGAGAGGACCACCTGTGCAGCATAAAGAAACTCAGTGGGAGTTATTGACCCAGATTTAATACCAATACAAGAGTGAATGGCGCCTTTAATATCAGTTCCTTGATCTGAATCATGAGGTTAAGCTCTGCACTCTGGCTGTAAAAGCTATTTGAACACATGCCGTGAGTTTCAAGAGGTGAATGTAATGCAGTATATTAACTCCCCTGTATGCTGGAATTTGTAGTATAACAGCAACCTGGTGAATTTTAGTGGAACAGATAGATGAAGAAAAGTACGTATTTCTCAAGGGAATTGGTGAAGACCAAAATTAAGTTGGAAGACTTAAAAAAACACGCAGGTTTTGCTGCCCCCATGTGGCTACGAAACAACCTAGTGTACAAATGCATAATAATGTTCGTTAGATGTAGAAAAAATACAAAAAAAGGTTAACTTCTGTGAAGATGAGACAAACGGAAGAGACACAAACCTAAAATAAGTACTTACAATGAATCTTAAAGTCCTTGTACTGCCTGTCTTCGATGGCTACGACGTAGAGAGATGCTCTGTCAGGGAACATCAAGCCTCCAGGTTTCTGAACACAAAAAAAATCTTCAGGTTTCCACTGTACCCACAGACAAAAGTCATCCATCACCTTTATTGTTCACGCACCTGGCATGTAATCTAAGCCTCCTGCCACCCACTGGGGATAGAAACCCGATCATTCATGTGTGACCTCATCATATGGGCAGCAACACAAGCAAGCAAGCAACCATACAGTAAATCCTCTCCTTTATCACTGTCTGGTGTGCTGATGTGTCACACACACACATACATTAAGCCCATTGTAACTCCCCAGGCCTCCAGCAGCGCCATCATACCAGCCACTTGTCCCTTGCAAAGATGACTGTGTTGAGCATGGACTCGTAGAAGAGGCAGTAACCCATCCACTCGGAGATGATAATGTCCACCTTCTCCACGGGGAGCTCCACCTCCTCCACCTTGCCCTTGAAGATGGTAATGACTGTGTTGTGGAGAGCCACAAAACAGCAGGCAGCAAATTACTTCACAGTTTCTTCATCACATTAACACACTCAGAACAATGACTCTGTTCTCAGATCACACTGTTTTCGAGCCTTTGGAAGGCTGTAAATGAGTCCAGCTGAAGAAATATTCTCACTGTGTACCCCAATGTTTTATATCTTGCTTTCTGACAGCTGCAACCCATGATATGAGACACAAGGGACTAGATTTAAACATCAAAGAACCACATAGTAGCTTTTCCTTGCATACTGCTAATTAATAACCACAACGACATCTAAATTCTTCAGCTACTTATTGGCTCATTATTATTTGCAGTCACTTCTGAATAAAAATCTGCTTTTTAGTCTCATTTTTTGACCGCAAAATGCTTCAAATTTGACAATTAAATTTCTAATCAAAACCAGCCAGATGTGGTGGTTATGAAACCCAGTATCTGCTGCCAGTCCTCCATTTGTCAAGCTTACGGTGGCGTTTCACGATGGCAATAAGCCCTGCTAAGGGAATTCTGATTGATAGCAAAGATTATGGTTATTTGACATTAGAGAGGAGCTGCCAGTTAACCATCAGACCCATGACTTATGCTGTCAAGTGTGACCGTAATGATGGAAATATGCAGATTTTCAACGCTCCCTCTAACCCCGATGCTATTACACAGTTGTGTATTCAGACAGATGGACATACAGCAACGCATGGAAGAGAAATCACCTGCAGCTTACCGTTATGTAGGTGATTCGACTTGATGATCTTCTCCGAATACTCAGATATACTTGAACATTCAATCTGCAGGAAAAACAAAAAAACAAGACCACACAAAGGGTTAAAAAGTCCCATGTCCTTGATTCCAGTAAAGGAATATTTATGTGTTTGGGTTTATGGTTTTGTGTGGGGTGCATCTCAGAGATGCCTCTATAAAAAGAAAATGCATCAGTGACTGTGGCCTTTGGGGGTATCATTTTTCCTTTCCCGATATGCTTAGTTTAATAATCAATCAATCAACTTTTATTTGTATAGCCCTTTACAAAAACCAAAAGGGACTCAAAGTGCTTCCCAATTACCAAATAGTTTGACTTCAGTTTGACTCAGACGTCCTAGGATAATACTAAAAAGAGAAATCTAATCGAGCCCTGCAAATCCGTCTAAGCACAAAGGAACCTTTTCTGTTTCTGCCCTCAAAGAGGTTTTCCAAGCCAGGTTGGCAGGTTTTTAAAAGCCCCCTGTTTGTACTATAAACCTAACAGTGGCTCAAGTGGTAGAGCAGGTCGGCCATTGATCGAAGGATCAGCAGTTCGAATCTCGATTCCCCAGCCATCTGTCGTTGTGTCCTAGGACAAGACACTTAACCCTACTTGCCTCCAGAGGGGGCACCACTGGTATATGAATGTGTGTTAATGTTCCGGTGGTGGTCAGAGAGCCCGTAGGCGTGAAATAGCTGCCACACTTCTGTCAGTCTGCCCCAGAGCAGCTGTGGCTACATACGTAGCTTACCATCACCAAGTATGAATGAGGAGTGAATGAATAATGGAGCTACTGTGAGCACTTTGAGTGCCTTGAGTGGACTGTACCAACTAAACAGTCAATAGGGAGCCGAAGTCACGCCCCTCTACTTCCACATCATGGGACCAAAGAGGAAGTCAATGGGGAGAAAATAATTATCTTCTGGTCCCAGACGTTCTCTGTCCTGGATTCCAGATATGTCGGTTGTGGATTTAAACGAAAATTTTTCGTGCAAAGAAAAAATAAAATACAGCGAAGATTTTAGATTATTTCCGGATTTACTTGAAGCCTCTGTGTGGACTACAGCCTTCGTCGCAACCGACCTGCATCACCAGCTGCCTGAGTGTGCTACCATTGTGATTTTGCTCCGGCACGTCACCGCTTTTTACTTTATTTTTTTCAAGAACTGGAAAAAGAGCATGAACAGAGGTGAAAACCATTTTAAGTCAGGAAATGTTGAGACTTTCCATTATGCCGATGGAACAATGTCCAGTCTGGTTCACGCCCGTCGCAGGGAACGACATCATCACTTGCAGCGAGGGGAGTAGTCCACAAAGAGGCTTCAAGTAAATCCTGAAATTATTGAAAATCTTTGCGGTATTTTACTTTTTCTTTGCACGAAAAATTGTCATTTAAATCCACAACCAACATATCTGGAATCCAGGACAGAGAACGTCTGGGACCAGAAGATAATTATTTTCTCCCCATTGACTTCCATTCATATTTTTCGTCTCTTAGGTCCCATGATGCGGAAGTAGAGGGGCGTGACTTCGGCTCCCTATAGGGGCAAATACACTACAGGAGAATAAATAAATAATAAATAGACAGATTAATCAATGCATCACAATACTTCCCTGTGCAACTCGATATCGAATCAACAAATCCTCTGAATCAATTAACCTCCTGATGTGAGGGAACGTTGTGCGTGCGATTTACGATGTATGAGCAAAGGCCACATTAGATTATACAACACCAAAATGACAACTATTTTTTTATTTTGTAGATTATTTTAAAATCTACCACAGAGTCTCTACTTCTTATTGAATTGATATCCAAGCATTTGAATCAATACTGAATCGAATCGCAACCAATAATCAAAATCGAATTGAATTATAAGGTTCTTAACAATACCCAGCCCTAGAATACACCACGAATAGGTTGTCATCAGCCCCGTTTCCACCAAGGGATCCGGCTCAGATCAGTTTGTTAAACCCTGATCTCTGTTGCGTTTCTACAGCCAAGTGTACCCCTACGCAGTAGCTGCATAGTGATAGCTACATGATAGCATGATGTTGTAGCGGGGTGATGCTGTCTTTGAGGGGTCGTCACCATGGCAGCAAATTACAGTAAAACCGCAAAAGTTTTTTTTTTTTTTTTTTAAGAAATCCGCTTTTTTATCCCCACAAAACTGGAAATCGGCCTCCATGAAACCAATCAAGTGTGAAACCAGGTGGCAAGGTGGAGAGATTTGAAACTTCAACCGTCTGCGTTTCATCACAACACCAATGGCGCCCCCAAGGGTTGGCCTGTGCCACCCTGAACAATAAAACAAAATAAATTAAATAAATAAAAAACATTACATCACTAGGCCTAATATTTTCTGTCAATAGTGTTTTGCTGTAGTCCCCCCCGCTGGTCTGTCACGCCTAATTAACTTGACCTTTCTTATATAAATTCATCCAGGAAGGCGCCACCCAGCAGAACCGCCCCAACCAGTTTCTAATGCCCCTTTCACATTAGCACCTACTTCCAGTTGTCCCGGGATTCAGAGCAGACGTGAGTTGGTGATGTCATTACCAGGTATTTTGTGTTCCAGTTGAACCAACTCGGGGGAAAAATAGAAATCTCCAAAACAGCCTATTTGTGAGCTAGAACAGCGAGAAATGAACAAATTTCTTGCTAGAAAAATAACACAGACGTTATAACAATGTTACCATGACAACAACAGCCACATATTCACGCTGCATTTTAAAGAAAAAAAGACCGTCAAGAGACAGTAAAATTCAATAACAACAACTCGGTGCTTTACACTTGAAACTTATGAACAGAAAATATCGGATGTAGACGTTTAATAAACACAACAATGGTACTGGACGCAGCTATCTTTATATCTACAATCTCGGGGTCCTCTGCAAATTACGAGCTCGTATCTCAGAAAAATGAGTTCATGACATCACTTCATCGGAAAACTATCTCGGAAAAAACAAGTTCTGAGACGACTGGAACACCCTGTTATCCTCGCCCTCATTGGGCTGACACCACCCTACCCCAGTTTCTTTTGCTTACATTACAACTGAAGGCAATTGAGGTCGTCTTCAGCGATGGTTTTCAGTGCGGACGAGGTCGTCAAGGCAAAGTTTTGTGACGTCAATTGTTTTTGACACACACACTGAACAACAATTGAGGAAGTTGAGCTCATGATTTACCTGCTTTTCATTTTATCAACGTCGTTGACCACCATGCTGTGGGTGCGCGGCCGAAAGATGTGTGGAGAACGCCACCAATAACTACACCAAGCCAAATCTGAAGTTTATTTGCCATAAAGTGTTGTTGAAATGAAGGAGTTTTGCTGCAGATAATATCTTATAGAGAGGCCCATTCATTCTGCCCCTTCACATCGTCAGAGTGATACCGAAATGTTACCAGTGTGTAAATACTTGTATAGATTCCTAGAAATAAGGTCCAGGTTGAAAAAAAAACAAAAGTTATCCTTTTATAACCCTTGTCCACCCTGCTATTTTCCCTGGCCACCATTAAAAATAATCTCTGCGGGTGCCCCTGTAGGACAGTGTCGGACTTTAATCATCATAGCACCACCTGCAGCCTTGTGGAATGTACTACAGCGGTTTTGTGGGGATAGTTAGGCCTTTCTCCGATTTTTCGCCACCATCTTCACACCTGAACCAGCTTTGGCGCTGTGGGGACATGACCTGAATTTTATCGAGGAAGAAGGCGATGCAGCAACAAAAGGAAGGGAATAGCTGACATCCAACAGTTTGTGTTCTTTCCGCTTGGCTTTAAACAACAAAAAGACCCGCGGTATATTTAAACATGTCGACATTCCCGCTTTCTTAGTGCCAAGACACAAAGGAAGTGATGATTCTTTCGGCCAATCAATGGATTGCTGCGTGTAAAGCTCTGCCCTTTTGGGTCGGTAAGATTAGGACCTCAGTGAAGGGCTCTCAAAAATGTACTTGGATGTTCTGGCATCCTTCCCAGTTTTTGCCAGTAGAAACCCCAAAAAACTGCATACAAACCTATCTGTACTGACCTGGACCCGTTGGTGGAAATGGGGCTATTTTTAGCTCGCTCATCAGAGAAAGTGCAGCCCTTTGCTTGATGTATTCTGCAGAAGAAACGTGTCAGAATCTGGTCATATTTTGTTTATTTTCTTTCTGCTGCTTTTATATAAAGCAATCAGTTGAGGGGGGGGGGGGGGGGGGGGGGGGGGGGGCATGATTAAGCCAACAACACAACACAAATTCTAGTTTTTGTTGTATAATATCATTTGCTTTCAACTCCATTTTTAATGTTTCTTTCATTTCTTATTTGCAATCTGTTCTTTCATGTAATGCCTGGTAAAAAGCATTTTGAATTCCCTTCATGCATGTCATGTGACAGATAATGAGGCAGCAGAGTCGACTGCAACATCAATTCCGTGATATTAATTTGAACGCCGCGTCGGTGCTGAGCTGTTCTCTCTCATAATGATTTAAGAAAAAGCTGTGTGTTAGATTGCAGCATCTGTTTGTGGCCTGAAGGTGCATCTAGTCGCCTCACCCCGTACACGTGTTTGGCACCAGCGTTGGCAGCAAACATAGAGAGGATCCCTGTGCCGCTGCCAACATCCAGGACGATCTTATTCTTGAACACGTGCTTGTTGTGGTACATGGCATTCCGATACGTCAGCGTCCGCACCTCGTCTTTCAGCATCTCCTGCGTTAGAGGGAGGAAACCAAACCTGTGAACGTTCAGATTAGTGCACATTCTACACCTGGCACGTGACCATGCAAAGAAGAATGATTTATGAAAATGTGGTTGCATATCTGCATGCAAGCTCTTTTTAATAAGGTAGAAAAGGCAAAATTTAGGCCAAAAGATTCAGTGACAGTGCTGAGCTCCTTGAAATAGACAGGAGTACAACACAAAGCCTTTGGGGACTGCCTGATACCCATCTCCCTGAGCCCATTCACATATCCCACTTTCCTTCTATCTTGCGTTGAACTCTTTAATCAGGACACTCTCTTTGTCTGCAACCAGACAAAAAGCTGACCCACATGCTAAATATGGACACTATTTAAGAAGGCCTATATGTCCCCAAAACTTTTCCACCATCCTTACATTCCAAGGTCATTAGTTAGGTTATAACTTCAGCAGATTACTGCAGATGATTGTTAGAGACCAACATAGGTACAGTAGGTTTCACTTTTGTAGAGGCGATAATAGACTATTATTAAGCCTCTGGAGTGTTTTGTACTAGCTGGTAAAGGAAAAACATCTCACATCTGTCAAATAATACAAGTTCCATCTGGAAAGATCATTAAAAAACTTCCTATTTCTATTAAGATATTATTCCTAAAACATGAAGTTTGCTAGATTGTGGGAGGACAGCAGCCTCCTACAGCCTTACAGCATCATAATAAAGGATCTGAATCCATTAGTCTCCTAGCTACAGATAAAACATACATGCCACAAAGATATTGCTGTTAAAGTCAAAGCAGTCTTTCCATGGAAATCAGTGTTGAATAAGCTGAGGTTTGGCTTATTCTGCTGCCAGAGAATCAGACTAACAGGGCTGAAAATCCTTGGCAGAGTTAACAGGAGGCATCTGGTGTCATTCTTTTACTCTAATCACACCAAGCTTCCCCCTGTCAGCCTGGTCTGCCTACCTCATGGATGCCAAAGTGGGCATAAGAGTCAAAGTAATAGTCCCGTGATGTCATTTCCTCTGGGCTGATGAACTGGGCAATCTTGCCTCGTCCAGGACAGGTGGCCAGGGATGCTACATGAGGCGCATGGGGGACGCAGGGCACGTGGTGGGTAGTAGGCACTGGTTTAGGCAGTGGGGAGGGCTGAGCAGATTGGGAGAGGGGGGACATGACAGGCTGTTGCCGCTGTGAAGGAGGAATAGCACAGGAAGAGATTGAATGACTTAATATTAGATTCTTTTAAAAAACTCATAATAGCAATCAAATGCTTTCACAATAGGCAATCATTGGACTGAGTGGGTCTTTTTTAGTTAATTTGCCCTCTTCACAATTTATAAAGAAAATCAAATGCACTTCAAGGTGGAGCAAAATAATAAGCAGTGAGAATTTTTAACATCAGCCTTTGTCATTGCACAACTGACCCACACACCGAGGGAAAGGAGGGTAGAAGATGCTAGTTCTGTTTCAGCACCAAGGACAGCGGATTTAACCACAAATGTTCGCCAGTGTAACAAAATCATTTAACCTGAAAGCAAATCTGTATACTGCTTTATCTCTGTCAATGCAATGTGATGAGTCTGCGCGTGTAAATGCAGACTCAGCCGTAACATCTGCAGGACACTGTGTATTGCACTCGGCTTGCACACCGACACAACACTCTAAATGCGCTTCCTCTGGTCAGAACATCATAGAAACATATACTATTAAAGGCAGGTGTGTTGTCAGAATAAATGTAACGACTATGAGTGCTCTGCTCCCACTCTTGCCGGGTACAGAGCACCGAAAGGTCCCTACCTCCGAGCTGTCCGCCTCCGCCATGATCCTCCGTAGCAGCAAACAACGCGACGAATGCCTCAGTCCCATGAGAGCCGACGAGATTTAAGCTGCAACTCTTTTAAGTGAACCGAGGCTCTGAAATCCTACGAGCAATATGTCAAAAATTACACAAAGCCTCAGAATATATGGTACGAGCACATGTTAAGATGAAAGTCATAAAAAGAAATATTTTTTGACCCGATTTGGCAAAAGCTATTTCCCCCAGAAAAGTTCTGAAATGAATTTGCGCAAGGTGAAACGTTCGGTTATCCATACTGTAAATGTGATACAGGTTGTTTTAGTGGGTGGACTCAGTGTGGCAGGGCAGTCTATTGGCTGGAGAGACCGTGTTGCGACTGGAAGGTTGTGGGTTTGTTACCAGCAAGGAGAGTCGGTCCATGTAACACCCGCGTACACCGGTTCGTTTTTACATCTCCGGTATCCCATAAGATGCGAAGTGCTGCCAGAAAACCAAAAACCGAGTCCAGCTGCGCGCCAGAGGCAAAACTCATCCGAATGCCTCTCCTCCACCACTTCTTCAACGCTTGGAAACACTTGGCATGCCAGTCGGGACTCCGAGACCAAAAGTCGCACAATTCGCTTCTCCTTGCGCTGAGGTGTGTTTAGGTGTTTCTGATCTGGTTGCGTCCCCCGGAGATAAGTGGGAGTGTGAAACACGAGCCCCCCCAGATGACATGAAGTGGACAGGATACTGGTTTAAAAAGGAGGGGGGGCTGACTCGAAAAGGAACAAATCTGTGCCTCCTCGCGCCAGTTTTCCCACAGAAACCAAGCCCACGCGCTCTCCGGATGTCAGTCTATTTGTGCTTTCAACCGTTCAGGTGTCTGTGCATCATCGCTTGATATATTTTGTATTTTTTGTATTTTTTTTAAATGGCCCTTTATGATAACATTAATGTCCAGAATTTACTTTTTACCTTAAATGCTAACAATTAAACTGGACTGTCAGTCTTGGGTGTATCCATGTGTTTCCTGGTGTTCCCCACCAGGTCAGGTGGGGGGAAAAGGGGGCTCTTAGCTGTTTTTGTTGTTTCTGTGATACAACAAAGGGATTGCTTCACCTTAATTATTTTTTTAAACTTGCTGAAAAGAATAGAAATAACTTAGCAGTTGAAGAGCTAGATGTTTGTTTGTTTGTTTGTTTGTTTTAGATTATAGCCTTCTGATTGTCCTGGAGTAGCCATAACAATTTGGAGCTGAAGTTAATGTGTAAAGAAGTAGAAAATTTTAAAGTCTCAATGAATGATAAAGAAAAATATATTTTCACACTTTGTATGCAACAGCAAAGGCTAATTTGGCATCTTAGTCCATGGGCCAGACCACATTTTGGTACAACTCAGGGTGGCAAAATCTAGTAACGATTTTTTGAAAAGGTGCATGTCCATAGAAGATATTTTGGTGCGATACCCCATCCTATGTGGTAGCTTTGTCAACCCTACAAGAAATTTGACTCGAGGCGCTGGTGCATGTTCTAATTAAGGCTCATTTTTCAGACCTTTCCTCATCTTTTATGTGAACATATTTGGTATCATTTTAAAGGGGAGATTCAAATCTTTCATTTAAAACCCAGTTTTGCACCTGTTTAATAAATATAGAGGTCACAGGGACTCCTCAAACTTCAACAAAGTTATTTTTTCACAATTTTCGCCTAAACTGTTGTCTTTCTTTAAGTATTGTGAGGAGCAGGAACAACCGTGACACAAATAGCAAACGCTAAAATACTCACAGGACTGTAACAATTCAGGAAATGTATAATATTCCCATTTATCCCAGTGTTAGGGATGACTGTGGGGCTGAAAGTAGAACATGGCCCAGGCGAGAATTTTCACCTGCATCACCCAAGGTGGCAAATTTTAGTTTGCTATTTTTTATAAATCCTTTATTTTTCGATATTTCAACTTGATAAACCTTGATAAAGGAAGAGGAGGAGGATGCAGACGTTTCTGTGACCATGATGATAATGACGATGATTAGCAGTGAAAAAAATAATAAATACAAATTGGAAACCATATCAGAGTGCTACTAAAAGGTGATCTATAAGTTACCCCTTGGGAAGGTTTATCAAGTTGAAATATATTTTGCTCTTTCACTTGTCTTTTCCTTGCTTCCTCTAATGATGTCCTCTTCTATGCTGAATCAGTCATAGCACATGTCCAAAATGTCCAGTATTTTGATAGCCAGTTACTGCCATGTGACATGCGAAAAATGCAGCTGTGATGCCCCCGGCAGGAAAAAAAAACGAACAAAAAAAATTGTAAGGTGCTTCTCAAACCCTAAAATGGTGTAGGGGAAATGATGGTTTTAAGGATGCACAATAGTGTCAGCATGCCATCAAAATGGGTCAGAAGCACATAGTTCTACGGTTGGAAAGTTATGTAGTGCAACTTTAAAATCACAGAGTGCACCAAGATTGCACTACAGAGATATTGATCCTTATTTATTTTTTTTCTCCAGATTCTTTGAGAGTTTAAAAAAAAAAAACTGTAAAGAGATGTCATAACAAATAGCCAACATCCTTTTCAACGCAGCTTGGTTTTTTGAAAGGCTTTTCTAGCATAAAATGTTGCTAATATCATAGCAGCAATATATTAAATTAAACAACAAATCTTTAAGCTGCAACACAGTTATGTAATTCTAACAGCAAACACCGATATATGCCCAGTGTGTTGAATGCATGTGGATTTGGGAATGTCTGATTTTCTCTTCCCTTCCCCAACAAAACCTCTTGTGTTCTGATGTACACTTTAAACACTGAGGGAGAATACGAATGATAAGAATAACAAACAGCAGACAGGCAGCCCTGTGCATCACAATTTGTGGGAAGCAGGTTGTTTAAATAGATTTATCACTGCGTGATCCATAAAAGCTAAAAATGAAAAGCAGAAATAGATTATTAAAGGTGCCATGACATCAAATTTCACTTTTCTGGGGTTTTGGGGGTATAATATGATCTGTTGTGCACTGATGAGGCCATGTGAATGTCCAGAGTGAGAATCAAAGTTTCTGTTTATGGTCTGTCAGCTTTGTCTCTCTGCTCAGAAACAGTTGAATCAGACAGCAGGCTATCATTCTACGTAGTTCTATCATTCTACGTAATTTAATTGCTCCAATAAGAGCACACTATCAAGTAAACAGCCCCCCCCCCCCCCCCCCCCCCCCCCCCTCTCCCTCTCTCTCCTAACGGTTTATGCACAGTCCGCTCACCCCTCCCCTCCCTGTCTGACTCAGCTTCATGTATGGAGCTAGTAGTAACTTCTGTGCAGTCAGGTCTGGATTTTCAAACAAATGGATTTAAAAGAAAACTTCTGCAGCAATACTGAGGGAGGCGACCACAACCTTGTCATTACCTGTAAGTTTATTTATTTTCTAAATGCTGTCTTGTCTGATAAACGTAGCTCACACTGTCGGAAGTGCCTATGTTGCTAGCAGTTAGCCTTTAGCAAACTCCGACCGCAGCTTGACCTAGATTCTCCAAATAAGGTCATAGCCAAATAAGGTGTAGCCAATCAAAATGAAGTCAACGTGGTCTCCGGGTAAAGCTCCATATCATCACCGGACCTAACTGTATTACTGAGGAAGTGAGGTCTGGCTTTTCAAAACAATACTCCGCTGTAAAAAATGCCGTTTTTTTCTTTGGAGTATTTACATATGCAGTAATGCCAACAACATAAACTAGTTTTTAACTGCTATGTCATCACTCCTTTAACAAATCACAACATCAAAAACTATCCAAGTATCAGGGAACCTCATGTCTTATTAGGAGGAGCAAGATGGAAGGCTGGCATGCTGCGCATCAATTAACAAACTATGGAAGCTCATATGAATTACTTAAATCTTTTGCAATCAGTATAATTAATTATGTCCTGAAAATAATTTTTGCAATGTCTACGCTCACTCGTTCCGTAGGCTTCCACTGACAAAGATAGGAAATACAAGACACAGAGGTGGAGCTAGAGGGGTGTGGACACCCCAGCTGCCACCTCAGGCGATTGACAGGTTACTGGACAGGAAAGTCTTTGCAGTCACATATTAGATCACCAGATTCACTACAACAGTTTGAAGTCAATTTTAAAGTATTTTCCTAGATATCCTTTAAAAATGTTGACATTTGGCTGCCTGTTTTCTAGAAGAGATTTTTGCTGCGTTCATTTTCATGGAACTGGGAAGTGGGAACTGGGGGGTGACGTCACACCCGACCAACTTGCGTTCCAGCTCACTGGTCGGAAAACCAGTTAGCAACCTAGCAAAACAACGTGTTTGCTAAGGCTATTGTTATTAGCCATTGTTGGCACAGCTGGTGTTGTAGTTCACATATACGACATGAAAAATGTGAATTACACTACAGCAGCTTCCCCGTACATCTGTATAAACCAATACTACGTGTACGATTGATTTATGCAACAAAATATAAGTAAGAAGTGTAAATAAATGTAACATTACAGAAGCTTCTAAAACTGCTAACACTGGGCGCGGCCATCTTTAAATCTGAACTCGGAGCTGCGAGAGTTGTCCGACTTTCCGAGTGGGAAATCCGACTTCAGGGGGGCGTTCCAGTTGAAACTTCCTACTCGGAACTGGGAATTTCCGACTTCCGAGTTCAAATGGAACGCAGCATTATCCCTGTGCAAGTCTACTACTGATGTTACATAAGGCTGTTAACCTGATGTTGGTGTGGCAGGTACGCAAGGAGGCCTATCCATAACAGCCAACTGCTGAGGCCAGTTTATTATAATGCCAATTGTATGAACATTGTTACGAGAGAAAGTTTTGTAACTCAACCACGGCCACAAGAGAAATATCCTCCAACTCAGAAACCCCTGGTGAAAATGCAACAAAGGGAGCAACTGCTACTGATTTTCCAGCTGATAAGAGAAGACCCGACAATATACATAATATATGAAATTTGGATTTAACTTTAAGGAGACAGATGGCATTGAATTATATTTTGTGCTGAGTAGATCATTTAAAAGTGAACTAATCTGACTTGTGAAGAATATAGTGAAGTGATTTAGTTGCACTCATGTTGCACTGAGAAAAATTTGCCAAGACAGGAGTGTTGAATTGTCAGATGGCATGAATATATAAATATAAGTAAAGTTAAGTAAATATAGTCAAGAGGAGAGCTTTAAAAATGCACCTCTTCTCAAACCTCTGTGCACAGAACCATGCTGGCTTCACTTTTCATTGACAATATCTGGATAGCTCTAAACTTGCACGTCATCACTGACAAATCTCCTATCTCCATTTTACAACATTAAAAAAACCCTCTACTTCATGTGAGCTTGATTTGGTGAAAATATTCAAAAAGCGAATAAATAAATGAATACAATCACATTTATGACTTTAATGTAAAAAATTAATTTCAAAGTTTGATGATGTTGTGTCCAGTTTTGTCAATTTTGTCACTTTTGGACATAGGAGGTTTACACCCGACAGCAGTGACGTGTTAGTGATATTTTCCCTAAGCTAAATGACTGAACAGCTACAAACAGGGCAGTGATACACATGCCATTCAGCTGTATGATGGTCCCTGCTTCATCCTGTATTATTTGAGTTTCCTTGACTTAAAAAAAATAGAAACCCCCCCGGAAGGGAAAGGTTTTCAAGGGGACCAGAAAAAAAAATTCCATGTTACTTAGTGCTGACTAAGCTAGAGCTGTATGATCCAGTTTAATTCAAGCAGCAAACTCTGATGGACAAATGTGAAGCCAACCCAGAAGTGACAAAAATTGCAGTTCATTCCTCGACCACTAGGGGCTAGCTGCAATGGGGAGTCAATTCACCATAGATTCCCATCTTAAACAGGCCAACAGCAGAAATAAACATGTTTACAGCCTGGATCAAAAATTATTTTAGGTGTAATAGGTCAAGTTTATCTTCATGACAACTTGATCTGTTCAGATGATGACCATGATTAGAAGTGTGTCCTTTTGATTGACAGGCAACAGACTGGTTACTAGGGGTGCACCGATTGATCGGCCAGCCGATCGATCGGCTCCGATTTCCATAATTTTGGGGGATCGGGGATCGGCCGATCAATAAATGTAAAACCGATCTTATCTACCGATCGTATTTACTTCCGCTAAAGTCATTTTTGGTGGTTTAAGTTTGTTAGTTTGTCTTGTAGATTATTTTATTTATTACTTAAACCCTTATTATATGCATTGCAAAATAAGCAAAATATTGTTGTGAACTTTATTTTTAGTAAGAGGCTCAAAGCCAGTTTGAAATGCAACCAGTTGAGCTAGTTTTATGTTTAATAATGTGAAAAATGAGACTGAAGGAATGGAAATTATATTTTTGTAGTTTGGACAGCAATGCTTGCAACTTTTCATTTATATTTAAGAACAGTAGCTTGTGCAGTTAAAACTAGTTTGCATTGTACTACAGGTATTGTTTGTTAATAAAGCAAAATTGGTACATTGAAGATGTTTGCTGTCAATTCTCAAGAAAAATTGGTATCGGCAAAAATCGGTATTGGCGGATCAGATTTCTTAAAGATCGGCGATCGGTGATCGGCCAGAAAACTGCAATCGGTGCACCCCTACTGGTTACCAACGTTAGCACTTGTGGCTAGTGGCTAGCTTCCTTCTTGCTCCTGAGAAGGCCTCAGCCTGTAGAAGAGTAGCAGTTTTTAGCTGTTTAACAGCGAGTCTGAGCGCATCCTTAGGGTGCGTCCCAATACATCCACTAGCCCTACTTTTTAGCCCTACCCCTAAAGTTTGCGTGTTCCCGTCTTTGTAGCACTGCCCCAATCCCTCTTTGCATGTAGGGGTAGTGGACATAACGAGTTGTAGGGGGTATGAATCTAGCCCTTCAAACTGAGGGGTGTCAGATACTGACTTGCTGAGGAAGGGCCAGAGAAAAGGGAACAACAGCAACCTCCGTAGAGTGACAGGACTCGGAGAAGAAAACTCACAAATGTAGGTATATTACACAGTTGTTTGTAACGTTAGCCAGACTAGCCACGCCAGCTTGGCTAAAATAATGATGAAAAGTTTGCGAAGGCTTTTTGGCAGTTTACAAGAGACAACAGTCATCATGGTGACTTCTTCCTCGTGTGGTTGTTTTGTTTATTAATCAACCGAAGCATGATGAATGACGAAAAAAGGAAAAACTGCCACAACTGTTAACTCTGTGTTGTTGCTGGGTGTGTTGTTATGGTGAGACATATGTGCAAACGTCACTATGCAGTTGCTTGTGTGTCTGAATGTAAATGCAGCAAGTGGTGTCATAGGGAAGATTACAGTCCTACCCCTGGTGGCTTCAATTCGAGGGTGTAGTGGTAGTGGGTGAGGGCTAGTGGTAGAAAGTAGGGGGAACATTGGGATTGGGCCTTAGCCTGCCTTTCTCCATGAACTAGTCAAAAACCACCAGACAGTAAGCCTGAACTATAAGAGGAGAACCAACTGACCTGATATTGCTCCAGAAGTGAAAAACATCCTCGTATCATCAGTTATCGTGGTGCAGCTCTACAACAGGCATACATTATGGATCCGCAGAGAGCCCCATGATTGTCCTTTTTTATTACCATTACTCCACTGGAGAGATTCTCTTACATGTCACATCCTTGTGCACCGAACCAAATCATTTTTATTTCCATTTTCCCTCTGGTTAGCAGCTGTCCCTTTGCATCAAAGGATATCACAAGCAGAGGAAGGTATTTATCACCCAAAATAGGATTCAGCATTTTGGGGGGGAATTTTCCCATTTAAATGAGAGTTTTATACAGTGTTAAATTAGCCACAAATCATTTATATATCCATAGATACATAATGGCTCTCTTTATTTAAATACCCGTCACAGCATTCTTGATTTTGTCATTTTCTCACTTAATCAATTTTGCCTCAAATGGATTCAGAAGTGGTGATATACTTTCAACGCATTCATCAAAAGTAAAAATAGTCTTGTGTTGTGTTCATGAAGGACAAAACACACTGTTTTATCATAGTTATGGGTGAGCCCTAATCTGCTCTGCTTAAGAGCATCGGCCCACACATCAGATTTGTGCATCCACTGTATCACTTGCATGCACACATCGGTGCAGAGGCAGAAGCACATAGGCAGAATCAAGTGAAAGCTTCAGGCAGACTTTTATTAATTGACTTGCAAGTTTAACAAAGCTGTTGACAGTTGAATGAATGACAAAAGGTGTGAGGCTCTACTCTGTCAGCCAATAACCAGCACTAACACTGATTTTTAGCTGTTACTTTGCATTTGGAATGTTTTATACCCTTTAAAGTTTTGAAATAACAGCTGTTATTGTACAAGTAATAAATGTCAAGACTTCATTTTTCTTTTTTTCCCCCATTCCTCCCCAAAATTTATTTTCCTTTTCCTTTCCACAATTTAAGTCCTTTTTTCATTTTTTTTTTGCCCTCCATTTCCAGCACCTTCCAAAGGAAACACCAGGTTGAGTGATAGTCCACTACAAAGGCTGTAAAAAAATGGATGAAGTATCCAGTCATGTCTGGACAGGGGAAAGTGAAGCCAGTTGGGCGTGTCCCACCGTCCCCATCTTGCTGTGGCGCGTGTTGTCACTCCCAGAAAATACTAAAATGGGCAAAGCGCGGCCTTGGGGCAAATGATTGACAGCCAACTATGGACTAAATGCAAACCGAGCTAACTCAAAACTAACAAGAGCTAACGAAGATTAGCCTCCTAAACAGCGGGATAAAGGTAAGGCGTGTTTGGAATTGCCGTAAGCTGCTACAAACCACCATTTTGCTACTCTGCTGCAGACTGAGACCTTACCGAGAGCAAATAAGAAACTGTTAGCCGCCGGTCTGGTCTGCCGCATGTCAAAGGATACGCATCTAAGTATGTGTAATTTCAAGATTGAATAACATCTAAATATTTATTTCAGAACATGGAGGAAAGCTAAGGTTTGTTAAACTGTTTATGATATGGAAGAATGCAATATAAAGGGTTTGATTTAGATTAATTCACATAGGATTGATTGGCTCAAAGAGTCGCTGAAAATAAAGAACACACATCCAAACACACATGAAAGAATCTGACCTGCCTTCTTTTCACAGTCAGATTCTGATCATGTGATCAGCTTGGGATATAAGGCTGTAAAAGGTCACTAATATAATGATTTCCCAAGATGTGAGTGTTCAAAATGTGTGACAAAGTGAGAAAATATAAACCTATACCTCCTAAAAAGTTGTGAAGCAAATTCTACCAGGTTGCAAGGAGGCCAGCCCAGCATCCACATTCAGCCTCGCCTGTGATTTAGCATTGTGTAGAAATGGGAAAAATTATGTTTAAGGGTTTGCCCATCACTGTTCTTTGTTGGATGAGGTGTACTGAAAAATTATGGCAAAAAAAGAAGAGCACTTTTGTTGTGGTCTGTGTGTTGTTGCCAAAAAAATAAAAAAATAAAATGAATGCATGAGGAGCACGGCTGTTCTGTTAGCACTGTTATAAAGATGTTGTATGTTTCAAGCAATTTCAACCAAGTTACTACACATTGACTTGCTGAAATATGCATGACCTTTACTGAAAATAGTCATCTGCATGAGAGCATTTGTTGCTCAAATATCTTTATACCTTTCAGTTCTGACAGGGGTTTTTCAGGTAAGTTGCCAGGTTCATAAGTAAATGGGGAAATTTTTATTTACATTATATAACACCTCTCAACACAGAAATCACAAAAAGCTTCACAATAAAATACAAAACACAAGAAACATTAAAACATATAAACCTAACCATTTCCTAATTTAAAACGATGCATTTTTAGTTGCTTTTAAAAAGAGATCACTGAGTTCACAGATCTCAGGCTGGGAGGAAGGGAAGTCCAGAGGGAGGAAACACTGCTACGAAGGCTCTATCACCTTTGCTTTTCACAGCCAGCAGATCCTGATCACATGGTCTCAAGGACCTGCTTGGGATATAAGGCTGAAAAAGGTCACTAATATAAACTGGTGCACAATCATTTAGAGCTCTGTAGGTTAAAACCAGAATTTTAACATGCACTCTGCAGTGGACGGGGAGCCAGTGCAGCTCGGTAAAGGGAATGACATGTGAATACTTGGAGGTTTTTGTTATTAGCCTTGCAGCAGGGCTTTGAACAATCTGAAAATGTTCCAGTATTTGTTTTGTTTATTTACATGTGAAATACAATAATTGAGATGTGATGGAATGAAGGCATGAATGATAATCTCCATCTTAGATTGTGGCACAGTTGGAATCAACTTGGTGATATTTTTAAATGATAGAAGTAAGAACATTAATATGAGCATGTAAAGATGGCGCAGGTTCAAGAGGCACTCCAAGGGTCCTCACTGAAGGCTTGATAAATGAGACAAGTAGGCCAAGACTCTACTATAAGGAGAAATCTGTCAGGGGCACAAACAAGGACTTCAGTTCTTGCATCATTTAATTGAAGAAAATTGTCATTTATCCACCTCCTAAAAGAATCCAAACACCCAAGATATGTGTCTTAAAAACACCCTGAAGTTGAAAAGAAATATAACTGAATATCATTAACATGGCAATAATAAGAAATGTCTTTAACGGAGGCTTAAATACACTGCAGGGGGAGCAGATACAGAATAAACAACGAAGGCCCCAAAATAGACCTAAGTGGCACACCACAGGTAAGTGAAGATGAAGAAGAGGACTTGAATTTAGCAGCAGCCACAGAAAATGATTCTCCAGATAGATAAAACATTTTAGAGCAGATCCTGTTACCCCAAGTGTTTCAGCAAGTGTGTTTATCTAAAGCAGCTGTAAGTTGCTTAGCAACAACTAAAAAAAAAAAAAAAAAAAATAGAACCTAATAAAACCACTCTTGTCAAAGATGCAAGCTTTTGAATTGATTACTGAAACAAGCCCATCAGTCTCTCTCCTCTACACAATTCCGAGGATTTGGTGTCCTTAATTTCCAAAAAGAATTTCAATCTTTGGTCCATCTGACGCAGAAAAGTTTCCTGTTCACATATGTTTTTTTCCTTATATGGCGAAGCTTAAAGTGCTGATGACACGACCTAAACTTGAAATAATTTAGCACGAGAACAATACAACAAAACAAAATAAGTAGTTCTGTGCAGTTATAAGTCAATCAGATATTCACGTAAATATCCAATTGAAAAGCCAAAGCTCGCTAGCTGCTAGCAATTAGCCTCTCTATGCCACTATGTCACAGGTAGAGACAGTGGCTGTAGGCTTATTGATTTACATGTAGAATCACAGCGGTGAAAGACATAAATGACGCTCCAGAACAGCTAGATTGGAACTGGTTTGTGTGGTGGGATCATCAGCCAGTTCAGAAGAGTGTGATGATGCTGAATATGGGGACATCACTGGCTCGAACTGAGCTTCGAACTGCAAGTCAGGTATACAGCTCCAAGACCATCTCCCAGTCCACTCAGTTCAGCACTAGCATGCAAGATCCTCGCCAAGCAGAGTAAGAACCATAGGGTCAGAACTGTAGGAGCGACCCAGAACAGCACCAAGCGGACCCACAATTGTTAAAGAGCTGCTGTATTTGTGGATTTCACTGCAAACTGTGTTCACAGACAATGATTTCTGGAAGTCTTCCTGAGCCCACATTGAGATTTCTTTGGCAGAATCATGCCTGATTTTGATGTTCAGTTTGAAGGCCTGAAGATCCTGGGCAGGGAACATCCTTATCAACTGTTTCCCTTTACATAGAGAAACTGTCAGAATATTTAAATGAAATGGTCAAGGTCTTTTACAAATTTTCCATGAGCAATGTTATTATAACATTTTGTTGCTGGAGGTTTTTGCAGATTAATTCCAGCTGTCTTTAATTTAGAGAGACTCTGCCTCTTCTAGGTGCTCTTAACATCATGTTGCAAATTTTTGTTAATTAATATAATCAGTTACAGCACAGTCCCACAGCTGTTTCTTTCAGTCCGGGTTACTTTTCCAGCTTTTTTTTTTTTTTTGTAATAGTATCATATCTTTTAAGACATTACGCTTTCTTCAAATTCAAGATGAGTTAATATTTTTCATGAAATAGGAAAATATTTTACTTTTAACATTTGAGTTTTCTTTGTTTTAATTTGTGACTAAAATGTTGGTTTAGCAGACTTGTAAGTTGTTGTGCTAATTTTTCAGTTACACTTTATGCATTCCAGCTTTTCTGGAAATAGGGTAATCTTTCTTCTTTTTGCTTTTATGTGTTTTCACCTTTAATCTTTTCCCTTGTTACTGAAATTGTTATAATTGTGCTGATATTTTGACTCAAACTAAAGCTGAAGAATGTAGAAATTCACCATGCGCAGCAATCCACTGAACAACTGATCACCCAAAGCTAAAGATGTTTATCAGATAAAGACGACAGATTTTTTCAGCATTATTTCAATCAGTAGAATTTATCCCTAGAGGATGTTGAGAGTGAGTAATCTAAGTCCAATTTTTCTCATAGTCTCTTGTATGATAATGTCTTTGCTGCAACATGATGTCAAATCTGATTGTACAGGACAATTTCATGCACAAATTATCTTTGCAATCACTACAATCAGGTGTTTCTGTAATGTTCAATAAGACTTCTGCACCTGTGGACAGGTAGTTTGGTCCACTGTTCATTGGAAAGATGCTCTAATGTGTCTGGGAGAGTTTTTTTTTTTTTAAAATTATTATTATTATTTTGAACCACAATTAAAGAGCAACATTTTATTTCATTAAACTATCATATCATTATATATTAGGGATGTAATGATAACCGGTAAAATAGTTAATCGTGATAAAATTCCCAACGATTAGTAATACTGTTTCAAATTTTGATTATCGTTAAAACCGTGACTGATTACTGCACTTTGAAAAACTCCTAGTGAAGCTGCTTATTGGCTGGAAGAGCAGCAGCAGTAGCGGTTTGCAATGTTTAATTGATGAAAAAAATGGCGGAAGGCAACGAAAGCAGCCACATGGACTTTACTCTTGAGATTTTTCCCCTTTTAAAAAGGACAAAGTAGACATTTAGACCCATTATGAATATTTTTAATGATGCTCGGGGGGTATTTCTGTAATATCGCGATAAAAATGATAACCGTGATCATTTTGGTCACAATAACCGTGATATAAAATTTTCATATCGTTACATCTCTAATATATATATATATGTATGTATACATATATATATATATATATATATATATATATATATATATATATATATATATATAGTGTATATATGTACATATATATAGTGCAATATATATAGAAAGTGGGGAATTTATATATACTGTTCAGAAAAATAAAGCAAACACTTTTAGTTACATTGTGTTGATAGCAGTATACACATATATTGGTGAACGTGGAAGGAAACTTCTTCATTATGAGCAGTTCTCTCCCTTTAAAAGATATTAGCAAACATGATACAGTCTGAACTCTTGACTACGTGATTGGATTTTTAAAATCTACTTTGAAATGAAAACTGAGGAGTAGGCTGGGTCTTTATCACAGCCTGTATGGCGTGTGTCAAAACTTCCAAGCTGGTCTGACCACAAGAGGTCAGGCACAACAAGCAGGAGGACTTTCAGGGGGTGCTACCATGACCTAACTAATCAATCTAATTCTATATCTAATAGTTAATCAATTATTTCACTGTCTGAAAATGACTGATTTGACATTTTGTTTTGACTTTCTCCACTTTCCCAATTCTTGCATGTTATTTTACCAATTAAACATTTATCTACATAATTAAGTAAGCCCCAAACCCAAACACACAGCATTCTGCAAATGTACGTGAACTTTTCAGAACTCAGCACCAACAGTGTTTCCTGCCTTCTTTTAATGCTCATACCTTGTTTCATTTGGTGACTTTACCCATGCACACACCACTGAACATCATGTTTGCTTTCCCCTTAACTAGTTTGTGTTTGACATGCATGCTCAGTCATGCCCAACCCCTAAACCCCCCTTGTGGGAGACTGAATTAGAGCGCTAAGCAAGCAACAAAAGCACGAGAGGTGATAAACTAACTCCAGCAGATTGAAACTTGGCACAAAGGCATCTGACTGGGCTTAGAAATGAGCTGGCCTTAGGAAGCGTAGGAGGGGAACTACAGTCTGTTATCTTGTGCTGCATTTGGGGACTTGAAAGCAGACATTCTCCCAATGCCCAGTCTTAGAAAGATATCTTGTTGTGCTTTTAATGCTGTAGCTAGATGAGGTTTGATGGGAGAATATTTAATATGATGGATGACTTCCTCCACTAAGTAATGTTTGGATAGACATATAGTCGCAAGTGCAGGTGGCCACTATAGATGCCTGCAGCCATTGTTCATTCTGAACAGTTTGAGTATTAACTTACATATGGGAAAAAAAGACTGAGACTAACTTGGGGGTGATGTTTAAAGAAGAAGTGTTGTATTTAAGACTATTAGGTTAAACATTAATCACTCAGCACAAAAGGCAGGTGTGATTCTCCCATGAGGCATCAGATGAGAGAGACAAGCAGGTCTTTTAGTTTGTAGGTGCCTAAATTGCAATAAATTCATATATATTTTGTAAGCAATGATATGGTTTCAGAAAAAAACGGACCACTTCACTGGCTTTAGTGGACTTTATTGAACAGATTACAGATGCAATAGACAGAAGAGAAAACACAGTGGGTATTTTTTTAGATTTGAAGAAAGCATTCGACACTGTCAATTATAGTTTACTTCTTAATAAATTAAACAGATACGGAATCAGAGGAGTTGCGCTTGATTGTGTGGCATAGTACGCAACGGAGGGGCCAGGTGGGATTTGAGCCACAGACTCCCCGGTGAAAGTCATGTGCGCTGACCATTCAGCCAAAGAGATATCCCAGTGGCCAAGTAGCCAGGGCGCATCATCAGTCGGAGGCATAGTGACAGGACCCCACATTGTCACAATTGGTTATATAGTTATTTAAAGGATAGATATCAATGTGTTAATGATGCTGGTTCTGGCTTTTTGGAGGTAATCATGTGGGGTACCACAGGGCTCTATACTGGGTCCATTTTTGTTTATAATATCAATTCTGCTTCTCAGCAAATGATACAACTTTATTTGGTTGTGGGAACAATTTAAAACAGCTTCTGGATACAGTGGAAAATGAGCTTGTGTTAGTCAATTAGTGGTTTACAACTAACAAATTATCCATTTATTATGGAAAACCAAAATGTATCATATTTGGAAAACGTCCATTAAATAGTTATAACAATATTAGAATTAATAATATTGAAACTGATATAGTTTCAGAAACCAAGTTTTTAAGTTATTGTAGACCATAAATTAAACTGGAAATCACATATAAATCACGTTAAAACTAAGATGTCAAAATCCATTGCCATGCTGTATAAAGGACTTTCTGTGCCAAAAATCACTGTTTAAACTCTATAATGCATTGATTATTTCATACATGACATATTGTGTGGGGATTTGTGGAAACACTTATCGTACAAACACAGATTCAGTTTTTTTATTGCAAAAAAAAGCAATGTGTATAGTTTGTAAAAGAATGCATTATGAAGCAACAAATTCATTATTCGTCCAATTACATGCACTAAAGTTTAGAGATTTGATTGATTAAAACACAATGCAAATTATGTATAAAGCAAATAATAATCACTTAGTATCCAGAAGCTGTTCAAAAAGAGGGAAAAGTGTTATGAACTCAGAGGAAAATGCATGTTTAGTAAACCCAAGGTCCAGACAAACACAAAGATTCATTGTATTTCTGTCACTGGTGTCAAACTGTGGAACTGGTATCCTGACCACATTAAAACAAACTACTTTGAAAATGTTTAAAAGAATGTATAAAAATGAAAAAAATTATGAAGTATTATGATAAATGATACTATGACATTTGTTTAGTTAGTTTATAAGTTGTTTTTATCACGATTGGTGGTAATTTTATTGATGCTAACTTTTTCTGAATTTAAATTTACTCCAGTTTATTTTATTTTGTATTTTATTCTCACATGTCAGTGATGGGTAGGCACGATATAAGCTTTAGCTTCTGTCTGCACCCTTTTGGATTCTTTCTTTTTCCGATTTTGTTTTCATATTTACCTTTGTAAACCGAATAAAGTTGATTACAAATACAAATAAACAAATTCTGTTTCCTTTTGCCTAGATGTCTTTCCTTCTCATTTACAAGCATATTTATCTCATGATTGTCAGTCTGTTTAAATTGCTTTTGTAATGAGATTGTTCCTGAAATATGAACCAATTGAGTCTAGGCAAGTCAACCAAAACAGCTATAGTCATTTGACTGTCTGCTCTATGTAATATAGAGCTGTTTCTTATCAGGTTATGTGGAATTTCAAATTAAATGTATCCAAATCAACACAAATGGTTGGTTTTGAACAGTTATTGATAGATCTGTGAACAAACGTGTGAGACTTTGCTCAAAATTCTTGTCTTCTCTTTCTTTTTATTACAATTTCTTTGTCTTTGTTCAGTCACGAATGCCATAGGGGTCTCGTGGTTACAATGTAACCAGGGCTGTGCTGCTAAGGGCATGGTGGTATTCGGCATATTTTGAGATGGAAAGTATAGGCTCCATCAGTGTTACCTTCATAGACTGTCAGAATTCTGATAATGAAAATTTAATGAACTGGAGAATATTATATTGATCACAGAAGGGAAATTCAATAATTTAGTCGGCTTTTTGTTTCAACAATAAAGGAAAAAAAATGTAACAATAATTAATTGATAAGAAGTCGTGTTCTTCAATGGTCCATCAGTACTACTGGTTTCTGACCAGTACTCAACCTTTATGATTGATATTACTTGAGTACTCTCAGAGTATATTCATTTTCTTTTTATTCAGAGCCCTAAAAGCCACCTAACTTTTTACATAGTCTTTGCTACAAAATGTGATTTTGACGTTTTACTTTACTTACTTTACTTTTACTTTTTTTTTTTTTTACTTTACTGGGTGCCAAAAATATATAAGTCACTTGTAGTTTATTGTATGATGAAAACACATCGAAAGTTGTACAGTCTGAGGAGGAAACAAATCTTGTCCCTTTTTTATTTTTTATCTGCTCCTGTTAGTGGTCAACTTTGAACAATTTAATAAATACACGTCTTACAGGAAGCACAAAAATGCTTTTGAATCTGTTAGGCGCTCCCGTTCTGCCAGAAGCTACTCAAAAATACGAGCTTCACCCAAAGGCACCATCCCAGCAAACACTCGGATACACTGAAAGCAACAAGCTGGACTGGACAAAACGCCCACCACTGCAGTGGTGCTCAATGCACGTAGAAGGAACAGCAAACGGGCAAGCCGACGTCTTTTATTCGCACTCCTCGTTACTTTGGTAAGTATTTTTTTGGAGTATGTGACTAGAAAGTGCATTAAATCGATGTAAATATGACATTATTCGGTTAAACTTCCTTATCAGCGACGCAGGTGGTTTTTCCTCCCTCCTTCCAGGATGTTCGGCTTCATGTCCCATCCCAAGAGAGTGGGGAAGAAAGTTTGGCCTAAAACGTCAAAAACACTATTCTATTCACTTATGTAGCTTATGACTGTGAAAGACACGTGCACTGGCCAAAGTCCAAACTATCTACGACAGGGTATGCCATTCTGAGAGTGTATCATAAGAAAAGGTAACTCGACTGGTTTATTTCAGTGAACGCATCTGGACATGCAGAGCAGTGAGGCCTCGTTAAGCTATGGTTAGGAGCTGGAGGGGGCAGGAAAAAAAAGTTTATATGACTGGACTTTTTTTTTTTTTTTTTTTTTAAAGATACGTCAAACCAGAACGAGAATTTGATTAACTGCATTCTCATTAATGCCAAAGTTGTTGAGAAAGGTTTAGAGGTGTTCTTGTGGTAGCTAGATAACGAGCGGTCACAGGTGTGGTTAGCACAAGTAGACGGTTGGTGTTGTGCCAGGTTAGTTATCCCTGGTAGGAAGTGTGATTTTGAGATGCGGGAACGCGCACACATACAATCAAAGAAGCGATGCCACATTACTGTGCTTTCATTATCCCCCTAGATGATGAAAACTAAACAAAACAGAACAACAACCCCAAAACCATCTAACAATTACATCTTATAATTAATTATGTGATTGTTGTTACTTATACAGACACGTTTCATGAAAATGCTTTAACATAACGTGTTTTTGATTTTATTTAGTCTAATGCTTTTTGTCAGTGAAATACATACATAATATGTATGCAGTGTAAAACTTAATCCACTGCAGTTACGGATAATTTGTAACAAGCTTTTGTTTTATTTGTCCAGTGTTAAAACATTGGAGTTTACTGCCACTACCATTGCTAGTTGGTCAGATAAATTTGGCAGCAGAGATTAACACTGATGACAATTAACTGATTATAAAGATACCACTTAAGCTCAAATAAACTAAATTAAAACAGCAACTTTAATTGCGCATGCAATTTAATGTAGTGCAGAGCAAGCAAATAAAACTGACAAATCACACTGGTGCTTTATGCTTAGCTGCTAAATTATGGGGAGAAACAAAATCATGATTAATGTGGTCAGTATTGAAATCACGATTATTACTTAGTTACAGATGCATTCATTCAAATGCTAAATGTGAAAAAACACTGATAATTTATGCAAAACACAACACACCGCCTTTGCTCTTCAGTTGCATGGGTGTAGGTTGTGGAAGGGAGTGCATCGAAGGGAATGTGTTGTATGTGTCTCTCATTAATTGTGTAAAGAAAAATGGCAAATAAATAGTTTCTACTTAGTCATATGATTTTGGAGATTGTTTGACATGACAATTGAAATCCCGATTTAAATTTTTGATTAAATGCACACCCTTGCTTAGCTGTATTTTGACATTTTTTTTCACTAGAATCTACTTGCCTTGTTCAAGTTGTTTCCCTGTAGGCTGTAGTGCTAGTACTAGTTGGCACGTTTTAAGCACTTACTCAGCTCACCAACCAAGTTAAGCTGAAAATGTGACATCTATGTATTGCAGGCCACTGATTGGCCAGGGAGTGACATCACTGGATAAGTCATGAGTGACTCTCTCATAAGAACCCTCCAAACTCTCCCGTACTTTCCAGAGTGTTATGTCTCACCCCCACAGCCTTCTCTGGCTTCTTCTTTTACCTCGAGTCTGACAAAAAGCCATAGTCCAAGCAGCAGGTATACCATACCTTGATATCCTTCATTTCTGCGTTGTGTTTATGTTGCATACAAATGATGTCACAGGACTTTCTTGCAATGAAGACCCCACCCACACTGAGACAGAGCTCAGTTGTAGAGGAAAGTGACCTAAACTTGGTGGAAAAGATGCATAAGTTTACTGGACACAAAAAATACTCATTAAATGCTTTTCTCCATACAATATTTTACTTTATTTGCAGTTCATAGCCTATTAATATATGTTGTTAAACAAACATGACTCCACACCCATAAAAGTAAAGCAGTGTATTGCATTGTGTTTTTAAGGGACCAGGATGGAGATATTGTCTACCATAGAACCCATGTCTTAGACATTTTGTACATTCTTTATTCTGTTTTAAGGTGTTATATCTTAAAGAACTCCAGTTTAATGATTAATGGGCTATATCAGTCTTTCTCAATTCCGGTCCTCAGGACCCACTGCCCTGCATGGCTTGGAAGTGTTCCTACTTCAACACACCTGATTCAGATGAATGAACTTCCTCATCAAGTTCTTTGCAGTGTGTTAACGAGCCATTCATTTGATTCAGGTGTGTAAAGCAGGGTTGCCTAAAAGTTATGCAGGGCAGTGGGTCCTGAGGACTGGAATTGAGAAACACTGGGCTATACAGTAGGGCTGCACAATTAATCGTTAAAAAATCGTGATCTCAATTCACACATACATGTGATCTCATTTCTACCCACAACAATTCTGAAGCATTTTTAATCACAGGCTAATCATGAGCTAATCACGAGCTGCATCACAAATAAAAGTTTCCATTCTTCCCGGATTTTTTTCAAACGCCCTCAAACGCAGCACTGCCGTTGCCTCCCCACCCCCTAACCAACGGTAAAACTTCAACAGTGGAACAAGCCCAGCTGCAGTTAGCTGGTTTTCCATTAAAGTGAGCGAGACAAGAGTTGAAACTGAGGACAGTCTGTAGCTGGTTAGGAGGTTAAATGGGGGTAAAAAAAAATCGTGATTTCAATTTTAAGCAAAAAAATCGTGATTCACATTTTTCCCAGAATCGTGCAGCCCCACTATACAGTACAGTACTCCACTACTTCCACTACGGTTAAGTCAGTCCTTTGTTTCCTGTCTTTCATTAGTGGACAAACTGATGAATCCAGGTGTGCCTGACCTTTGTAACAAGGATGACAATGGCCAGACACACCTGGATTAATCAGTTTGTACAGTAATGAAAGATGGGAAACAAAGGGGCTGCCTTAAAGGATAACTTTCTTTTCCAATCTGGACCTTATTTCTAGGAGTATATACGTGCATTTACTCACCGGTAAAGTTTCTGCATCACTTTGAGTCCTTGGGAAGATATTACGTTGAGTCGCTTTTCGGTGAACGTCCAGTATCATGGCGGAGACGGGGCAGCCACAATCATAGACATTATCTGCAGGAAAACTCCTTGATTTTCGCCAATACTTTAAGTTGAATGAACGAACGAACGAGTACTATTGTCCTGTGAGTCCAGATTTAGCTTTCCGTTAGTTATCAGGGTGTTCTCACTTTTCGGGGCCGCGTGTTCACAATGCATGCTTCCGTAGCACAGCTGAGACGAGCTGCTCGTTTTGTACAACAACAAAAATGCAATTAGAGAAACTCTGAACTCACAGGACAATAGTTCTCATTCGTTCGGTCATTCTACTTGAGGCATTGATGAAATCAAGGAGTTTAGCTGCAGATAATGTCTTATATAGTGGCTGCCCCGTCTCCACCATGATACTGGATGTTCACCGAAAAACGACTCACCATTATATCTTCCCAAGGACTCAAAGTGATGCAGAAACTTTACTGGTGAGTAAATGCACGTATATACTCCTACAAATAAGGTCCAGGTTGAAAAAAGGAAACTTATCCTTTAAAGGCGCTATAGAAGATGTTCCGGCGTTACAGAAAGCAGAGACTGTTGGCGAGTTTTTGAGTAATGCACATGTGCGAGATCAACCTCCTAGATTCACAGCTCCCTCCTCTGGCCACAGAATAACGTGCACGAGCCACTCCAGTGTTTAGTAGACGGCAGGTACAGATTCTCCCATCATGGCACAAACGCAACGCAAGTAAACAAAATGTCATTGTCTAAACATCGCTAACTGCTAGCAGAATGATGTAAGCGACCTGCTGTAAACGTCAGAAGAGTGCGCGCAGATTCCAGGTCGCAGTATTGCTCTCTCCAATCAGAGAGCAGTACTGCTCTGATTGATCAGTCTTGCCTATTACCTGTTGAACTGATCGTCAATCACTCTTACTGAGGTAGAAAAAGTGATTGACAAGCCTATAGACAAATGAAAAAGTTAAGGAATGTAGAGATGATTGGTGGATGTTTTTTCAGCCCCATTACTTTCACATCTGTTGGATGATAATATTTATATATTTAAAGCTTTCAATTAATCATAGCTTATGGGGTATGAACCTAATTTTACTGAACTTTGCAAAAATTGTTGAAAGAAACATTTTCTATAACACCTTTTTAAGGGGGAGTTCAGGATTTTTGACATAGAGCCTCATTTTCGAGTGGGCCAGGATGCTACTCATTACTAGAAACAGTTTCAACATTCTGTGATTCTAGTTCCAGGAGGTTGCCGATGCTAATGCTAGTGTAAGTCAATAGGAATCGCTAGCCTGTCATTAAACTATTTTAACCACTCCACAGAACGTCCGAGGCAAATCATTCATAACTTAAAGTTGTACTTCCATGGTCATTTCATTAATATTTCTGTGTTCTCCATTATTATTGAATGCATTCTGCATCGTTTCTGTTTAAAAAAAACCTTCTGGTATCTTTGTATCCAGCTGTATTTGTATACTAGAAGAGAGGCTTGTGGTCCAACGGCAGGCTTTTCCGGGTCCTTCTCATGAATTTCCGTCTGATTGGCTGCCTCCCACGAGTGTATGAAGGAAGCTCCGCCCTCCGCTCTTATTTTGTTACAGACAGGAAATAGAGCCGACAAACAAGTTTGTTCCGCCATGCTAGTAAACAGTTAGCTAATTAGCTTCTCAACTCCGAAGCTACAGTCGTGCAGTCTTTACTTCTAATGTGTAGTGGAGGGTTACCTGCCTTCCAATGGACAGATAGAAACCCCACGTGGGATACGCTATTTGCAATGTGACGTAGAAGTGCGAGGCTGTTCCCGATTCGCTCTTTTCTTTGAGAAAGCACAGCCGACTGGGGGGAACGCAACGCTAGCAAGTCAGCATGTGTAAGTAAACAAAGGGAAACCCTCCGTATTTCAGAAGGAACGAGTTAAACGGGTTTTCAGTGGAAGGAGGCCTTTAAGACTGTGTAAATGCCATGTTACAGTTTTTCTCTATTGCTAAAACGCTATTTTTGAAATGTCCCCTCACTTTTTCACTACTTTAAACACTAATCCTATAACTCAAACTACTTTCCCAATACCTCTGCTTCTTGCTGCAAAAGTAAGTTATTGACTCAAAACAGCATCACCTGGCCTCAAAAAGCGACACTATTGTCAAATCATGCCCCAAGCACAGCAAAATGTAGAACACTACAGAGCAATCAGGAAACACTAGAAGGAAAAAAGGGAAACAGAGTTCTCAGAACATCATGTTGTGAAAATGTTTTTTTTTTTTTTTTTAATTTACATCAGGCCAAATGCATCATGTCACAACACTGAGAAATCATAACATAAAGTACTAGAAAAGCACTCGGAGAGCACAGACCTCCGCCAAGCAGCTCTCGCAATGATAAAAAAGAATTCTTCAAAAAAGAATTCTGATTTTGCCCCCTTCGACATCCCCATCCACGACCACCCTTGCGACTATCTCTTATGCGTACTCTTCCTCTCTGATTTCCTCTATCCATTTGCAAAATCTTGACCTCCCAGAGCTTCCTCAACTGGTTGATATTGGTTCCCTCATCATCAGCCAAAGGTGAAATCAATTTTGAATCACTGTGTTTACCTGCTGACATCTGTGTCTTAGTTGTGATCAAAGTGTGTAACGTGTTCAGCATTTTGCACAGCAAGTGCATCACAATGCAAATGTGTTTGCAAACAGTGTCTAGTGATGTGAAGTTTGCTTTAGGTTTGATCACAAGGGGACTGATTTGATACCTTGGTTTAGGCTTCTGAAAATTTGGCTTTGAAAATGAGATTTAGTGTTTTAGCAACAGAGAAAAACTGTAATAGAATAATGTTACAAATTAAACTAATGAGAGCCCAACCGATATATCGGCCGGCCGATATATCGGTTCGATCGGGCCGATTTTGGCATGTGGCTCATTAATCGGCATCGGCCAAAATGTGGCCAATATGAAAATTCTAGTT
Source organism: Atherinomorus stipes (assembly GCA_023101725.1). Taxonomy (NCBI): domain Eukaryota; kingdom Metazoa; phylum Chordata; class Actinopteri; order Atheriniformes; family Atherinidae; genus Atherinomorus; species Atherinomorus stipes. The sequence goes on from JALJCO010013258.1 coordinate 483,078, forward strand.
TTGCTTCAAACGACAAAAAGAAACTTCTGCTGCATGCTTCTGCTCTCCCCCCTCCCTTCCTGACAGCTGCTCATGCTGCTCCTTGCCTCCTCCTCCTCCCATACAGAGAGCAGTGCTTTCTCTGCACCCCCTCCCTACTCCCCCTCCCTGTAGCACACACATGCTACGCAGGCAGAGAGGAGAGCAGACCGATGCAGACGTTTAGTTAACCCCTGGTAAGCTGTAACTTTCTAAAACTATATAAAACTACATTTTAGTGCTCCGTGACAACAAACGTCCTCGAGGAAACACGCTGTTAGAGCGCATTAAGGAGAGCAGGCGAGTTTTAAATACGCTAGTTTTAGTGACAATATTAGCATTTTAGCAGTGCAAGTTGCCTCTGTGAAATAAACAAAGATGCAGCTGCTAACTCCATCTCTACGATTAGCTAATGTCAGACTGTTATACAGCAGTAAACGCTGTGTAAGTTGCCTATTTGTGACACAAACGAGATAAATGCAACTGTTAACTTCCATCTCCTGTTATCTAATATAAAATTATTATATTGTGTCCCTCTATACTTCATGCCATGCAGGTTTTACTGGGACTCGTAAATTCAGAAGTTTAAGTTTTCATTAAATTAATTAAAAAGCTCCAACTAATGTATTTATTTGTAATTCTGTTTAGATGTTTTAAAAGCTGCAAGATTACTCTTAAATAGTTTAATCCCTTGTGTTAAGTGGAAGATGGAACTTTTTTAAGCTTAAAGATGACAAATTCATATTTCTAAGGTGTTTTAGTGAATGAGTCTTTAAAAATATATCATTTATAAAACACCTTCCATTAGTCTGTGTTATCACTGTAAGTTGTTTTCATTTTGAAATGGTCATCTATAGTATTGAAATCTAATTACTAAAATACACTAAATGTATATATATATATATTCATTCCCAGGAAGAGGAAAAGAGTAAGGTTTGGAGCCACTTCACAAAGATTTAACAGGTGTTAGATGCAACATCTGTGGTGTGAACGTTAACCTGGGCTGCAGCAACAGTAAGGCAGAAAACGCAACAAATTTGTGTCAACACCTAAAACATCATCACAGATTCTGGGTATTCTGATTCTTAGTGTTGAATCACATTTTGGCCATTATAAGAATTTAAATTGGACTAGACAGTATGCATGTCCTGTATGTCTATGTTCATTTTTTTAATATCCTGGCTGATATATATCGTCTGACATTGGATATCGGCCAATATATCGGATATCGGGTTTTATAAAGCCCCCAATATCGGTATCGGAATCGGCCTCAAAAATCCCATATTGGTCGGGCTCTAAAACTAACCTTGCATTTTGTTGTATTTTGATTGTTGCTGCTGAAACACTTCACAAAATTTTACTTCCTGTATTTGGCAGCGGAGTGATATAATCTGCTGCTACGTGCATGAAGGAATTTGATTACACAAATATACAGTCAAAACTATGGCCGCATCTGAAAGGCATGAGGATATGTCGGATTTTGAAGACAATTTTGAACTTTCTTTCATCAAACTTACACCATATCTCTATGAACCGGAATACACTGACAAAGGTAGTAACACTACCACCCGGAAGCAAAGTATTATTCTGCAGCTGGTAAGAAACTACTGTAGTTCCTCAATATGTAATGCAGAATTTGTCATACAAGGCTAGTTTTACTTGTTTAACACACAAGTTTACTAGTTTAAAGGCAGGGTAGGGGATCCCAGAAAAACGGTTTGAGCAAGCTACATTTTAAAAGATACTGCCCCCGAAACCACGCCTCCAAAGCGCATGAGCATGTGCGCGGATGGTTTGCAAGCGAAGATAACCGGTAACAGCCGAGTGGATAGCTCGTTAGCCTGCTAGTAAACAGAGAAACCACGTTGTGTTAATTTGCTGACCTCCAACTCCTTCTGCAGTCTAAAACATCCACACTGCACACCTCCATGACTTGATCCACATCTGTTTTTTTCTTTTCGGTGCATTTAAAGCACAAACAGCCTCACGGCAGCTAGCATTGACAGCAAGTTGCGAGCGCGTGAGCGAGCATGCGCGGGGCGGGTGGAGAGACAAACGGCCTTAGAGTTTGAAAGACATCTTGATGGCATTTAATTGTCTGCAACTGGGGTGTTAAGGAGATTTTAAGCAATATAGTAAAATGCTCCTGGAAAACATAATCCACCCTACCTTTAACACAACATTTACACAGAGGGTTGCTGATTTGCCTCGGATGTTCTGTGGAGTGGATAAGATTTGTTTTAATGACAGGCTGGCAGATTTCCTATTGACTCACACTCGCATTAGCATCGGCAATCTTCTGGAACTAGAATAATGGGATGAAATATGTTGAAACTGTCTTCAGTGATAAGTAGGACCCTGGCTCACTTGTAAATGAGGCCCTATGTCAAAAATCCTGAACTTTCCCTTAAGTTCAGGAAGTAGTGGAGTTGTGCATATCGCCCATTGCTTGAGTAAATTTTGCAATTTTTTTAACTTTAGTTGCACAGAGATACAAATTCAGTAAAATTAAGCATTATCGTGCTCTGAAGGGGTAGTTATTAATCTAACAACACATTTCAGATAAATCTATATGCCTTAATTTCCCTTTTTTAGACACTGACTGAACTAGCTGTTTCCTTTGGTGATGTCCACTGAAGGACACACTATAGATCAGTTTCATGGTTCCTCAGTAAGTGCTTCCCACTCCATTGACTTTTATTTACAGAAGTGAAACTACATGCTTAATTAATAATTCAGGGTTTTAAGGTCTGCTCAGTGTTATATCAAACCTTATCCTTAATTATTTATAACAAACAAGGTGATATTGTAAACATGGGTGCTACATCAAAAACAGCAAGCACTGCATGCTAAGTTAGACCTCGATAGTAGTAGAAGCGTGACTTTATTTTAGTATGTTTGACACAAGAAAATTATTAAGTGCTGTTTTCATGTTGAGGTAGAGATATTGCTTGACACAAAGTATTGAAAATCCTGACTCTCACATGCTATGGAACACCTAATGCAGATATACCAGATGTCACTGCCACATTATATTGGACTGCTTTATTTACCAGTTGGTGTCTGTATTTTCTTTTATTCATTTATTATGTCATTTTCCTCTCCCTTTCAGAGGTTGGTGTAAATTTGGGGTTGCAGAAACAAAACATGATTATCAGTGGAAAGATTAAATTACTTTGAGTGATGTCAGATCACCCTTCTCACGTTTAATTTGTTATCAATGTATTGTTCTTGTGCTTTTACAGTAGAGCATTGAATTTAACAAATAAAAAGGAGAAAACTGAGATCAGTCAAAAAAGGAAGGGTGGCGTTCACACTTTCCAACTGTCCAGTTTTGATTACATGCAATTGTTTTAAGCTACTCTATTGTTGATTGTGCACTTTTAAGCATTGGTTTTGCTTCCTTTTTCTGCAGTAAAGAAACCAAAATTTGAACCTTTAGAACGAACCTGGAGCAAAGAGGATGTCAGCGGTTTATAAAGATGACCAGGAAGACTGGTTGACTGTGTGTCTCAAGTATTTGCTCTTTGTTTTCAACTTTCTCTTCTGGGTAAGTGACTGCTAGTTGGAAATCAACTTTCTCTAAGCCACATCTATTTATATAAACTGGAAAGTTAAAGGGACCTGAGGCAAGATTAAGAAATGATTCTCGCGACTGGCGCTTCAGGTAACTGCAGCCACGAGCCAAGCCATCATGGGAGCGTGCACAAACTGAAACTATAATGTTGTTTACTCACCTTTTTCTTCGTAGTTACGCTTTTTAGTGTCTTTCAGTTGATTCATCACCCATTAGTATTAAAAAAATGGACATGCACGTTTGTTTTTTTTTTAAATTCCTGCCTCTAGTCCCTTAAGCTCACCAGGCATCAGGACATAGAAATGTGATTCAATTTTACAGATCAATCATCGTCATGTTAAGTCATAAGTCATGCATGATGGAGGTCAGAATATTTGCTTGGCATATGCATGGCATGAATCTTCCTTTGAATTGCAGACATGAAACATGTGTGAAATGAAGAAGCACAGGAAGAAAGTTCTGTCTGAAAGGGCCGAGCTGTGGGTGCAGCCCAAAGAATAGATTATTTACAGCTTGTCAGGACACAGCGGTGGAGTGTGCATCAAACCTGCAGTCTGGCATCCCACTTTATGTGACTGCAGTTTGCTGATAAAGTGCTGAATGTCTTTTTAGTTAGAAACATTTTCTGGGTCCGGGTCAAAAAAAAAAAAAAAGATTTTAAATGGATAGATTTATGGAGGAGAGGGATCAAGCTTTATACTTAGGCTTCAGCTTATGCTCTGTCACCACCTCTCAACTCTTCACTAGAGGAAAGATTGTACTTCTCTCCTCTGTTGGCCTTTCTTTCTTTCATGGTTACCTCACACCAGTCTAGGCACTTTTTTAACGGCCATATTTCCAACATTTAAGACATCTCACTTTATTACAATTCATTGGAACATCCATAAACATTTAACAAAGTTTTGTAGATGCAAAATTACATTTTCAGGAGCCCGTCCATGCAAATGGAGCCTCCTTTGATTTGACTTTGCTGTGACTAAGACAGTCTCGCTTTAGACGGAAAAGGATGGGAGGATGAAGGGGAAGAACACTCCGAGGCATTTCCTATTTGTCAGCCTGTGAAACTCATTAGAAAGAGCAGATCTTGAAGCCACCCTGGGTCAGTTGCTCAGGATTGTTTGTAAGGAAGTAGTTATTATGCCCAGACTTAATCTCTGTAGTCACACTGCTACCGAGGCTGTGATTGTGTCACTTTCCTTGTTTTTCCCTCTGTTTCCTCTTTTTTTTTTTTTTGCCCTCTTCTGTGCCCTCTTTACACTCCTCCTCCCCTTGTCCTTTGTTGTCGTACTTACATCTGTGACTCATCTAATGGCTATAACTCACCTCCTTTGAAAAGTGTTCTTTTTATTCAAGTATTTCTTTATGAATAAACTGAGCTGACATACTTGGTGCTTTTGATCTTTCTTTTCTCTGTTCAGATCTGTTAGTTTAATCTCTGTAGCCTTCTGCTAGGCTCATCATTTCTCCTCAAACCGTGTACTTCTGACCCACCACCTTCTCCTTTCTTCTCCCTCTGCCATTCCAGGTAGGTGGAGCCGCTGTCTTGGGGGTAGGAGTCTGGACGCTGGTGGAGAAGAGCGACTACTTGAGTTTGCTGGCTTCCAGCACGTTTGCCGTCTCAGCGTATATCCTGATCCTGGCTGGCAGCCTGGTGGTGGTAACTGGCTTCTTGGGCTGCTGTGCTGTTATCCGGGAGCAGAGAAGCTGTCTGTCCACGGTGAGATGGGACAGGAGACACAGACTGTTTCTACTGAAGTTTTTGCCTTTGTTTGTCGTGGGTGTGACTGCTTGTGAATTATAACTTGCCAGAGTGCTCATGATGTTCAGACTGTACAAAATCTCTTTGTTTATGCCATAATATTTGCATTCAGACTTGCTTGTTAAGCAGGTTTCCCACACTTGTAATAGGTGACAGCCATTTCACCACTTTTCCATTATTTTATGGGGTAAAGTTGAGACAGGAGGGGTAAGGAGGGTGAGATGAATGACATGCAGTAAATGTCCAGCTGGAATATTAATCAGGGACCTTTCAACCAGTGGGCACATGAAAGATGAGACATTTTACCATTTATTGTTTAAAAAGGGTGCCAGATGGGTAACAACAATCCTTCATCAGTGTACAAACCACAGATGGTTCGCTCTGGGGCCCAGCTATAGAAGCTAGATGCCTGCTTAGTTGTATGCCAAGATGTGCTTTCTGTACATGGCTACGTAACGCCATGCCAACCCTGTTGTAAGGTCTGTCACCAGATGCTGACAAATGACTCTGACAGCACCCTTACTGTCCTCATTATTTTACAGAGACAAGGCTCAGAGGGAGCGAAGCAGGCAGGAGGTGAACGTTCTCTGCTGCAGAACTATTTATAGGTCTGCCTATCAACCAATGATGGATAGAGCAATAGGAGACAGCAAGGGGCTAGCAGGAGCTAAGAAGTGGATGTGTAGAACAGTCGGGATCTTTGGTGGCTGTTTGCTTTAACACCACCTGCATCAATGCTCCATTTATAGATTATTATGGGGGACTTAATGAGTGATGGTTGTATGTGCTGTAAATGTATTGTGTTGAAGTGTGAAGTGAGCATTTTGCGTGGGCAGCAGGCGCAGAAATGGAGGTGTGTGGGTTTTTTTTTTAGTTTTTTTTTTTTAATCTTGTAACCAGGAGATATGGAGTGTGTTATATGTGTGCATGACATATTTGCTTCAATAACTGCATGATAAAAACTCAAAGTAGATTCAATCATCTCTGGAGAGTGTTGTATGTAGAAGTGCTGATATAAACAAACTAAATGGTCATATTTATTATATTGATAGTTAAAGTTGTCAAGTCTCTACCCCTTTAGACTAGGACACTGATGCAAAAACTATGTAATCACCAGTCCTGGAGGATGTTCATTTGTGTTTTTGGTTTGTAAAGGAAATAAAGACAGCAGATGGCATATAAAAATTTAATGGCAAAACATTCTGACACTCTTAAGCTCATGCAGAAGAAGAAATAAAAAAGATGTGAAAGCTTGCTCCAATTTGCATTTCTAAAGCAAATACCTGCACAAGTCTAAATGAGCAATTAAAAGAGAGTGCTTGCAGAGCTTAAGAGCTACTGCAGCCTTCCTGGTTGGCAGGAAACACGGCCTCAACAAGAGAACTGTCAGTGGAAACAATGGGAAGGATTATAAAACTCCTTCAAGTAGGCAACTGAACTCAGAGTGTGGCGAAAGAAATTACCTTAGTCTTCCTGTTTAAACCAGCACTTCAACTTGTGTTTAATATTTTAAAAGTTGAGTTTCATGTGAGCACTTTGATTCACGTGGCAGTATTTTATTTTTTTCTTTGTTCTAAATAATGAATTTCATATGCATGTTATTCTTGTTAAGGAGGTATCGCATACTACGGCACATCAACAAATAGGCTGGCTTAAAATGATCACAAATATATGTAGCTTATTGGTTTCTGGTCCATCACACACTCCTTGTGACTGGACTGTTGTGGACAGAATGGGAGTATTGTCTTCTGGATCGGATTGTTCAATATACTAAAAATTGAACGACTTGAGCTAATTTAATCATGGGATAACTTGTCACTGTGGTTGCACAGCTTTAGGATGGAGCTACATCTGTGCAGGTCAGCATCATATTGGACCACAGCACTTAAACTAACAGCTCAACACCTGATGTGTTTTAAGAATTTTTATTGATCATTCAGTGATCATTGCTTCTCTGCAGCTGTTTGCTTCCAACAGTTTGTCACCGCTTTGTTTGGTCTTTTGTGCAGCATCTGCCTCTTCATAATAGCCCTGAAAGTAGAACTGTTGGTGCTCAGGTCATGTTTTGTCCCTCTGTGTGACAGCAGGATCTAATTAGGTGTATGTGTTTGTATTACATGGCATGGGTTGTGTTGGTGATGGGTATAGGAGTTTGTTTTGGAAATGATAAAATCTAATGCTTGTGCTAATCTAGGAGAACTGTAGTTTGTTCAAATTGGATTCCACATTTCATCAGTTTGCTTTCTATTTTTCTCATTTTTGTGCAGCGTTGCCATCTGTGTTGGAAGTGACAGATGCAGCAGAAACAGTTGATGGGTGTTCATATTGAGCCGTCATAGTTTGAAGCAGCTTGAGTTTGCATTGGGTTTGTTAAGAGAGCAACTGTGCTGATGATTCTGAAGCTGTCCTGGATTTTCTTTTCAACTTCTCTCTTTTTAATTCCCTTCATCTCATTTCTGATTTACAGTATTTCTTCTTCCTGCTGTTGATCTTCTTGATTGAACTGGTGGCTGGAGTACTGGCTTATGTATACTACCAAAGGGTAAGTGATCAGTTATTGTTGATTCTACGTTAAAGACACACAACGGAACTTTCAGCAGTTTTCTAAGTGACGCGCCCCCTATTGGCGGCTAAACTAGCATCCATCTTGTTCGTACCTGTACTGTAAGCTCACTCCAGCCAGTAAAAGACAGTCTTATCTTGACTCTTGTTCTGTCCCTTCCTCTGTTTCTTTTCCTCTCTTCCTCCGGTGATGTTTCCTTGCATTTCTTTACCGAATTCGACATGATGCGCATTCAAAACAGCCGCGACGTTGATACCTGGTTTACATCCGGTTGCTAGTGAGTGACGCGGTGCTGCAACCAATAGTTGGCTGCAACGTCACGGTCGCGTCCCGGATGGGAATCTTACATACTGCTGTTTCTGAGCCCCGGGACGGCTCTGGGCACTGACGGCTCGAAAATGCGCTTAATGAATGTTGGTGTGACATCAAAACGAGTCAGAAACACAGATTTTTAAGGTCTAAAAGTTACGTTGTGTGTCTTTAAATGGCGCTGTGCAACAAAAACACAAGATAGTGAAGAAAATTCTGGTGCTGAACTTCAATGTTTAGTGGGTAAGGTGCAGAAATTTCATATTGAGGCACAAAATGCAATTAAGTGGAGAAAATATTTTCCCCAAAACTCTTTCATTCTGATAGTTAATGTTGAAATGGAAAGGGTGAACTGGTGGAGCCCCTTGTTCCTATAAAAGGGCTCCTGCACCAGAAATGTAACTAAAGAAACGAGTTTTGGTTTGTCCAACATGTTGGTAGAAATGATACGCGCTGTGAAAAATACGATTAAGTCAGTGGCCCTCATTTATCAAACGAGCGTAGAAATGAGCGCACATCTGATTGTAAAAAGGATCATACAATTGGACCCACGTGTGATTTATTAATATGTTCGTATCGGACCAGTCTGGTCCAAGCTGGTCCGTCACATCTCCACCTGCCTTCCTGCAGCCCGAAGCAGTGCTCCACCTTTGGCACATGCGCTTGTGTGCACACTGATGCCTACCTGCGCTCCTAGACTGTGACAGGTTGACCAGCGGGGTGAGGAGATACACGAAGATTGAAAAGCACTTGACTCCTAGAACTGTTATATTTTAATAATTTGTTGAGATAAATGGGGGACTTAAATTCAGTTACAGCTATTTTTTTATTTTGGGAATGCATTCTACATTCCCCTTTTTTTTTTCTTTTTCTCTTTCTTTGCAAATGGGTTCATTCTTAGTGCTGATATGTGAATACTTATGATTACAAATGACAGTTTGGTTAATGAATATTTTCATGTTCTGCTGTGCTGCGCTGCAAACCCTCACTGACTCAAACTTAAGCCAGGTACACACAACAGGAAAATCAGCCCGATTTATGTCCCTATCTTCCCCTTACGATCAAAGCCAGCAAAGGTCGGATGTTGGCAAAAAGCATCGCATCTGATCTTCTCATGGTGTGATGTGAGTTACGAGTGATTTTGTTCAATCGGATCTGCTCGGAAGGCCTCGGAAGGAGAGATCGTAGAACATGTTTAATATTTGCAACTAGAAATCCTGGGGTGTGTGGAGTTCTGAGAGGATCCGAACACGCACAGTATTCACAGCTGTGCAAAATCAAAAACGCTGCTCTCATTGGGAAATCACATGGAGGCTCCCGGAAAAACAGCCAATCCAAATGCAAGAGCTAACAGCTGACCAACAGCTGACTGACGGAAAAGGAAGTAAATACAAACAAAGAGCACATACCCATTAGCTTACAGCCACGCATTCCAAGCTATCAAATGTTTGTGGCCATGTTTATTCACCTCCAACTCGCAGTGATACAGCCCATATTCCTATTACTCTCTATGACTTTTTCCAGAATGTTTTTTTTGCTATTTATGCGTGTTTTTTTTCCACAATGGCTGAAAGAGGCTGAAAAGTCCGCTACGTTTGTTTATGCTAAAGTCTCGTCATGAAGTCTCTCCGCGAAGTCTCGTCACTGAAGTCTCGTTTGATATTGCGAGATTTGGGATGTTGACGGTGAAGGAGTCAATTCTCTGCTGACTAATCATTTAGTGTGGGGTGTTCTGTCATGTACACCCCACACTATATGATCAGAAGAGGCAAATCTTGTGTGATTTGTCTTTTGTAATCATCAAGTGTGTGGTCTCTACATCTATGAAGGTCTCAGGAGTCCTGTAGTGTGTACCTAGCTTTACGTACACGAACGACAGAGCTGTCGTGAGATTTGATCGTATCCGACGATCATGTCCAAATTGATAAATGGCGAGTCTTGCGTGGAAATGGTCGTACGCACAGATTTTCGTCATACGATCGTTTCATAAATGAGGGCCATTGAGTTGTCAGTCATGAGAGTGAGAAAAAAGGGGAGAAAAAAAAGGAAAAAAAAACAAAAAAAAAAAAGGGGAATGAAAAAAAAAAAGGAAACAGGGGAAAAAAAAAAAAAAGGCTCAAAAGTTGTGATGTGGATGATGAAGATTTGACGTGTAGGGCACATGCACTATGAGAGACTTTATGAATGAGAAGGATCAGATGTTTTTCCCCCTGATTTTCTTCGAGTTTCATTTGCCCAGAACAATCCGTAATTAGGTGCATCATTGTTTAAAATGTGAAAAAGTAACGGCTTGTCGCCTGGAATTTCCGGTACTGTGTTTACAGTTCTGGGAAAAAAAAAGGTGGGCTTGCTATCTAGATGAATCATCATCAAACTCAGTTATTGAAATGTTTCTTTGGTGGAAAATCTTGTGTTTTACAGATTTAATGTCTGAATTCAAATTAATGTTCGGTTATGCAGAATATTATGGGTATTTTGCACAGTAGCCAAAGCTTCTCAGATGGGGAAAAGTAAAGTAATAAAGTATCATGATGACATGCAGAAAGTAAGTCAACACGAGGTTTCTGATGTCTGGCAGCCATTTTGATATGAAGCACTGAGGTTCAGTCACCTCTTGCAGGTCCCATCTGGCTGTAATAAGCCTCTATCTCTGAGCAGATATAAGGTTAAAGATGACGGACATATTTTATTGAAGGCAGTCGTCCTGTCTACTAGATAGCATAGCACAGAATCTAAATGCACTATTAACTTATCAAATGCTATTTTTTGGGTGATGAAGGGATGTATTCTTCTTCTGTTACAGCTCTTACGACCTCTATCATGGCCTAAACCTCCCAGTCAACATTTAAGTTGATAGTCTTTACTAATGTTTTTTTTTTTTTTTTCCTGCTCATGTTTTCCTTATGAGAGTAACTTAAGTGTGGCCACAGAATATAAATGTTGAATCAACATTGCATAACTCATCTAACTACACAGACACACACTTCAGTGTACTGACTGTGCACTTCTACCATTTTTCTGTTCCTTCTTTCCAGCTGAGTGAGGAGCTGAAGCAGCATCTCAACCATACAATGACAGAGAATTACGCTCAGCCAGGAAAGGAGGCCATCACATCAGCTGTTAACAGACTACAACAGGATGTATGGATAATCTACCCGTAGAAAAATAAAAATATATTTGCTAATGAACGTTTGGAAGCCTCATCTGCAAGCTTGGTCAAGTATACTTGCTGTGAATGTATTTACCATTTTTCAGTCTGCAGCAATGATGCATACAAATGAGTTTGAAATTATGCTGAGATGTGATAGAAGACATTTCTCATAGCTCTGCGTATTCCATTAGGATTCTCACAAAGCATTGTTCCATAACTGACAAGTGAAGTAGTCTAACCAAAGTATTCCCTGTAAGGGGAAAAATGAGCCTTGTGGTAAAATCGTGCCTTTTTCTTCTGCTGCAGGAGTAGTTGATTATACAGGATGTCTATGTTAAAGCAGAGTTTTGAGCCAACTATCAAATTTTACTCTGCTCTTCACTGTCCTTTTTCAGTTCAAATGCTGCGGCAGCAACAACTCCCGGGACTGGATGCAAAGTGAGTACATTCTTTCAGACCAAGAGGGCAGAGTGGTTCCTGACAGCTGCTGTAAGACCATCACCCCTCACTGTGGAAGGAGAGACCACCCTTCAAACATCTACAAGGTGGAGGTCAGTAAACTTCACACGGATAGTAAACAGCTAAATGAAAACAACCCTATAGTCTGTTTTGGAAGCATAGCGTAGAACGTGTTCCTTCATTCATCTTTAAAGGTAGAGTCTGGAGTTTCCCCCCTGAAAATAAACGCTAGACTTGTGAGTGAAATCTGGCTTAATCTGCACCTTTGAGCCTCTGCTTTCATGTGGCGGCGAGTTTTGTTTGCAACTCCCCCTCCCTTGACTGTATTTCGCCTTTTCCCTTTGTTTTGGTGTGTTCGGGACGTTTCTGGGTGGAGATTTGCGTGTTGTCTCCAGCCAATGACAGAGCTAAGGGCATAGCGTTCTGTTGGGATAAACTCATCAATTGGAGTGAACTTTTTTCTCTTTTTTTTTTTTTTTTTTTTTAAACGTTGATTGGAGCCGAGACCAGATTTACTCAAATTCCCAATAAAAATGGCGGATGCAGTGAAGAAAAGAAAGTATTTTGTGGTGAATAGAGCTTTAGATCATGCACGCTCGAAAACAAGGGTTAATGTTGGTTTGGCTTTCACCCACTTTCTAGCTTTGAAGGAGAGGCTTGGGGCTGAAGAGCGATGTGACCATTAGCCCGAGGGGAGCGGCACTCTACCTTTTAAGTCCTGTATTGGTTACGCAGTAGGATAAATGTAAGAGTGTTTGCAACAGGCAGAACTCTGCCCCAGAAGTCAATGACCGCATTTGCATGATAGTTTTAATTCCTCTTTAATTCCGAAAAAAAAGTTAATTCCGCTTCAAGAAGACCATTTAAACCCTTAATTCCGAGCGAAAACAATAATTCCGAATAAAACTTAATTCCGAACTAAGTGGTTGGATTATTACTTTTTTAATTCCAAATAATAGAATTCCCCTCACATGTAACCTTTTATTCTGCTCTGACTTAATTCCTGTCATTCTGCACATGCTCCTTTTCCCTTGTCCTGTTGTAATGGCGCTTGTCAAAGCGCACGTGAAACAAGCGCTGGACTCAAAGAAGCATATTAGAGTCTAGCTGATGCTGCAAAACTGCAACCAAAATACAGTGAAAATCTGTGTTATGTGGTTTTCATGTTGTAGTGTCGTAGCATCTGTGTACTTCCGAGTAGACGTAAACGGACGAAAATGCATCACGCCGGTCCCCTGTCCAATCAGAACCCTTCCCCACCCCCAGATATAAAGCGGAATTAGATAATCATGTTTTCCTTGTAAATTTTAATCCGGAATTATTGTTTCCATGAAATCATAAAGGAGAGTAATTTAATTCCAAATAAGTCGGAATTATATTATTCCAAATTGAAAAAACATGTGAACCTGGGCCACAGTGATATAAATGTGCTTTTGACATGTATGTCAAGTTATCTTAATTTATAAGCACATTTAAAACGACAAATGTTGACCAAGTGCTAAGAGAACTAAAATAGAGATAAAAGGGGGACTGAAACCGATACAGAGGAACAAAAATAAAAGGCAATATAAAGACATGGATGAAACTAATATCCTGCACAAATCATTCAGCCAATTTTTATTTATAAAAGCGCTTTACAACAACTGCGGTTGATCAGAGTGCTGTACTAAGATAAAGGCAAGTTTAGAAACAAAAGAGAGCAAGAGTAGGAATACAAGTACAATTAAATGCAATCATTTAATTGTGACCCCTCTTTCAGCTGTTAAAAGCTGATTTAAAACGATGGTGCTTCAGTCTGGCCTTGAACAGCAGCAGGTCGGAGATGGTGCGCAGGTCCAGGGTCAGAGCGTCTGACCCACCAGGTGCTGTTCAGAGGAGTGCAGAGCTCTGCTGGGCTGGTGGGGGGGTCAGGAGGTCACAGAGGTAGTCCTCCTGACCCTGCCATCTTTAAAAAACCAAAGCCATGACTAAAGGAAGCACGACTAACAGCCTTCCTTGACTGTTAAATTAATCTTTTTCTAACTGTGAGCAATGAAACAAACCTTCACGTAAATCTCGAGCTCGACCTCCTCCATTATTGTTATTCCATGTCTATTCTGTTCTGTACCGCTTATCCAGTTCAGGGTCGCGGGAGCCCATCCCAGCTATCATCAGGCGAGAGGCAGGGTACACCCTGGACAGGTCGCCAGTCTGTCACAGGGCCAACACAGACAGACAGACAACCATTCACACTCACATTCATTTCTAGGGACAATTTAGAGTGATCAATTAACCTAACACACATGTCTTTGGACGGTGGGAGGACTCCGGGTACAGTACCCGGAGAGAACCCACGCGTACACGGGAATGCAAACTCCACACAGGAAGGCCACGGAATTGTTCGACTCCCCTCCCCAGCCGGGAATCGAACCAGCGACCTTCTTACTGTGAGGCTGCGGTGCTAACCACCACGCCACCGTGCAGCCCTTCCAGTTATTCCATGTGTGTGTCGTAAAACCAACTTCACAAAATATCGCTATGACGACCCTGTCCACAATGAAGACGACGTTGCCCTCTATTGTAATCTGAACACTGGAAACCGGGGTAGTATTAGGTGCCAGTGGGAAATGGACATTAATGTGTGGGGGGGGGGGGGGGAGCTTTTCCATAGTTTGGGGGGAGCAGAAAAAGCTGCCCCCCCCTCATAGTTTCGGCCTGGAAATAGGGATAACAAGATGCAACTGGTCATAGGATCTCCGCAATCTAGACGGAATATGTTGGGTTAAATAGGAGAGAGGAGGGGGCCAAACTGTTTAAAGACTTAACACGAACAACAAAATCAACTGTAAATCGAACAGGGAGCCAGATCAAAGAAGCCAGAACAAGTGCTACGTGGTCTGTCTTTTGTCTGCCAGTTGGCATCCGGTATCCAGTGAGAGGCATTTTGGACCAGTTGCAGATGGTGCAGAGGAGACTGACCCACCACTGGTCAGTGAAGGCAGCACAACACAGCAAACTTTTACCTGAATCACAATGTCAACATGTATAATAATGTTGCAACAGGTTGCTTGGACTGAAGTAAACATTTAGCTGTAGAACTTTTTCATGATGGACAATTTGACCTGAAGAACTATTAAAATCACAGGTGTGTTTATGAAGGCTTTATTGCACTTGGATATATTTTTATGATCTGCAACTAACAAACATCCAAGCACACACGAGGTATGGAGCCCTTGTTGATACTCCTAAAATAGAAAATATACTGAAATATGTCTTGCAAGTCCTATCCTCACAATCTTTTCCTAATATCATGCAGCCCTTTATCAAGTTTGCTATAGCTAAACCATTTCCAGATGACAGAGGAATCTGGCATTTTCTGAATTACACTCCCCCCAAACTCTTCTGATGCTTCAGCTTTTCTCGTTTCGTTTCCTCTGTTTGCATATATGAGATTACCATGCAGTGGCTGCTAATACACCATCGTGCAACTTTATCATTATACTAGAGGAGGGCCAGTTCCTTTAGTCAGGAAAGACTTATTCTGGCCTTATTCCGTCATTTTAATATTTTGTGAAGTTGGAAAACGGTTATTGTCTACTTACAGTAATTCTTAATTCAAGAGTTCCTTCAGTAGCTAGTGCAAACTTGATATGACATTTTGTAGATTCTCTTTGTCAAATTAAGAAATGGGACAGCAAATTAAAACTCAGTTGAATGTATGAGATCTTCATCCATCCTGATATCTCACTCTCTAAAGTGAAGTTAAAACAACAGAATGCCGGAGTTTGAAACATTTCTCTGATAGAGTGAGCTCTCTAGCAATGAATAAAAGATGAGGTTTTGAATGCTTATCCCAGCTGCACAGGGCACATTTTTCCTCCCTCTTGTGTCACATTCTTCAGTTTCCCCCGTCTTATCACTCACAACACTGGGATCATGTGTCAAAGCATGAACACAGACGCATCTTAAATATTAAAAAGTGACGTCTTGTGCCATGAAAGGTGAACATATCCATGACATTGCATGAATGGGATTTTTTTAAAAAAAATTTACTTTGTCATTAAAAAATACAACTTTATTATTTAATTTTCTGTAAATAATTTAAAGCTGTGAGGAAGAGGAACAGGGGGAAAAAACGTGTTCAGAAAAAAAAATCCGCGCTGTCATTAACCTATGTGTTTTGGGAGTTTTGTGTGCTGCTTGTTTAATATATTCTGATGTCAATGACTTTATGAAACTTTTTTTCCTGCAGGGTGGATGCATCACTAAGCTGGAGCAGTTTCTTGCAGACCATCTTCTGGTTATTGGTGCTGTGGGGATCGGGGTGGCCTGTCTGCAGGTAAGCAGAGCACAATTCAAACTGATGGTGGGTAAGGACAGACCGATACATCGGCCGGACGATATTTAGGCCGATATTTGCATTTTTTTGTTGGTCTGGGTCGGGTGTTTTGACTGATCCCAATAAGTTTTCATTGTGTCTTTTGTTATATTAATTTTGGGGCCAAACGCATTATCAACCCCAAATATCAGCAGGTTGAATCGGGCAACAGCCGAGGCTAATGAGAAAATATCAGTTCCCCTAAAATCTGTATCGGTCGATCCCTAATGATGGGTAAAGAAGCAGAATGTAGCTTCTTTATGATGCCATATTCAAGCCCAAATGTTTTATTCGTGAAACCCAAAGCTACCTTTTCTTTTGTGAATGAACTGTGTCCCTTTTTATTGAATAGATTATACAAAACCTAGAGAGAGGGGTTTTATTATCATCATTACTGTTAATGTACCATGGCAGGTCAATGGTCTCTAAATGGACATCTCTTTTCATATCACACAGGTCTCTCTGTCATTATTTGATTTAGTTCATTCCTGTTATTTAATTAGTTTCAATCTGAAATGGGCTCGAGCTTTTAAGCCTGCAGAGCCCTGACATGCATGTATGCTTTTTATTTGCTATTTTGTGCAGGCTGACCGCCCTCTCTTTCCACAGCTGTGCAGCTCTTTGTAGATTATTGTGAGAGAAACTTGAGACCAAACTAGCCTGCTCTGTGTGTCTCCATTTATATTTGTAACCCGGATGGGCACTTCACTGCCCACCATTTTGCACGCTGCTTAGTTTTAATTAGACACCAGGGAGCTGAGAATAAAGACATGAAGCCAGGATTTCTCTGCCATAATTATGGAGACATGTAACAGCAAAAGATAAAATGACCAGTCATGTAATCAGCATGATGCTAACTGCCGTTGAGATGGGAATGAAAGAATTTAGCTTTCCAGTAATGTTCTGAAGGGACCGTTCTGCACACACAACAAGAAGACAAATGTTCAGTGTATTCATGAACCAATTAAAGTGCATTGAAAAAAGCTAAGAGATCCTATTTAGGGAAAAGCAATTAACACAAGAAAGTAAATATTTGTCTCGTCATTTTGTGTTAATGTTTGTGTATTTTCTTTTCTTACGGACTGATCTTGTCTGTCTGTATTAATGTTAGTTTAGTAATAGCTTTTGTCAGACATGCGTAGCATTAACCGTTTTGTGTACCACACTAATTCGTCTTTGGTGTATCGCACTGTGTGTTTGTGTGTTTGGTCTCACTGTAGCTGGCCGGAGCTCTCTTGACAGCCTGCTTTATCTATCTGCTCTATAAAGAAGAGGAAGAAGACTTTGGTGCATTGTAATTTGGCTCTAGAGCATCTTGGTGGTATTAATCAAATGGAAAGACAAGGTTGGAGGGCATTGTGGATGTTTGACTGCATGTTTGTCCTTGTCTGACTTCTGGCTACGTGCTAAATGTAAGATCTGCAGTCTGCATGTATCCTGAATAAGTATTATGCTCTTAAATGAGCTTCGTGGACTGTGAAGCATGCACCTGCTTGGCTTTGGCTGCATACTACAGATGGCTCCTATGCATGTTGTGATAATAGGCTTTTATGGAAGATAAGTGTTTGACATCTTGAGAAAGGTCAAACACATCTTGTGAATGACCTAATTAATCACAACTAAACTGTCCATGCACATCTGTTTTTCACACTGCTTCACTCTGTAGCGCCGGCGTGCCTGCGCAGTGAAATCTGTATTCACTCCAGTGTTTTGGCCTGAGGGGAAATTTTACTCATTTCAAATGTGGTTACAGTATGACATTTTTGATCATTTTATTTTTGTGATAATGTGTTGAAGCTGAAAATAGGAGTACAGTAAAACTAATTTAAACTTACTTGGAGTTTTTTTTTTTAGTATTAACTGAATACTGTAAATGTTTTTTCTCCCTCTTTTGTTATATTAAGGGAGAGCTTTCATGTTGTTGCTATAGTTACTTGTCTAAAATGGTCCAGCGTATCGTGAATATTCTTTGAAAGAGATTTGGGGTTGTCTGGGTTACACAGACATAACATTCTGCCGCCCAGCTGGACACCATGTGTCCATCTTCCTCTGTATATTTATTTTTTTATTTTAACTTACAGTCACAGAAATGCTTTTGCAGATCAGCAGTTTCTCTAATATCAGGTTTTTATGAAATTCAAGTGCAGAAAAAGCCTGCCCCCCCCCCCCCCCTTTAGGTTTTGTCAACAGACTAAATGTCACTACACTGTATATCTATTCCTGGTGGTTGGAAAATGGAAACTAAACTCAAAGTGAGCAGAGATGGTGGTAAGTCAGTACACGATGCTGACTCACATCATGAAGCTTTCACACAGGGCTTTTAGAGACTCAAAGATAGTATCTGGGCACTTTACCGTTCAGTCATCAAGCCTGGAAGGGGCCAGTAGTGTGGAGCAATATCCGTTCATGCTGCTTTCATTTTTATTTATTCATTAATTAACTTTTTAAAAGAGTTTTTCTGTAAATGTTTGAAGTAACACTTCAGCTTTGGGTATCATATGGATTTTAATGGTTCTGGTGCCTGTGGATGGATATTTTTAACCTAACGTCAAGGCATCACAGCATTTTTTTTTTGCAGGCTCTCTGTTTTAACATGGTTTCATCATGGATTTTCTGCTCATTTTTCATTGTCATACCAGCATTAGTTGAATTATTCAGTTTAATAGGTGGAAATTTGCCACTGTTCAGCAATGTCACAATGCAAAGTTTAGTTATCAAGTTTATTATGCTGAGAATTCTAAATGATTATTAGGCTGATATGGTTGACTTGTTTGTATTTATTTGTATCCAGGTAATAGGAATTTATTGCACCTAGATGGGCATTTGTGCATGAATATGCTTTTTCACCGCACCTCCAGCATTATTTTGTTTATGCAATTTTGTGCACTCATGCTGTTACTGCAGTAATGGCTGCTTAATTCCTGACATCGCCATAGCAACCAGCTGCATACTTTTCAGCAGTGTCTAATGCCATCACCTTTAACCCTTCCTTACCCCACAGTTGACAGCATTTCAAGTTTCCTTCAGTCTTCCTTGGCAGGTTTTTGACTGAACACTTGCTGTTTTCAGATCTGTGGGATGGTGTTCACCTGCTGCTTGTACAGGAGGATCAAGATGGAGCCTTACTGAGCACACCATCTCCAACTGGCAGATGATCCACTGACTCCAAACTTTGACTTCTGAGTTTTGATTTCTGGCTAATGATTCAAGTCAAGTGCACTTTCATGCTCCTGATCACCAACATCAAAGTCAGAAATGAATCGGGCTGTTCAGTCTAGCACATCATAATAAACTCTGGTCAGGCTTCATGCATAGTTTCATCATTACCTTTGCTTAGATGCATGCTTTTAATTGAGAGAACTGAAATATTGTTCTTTCTACACATCTAATGCAAACAACATTTTTTTCAACTTGCATTTTAATGAATATAGTTTTGTCAATTTTGGGGGGGACTTGATAAGGTGAGTAAAGGCATCTCCAAACCCCTGAAATTTCTGTCAGGGCTTTGGAACAATGACAGATTGTGCCTTTTATGACAGCCTCTAACTAACCATGTACTAATTCTGTGCCTGAAATATTTAAAATTAACCAACAGCAGCAAAAGAAAATGGTTATTTATGTTTCTACTTATGCCTTTATTCCTCACAGAAGCATAATATCTTACTGCAGCATGCTATTTAAAATCAGTCAGCAGTACTGTAACATTCCAGTGTACACCTATGCATAAAAATAATTGTGAAGATTAAGTCATTTTCCTAAATGTCCCCTACATCTCTGGGTTTAGAGCTCCACCTAGTGGCTGCAACTGATTGATTTCTTTGACTTGAAACACATTAAAAGATGCCAATTTTTAACATGAACACATTAAATCTTCTGTAAGTTTTAACAGGATCTTAGTAATTTTCTAGTCACACTGAGATTTAAGTTTGTGCAATAAAGAAACTGATCATCTTGTAAGCCAAAGCCTGAGATGACATTTTTTTTTTCTGCCTAATCTTTAATTTTCTTGTTTATTTTTGCACAATGTCATGTTTGTTCATGCTGTGGGGATGGTAATGAAATCTTATAAAGTAAAATAAATCCATACTGTCTGGATCTACTCCATTCTGTACAAGGATTTGTGTAAACTAGCCATGTGGTTTTCCTGACTGACCTCCCAAGGAAAGCTGCTAATGTATGCAACTGGTTCTTGATATGACAGTGGCTTGTGCTCCACCTACTGACTGTATTCAATTATCTGAGGCCTATAAATAAATGTTTAAATGTTTGTTGCATTAAGAAATAGCAGGTTGGCAATTTTCAGTACATGGGTGCATGATGTTGGGCTTAATTAGCACATTCAGATAAAGGTCCTTTTTTAAATGCATATCACATGATGATAGACTGTGATTGTACTTATCGGGGATTGCAAACTTGATCTTTGAGGACCACTGCCCTGCATGTTTTAGATGCCTTCCTTCCCCAGCACATCTGAATATAATGGTGATAATCTATTGGATCCATTTCAAGTTCTGACAGTGACCCTTTACATTGAGTCAGGTATGTTGCATTGGGGAAACAACCACAATATAAAGGACAGAAATCTTCGAGGACCAGAGTCTAAAAGAATCCTGGTCTGAGGGTCGTGTCATTTGGGGAATTAACCACTAGAGGGCAGCAGTGACTCTCCATTTGTCCTGTGGACAGGCTTATATGGTTATGAATAACCAGGCAGAGATTACTTTTTTAAGGTTGTGTCCTGGTCTTGATGGGGCTTTGAAAGCAGAGCATGTCAGTGTTTGATAAGGATGTTGTCCGCATTTAGCAGTGGTGCTTTCTGATGGTTATTTCCTGCTTTCTGGCTAAATATTAAAGCACACTTCATGTCTTTTCTACTTTGACTCAAAGTGGATATATTAGGCATAAAAAAAGACACCATGAGAAAGTTGATGCTGGGATACTTTAAGTCCGGGGTGCCCAAGTCCAGACCTTGAGAGCTACTATCCTGCACATTTTGGTTGCATCCCTTCTCCAACACACCTGAACCAAATGAAGAACTTGTTACCAGGACTCTGCAGAGCTGAATGACACGTGCATGAAGTAAGAAGCCATTTGATTTAGGTGTGTTGGAGGTGGTATGTTCTAAAAGTTGCAGGATAATAGCTCTCGAGGACCGGACTTGGGGAGCCCTGCTTTAAGACATTCTATTGTAAATCGCTTCCATATACACTCCTCAAAATTATGCATACCCTCTCATTAAATAAGGGGCAAAAATAATCAGCTCCCAGTGAAATAAGTTGAAATTGAACAAAGAAAAATCTATGAAATCATGACACTGATTTTGAATTGTAGTTAAACAGAAATATTAAAGGATTGATGACTTCACAGTTGTAACTAGGTCATGCTTGCATTGCTGCATATGTCAAATCTCCAAAGAAAAAAAATGACATTTTTTACAGCGGGGTATTGTTTTGAAACGCCAGACCTCACTTCCTCAGTAAAACTGTTGGGTCCGGTTATGATGTGGAGCTTTACCTGGAGACCATGCTGTCTGATTGACCATAAACAGGTACTTTTGATACTCTGGACATTCACATGGCCTCATCAGTGCACAACAGATCATATTATACCCCCAAAACCCCAGTAAAGTGAAATTTGATGTCATGGCACCTTTAAAAAAAATAAATAAATAAAACAAGTAAAATGGGGCTCCTGAACTAAAATTTGTTGAGCAAAACTTTGAGGCAATCACTGCAATCAGGTGTTTTCTCTAACGTCCAATCAGACTTCTGCGCCTGTTGAGATATTTTGGTTCACTGTTCATAAGCAAGGTGCTCTAATTTGTCTGGGTCAGTTTGTTTTGTTTGTTTGTTTTTAAAATCCTTTAAACTACAATTCAAAAGCAATATTTTATTACACTCAATCATCATTTTGTAAATTTTGATTTATTAATTTTTAAGTTATTTGAATTACTATTGTGAATTTAGCATTTTCTTTTATTGGAGGATGTGAATAATTTTTAAAATGACTGTATATTAAGATATAGTTTAGCTGATATTAAAAACTTTTTGGCTTTTTGAAAACGCAACACAGAAATGTTTTTGGATAATTTCAGTAGAAACTTTTATGTTACTGAAGCTGAACCAAGAAGGAAAATATGCTCCAGTTTGGTCACAAACTACAGAAACTCCTTATGTCTTAAACATTAATTAAAAACTGAGCCAAAATGCCGCGCACATCATTATTTACTAGCTTGTAGAACCACTTTTGTGAGCACATATGGTAGCTGAAAAGTTGATGGATGTTCAAATCCTCATCTGTAAATTATTGTGACAAGTATACCCAGTTATTTCCAGCTGTAAAAAAAATGCAGTACATGACTCCCTTTGTTTCGACGCCTCTTCATTTTGATGCTAAAGTTAATTACCAGTCAGTTTGCAGCTTCTCATTTTCTCTGTGGGAGACGATCATGCTTGTAAGTACAGACAAATTCACAGTAAAAAGGCGTCTTTAAGTTAATTAAATAATTATGTCAGATGAAGCTGCTGTTATAAAATCTGGGTTTTATTAGAGCAGAGTTACTGTCTGGTGGTGCTTTATGTGGCTGAGTTGGCACAGTAAAAACAAGCTCTCAATCATACACAGCTTCTAACACACTTAACAATTTGACAGCCGAAATGGAAAAGTATGTGAATGAGAGAAGCTTCATTTTATATTCAACTTTACTGATATACACTTTTGCACACCTTTTTATTATGAAAATATGCTTGAAGATGCAGAAAAATGAAACGAGAGCTTCAGTTTACATCACTACATGCGCTACACGATTACCGTATTCTCTGGACTATGAGTCACACATTTTTTCATAGTTTAGTAGCTGGTGCGACTTATAGTCCAGTATGAATTGTATATCAAAATATATACTAGTTAACTATTTTTAAGTGCTAATTTATATTGACTGAGTAAACAAGGAGGAGTAAACATTACCATCTCATGTCACATGAGGGTGCACTAGGCTTGCGACAACTGTATTCTGCTCTGAGAAAGCTCCCAAAAGAGCCTTATCTCAGCGAGAGGAGTTCATCTTGGACATCTGGCTGTACTACCTTGGCAGTTACAAATCCACACTGCGTTGGTAGCAGCACCACGTCTCCCTCTGCTCAAAGCAAAGACCTGTCTCTTCTGAAACGGGATGTTTTCCCCGCGATTTGCGGGTAAATATGCCGTGGATTATATTTTTCACTGGTGTTGGCGAGTAGCAGGTAAGAATACGAACTTTTATTTACTTTTTGCGGACATGACAAGTGATTATTGAGCCTGAAGCAGTGATGCTTCACCCGGCGCCCAAGCAGCACAAGCTACGCGAATCACTCTGGTCCAGCAAAGAGTTGGTTATGAGAGCCAGGAGCCGTGTTTAGGTGGTGTGAAGCTAAAGGAATGTTTTCTTCGAATTAGCGCTGGTAGTCTGGTTCAAATCAGAGCTGGAAGCAGCTCGGTAGATAGGGGACCTGAGTACCGTACAGCGGTTTCTGTTGTCGCAAGTTCTGCTCGGGTCGGCGCAGGCAAAGTTGCATAGAGCTGCTCGCAGGCCAGAGGCACCGGCGGGAGGGGGGGAAACATTGAATCGCTCCGCAAACACTTTGTTTAGCCCCACGGGGATTCTGAAAAGCATTTATTGAGGTAAAAAAGTTACTGAGTTTCCCCTTTAACTTTGGATTTGGAGTGATTGGGAAATTTTTAACAGGAACAAATATGATATGAAAAATCTGAAAATTGCCCTATTTTGAATAACTCAATACCACTCATAGTCCTGTGCTACTTTTATGCCTACATGCTTTGTTCTTCATGACACATTTTTTGACTGATGCAACTTCTTTTCTTTTTTTTAGCGTTTTATAAACATGATACAGGAATGTCTAAATGCAGATAAGGCCTGGTACCACTTCCCCTCTATCTATTTTGCAGGGATAAGGTACCCTTTTTTGGAGGAAATCAAGAAATCTTAGTGTTTTTTACTCTTCAGTTGGATCATTAGGGCCCATTCAGATAACTTCATGATCATTGTTTCTTGATCCTTGAACAAAAAGGGGTGCCTTATCACTCCAAAGCAGAGGATAAGGGTGAAATGGTCCAGCTAAGAGAAGACACTAACTCGGCTCTTGTTTACTCTTGTCAAGTTACGTTTGGCTTACTAAGGCAGCACCCTGCTGTAAATGGCGCCCAGGCCCAGTGCCTGTTTGGCAGTGGCAATGGACAGTGTTGCATGAGATGTTCACACTTCAAATCTGGCACGTCAAGTTTAAGTCACCGCTGTGTTTATGTAATGATGCAAGCATGGCTGTGCAGCTGAGATTTTTTTTCTTTTAGAAAAGTCTCCACATATGAAACTGGCATGCCCGAAGCATATTGTTTGCTATATCATTGCAACATGACCTATCTATTTGCCATTGACACCCAACTTTTCCCTTCCTCTTTGTTTCCCTGCTCCAGATTACTTTTGCAACTTTTGCTTCAGAGCGATCCATCACTGTCACCCATTTAGTAAAAAAAAAAAAAAAAAAAAGGACAAAGTTTTAAAAGAGCCTGGATGTTCTCCAGCATCCTGGCCTCAACAAGCCTATAGAGCCTGTCAGTTCCTTTGTCTTCATCAGCTATAGGAGGACGGCTCTCATTTCCTGCAGATGTCACACATATTAGGATTCAGAGATACTGACAAGATAGAAACACACACATAGCTGAGAGGCTGTACACATTAGCATGCGGTTTGCTCCCTTTGCCAAGACAGATCTAGGAGGGAGAATTGAGAGCATCTGGAGATTCACCACTTCTCAAGTGTTTAGGCCTCTTTGTATCAGAGGCACGCACACACACCACTTACACTCTTCACCCTCATCGCTTTGTAGCTGTAGGGTGTTATTTCGGCAGGATGTCCGAAGAAGTTACCCAAGAACAAATTTTACTCTATCATCTATCTGTTGATGATGACTGTGTTGTTTTGCATGGGCACGGATAACACACACACAAACAGCTGAAGTGTTACTCAGTGGAGAGTCTCAGACATTTTGACCTGTTGCAACACATTTGAGTTATGGGCTCTCTTCGTCGTATTTTAAAGCGTATTCCGCAGGCCTCAGGAAATGCACCTGTGTTCAATATGTGCAGAAATACTTAAGACTTCAGTTGTGGTGATTGAATACCGCTGCGCCTTTAGCATAATAGATATCTGGGGGAAAAAACTAATGTAAAACATTTTGTGTTCAAAGGGAGGAGAGTTGAAGTGCAAAAGTCTGCTTAATGATAAATTGTGTGGGCATGGTTGTTGAACATGCCTCTGTTTACATGGCTTGAGGGCAATAAGGGGAACTGGGATTGCATCACTGTCCAAGAGCCCAGTCATTACCCGGGTGCTGCAGCTTATTGGACCTGTCAGAAGCTCTGCAGCCAGACACATTTCATGTGGTGGAGTTAAGACCGTCACAATTACAGATTCTGCAACAATGCGCCGTTAGCTTTCAAAGCATCTGGAAATGGCTTCAAAGCAACATGGCAAACAATCAAGAACACAAACCGCTGGTGCAAAACTGTGCACAACTACAGAATACAAATTTACCTTCATGCAACCACTCAGAGTACCAGTGTAACCACTCTATGGTAGATCCAATAGCGTAGCAATGTCTACTTATCATTTTTATAAGTAGAAATTAAAGTCAGATTTGAGTTTTTGTGAGGTTCAGTTTGGTCCAGATCAAAACCACGTCTGTGTTTGATTTGGACGGTAAATCTGCATTGGCCTTCAGAGTGTGACTCACCTCTCAACAAGTTTGCATCTGGCCTGCAACACATTAGCTCTGGCCACGAATGTGTTTGACAGACTTCCATAAGAATCAAAGGCGCGGGGAGGAAGGTGGTGTGTTGAGATAACTTCACCAGCGGATACCACGGCTAAAGAGGCCGAAGACCAGCACGGCAACATAAATCGAAATATAATAGCCCTCCATGTTAAGTGAAAAAGAACTTTTGCTGCCATTTAGGAGCCAGCATCAATATAAGAAACTTCTGGGTGTGCATGTGTTGGTTTGTCAGGATGCATTTCCTCAAGAGGCCCTCAGGATGTGGGCTATAACATGTTCCCAGCACACTAAATCATTAGGAAATCCTTTAAATTCTCCTCCGAAGTCTAAAGGCAATGCTGCTTTGACACAAAAATAAATTAGTAGTTGGCACCCAACATGTAAAGATAACAGAAAAAAGTATTAAAGTGGATTTGGTGAAACTGAGTCCGACTTTTATCAACACATCTAACATACTTAACATCCAGCCGTCTCTCAGATACCACATTGTTTCTTATTTGCTTCCCAGTACCCCCATAGTTGAGAGAGCTGTGGTTTTTTGGGGGGTATGTGTATATGTTTCACTGTGTGTGGGAGGGTCTTTGTCCATGGGAGAATGAGTTCAGATGGAAACAAACTTCAGAAAGTGTTTCAAGACGGCCTTTCAAGAGCCTTCTGTCTGATAATGATGATGAGAGTCCCGTTGACGAGGGCGTTGATTGATACTGAACAGATGTCGGGGTGGTCTCGCGGCCTTCGCAGCGTCATCGGGATGTGTTGAACTTCCAGGACAGATACTATAGCGGTACCTGGTGAAGCAGCGATAAAACTGGAATTTGTTTAGGGGTCATCCTAACAGCCACCGCCTCGTGACTCTTCCATTGTGTACTTGACCGGCATCAACCATTCTGATAAATTCTGACAGTTAAATGAACATGCTTACACAATGTAGGTTTGTGCAACAGTGTGTTTGTGTAACACTCATTCTTTGTACTGAATAGATTGTTGTGATTTTGTGGTGAGTGATCAAATTTGCTTACATTACAACGTACTTAACGGGCTTGTTTCCCAGTGTGAGTCAAAGAGAAGTGTCTGTGGGATCAAAAAAATTGGATCTTAAAGTGATGGATGTTGTGTTGCTTGTATGTTGTAAAGTAGGTCAAAAAAGTGGTAGAATTTCAGGCTATAAGTATGTAAGGGGTGCTGGATTTTCTTTGTGTAGACGCCCATTAGTGAATACCAATCTAATTTATTTTCTAGGACTGGTATTTCTGTTTAAAACTAGGGTTGCAGTCATTAAACTTCAATAAGTTGGTTGCCGTTGTCCTTTTAAATCCTATGGATCATTCTGAGCTTTGCTTTGTATGCACTAAAAAAAAAAAAACATATACTCAGCTGTGTTGAAAGAAAATCCCACAAAAGCAAAAGCAGAGTATTGTACACTGTAAAATGAAATATTGGTGTTAATGGAATATATCTAGTAGATAATAAATTAATTTTAACCTAGTTGTTAGTAATACAAATCTTTCAGAAGTTGTAAAAACTTTGGAGGGCAAAATGCTAGATAACTTCATTTACTTGAGTTTAATAAGTGTAATTAAAATGAGTACAGGGAAATTAGAGATGGTGAGGGAGCAGGTTTCCCACAATGCAGGTCACTTCGTTCAACAACAAATTAAAGATAATTTCACAAATGGAGAACTTATAAATGATGTTGGTAGTGTCATGTGACTGCTCTCAATTTGTTGGTTTATTCCTGTATAGAATAAACCGGCCAAACGCGACAAGCAGACCGTCCTCTATTGCTTGTGGAGCCTTTCTGTACATATGTAATAGGGGATTATCCGCTTACCGGAAGTTGCCGGCTTTTGACACTTCCTCTTCCGGGCCATGTTAACGACAGCCGTTCCTGCTCTGTTATACTGTTTAAATCGGATAAATTCCAAACATATTTAAGTTTTCATTCTAGACTGAAGTGATACTGGATCAAAAGCTGGATCAAAGTGATCGATTTGCCGCGGTGAAGGGACGAACTTTATAATAAAACACGTTTGTTTGTCGCCGGTGTGGCACACACCGGCACTTCACAGCATGCTAGCATTAGCCAGCTAACGTTTACTGACGTGCTTAACATTGTGCGTCTTAAAACACACAAACATCTGAAAATCGGGTCTGTACCTCCCCGTTTCCAGTGGAACAACTGGGGACTGCCAAGAAAGGAGCGCTTTCAGATGATTGTGTGTTTTCAGCCGCACAAAGTTGCTGGCTAATGCTAACCTGCTAACACGACTGCGCAGTCTGCCGGCCACAAACAAACGTGTGTCGTTTTATTATAAAGTTCGGTCCTTCACCGCGGCGAATTGGTCGTTTTAATCCACTTCTTCCTCAGCATCACTTCAGTCTGGAATGAAAACTTGGCATTGGCGTTTATCCGATTTACAAAGTTTAACAGAGTAGTAGCTGGCGGACTATTGTTAGCAGGTTAGCATTAGCCAGCTTGATGACTTGCCTAACTTTGTGCGGCTGAAAACACACAATCATCTGAAAGCGTCTCCTTTCTTGGCAGTCCCCAGTTGTTCCACTGGAAACGGGGAGGTACAGACCCGATTTTCAGATGTTTGTGTGTTTTAAGACGCACAATGTTAAGCACGTCAGTAAACGTTAGCTGGCTAATGCTAGCATGCTGTGAAGTGCCGGTGTTGTGCCCCACTGGGGACAAACAAACGTGTGTTTTATTATAAAGTTCGGCCCTTCACCGCGGCAAATCGATCGCTTTGATCCAGCTTTTGATCCAGTATCACTTCAGTCTAGAATGAAAACTTAAATATGTTTGGAGTTTATCCGATTTAAACAGTATAACAGAGCAGGAACGGCTGTCGTTAACATGGCCCGGAACAGGAAGTGTCAAATGTTTCAACTTCCGGAAACCGGAACGCGGAAATGTGATAATCCCCTATTAGAAAAGATAAGAATCAGACTTTTATCGAGGAAATCTGGACGGATTTGAACGTTCCTTGGTTGTTGGAACAGCAGTGGAAAACTTTAATGTTTTATAATCAAAAAGAACAAGCCCACCCACGTCTCTCTCCATTGCCTTGAACAGGCAATGGTGCTGCATCCGCGTCCCCGACAGTTTTGATCCAGGAAGGAGAAGGTCGTGTTAAATTCAAACACGGCAAGCGGTAGTTATGGATTCTTCTGCCGTCAACAAACGATCCAGATCAACTGGAAGACACTAACCACTACCTCAGGTGGGTGGGTAAAATAAGAGTAAGCCATGCGCCCATTTTTTATAGGCTATGAGCTGGTTCTGGTTCGGAGTCAGGAGCACGGCTTCTTTGGCTTCCCACCGCCAAAGCACGCGCTCCTCGCGCTCCAAACTGGTTTTAAACAGGCACCAATTCCAGAGTAAAGAACAGTTTTACAATTCAGCAAGTGGGGACGGAGCACCTGCCGACATGAGAGGGTTTAAATATGGACGTGATCTTCAAGCCAGCAGCACAACGGATTATAAAACTGGTCAGAGGAGGAGAGCCGATGGTTAGGATTCGGAGATTGCTGCATAAACAAGGCAGGATGTTCTCCACCATGCTGGTTTCAGCTGTTCTGCGTCACACCAGCAGCAGAAACGTCTCCTTCACTGCTGGACGCTGGTGATGCACAACGCAAAAAGTCACACCCACACCAAGTAAGACGCTCATGTCCACAAAGAATAAAATAAAATAACTGTTACCCGCGACCTTCACGCACCCGTGAAGTTTAATTTAATTATTTATTTTATCCTAAATATGGGAACGCGACCTGCGAACCGCACCACGCAGCATCTTTGCTAAAAGGAATCCATCACGGTGACAACAGCAGTTCTTTCAAACAGCTGTGCACGTGCGAGTGCAAGAATGTTTGTGTGTGTGCACATCCACGAGCGCGCGTGCGTTCATGTGTGCACAAACGTGTTTATGTTTATGGCGGTGGGGCACAAAAAAAATAAAATTTGCGCTGGGGCCTATCACCATCATGTTACGCTACTGTGAACAACGTTATAGCTTCAGCTTGTGCACGCTCCCGTGACGTCTTGGCTCGTGGCTGCAGTTACCCCCAGCGCCAGTCGCAGCAGTCGCAAGTCTCATTTCTTAATCTTGCCTCAAGTCCCTTTAAATCAAGCAGGAATATCGGACAGACAGAGAGCAGAGGAGGAATGATGCTGTCATAGCAGAGAAAACACCGGATTTATTCCCCAGTAACAAAAACACGATAAATTTTGGTGAACAATCATTAATCTGACACCACATTTCACGTATCTATAGGCCTACTGCCGAAAATGACGCACCACATAACGTTATTATGTTAGCTAATGCTAACAGAGACAACTGTGGTGTTGTTAAGGGTTAATGACTAATCTGGAAGAAATTGTGAAATATAGCATTATTTGTTCTGATCAGGGCAACGTTGTGACCGGAAAATAAAAATAATTCAGTCGCAAACACAAACGGAGTAGGAAGACGGTGTCCTTTAGTTTAATCTGCAGGACACTTGACAGCTATATAATCTGTGCAGTCCTTAAACAATACCAAAAGCCAAATATATGACAAAATTGAAAAGTAAGGAGTTTTAAAGTTGTTTTTTTTTCAACCAAGTTTGATAAGTAATAACGAGATTTGCGTTTTATATTCCAGTATAGCTTGTCATTGAAACCAGTTTCTGGAGATGAATACTAGTTTACATCAATGCACCTACTGTATGTTAAAATAATAAGTCAGAATATCTTAGAGATCTCCTAGGTTATGATTACCTTAAACGACTGTCCAACGTTGTAAATCCAGATATTCACGCTGCTTTCCATGTTGGCAGATAGAAGGTAATTGGGACTAGAGCCCTAAGCAATTGCGGCACCGAAAGATGGCGCAACTCACAAAACACCAGTGAAATTAGTCTATATAATACCTATCAGGCAGCTGCTGCACTGTGACAGAGACATCTCACCCAGATTAAGTTCCTGCTACATAGCAAGAACAATTTTGAGCTCATCAAACACTTTAAATAAGACATACTTGAAATCATCATATTGGCAAAGAGTATAGATACCAAGAGGCGACACTCAGCTGTGTTTTTGGAAACATGTGTAACGCGAGAGGGGAAGGATGGGGGGGGGGGGGGGGGGGGGGGGGGGGGGGGTGGTTTTCGTAAATGTTTATTGTTTCAAGGGGGGGCCCCCCGGGGTGGGGGGGGGGGGGGGGGGGGGGGGGGGGGGGTTTGGGGCGGGGGGGGGCAAAAGTTGGGTCGTTAAAAATGTGCCTTGGATTACTCATTTGATTTGGAAAGCTGTAGAAAGAACACTTTCAGCATCTACCTGGAAGTGGCATACAAGAAGACAATACAATATTAATGAAAATGATTGGCTAGGCCAATATTTTGTAATTTAACCTGTATTATTTTTTTTAAAAGAAAATTACAATAAATTGTATAATATAATTATGATATCGGCTACTTGAGCTGTATTATATCTCCGCGAGGATCAGTGAAGATTATTGAAAACAGCCTATTAGGATAGTTTGGAATTGTTTCTGAATAAAAAATTAATTCAGTAGAACTGCTGGTGGTGGGCATGGATGTAATTACCTTCCTTTCAATAGGCTTGCTATGTGTTAATGCATTTTAACAATAATTAAGAAGTTTTAAGCTTTTTAAAATGATGTTGTGTTTTATTAGGTTTGTACAATAGCGACAAACTGCTCACTTCAGTCCAAAATGGCGGATGCGCATGGGGGAAATGTTGCAATGGAGCGTTCTATTGAGCATCGCCTCTTGTTGTTCGATACTCTTTGATATTGGTCTTTGATATTGGTACAAAATAAAAAACGAAGTTTGTGTGAAGCATCTCATTTAATTTATGTGAAATTAATCACATCAAGTTTATTTAACAACCTCATTCACTTACAGCTTAATCAGATTTTTCAAGTTCAAAAAAGTCTAAGACAGCAAGTTTGCATATTTTTTTAACTAAAGCCAACTAGTTAGAATTTACAGTGTAGAATAAGCAGGGAGAGTTTGCAGGGCTGCAGCTGTGAGGGCAGAACATGCCTCATTTGCTATGTGAAGTTTTTATGGTTGCATATCTGAGCAAGTGACGCACACATGCGGTTTGTGTTTAAGATTTCCGCACGATATTGATACCTCATACCTTTCCAGTCAATGGAAAAAGCTGACTGACAGCTTTTCCTGAAATGAAGACAGAAGTGGTATCAGTTTAGACAACGAGCTGTGTGCTGGAAAGGATGAGGCTTTTGTAAACAGATTAGTCTGTCGACCTGTGTTTGTTTATGCTCCGAAGACGAATCGAGAAGGAGGAAAGTGGTTATGATATCTGGAGGGGGAATGTATTTATCATTCGTAGAAAAAAAAAAAAAAGGGGCACAGGAACTAAATAGCGTGAGAATGAGTTCTGCTTCTTCCCGTGAGATTGATGCCATTGAGGAGAACATTGGAGTAACCTTGACTTGGCCATGAGAGTGAACTGAGCTCCATGAAAATAATAGTTTTCAAATGCCCTTTAGGAAGTAAACACACAAACATGGGCCCCTCTGCTATTATTGGGTACAGCCTTGAGAGTAAAAATGAAGACAATAAGGGCAGATGGGAAATTAACTGGAAGGGAAGAGAATGATCTTTAGGCTTAGAAAATGGAAAAACTAAATTTCATGCCCATTGTTTGCAAATAATTTGGCAAATGGTGTTTTGCATACCTCGAGGCTAAAGTTGTTACAATCATCCAGAGATTTTTGCTCCTTCCTCCTTATGTTTGTTGTGCTGTAAAGATAACTTTGAATTATTTATCCCAAAAACAATTCCCCCAAAAGTTTGGATGCTGTTTAAAATGTAAATAAAAACAGAATGCAATGATTCATAAATCTCATAAATCTGTATTTTTTTATTCCCAATAGAACATAAACAATATACCAGATGTTGAAACTAAGACTTTTTTACTATTTCAAGGAAAATATTAGGTCATTTTGAATTTCATGGCAGTAAAGCATCTTAAAAAAGTTGAAACAGGTACAGCAAAATGCTGAAAAAGCAATTGGTACATATTAATTTGAGGAGCGATTGACAACTTATTAGGTTAATTGTTAACAGGTAAGTAACAATCTCTAAAAAGGAGCATTTCAGTAATGTAAAGATGAGCAAAAATTCACCAATATGCCAGAAACTGTGTAAAAAATGTGAAACAGTTTCAGAGAACGGAAGACTGCAAATACTTTAAAGATCCCACTATCTAGAGAGTATAATATCAAAAGATTGAGAGCATCAGGAAGAATCAATGCTAAAGATGAGATGCTGGTTATCTTGGAGCAGCACGGCATTAAAAACAGACATGATTCTCTGCTGGAAATCACTGCACAGACTCAGGAAAACTTCCAGAAATCCCTGTCTGTGAACACAGTTCACCCTGAAATCCACAAATGAGGTTAAAGCTCTATCATGCAAATATAATCAATCTTATCTTGATGAAGACTTTTTGAAAATGGTCTGAGGCAAAGTGGAAATCTATTCTGCACTCAGAAAAATCAAAATCTTGGACATCATTCCTCTCCTAAACCTCCAGCAACTGGCCTCCTCACTTCCCAGACGTTTACAGACAGTTGTTAAAAGAAGAGTGGATGCTTCACAACATCACCCTGGAAATACTTTTCAGAGATTTGCCGCTCTCATGAGATTAAAAGGGAGCTCATATTTTCCATGAATAAGTGAAATGTCTCAGTTTTAACATCTGATGTGTTATCTATGTTCCACTGGGAATAAATATGGGTTTATAAGATTTGCAAATCATTGTTTTCTGTTTGAATTTGCCTTCACAAGATGTCCCACTTTTGAAAAACTTTGCTTGTTTGCTTCTTTATTTGATGGGGACAGTACATATTACATGCCAGATTATAGCAAGCAAATTTGCGTCCCATAGGCAGGTGAAGAAATACTCTTATACATTGAATATACTAGAATCAGATATGACCAAGAAGTGCCCTGTTCTCTCTCCCATGAGGCTCATGACATTTATCATTGAAGCACAAAGCAAAATATACACTTAAAGGTTGAGAGGCCAGTGGTGGTATGATTTGCTTCCCGAGTTCAACAGACCCCTTTTTTTAAAAAAAATTGGAATGCCAGGGTTTTAATTAAATTTTACTCATGTGACTTTCCATCATTGTTCAGTTGTTTAAGCAACAAACCGGATCAGAGGCAGGTAAAAATATTTTCCTTAGAAAATTGTTTAGCATCTTTGTTGGTCCTGTTTGAACAACATGCAAATTCAAAGCATGCACGACAGGAAATGTATGAAGTCATCAGCAGTGACAAGAAAAACAATGACTTCTTCTTTCTTAAAAGGATTTTAAAAAAGTAAATTGTTTACCTGCAGTAAATTCCATCAGCATGTCATCCCTAAAAGGAAGGGGGAAAAAAATGCCCTGGCCCTCTTCAACTTATCCATCTTTTTTTTTTTTAACCCGTCTTGGATTTTGCATTATAAACTGAATCTTGGAAGTGCTGTGTTTTAGCTTAAACTGCCAATCGCTGATATTTTACATCAGCGTGCTCACATCTGCAGGAGGTGATCTGGCTTTCTTTGTCTCAGATCAGTGATCAGAGTAGGTGATGAAATCTGACGGCGCCTATTAGGAGGTAGAGATAGCTGACCCATGGCACCACCCACCACCCGTCCTGACAGGTGATAACTCCATTTAATATGATAACACTTTAAGTTTTTTTTCTTTTTATCAAAAGCCACATTAAGACTATGAGAAACACTACAGAACTAATACATGACTGATTAAAATGTGTCCAAAATATCTTTGGTTTCAATGAAACATAACATTTGTTAATGAATCCCACTCTTTCATGACTGTTTTGCAGTGTGTTGTTACAGCTCTCCTAACAATTGAATTTGTCCTCTCTAGCGTCTCCAACATCTGCCAACACTCATATTAGTCTTTACGGCCAGAATGATCCCACATTTTTT
This sequence comes from Atherinomorus stipes, assembly GCA_023101725.1. Taxonomy (NCBI): domain Eukaryota; kingdom Metazoa; phylum Chordata; class Actinopteri; order Atheriniformes; family Atherinidae; genus Atherinomorus; species Atherinomorus stipes. The sequence continues at coordinate 518,090 of JALJCO010013258.1, forward strand.
TGCACAAATCTCAAATCCTTCCAACACAGGACATAAAACAACCACATGGTTTTCCTCATTCTGCATAGCAGACCAGGAAATTATGTATTTACAAAAAAAAAACTATTATCCAAATTGACAGCTTGACTGCAGCAGAGCACTTGCAGTATTTATCTTTATCTTAGGCTTTTATGGTAATGCAATTTTGACATTTATGAATCTCACATTTAGATTTGGAAACATAAACAATGTATGGGGTTTCATGGGAGTGTGATGGTGTTTATGCATTCATCTCCCGAAGCGTCAACCTTAATTTCCTCTTGCGCAGGCAGAAAGGTGCGTGTTAGGCTTAAGGTGTGCAGCTGTGGAAGCATCTTTGCTTCCACGGGAGTCTCCACGTCTGGGGATTCGTTTCAACATCGGCTCAGATGAAATGTGTCTCAATAAATCAAGATTGATCCGCCGAACATGATGTTGGATGTTGTAGCGGTCGGGCTTGGTGTCTGATGTGTCCCATCTGTGGAACATATTTGCAAATATAATGATTACAAGCTGATGGGATTTAGGAGCGTAGCATTTGTTTCTGGGTTTCCTACAGAGGGGAAAAGACTACAAAAGATGCTGATATTAAGAAATCTAGTTGGATAGACGCTTGATTTATATAATTACACAGGAAAAAAAAATTAAGACTTTCTATCAAGTATAAGCTTCAAATCATATTCTTTAAACGCATCAGTCCTACATATTGAAAGAAACTTAGCTCTTCCTGCTAACTGGAAGATACTTTGTGAAACGTACATGTGGTAACACTCAGCAAACATGTCTTGTTTGCAATAAGAAGAAGAAAAAAAAGCTGGGGTTGCAAATGATTGATGCCCACACATGATTTAAGGAAGAAATAAATTGCTTGAAAATATTGTGGAAACTCAAGATGAAGTAACATTGCAAACTTGCCACACAAATTGCACAGTTTATGAAAATGTCAGCTAACAAATGGCTGAGCAGGGAATGGTGAAGCGTTGGAGTCAATACCAAAACAAGACTAAATAAATACATTAAAAATGTTCATGTGCAGTGCAACTGATCCTTCAGAGAGATTTCCCAACTTTCATGGTCTCATTCGGCTTTTGCCTGTGTTCATGTCAAAGTCCAGCGCTCACTTAAACTAATCTTGCACTCACTGCCTTTCACATCATTTTTACAACATCTCTGTGAAACCCTTCAGCATAGTGATAAATCCACTTTCTTGAACAGTGCCTTTTGGCCAAATAGCTGACCGATCAGAGCAGAGTTTGGCCCTTTACACACTTACAGAGGTATTTTAGACAAAGCCATATTTTCTATACATTTGTACCTTTTGTTCACACATAAGCACAGTTTTGGAGCACTGACAAACTTAAAGGAAAACACCTTCCAGGTGGATGATTTTCCGATAAATCTGGCTGTGCTGTTTGTGAGTAGACAGGAGAATCAGTGTTTTTGGCTTGCAGTGTCAGATTCTGTCCGTCTGTGTGGTTTGCACAGATGGTTAACTTAGGACTTTTTACATGTTTACAGAAGTGTACAGTTAATGACTATAGACAATGGAGTAGGCGGGAAAACATATTTTTAATATAGCCTTGACCTCTTAAGAAGAGGAGGGGGTGTTTACCCTTTGAACCCTAAGCCCATTTTTCTTAAAATTGCAAACTTCAATTAAAATGAGTGTATCTCTGCAACCACAAGGCCTATTTGAATAAATTTGGTGTCAAATTAAAGAAAACACTTGTGAGATTTATGTAAATGTGTAAATAAAAGTATATTTGTTACTGATGAAGAGTAAATGAAGATAAAACGGCAAAATTTCAAACCTCGCCTTAAAAAAAACACACTTTCAGCATTAGCAACTCTCTGAAATGATGCTTTAGAAGCTATCAATCTCTTTTAATCCAAAGTAAAATACTGTATGTTGACATTGTTCCTGCAAAGAACTCCCGTTCTAAAGTAAAGCAGAACAGAATTACAGTTTATTTTTACAAAAAGGAGACGAGGAGGCAAGGTTTCCAAAATGGCCACTTTGGCACAAATTGGCACAGTTGGCAATGTTGTTTTCCATCATACCACATTATTCTTTCTTCTTCCAAAATAAATGTCTTTTAAAAAACAACAAAAACAGCCTAAACCTGCAGCTTTCATGACTTTTGTTTCTGCACACGGCCCAGGGGCGCCGTATGGGGGGGGGGGGGGGGGGGAATTAGGAAGATTCGAAGGGCCCATGACTGTGGGGGGCCCCAAAAGATGTGGAAATTGTCAAACCTTCATTTCAAATAATATGTTTATAAACATTTCAAATAGAACAAGAAAATACAGTAGTAGAATACATTGCCTTCGGGTTCCCACTGGTTTTTCAGCAGTAAACGGCAAAACAAAGCATGAATATATTGACCAATCCACCCCCGTGAAAGTGCAAGAAATGGTTTGGTCCTCAGGAACTGCCTCAGCGCATCCGCTCCGTTCTTGGCTTACATTTCTCAGGGCTCTCTCAGGTTTGGCCAGAAAGTATAGAAATGGAGGAACAACAAAAAAATTAGGGCTGTCAAAAAATTAATCCTATCGTCAAACAAGACATTTTTTTTATTATTATTAATTAGTACTGCTACATGTAGACAACACATTAATTTTTGTTTTATAACTTAAAGGCTAAAACCAAGCCAGAAATCTGGCAGTATTCCAGGACTAAGACCTGAATTTCAGCTTCACATTAAGACAGTTGTGAAGTCAGCCTGTGAGTATCAGCAGCATTCTGGACTAAACTGCCGCCATCTGAAGGACTTTAGGGAGACATGTAAGGACAGAGTTTCAGTAGTCTAGTCTACTAAAGATAAATGCAGAATTCCTGCTGAGATACCTTTAATCCTAAATGTGTTCTAGAAGTGATAAACGCGATTAATCAGGATGAATTTTTTGGCAGCCATACAAAAAATACTTTGAAACTGTAAATAATACTCTTTTTATAACATTTTTAAGTCTTGCATCAATTTTTTGAGGGAGGAGGGCCCAACATGAATGTCTTTCATGGGGCCCAAAATTCCTGGCGGCGCCCACACGCCCTCACAGCGTTCTTACCTGGCTGTTTGTGGTTAAGCAGGCCCATAACTCCACAACAGATTGGTTGATTTTGGTGAATGAGATATCAATCAGTTCATTAGAGCCAGTAGACTGTATCTAGACCCTCGTGGGAAGCCAATCAGGGCCAGCAGAAGGCAGTAATTCAGTATTAGCTAGTACCTGCATCGGTGGATTGTGAAGCTGTCTGCTGGGTCCTAAAGACCTTTGGCTGAACTAAAAGTGTTTCATGTGTTGCCCCAGAGATTATTATAAAAAAAAAAAAAACAAGTGTGGATTTACCGGTAAAAAATAGTTTTCATGGAGAAACAGCAAAGGTAAGAGAAATCTAGTTTCTGGCTGAGCGGTTTCTGCTGTTGCTGCTTATTGGTTTCTATCTCTGTAAGGCTTTGGTGTAGAGGACTGTGGAGCACATGTTTGGATTCTGCAGTCTGCTTTAATTTGATGTGTAGTTTGTGCGGGTTTGATGTGGGTCGTGGCTGTGGAGACAGAAATGTTGCTATTATGACATGTATTTACGTTTTACATTTTTTATTTCATTTGGATACAACTTTAGTTGTGGTTTGCACAATTAAAAAAGGTTTGTGCTGGCTTGTAGCCTCGGTTCTGCAGTTTAATTTGATGTGTCATATTGCTGTAATCTCCATCATTAATGCGTTGTTTATCACTGTTGTTTTTGAGTAACAATCACAAGGTCCCTCTCGGGTTCAAGAGACAAGTTTAAGGTGGTACTGCTAAATTTTTGCAGGTTTTTGCACATCTGCGTCCACCAATGAAGATAATTTGTCATCCGTCTTGCATTTTGCCTTTTCGGTAAGGGCAGGGTCACACTTGGCACGATTGGTTTAATCTCATTTCAACTCTCGGGGTGTCAAAAGTCTAGTACAAACGGCCTCCGGTCACACTCTGTCACACTCCAGTCACACTTGCAAAGTTGGAAACGCGCCACGATGCCACCATATCATGTGGCTGCATTTGCGTAGGTGACAGCGCCTGCTTCACTTCAGTCCAGCGGGTGGCGCTAATAGTCATTTGTGTTGTTTGAGGTCCACCCAAACACGCTGATGCAGCTTTTGTACCCCCACATTTTTTCGACAACTGCCTGATGGCGAGCTTGTGTAAGTTGCTGAGCTAAAGACTGCAACAAGAGCTGCATCATGCTTTTGAAGACATGTTGTTTCTCCTGTTCTTCACGTTTTCAAATGGCGACAGGGATTCGCGACTTAGGTGGCATCATTACAACCTCGTCACGAGGGTGAATAACGCAATTGTTCCGAACTAAGCAACCGTTGCAGACCACCTCCGGAGCTGGTCCTGGGCACAGCGGCAATTGATCACACTGAAGTTTTAACATTAAGCATGGTACCCCCACGGTCAAGTGTGACCGGCCCCTAAGTTCCCCAAGCCAGTATAAGTCTTTTACTCCAGCTCCGGGCTGGAACACAAAACTGTGAAGTGTGATTTCTCAGCCTCAGGATGCTGCTTGGGAATAATGACTGCAGCAATGTGCAGAATAAATTTTAGTATGACATCAAAATAAGTCCAAATCACATATTTTTAAGGTTGAAAACTTAAGTAGTGTTGCTTTAAAGTAAAACATTGTAGACAGAAAATGACAAAGAGGTGTTGCAGCAATGTGTACAATGTGGTAAAAAATGTGTTGATAACCACTAAACATTTGCCTTATTTCATACAGTAGATTTTTTTGTTGACCCCCAAATATGATTTTTAACTTTTAAATTTGTGTAATATGAGCTTAAAAAAATATGGTAAGCTTTAAAGCAGTTATTAGTTCCCCAGCCAGGTACTTTAAACCCTACTAAAGATTTATTTGTGACAGATTTAACTTTGAGTGCGGTTTGGTGTTCAGACGATTCAGCAGACACTGGTTATACATTTCTTGTGTGGAAAGAAAAGCTTTACCAATACTGTTACCACAAATGCTGTGTGTATGTATTTGTGTTTAAAAGGAAACTCTGAATGAGTCCAACAAACTGTTACACAGACACTCACTTCATTTCCTCAGAAGGAATAGGATTCATACTACACACAGAAAAAAAAAGGTTTCTGACACACATGCCTTACATTACTCGTGGCCACCGCAAAGTTTTATAGATTTTTACATGTGCCATACTAGATTATCTGTTTGCAAATGTGTGTTTGAGAGATGTACCCCATGAGAATCAAATCTGCTTTGGCTGATTGTGATTGAAGGGTTGGCTAAGAGTCTACACAGAGCAATCAAAGAAGAGGGTAAGGATGATGTGATTCTTTGTTTATCCACCAGATGGACTCGGTGGTCTAAATGGCCATTTTGGCACCGAACAGGCAGACACCCCTTTCTAGTCTCTCTTCTAAGAAGTGTAAAAACCTTCAACTTGGTCCGTGTGCTGATGGCTTGGATGATTATATGTATCAGTGGGTTACATGAGACATATCTGCAAAACAGGACCAGACTTAAACAAAAGCTTCAATGCCCTCTAATGACATTAAAAATGTTTGTTCCCTGTATTTATTTGTTATTGGTGTATTATGGCCTTGGTATTTATTGTTCTTTTTTTATGGTGCTTGGAAAAGGCTGCAGAAAATGGAAATAGTTGTGTGGTTATGAATAAGTAATTGTGTTCTTTTTAAATGAACGGAACAAACAGAAACAGATGCAGGGGGCAAGTTCATATGGGCACTAAAACAATCACCATGGAGACCAGAATTTAAGTGTCTGCACGCTTTGTGCGGCGAGCACATGCATGTGCGGGCTCATGTGTGATGTTTTACAAAAGCCGGCCTGACATCTATTACAGAAGTGTCTCTCTGTGTAAGAATGAACATGCCTCCATTTGGCGAGCTAAATCATCCGTGCCCGTCTCCGGCCAACTGGCGCTGTGTGACAATGATGGAAAACAGGGTAGGTGTTAGTGATCATCACACACGCATAGAAATGTGATCTGAAGGCAGCGTTGTATTTATGAATAGAAACGGGGAGGAAAATGCTCTCATAAATACCCCTCGGCCCCCTCCACCCATCAGGTTTTTAGTAATGATGCTCTGTCAAGTCTTTTACAGAACAAACACATTAAAGTAACACTTACAGAATCTTAAAAAAAAAAAAAAAAGCAAGGAAATGGCATCTGCCAGAGAGTTATTGACACGTTTCCATTTTAATTCAATATAACCACTTTGTGCCTCTGGAGACAAAGAGTATCACCGCCTGCCGCAGATGTCTGCCAGTGCTCATTATGCAATCTTAAGCTTTGATAATTCCTCCAGTGCACCGTTTAATTAGAAACACATGGCCCGGAGATCGCAGAGGAGTACAGGGCTCCCAATGTCTATACAGCCTGAGCCATGAGTAATTGTTTCTCCCTTGCTTATGCCGAGCCATTTTTTAACCTGCTGACAGCCAGCAAGCAGGAGGAGGAGAGGAGGAGGGAGAAGAGGAAGATGAAAGAAAGAAAGGGGGAGAAACACGAGATAAGGATGAATTAGTTTCATTTTTTTTCTATTGTTTTAATTGCAAGGAATAAAAAGCACAAGCACTGAATGAAGACTTTTTTTTTACCATTCCACCCCCCCCTGTTCTTTACTCCCAGCCAGGAATTGTTAAGCGTGAGGGAGGTCCCAGGTGAGCTGGAGACCAATGGAGGCTGACATCATGACAGGACACTTCATCAAAGCCTGTGGAGGCTGTTTGGATACCTGCCCAGGCTAAGTGTTATAGCTTCTCCTACAGTAGACACTGCCTGGCAGTGCGGGAACACTTCCACCTCACATGAGGTAGTTTGCGATGGGATGAAACATGTCTGTGTGGGAAAAAGACAAAGTGCTCTAATTTCTTTTCAGGATTTCATGTAGACAGTCTTTTTTCCGTAGTCCCCTCTTTTCTTTACAGTAATTAATTTGTTGCCATGGATATAATATTACCTTTCATCCCCTCTTACGTTTTGAGATACGTTTAGCTTCAAATCCTCTTGATTCGGTTTACGTCTCCGCTGTTAAAGAATGAATGATAACACAGGAAAGAAATGGCTGAGTGAAAGTGCAGTCTCGTCTTTGATAACTTAGGATGAGAGAGAGGAGGAAAGAAAAGTAAGTCTAGCTTTTGCATATCTGTTAAGGAAGTTAAAGTCTAACGGTCTTGTCAGCTGATAGGACATTATTCTAACTTCTGACTGAGGAAACCTGCTGTTTTGCTCTGTTTTGTGTGACAGCTGGTGGTTAAAACATGATGCAGAGCAGAGGGGCATAAACTTGAGAAAGCTGCATGCTATTTCTGCCTTCTAGTGAATTTAGAGGAAATTACTTCAGTAATAAAGGTAGAATGCAACAGATTTAACTTGAGCAGTAGTTTCATGCACAAAATGAAAATATTGTAATTTTCTTATTTGATGTTTTAAGCTTCTGCTTAACTAAACTTCAGAGAAAACCCTTCACATTTCTAGTCTTAGTTATTTCTTGACTCTAACCACTAGTCATGTTGATAAAAAGACAAAATAACTTGCAAAAATTAATTCGAAACCATGTTTGTATTATTTTTTCATTTAAGATATCTTAATTTCAGTTTAATCAAATAAAATAATCAGTAGTTTAATGGAAGTCATTACAAGATGTGCAGACTTGTGTACATGTTGGGTACCACTTCATCACTTACAATAATGAATTATTGATTTCACATCTAGCTTTCTTGTGAGCTTTACCTTTTGTACAGTACTTATGCTTACCAAACTGTATTGACACCATACTGTATTGACATCATACAGTATAGGAGCCCTATACAGTATAGGGCTCCAATGGTGGTGAATTTGTTTTGGTTTTTATTTTAATTTTTTTCCAAGCAAAGACCATGTGCATCTCCTCCAACATTGACAAACTGGCATCTAAAATGATGAAATTAACCTGACTCTGCCCTCATACAGCAATGTTATAGTTCAGTAATACCAAAATGAGTGTGAGGACCACTTATGGTTAGTGAGTGGACATATGCTGTGTCTTAAATTGCACATATATACCCCTTGGATACCCTTTCTGGAAAAAAAAAAGATCCCAAAGTATTGATGACTAAACACTAAATTGAAGGCTTCAGCATTTGAAAGATAACTTATGGTGACTTGTTATTTTGTATACAAACAAAAGCAAGCGATTAGTCTCAAAAGTCATGTGTAGTTTGAATTTGTTATTCGCAATTTGTGGTACATCTTGATTTGTATTTCAGTTTTGTATTTCTTTGATTATCATGTGTTCCAGTTGTCCTTGGAACTTGTTTTCTAATGTAATTTTTGCCAGAAATGACAAAGTGATCTTGTTTTTCTGCAAACTCGTAATTTGCAGAGGACCCTGAGATTCTAAATTCAAAAATGTCTGTACCAATATTGTCTTTATCAAATTTCTTCATAATATGTTTTATTTTAATAAAGTTCATAGAGTAAACAGCAGAGTTTTTTTTTAAATTGATAACTAGGTCCTTATTTTCTTGTTCTTGAAGAAAATGAGTGAATATATGATTTTTATTAAACACTACCACCAAAATTAGCTGATGTTGTCATGGTGACATTGTCAACAATGTCTTTGTGATTTTTCTAGCTTATACTGCAGTTATAAATGGTCACAAATTGGCTATTTTTTTCCGAGTTTGTTCAGCTGGAACGCCAACTATCTAGTCATGATGTGACCAACTCTCAGCTGCTCAGAATTATGAGACACCTGGACCTTTCGTTACTGTATCCATTACTTCATTTTGTTAATGGCAGATTTTCATAATCTGGCTCCCCCGAACCTCGGCTAATCAGCATCCGTCTTCCATCCTGTCTCTTCTCTGAGCTCTCCGGCCAGTAAAAGTCAGTCCAATGTTGACTCTTGTCCTCTATCTTATTCTCTCTCTTTCCCTTGCCTCCTCTGATAATTTCCTTTTACTTTTCTTTGCTAAATGAGCTTTGATGTTCATTCAAAATGGCCAGTATGTTGATATCCAGTTTCTGGCTTAAAAGCAGAGACATGATGCCCTGGGTTAGAAAAAACTGTTTTGGAGTGTACTTTCTAAGACTCTGCAGGACAACGACGGCACCAAGGAATGTGTACGAGTTTTAAGTTTAAAAGCTTGTGTGGTGTTGCTTTAGAAGCATACAGTATAGTCAAGTTACTTATTCCATGTTAAATGGTTGTGTTTAGAAAGTAGTGCAACATCAAACTTTGTTGCCAGTTCCTGTGACATGATGCTATGTTATCTGACACAGAACCAAAATGGTAAATAATTGCATGTGTGGATAAATATTCCCATTAAATCATTTCTGTTGGGACTTTGGTTGGAATATTTAATAGCAAATCTTCAGGTTTGGGGAGAATAGAGTATGCCAAACAGAGGTCGCAGCTTAAAAATATAGGATAAACTTCGGAAAAATGACCAAATAAATTATCAGTTAACTAAATTGTTGTTATGAATGTAGCACAAAAATATATTTCTTTCAACAGGTCTGCGGGTAACATTGAGGAAACAGGGTTTTATTCTTGCTGAGCGCCTTTCTACTTATTCATCCATGTGTTGAACTTTTCCACGCTGTGTTCCACGCCTATCTCCTCTTTGTAAGATGTTCGTCATTCCTGGCCAGCGAGTGCTGCCCTGCTGGGTGGTGCTTGAGCCAAACTCAAATACCCACAGCTGTTCACAGCCATTTTAGATGGAAAGACAGGGTGGGGGTTGAGAGGGAGGAGAGAGGGGAGCAGAACCTGTGAACTCGTATCTGTCTCTGTTTCTCTCGGGTGTCTCTGCAGAATAACCATTAGGCCGCTGTGGTTGAAATCCCAGCTCACATGACTCAAATCCTCCTCCTCTGTGGGAGTTAACTGCTTGGCACCTTCCACTCATGTGCTGATGTCACCGATCTCTGGGCCCCTTGTGGTTGCTGAGAACCGGACTCAGGGCCAATGTCATAGAACTGCCGATGTTGTAAGCTAGAGTCGGTGATGGACAGCTTGGTGTGTTTATGTGGCGCAGATGGTTGGGGAAGGGAGAGGAGGAGGGACTTGGGTGCCAGCGTGAAGGGTGGCAAAGATACTTCTTATCAAGTGGTGCCACATGCAGGCTCTGATGTCCCACCGACAGGACGTTTTTCTCCCTCTCATCTAATTTTGCCTCCTATTGTCTATTTTTTTCCCCCTATTGATCCTCGTCGCCTCATTCTTCTCAAAGTCATTAATTAATTTCTCTGGATTTTATGCCCACTCCTGCTTCTCCTTTGTCTTCTTCTCTTTGTCTTTCTCCATCCAGCTTGTTATCTTTTCTCCATCTCTTTCAATTAGCCAGTGTGTTTGTTGTGCTTTATCGAACGCTCTCATCTGTGATCTCTTCAGCTCTTTCCCGCTCTTTCTTTCCAGTTCCTTGTGGAAATGCTTTTTTTTTTCATTTTTCTTTTTGTCTGTCTCTCACTTCCTCATGCGTTGTTTCCTTTTTGCCCTTTCTTCCTCAGTCCTTCCTTCCATCCCTCCCCGTTATTTGTCTGGGATTGTCTTTTTCCCCTTTGTGTGCTGTGACAGGCCTCTTCCTCTCATTGATAGTGATGGCAGGCTCAGCCTCACTTCATAATGCTGCTGATATTTTTCCCACTAGAGACCCCTACTGTTGCTGCTGCTGCACCCCTCACTACCCCTAAAAATGGACAGACACCCCCTCCTCCCCCATCTTCCCCTCCCTTCCCATCCATACTTTTCTGTTTCCTTTAGCTGTGCCAAGCTTCTACTATTCAGCAGGGGAGCAGTTCAACAAGACTGGTTTGTTTTGGAGAGTCACTGGGCCCCAGCCTCATAGAGATTAATGCTTACACAGACGGGGATGACATTTATGAGGCATGGACTGGAGGAAAATATAGAAGAAAGGGAAATCGTACTGGTTAATGGTGTTGGATCAAATGGGATTCTTTGCTGAAACACACTTCCACTACAGAGTGTGACCTTTGGAGAGACAGAATGAGTTTGTGAGGCAGAGAAAGAGGCAATGCATAAGATGAAGTCCTCATCTATGATGAAGCTATAGCACAACTTTTGGCTTTGCTACCTCAGCATCATGCAGTGAAAAGTTAGCAGTCCTCCTGATGAATGGCGACAAACTTACGGTCAGCAAAGTGTTAAAGGAACTTAATCAAATAACTAATTTCCAAACTGTTTGCTCAGAGTATCTGTTAATGCGAGTATTGACGTTGGCTTCAGTTGGAAGTGATCTCTGCACTTGAACACACAGTGGGCACGGATCCATCCATAAATGTCTCCAATTGTATCAGCCTTTAGCAGAATGAGGAATACTGCTCAGTTGCTATAAAAGAGCTATACCTGCACAGCATAGTGCTACAGAGGGTTCAAGGGGAGATGTTATCAATATAGAGCTAAATTAGAATAGATCGAGAGGAATTAGAACATGCACACTGCTCTCACCCCGCACCATGGTCCATCAGTCTTCACAGCCATGTGATCAATGGGGCTGAGACAGTGCAGCTGAGCTGCTTTCTGCTCTCATTACTGACACTGCTATCCACCACTGTTGCTGCTTTCTCCTCGTGCAGGCCAAAGGCTGAGAGAACATGTGTGTCAGACATCTGTCGAAGTGGATTTGTGGTAATGTTGAAGGGAGCTTTAAAGTTGCCATGCTGCTCACAGTGTGCAGCCTTTGGCTCAGCTCTCCAGTTGCCTTCCCAAGAGCATCATGGGCGATCAGAACATAAATTCCTCTTTCAAAAGCAAAACTAGATCCATTTTACGGCTTTGTGTTGGCCGTTTCTTTGGTTTGACCTTTTCTAAATATACACGCAGTAAGTACACCTGTTCATTCTGATGCAGTTTAAAACAACAGCCCTTCAGTAATTTGTCATGCCTAAGTGTGTGATGATTCTTGACTCATGTCCGCTGACACACACAAGAGGCCCAAAGTGTCAGAAACTCTGCAGCTCTGTCCAACAGTGCCGTAACTATGGAATCAGTTCTACAGTGTTGCATTTAATAACACTGCTCACACTACACTAATTGTCTGCAGAAGTTATATAAAGCATAAAATAGACGAGAAATATGTGTACTGGGTCACCACACTGCAGAAAAATGTCTAATTAACCATCCAGCCAATTTTTAGAGCTTAAGAAAACCAGCAAGTAAATAGAATAGAGTTTAGAATCATGATAAAACCACTGGGGTCATGTCCTCTGAAGGTGTTTATCAGCAGCCCACATGAACCATATTAACGAGGCAAAAAGAGTTTGTTTTTAATGGAGCAAACTGGTTCGATGTGATTTCACAAATGCTCACCGCAAATATGAACTGTTTCCATCATTTAAAAGCTGTGGACTCTATTATATAAGCACATATCTTAAACTCACTGATGGATCTGAGCTGTTGGTGAAAGCACACGGCATGTTCATAAGTAAAAGTATTATATCTGTTAATGCTCATTGTCTTTTATTAATGATGTGAAGTTTCCAGGGTTAAAATCTATGTACTGTATGCGTGACTAAAAATACAATCTTTGTTGTAGCTTTAAAGTTTGTGCAACACAGTTTATGTTAAAATGATGAAGAAGAGCAACCATGTAGAAAAAGCTTGCAGCTTCATGTTGCGCTTGCAAGGAGCATGAATGACCTAACTTCAGTGGCCTTTTGTTCTTCCCCAGTGAAGTCCTGCAGAGTTCCGATGATCATCAGCCGTTTTACAAGAAACATTCCTTCTTCTAAAGTAAGCAGAGTCCTGCTGATGAAATTACTTTTCCTAAAGATTCCATCAAATCATCTATGTCACACAGAGAGTAATAACCAAAGATTACTGAAGTACTTGCGCAAACATGCACCGTCACAAATGCACACGCACAAAAAAATAAACTGGCCAATGAAAACAGAAAGAAAAAGTCAGCAACTGGATTTATCTAAATAGGTATGAAGCCTGCTTTTAGAAAAGTCTGCTGTGCTTCATATATTTCAGCCAGCATCAAGTCATTTAACCTTAACTCATGCAGTGAACAGCTTCTCATTTCTCAAACAACTATGTTGGAAGACGCGTCCTGTGGTCATGGAAATGTTGTTGCTCTGTTTCACCAGGGTCAAACCCTTTGGTCTACGTCAGGCAATCAAAACTGAGGATATTGCTGAAACCTCTAAAGTTGGGTTAAGAACTGTCCAATGTCGTATTAAAACTTGGAAGGATGGTAGTGAACCATCATCCTCCAGGAAAAAGTGTGGTCAGAAGTAAATTGTGATAGAAAAATCACCTAAACCATTGGCAAAATCAAATGGAGGGGGGGAAATGACAGGAGAACTCATGGCAATGTAAAATTTTCCACTCAGACAGCTGAGAAGAGCTCTAGGTGACTAATAGGTTGTGTGGCCTTAAGAAAACCACATATCACTGATGCTGAGCAAAGAAAAAACCTTAAGTTTGCAAAAAAAACAAGCATTAAATGCATTATTTTATTTTTATAGATGATGGCACCGGCATATTTCAAGACAACAATGCCAGGATTAATCGGGCTCACTTTTATTTTGAGTGAGCCCGGCTCACAACCGGGCTTTTATTTGGACTCATTCCTGTGAAGCATTGGCCACATAGAATATGCTGCAAAAAAAACACTGTAATTAGAAGTTGATTCCGGCCGTCTTTCTAAGCGGCTCGGATAGCTACGTGTGTCGGTACATGATTAAACTACAAATTCTGCGATGACTACAGGGAAGAAATGGCCTAGTTTGTAGCTATGAGCGGGTGCAAAACTACATCACAAGTGTGTAGAATGTAAAGCTTCGTCGACTTGTTTTTACGGTTTAAAGTTTTCTTTCTCTGTTTTTCTTTGATAAATATCATCACGTTCTACCGTTATGCTGAGAGCCTCAGTGTCCTGGCTGAATATAGAAAGATATGAGTGTTATGTTGTGAAGGTTACGTGGGGTAAGACGGTAACCATTTTGATATCAGCTTTAGTAGTAAATTGATTTAGTCTCTGTTTTTCTAATGCAAGGGATTTTTTTTTCCTGTTTAATTTCTAAATCAATAAAAAAATAGAAGGTTTAAAATTTCTGAGATCATTTGAATGTTTCTGGTAATGCATCATGTTGGCCTTGAATTTAACTCAGGTCTTAAAAGATCTTTAAAAGGTCTAAAATTTAACTTGCTAAAACCTGCAAGATCCCTGATGAGCCGTAAGCCCCGTTTCATCGGGTCTCGGTCGGGTCGGGCCGGATGGGCCCATGTTTTTTTTTGTCTCCACAGATAAAAACTGGGACGGGTACCCTTATATCCGACCCGACCCGGCATACTTTTCTGATACACTTTGGTAGGAGTACTGATCTAACCAATTCGGACCGAATAGGTGGAGCTAATACACAGCAATCCGTTGATACAATGAAAAATCCGTCACTTCACTGGTGACCCGGCGTAAAAACAAAGCAGTGGTGACTCCTTTTGTTTCTGTCACGTCTGGTGTGGTGCTTTGGTTAAAAGGTGTTGCACGCGATTATGTCATGCAATCACATAGCAGCACTATCCAGTTAATACTTCGTCTCCAGAGTAAGGGTACAGTTTGCTGTGGGGACGCAACGTGAAATCAACACATCCGTACCAAAACCCACCCGATCCGGCCTGGCCCGACCTGACCTGACCCAGACCCGCGGGTGGAAACGGGGCTATAGTCACTATGACTATGGCTAGAGTGGCCATAGTCATACACAGAATCCAGATCCCCGAATCTCTGAGAATCTTCAAGATGTGGTTGAGAAGACTTACCTCAGCCATCAGACTCTCCCATCATCTATATCATTTCATTTAATTTCTACAGCACAAATTTCTACATCCAGCTCTGGCTAAAACACAAGACTCAATTAAATGTGAACATGTTTATACTTGCTTTGTTCTAACAACCAAATTTCTCATTTTAATGCCAGTATCCAAAGGCGTGATGCAACTACGATAAAGTCAGACTGCACCACCAGGGGTCTAAATTAATGCTCACCAGCCTACTTAATATGGGTTCAAATGAATTTTGGTAAATATATGGAACCTTATTCATCAGTTTGACAGATGATGAATAAAATGAATAATTTTGGTTATTTTCCTGGTAGTGCTATTACTACATTCCCCATGAACACCATCACATGGCTTCTTATACTGTATATCTGTTGGCCGCCTGCTTATTTTAGCGTGGGTGGTGCATTTATGTGCCACTGGCTACCCTGGACAAAGTGCAGCTGAATGAGGAGCAAAATACAAAATGAGGTAAGTGGCTGGTAGAACAGAAAGAAAAAAAGAACTCAGTGGTTAGATGTATGAAAGGAGACAAGAAAAACGACATAAACTGAGGTTGGAAAGAATATTGATGAAGAAAGGGTGAAACTGTTTATAATCCACTAAGAAACACTCAAATATGGGTCAAATATTTAAGAGCAAACATAACTATTTCTCGAGAGAATGCTTTGTCGTTTGGCATTTTAATGAAAAAGATGTAAATAAAAACAATTTAGAGACATAAATCATTAAATGCGTTCAGTTGCACTTTTAGTTGCACCTGGATTTTTTTTTTTAAAATCCTGTTAAAGAAATGTACCATTGGCCAGTGATCCCTGGATAATTAAGCAAAACTAAAATATGTCATTTGAGACTCAGTAGGAATAAGATTTATACTATTTCCAGGTTTAATGGATACAATTAGAAATTAATTCTTTCAGTTTAATTTTACATTATTGGAAAATTTCAAAACTGTGTTAAATGTAGCGCAGTTATGTTGAAATAACAGATATTTTTTCATTGAAAAGTCTAAGTTTCAGGAATAAAAATGTTAAATGATATTTTAGTTTTTGTGATTTGATATGAATGGAATCAATTTGATATTATTTTATTTTGCTCGCCGGCTTTTGAATTATATCCAATCGAAACTGTAGTGTGTCAGAATTTGTGATATCAGCAAATACTGAGATAAGATTGTGATCAAATTTATGATTTATACACCTAAACTCAAGACTGAAAGAAATAAAACAATGTGGTGTAATCAAAACTAAATATGGTCCAACTACAACGTAACATGCTCAGCAAGAGTATATGGGTGTACTGTACGATAAAGAGGGCTGTAGACAGTGAACATACTGTATGGGTGTAGTATTCATATGCTGCATAGGGGTTGTGCAGATGTCTAGATGCAGATAAAAGCTGTGTTTGCACACATTAGTGCACATTTATTAGCACTTCCATAATCTAGTCTGTTCATTCTACATACTGTAACTGCAGCTAATCATGTCACAGCATGTGATGCATCTTGTCTGGCTTTAATTTAATTACTGTGGAATTCAAAATATCTGAGCTTGTTTGTTTTGGTCGAGTTACATATTCATCATCATTATGTCAACTAAAATCCCCACTTGGCTTTCTACAAACACCTCCATTGTGAGTTGGAAGCCTTTGGGAAGCAGAGGAGGGATCAGGGTAATAAGATTGAATGGAGTAAATAATTTTTCTACAAACACATGGGAGTGCTGTCGTCATATATGAAGCTTACTGTTTTGTGAGGACGAGACAAAGCAATCCCATGATAAGAAGACTTTTGTGTTACAGAGTTTAGTGTGGTGATTCACATTGCTTTTTAAACAGTCCGAGACTTTTGATTTAAGTTTAAGAGCACTGGTTTGACAGATGGCATGGTCCTCGGGGCTTTATGGGTAGTCCAGCCTTGCCAGAAGCTGTGGGAATTGCCAGTTGTAAATGTTCAACACTGACCTATCTTTTCTCTGCAGAACTTTTCTGGAGTTAGGAAAACATCCTTTTTGTTTAGCAGAAATATTCTGCATAAATAAGAATGTGTTCGAGTGACCTTTGAAGTAGTTTTGTGGTGATTCATGTCTTTTCCATGTTGCACCTGTGAATAAGAACAGTATCATTTTTCACCCATGAGAAAGAGGAAGTAATGAAATCTTGCATCTGGACAATCCCGGCAAAGCAAAGCATTAAGCTTGGTGCACATATTGTACTTAATATCATATTGTGTTGTCATGTAAATATTTGTCAAGTAATCCAACAGAATTTATTATTTATTAATCCCAAGTGAATAGTTAAGAGTGAGAACAGGCCGCAAAGGGAACAGTGAGAATGAAAGGTGATATCGATTTTGATGAATGCCAAATGTGCTCTGCTGGAAATGGGAGTAATTTCACAAGGGCTGGGGGCTGCATTAAAGCACTGCGAGTCTCTGGTTTCAGCCAGTGTTCATTTGGGAGGCGCTGGATTCGATTCATTTGTCCCCGCGTGTCGTTTCATAGACAGGGCAGGTTACTGATGGCTGTAGAGGCAGAACAGTCCTGCATCGCGGCTGACGGCTGTGACAGTAATGCAGACTGTAGCTGCTAATGGGGCCGCTGGGACTTTCCACCGTGCGCGACATCAATCAGGGTCCTCAGCACACTCGCTCAAATGGCCCTCCTCATTCACTCAACACATAGCAGATGTCCCACTCTGATCCTCCTGCACATGTATAAATAATGCCACATGCATGTTAATGACATTGATTTGTAGCATTGGAGAAACAAATCCAGTCATGGCTGCAAGGTGTTGGGTGTGGTTGAGCATCCTGTTGGGTGCTTTTTAACAAAAACAGAGCTTTTGCTGCAGTATTTGTTTATCTATTAGTCTATATAAATGAGACTACAGTAAGTAACTGTGCTAACCACGGAGCAGATTTGTTATGTTGAGGTTTAAAACTGCAATAATCAACCATATTTATAGTTTGTTTCCTGCCTTTGATTTTCACATATTCTATCTTTGTTTTACCTAATAAAATTTGCATTTATCTTAAGTAAACGCTTAATCATTAAAACATCCGAGTCTAAAATAACACAAATGAAAGACTATGTATTAACCATTTGAGCTGCTGCTCTGCAGTGAAGAATCTCTTCAAATCAATGAATCATCATCTGACAGAATCATAATCCAATTAAATGAAAAGGATGTGTTGTGAATTTAGTTTTAATTGTTTGTAAAATGAACAGTCAGAGAGAAACGTATGAGTGTCTTCTTTGTTTGCAATCCAACTCTTCATGACAGGGGATTTAATTCAGAATTGAATCAAAAACATGATCAAGATTTGGATCAAATGATAAATAATCAGAAGATGGGGCCCTAAATAGAAGGCATACAATGAGCATGATGTGTGTTTGTCAGCGTTTGCAAATATTTTGAAAAATTGCAATAAAAAACAGCCTAGAACCATTGCATTTTTGTCTTGATGAAATCTACAAGGCTTTCCCTGAAAGAGATGTTTTCTAGATGGGAGCAGATGTTGCTCTAAAACCTCTGCTTCCTTAACAGCATTAATGGAGCCTCACATATGTGAAAGATGCCCACACCATAGACCAGGGGTTGGCAAGTTTGGTCCTACAGAGCCACAGTCCTGCAGGTTTTCACTGTTTCCCTACTCCAACACACCCGATTCATATTACTTGTATCCACAACAGCTTATCAAGTTCTGCTTAGTGACTCATTCATCTGAATCAGGTGTTTTAAAACAGGGAAACATCAAAACCCGCAGGACTGCAGCTCTCCAGGACCGAACTTGCCTGTCCCTGCCATAGACACGAATGCAACCTCACACCATCAGAGATGCAGGCTTTAAAACTGCCCTCTGACTACAAACTAGATGCTCCATCTCCTTTTCAGTCTGCAGGACACTGGTTTCCAAAGGGAATTTCAAATTTGGATTCTTCTGACCAGAGAACAGTTTAACACTTTGCCTGTGCTTTAAATGATCTTTGGCCCAGTGAAGAAAGTTGTGTTTCCGGATATTGTTCACAAATGACTTTGCCTTGATATTTAACCTGTATTTTTGGGCTGTATGATGAGCTGTGTTCACAGACAGTGATTTCTGAAAGTGTTCCTGAACCGATGCAGCGATTTCCAATAGAGAATCATGCCTGGTTTTAATGCAGTGCCAGTCAAAGGCCCGAAGAAGGGCCCATGGGCACCGAGATTCCTCCTGATTCCCTGAATCTTTTGATGAAATTATACATGGTAGATGGTGGAATCTTAAATTTATGAGCAATTTTCCATTAAAGGAACATTTTCTGAAGTTCTACATTTTTAGATGCTGTTTGTTCCAGATTGGTCTCTCCGTGAGACTCTGCCTCTCTGAAATGCTCCTTTTATACTCAGGTCATGTTGCTGACCTGTTGCCAATTAACCTAATTAATTGTCAATTGCTTCTCTATTTGTTTTTGATATGTGCCAATTACTTTCTCGGACTTTTGTTGTCCCTTTATGATAATGGTAATATTCTATTACTTTATTAAACTTTTTTTTTTTTAGATTTGTTGCTCTCATCAAATTTAAAATGAGCTCATATTTTCCATGAAATGGTAAAATTAGTTTCAACATTTGATTTGTTGTTCTACAAGGAATACAATTTGTCTGTGTTGCAGGATATATTCTGCTGTTTGTGAGCTATGCTGCATTGTTCCATCAAAGGACAGAGCCTGTCTGCGGGGGTCCCTGGGGTTCCCACAGTAGAAAGATCACCTTCACCATAAGTTCTTCAGACTGAGTTGAGATGTCACCTCATTCTTTTCCTTTTCGCTTGCGTCTCTGATCAGGTGCTGAATCGACACCAGTGTTTGTTGGAGCAGAGCATCGATCCCTCCCCCAGCCGGCACGTCCTCAGGGAAGAGAGCGATATGCTTAGAGCAGCATAGCCCCCTCTTGTACTAAAAATGCTGAGACAGAGAGGAGATGCGCTGATCTGTGTAAGATACACTCCTGAACATGATGGACGCCATCGACTGTAACCTTTTGGCAAAGTTTCAAGGTGTTGCTGTTGGTACAACTGTGTGAACGGCTCTCAACCTTGTTGTGGTTCTCGTTGCAGTTGAACCAGCTGCATCCTGCTGTCCTTTCTTACCACGGCAGGCTTAATTTAGCACTACCTGTTCCCCGGCTTTTCTTTCTTGTGTTATGCCTTTCAAGAACAACATTGCCCTTTTGTCTACATACACTTGCTCATTTCCTCCATTTCCACAGTGACACTGGGGCAGAGCCTCACAATGCCCCCCCCCCCCCTTTTTTTTTGTGTGTGCGTTCATCCTCCCCCCTGTAGGCTGTAATCACCCTGAGAATGGGGTAATTACGGCCACTGTAGGATAATTACCAGAGCTTGAGTTGTTTAATTACGGCCTTCTCCAGAGCTGTCTGATGCCAGTGACAGCAGAGGCGCCGTTCACTGATAGAGTGATTTCATCCTCTCAACTGCAGCGGCCTGTGAGGGACGGAGAGAGGAGACATGGTGATAGAACGAGTGGGTGTGAGTGGGAGGGATGGCAGGAGTTAAATTGAGTGGGAGAGAGGTAAAGGCAAAGCGAAAGATCCTGGTTTGATAAATGTACATGTCTACAATGGTGAGCGGAGGCTGCAGATAACAAAGCAATGAGGGACATAGCATTGAGAAACATACCTTTTTTTTTGGTCCTGGATGTTTTTATTTTATTATTCTATTTATTCAAAGTAGAATATAAGATAACTTAGATAATCAGAAGCAGTTACAGTAGCAGAAAGTCAGTTTAGACAGCAGGGGGCGACGTGGCTTCCCAATCGTAGCATAACAAATTCCCGTTTAAAGAATAACAGATGAACACATGATGAAAAGAACAAGTACCTCACTTTCGTCTCTTCCAGTCAGCCATGACGGCCATCCTGGACTCCAACAGTAAAAGGGCCTGTGGACCTGAAGATTTGTGGGGCAAAGGGCAGGGGGTCAATCCCCAAACTAGGGGGCAGGAATTCACCCGGGCAGCCTGACATTCCCTTCACTGGAAAGATGATTCTGTCTGCACATTGACTCCAACCTATCCTAAAATAGTGCATGGTGAGAAGTTTCCCGCCACCCACACACCATCATTCAGAAATCCCTTCCAGACTTAGATTCACATACATGATAAAGAGCATGTCTTAATATTATGATCAGATGCAGAAGTTTATCAAATGGACATTTTTTTTTTCATACATTTACGCAGGCTTGAACGACCGCAGTGGAAACAGTCTGCTGGACATATTTGCATGCATGTTTAGTAAACACGAACCCCTCCAAAGTTTTGATCTTTATGACTGGTGATTGAGAGGCTCTTTGATGGCGCGATGACCTGTTAAGTCTTTGTTAGGATTCCAGCGAGTTGCATGTGAGCGGTGTTTGTATTTCCACTGTACCGGAGACCCTCATAACTCAAAACACCAGATGAAGACGTAAGGCCAGAAAGTATTTCCTGACAAATGTGTCGATTGACGGCGGCCCTTTTGACCTACTGAACCCTGACCCCCCCTCACCTCTTTTCCATTTCTAGCATAAGAAGTTTAATAGCATTGCAACACATTTCTTTTTAAAGAAACCAACATGTATTTTTACTTTTGGCTGTTTCAGAGTTGTCACAGGGTGGATTCTCTTTGTCGCTAAGACCTGACTGACCGGCATGTGTCTCATATGCTCATCATCAAACAGAAGTTAGAGCTTTGCAGATGTGATATGCTATGTCTTTAAGATATTCAGCATGGGGCTTGACAGATGTTAGAGCATGACAGTGGAGGTCTGCAGGGGATAAATGGTGATAGATGAACCTGCTGCTTCCCTAGCCGACGAACCACAGTAACGCGGGGAATCACCTCCGCCAGACGACAGGGATGACTGACTGTGGCACCTCTGCTTTAAAGACCTTAAACCCATGACCCAATCCATATCTCATTGAGCTTTTATTTGTTTTCAGAGGCTGTATATTAATACTCTGTGAATGTCAGTCAGGTGGAACCGCTGGTCATATGAGTGTAAAACGAAGCGACACCAAAGGCTTGTTGGGGAGTGCTATTTCCAGACGGCCTCACCCTGCCTGTCGCATGGCCATCTTCATGCATCTTTGACACTCTGCACTCACTATCTCTGTCACCAAGTCTGTCAGTGTACCTTCTAGGATGTGGTGATGTTATATTGAGGTGCAGAATATATTTTTTCCACATAATATTGGGGGTTTAATTTAGAGGAAGGATGCAGGAGCTTTATAGTCGGGCACTCTTCTCTGTCTGGGCCCAACCATATGTTTTGGATTATTCCTGTTCTGTTTTCCATTTGTCACATTCACATAAATTAGAGAAAATTCAAGTTTATATTTTCATTAATTCATCGTTTCTTTGCTCTGAAACGTTTTTCAGTTGTGAGACTTAAAAAAGCCGCATGTGTGCTGTATCTTTGATTGGCTGACGATAAGCAGCATATAATTAGGTGCCTTCAGCGTAGTTGCTCTTTCAGTGCTGAAGTTCCCACACAAAAATAACTCCACCGTATTTAGAGTGAATCTCTTTTTGCCAGCGTGTTTGCTGCTTGGTCACCTGGCAGACGATGCCCCAGTTCAAGGATGCCTCGCTATCTCATGAGATCTTCCACTTTTTAAAACTAAACACAGCACTTTTGAAACAATTTCAAAGAGCTTTGAAAGAAAAAAAATAGGGACTTTGTATTGGTGACCTTCCTCAGTTCCAGCAATCTCCTGCATCCCGGATCTGAGAGTCTTCTCTCCAATTAGTGAGAGAAAACAAGCAAACGCTGAGAACTGAGACAAATTCAACCGCGGAGTGGGGAGAAAAGCAGCCTCAGTGTTTGATCTCTGCAGGCAACGGCCCGAAGAAGCCTCCACCGATACGCCTTATCTCCAGAATAGACCGCGGCCTCACCTCCTCCACCTCAGTGACCTTGTCATTTGGCTCTCAATCTTATCAGAGGAGGGAATGATGTCAGCACTCATCTCTTTTCACCATAACAAGAGGTGAAACCAGACTCCTGCAGCCAGCCTGTTAGAAATAAGCAGAGGTTCAGTGATTTAACAGGAGACCACAGATCGATAATATCCTGTAGTGTGAAGATTGAAAATGCTGGGTAAGTTTTAGCAAAAAATAAAATAAAATGCCCTCTCCATGGATTTTGATGTGTTTCCAGCATCACATGAGGGTCTGTGTAATGCGGTTGGCTGCCAAAGTCTGGTTTTTAATTGGCTCCCTTGTGTTGATCATTGGAGTGTTCTCTCCTGGACTCCTGAAGCAGCAGTACAGTCCTCCAGCCTTGCTGCCTATTAGACCTGACAGTTTAGCATCCATCTCTTAATATGTCCAATTTCTCATCCTCCTGTCTTCGAGAAACTCTGAGACTAGCCTAGCTTCTCTACTTTCTTGTTATTTCTGCTTTGTTGTCCTTTAGTTGAGGCTGCATGGATGTGCGGAATATCATTAACCCTGTCTTCCCATGACTGTCAATCAACACAGCGGCTGTTCATTGTGCAGCCTGTCACTTTTCCAAATGCCCGCAGCAGAGATGAAAAAGCCACCTGACCTCTCTCTTTTTTTCTAAGGTGAAGCTCCACTTGCAGCCCTGTGATCGCTCCACCATTTGTGGCCTTCCCCATGGTTTGCGTTTGCCCCCACGTTTCACGGCTTCAGACACTCTGACTGAGATCAAACTGTCAAAGTCCCGACCTCCTGCTGGGACTCCCTCTGAAAGTGCTAATGACCCCGTTTGTCCGAGGAGTGACCAGCTCCTCTTCTCTTGTGCACGGCCACCCCCCCCCCCCCCCACCATTCCAGACTCTGGCCTCTTGTTTTCGTGATTGCTTTGCCACTTGTTGCTTCGTATATGACCTTAACTGCCTAGAAGGCGGAAGACAGCTGAACTTTCACTGCAGGCCGGTGCGTTTGGTGGGAGAATGGCGCCCTGCTAGTTTTGTTGGGAACAGACTGAGCAAACACCTGCTGACTTGCTAATGGCACAGGTGTTGACATGTCACGAACATGTCACAGTGTGGATTTCTACACAATACATGTTCGGCCTACAGATTTCGAGATCTGGTCAAGAAAATTTTTACCATGACAGTTTGATAGACCCACGTGGACAAAGAACTGCCAATCTGAAGAGTATTAAACTTTAACGTCAGTGCTGGTGGGATGTACACACCCTGAAAATAAATCAAAAATCCCATGTAAATCAATCCTCAATTGCAACATGACAAAGGAACCAGCTGTATCATTTCAATCTGGCCGTGTTTCAGCAACACCAACAATTCAAGGAATCCGATATGAGAGCTGTGGCCGTGTATCCGATGTTTTGCAGTGATGCGTCTTTCCTCTGTGTCAGCGGTTAGGATCGCAGAGAGATCATCTGAACTGCGATGACGCTTTTCTGGGCTCAGACCAGCTTGACATTATCCAGGAGACATGCATTTGCCACCCCCCCTCTCTGCTTGAGGCCTCACATTACCATGAGCCCACAAAGTAATTTGTTGACAGATAATTTCAATGACCTCTGACAACTACACATTGTTCACTGCAGTTCTTGTTTTAGCAGAATTGCTCTCAAGAGTTCAGATCGTTGCTGGTCTTGGCTGGGCTGGCGAGTGTGGTAACCTAATTAGTGGTTTTGGCTGAAAGGACAGGCGATCAGTGTTAGTTAGATGGAGCACAGTAACGCACCTAATGATTGTATATCCACAAAAACACAAGTCACCGTTAAAAAGTCTAAGGAAGTATGTCCAGCAGGCTGTGAGAAGCCTGGATGCAATGAAGCTCTCCTGCTCACATAGCAGAAACAGAGAAGCAGTAATCAACTGAGAACTCAGCCCGAGTTCATGCGTCAATCGCTTGTGCAGATGCTGTTTATTTTTTCAGTTGTAATCTTGAATGCTGGGTTTATTTGTGGACCTCTCACCCTGCTAGAAACTCATGTGAACTCTTCATCGGGTACCTCCTCCACTCCAGTCCAGAATTTAAACTATGATGGATAGTAGACAGTCAGGTTGGACTTGAAATGTGAAAAACAATCCTTCTATCAGCAAAGAGTAATTGATGCGACTATGTGGCAATGCACTGATCCCGCATAGAAGGTTACCCTCATCCCTGCCAATAATAGAGAGGAGCACATATGATCGTTATTATTTTCAGTTTCTGTCTTTGGAGAGGATCTCCGTTTTTCCCTCAGGCTTTTAGTGCTGTGAGCAGATTTTGCAATGAGAGCCCCAGTGAATCTATCATTATTTTTTTGGACAGTGGCTATCATGGAAAAATGATTTTTCTTTTTTTTAGTTGTCAAAAGCACAAAACCTATGTCTTTCAATATTTAAACATTTGACATGGCTTTATTGTTGCAAGATTGTGAGACCTTTTAGCAGAAACATAACCATTCTCATAACTATCATCATTATAAACACTGATTAAATATGCTGGCTTCATGTCTTAATGAGGATTGTGGTCATTTCTGTGTTAAAGCTGCAACCACAATCGTACAGGTTGGACATAATTATCAGTTTACAAATCTGAACTGCATGCAGTCATATTCATGGTAAAGCAAATTAATAAAGGTGTGAGTTTATTTGGTTTATGATGTGCTTTTTGGAGAAATCCTGCAGATTGTGCCATTAAAATTATACAAAAGCAACAGTACATTTCTGACCTTAAAAATGGCCCCAGTTACATGATGTTTTTTAATTCTGAATTAGTCATTTCATTTTCTGTTCTTATCCAGTTTAGGGTTGGGGGGTTGCTGGAGTCTATCCCAGCTATTATCAGGTGAGAGGCAGGGTACACCCTGGACAGATCACCAGTCTGTCGCAGGGCCAGCACAGAGAGACAGACAACCATTCACACTCACATTCACTCCTAGGGACAATTTAGTGACCAATTAACCCAACATGCATGTCTTTGGACGGTGAGAGGAAGTACCCTGAGAGAACCCACGCATACACAGGGAGAACATGCAAACTCCACACAGGAAGGCCACTGTTGGAATAGTTCGAACCCCCTCCCCTGCCGGGACTCGAATTAGCGAGCTTCTTACTGTGAGGCTGCGGTGCTAACCACCATGCCACTGTGCAGCCCTAATTCAGAATTTATTACTTCAAATTATTTAATTCGGAATTGAATAATTCTCTTTCACTTTTACATGGAAATATTAACAAATTAAGGTTTACATGGAAAACATGTTTATCTAATTCCGCTTCAGATCTGGGGTTGAGGAAGGGTTCTGATTGGACAGGGGGTGTTCTCGATGTATTTACGTCTGTTTACGTTTACCAAGAAGTAAACAGACGCTGGCTCCTGTTCCTTTTTGTTTCGTCTACGACATGAAAACCTCATAATAACACAGATTTTCATTGTATTTTGATTGCAGTTTTGCAGCAGCAGCTCAACATTAACAACATTCTTTTCTGCTGGCTTGCACGAGTCCAGTGCTTGTTTCCCGTGTGATTCAACAAGCGCCATTACAACAGGACAAGGGAAGGAGAATGCACAGAACGACAGGAATTAAGTCGGAGTGGAATAAAAGGTTACATGTGAGGGGAATTATTTTATTTGGAGTTAAAAGAGAAATAAACCAACCACTTAGTTCGGAATGAGTTTTATTCAGAATTATTGTTTTCACTCAGAATTAGGGGTTTACTGTACATAGTCTTCTTAAAGCCAGAGTTGGTAATCCTGCTCAGAATAGAGCTGGGCGATACCAGGAACTTTGGTATCGATCTGATACCAAGTAAATACAGGGCCAGTATCGCCGATATCGATACCGATACCAATTCCGATACTTTTTCATATTTAAGCTTCATAGATCCAAAGGATCCAAAAAAACTTAGGATAGAATTTAGTTAAACTCAGCTCTTGGGGAATCACGAAATAATAATGGGCTATAGTACCTGTATGTATCATTCTGTATTTATTTCACACGTAACACAAAAGGGTACTTATATGCAATCAAGTGTGAGCTGTTTCATATTTAGTATATTTCTTTCAATTCCAGAAAATCATTAATCTAGTTTTTTACCAGTCCACCTCTTATGATATTATATCTTTCAATCCTTATGTATAATTTTGCACTGTGTGCACTTGCCTGTTGCTTTAAAGTAGTTTTATAAATTTCCCTGTTTTGGAATAATCAAAGCTTTATCTAATGTTAGATAACATTTTTTGATGGAATAAATGTACTAGATTATTTCAATGTCTTAATAATATTTTTTAGTTTTTCCAGTAGCATTTGACTTAAGTAACATGCACTTTGAAAAAGTAATATGAACTAATGCTGAAGATGACCACTCTCAATTTCATTTTATAATGTCTCTCTGTTCCTGCTCTGTTTTCTACTGCATGGGTTCCCATGTGCGTGTAGAGGTTTGTTGTGTTTTTACTGTATTTAACAGCCCCGTTGCAATCTATACAGCTCACTGTCGTTCCATTTTCTGCAATAAAATAAAGCGCTTCTCTTTGTCATTTCGATACTCCGGCGTCTCGAGGAGAGGAGAGCGTCGAGTGCTTGGGCCAGGCTGAACCGACCTACAAGGCTGTTTGGCTGGTGCCGCTGAGCCATGTGATGGTGCAACAACAACAGACAAGAGGGGGGAGAGTGCTGCTCCCTGCTCTGTGACAGCGCAGCGCTACTCCAGACTTTTATTAATCCATTTGCGCAGCAGTGAGTGCGTGCGGGAGAGGGAAAAAAAAGCTTGAGTATTGATCTTTTCACACGAGTATCGTTCAATATCAATACCAGCGTTGGTATTGATAATATCGATATTGGTATCGATCCGCCCACCTCTAGCTCAGAAACACTTTTTGTTCTCCTGGGTAAAATGGTCCTTCCATCCTGATTAGGGATGTAATGATTACCAGTAAAATGGTTGACCGTGATAAAATTCCCAACAATTAGTAATACCGTTTCAAATTTTAAATATCGTTAAAACCATGATTGATTACTGCAATTTGAAAGACTCCCAGTGATGCTGCTCATTGGCTGGAAAAGCAGAAGCAGTCCCAGTTTTCTATGTTTAATTTATGAAAACATAGCAAAAGACAACGAAGGCATCCACATAGACAGAACTCTTGAGATTTTTTCCCCTTTTAAAAAGGACAAAGTAGACATTTAGACCAGGGCCGGTTCTAGCCACTTTGGTGCCCTAGGCGAGATTATGGTTTGGTGCCCCCCTGTCCTGGCGCCTACGTTTCTAGATCACGGGTGTCCAGCTCCAGTCCTTGACAATCCTGCAGGTTTTCTATGTGTCCTGGCTCCAACACACCTGACTCCACAGGTGGCTCTCAATAACTTTGACTAAAGATAATAAAGAACCAGCTAATATTTTAAAATGCTAGAATATACATATTGTCATTTTTAATAACAGGTTTTAGCAGTTTTTTCTGGAATAATTGTGTTGAATTTCCACAACATAATGACTCTAAAAGTAGCAGTAATAGTTTCAGATATATTTTTCTTGTCATTAGCTTGGAGATTAGGGGTTTTTCCTATATTGTTTCCCACAAATAGACATTTTTATCTATTCAATTTTTTTATACAGTTAAGTCCAGTTGAAGATTGAAGAAAATGTATCTATCCTCTTTTTTTTCCCCCAAGTTTTTATTTTTAAAACCTACAAGTAGAATTAAAACCGAATTCTTTAAAATGACAGCAGTTTTTCGAAAGAAAAGTTATTAAAAATTGTAAACTGCCTTTTCCCAAAAGGACATAAAATATTTGCTCTAAACTCACGTTTAGAACAAATATTTCTTATTCCTGTTTAAAATCAGCTTGGAGAACCCATTCTCTCCCAGTTTTAAGCTTTTCTCACTAAGGTATTGGAATTGGGAAATGAAAGCTGCTGCTTTACAGGAGAGATGCAAAACTGCTTCCAAACCACTTTCCTTTCTTACTTTAGACACTAAACAATATGTTTGCAAAGATATTTAGTGTCTAGAAGCAAACTAAAAAAATAGAACCCCAAAACTTCTGACTTGGAGCCGCAAATTCCAACTTTTACGTTTAATGTAAATGCACCATTAGCCGGAACACACAAACACTGGTCTCACAAGTGCTTCTGTAATGACATTAATACTTTGTTTTACCAGCAATGTTTGAAACCTTGTGCTGGGACAGTGAGGGTTTGATCGGTTTCACTATGAAACTGAGGGAGACACGTTCCCTCCATCTCCAGTGCCATCTGCGCTCATGAACTAAGTAGTAGCCTACAAATCAGGCTAACAGTGGAAGGTAGCCAGCAGCAACAGCTGGGCGGCAGGCGTATTTCATACACAATACTATTTAATGACCGAGATGACTTACCTCTACACTGCACTCTCTGTCTTTCCTACATTTCCACCAATGTCGTAATGTTACAGATGTTACAGTCGCCAGCCTCCCTCCCCCCAGAGTGGAAAATTTACTTAAACACACCAGGAGTGGGCTCCCTCAGCGCATTTGTCGCCCTAGGCGAACGCCTAGGTCGCTTATAGCAATCGCCAGCCCTGATTTACACTATTTTGGATATTTTTAAAGATGCTGGGGGGTATTTCTCTAATACTGTGATAAAAATGATGACCGTGATCATTTTAGTCACAATAACCGTGATATTAAATTTTCATATCGTTACATCCCTGATCCTGTCAGTAGTCAATACATCATGTATTCATGAAAAGGAAGGAAATAGTCAGACCTCTGTGAGAGCTGCAGTTCTGTAAAATTCTGACCAACCCCTGCCATTCGCACTGAAAGGCAGGAATTGGTGACTTATAGAAAGAACAAATCAATGCCTTTATGTCTCGTCTCTGTCCGTCTCCTCTCTCCGTCCCCCACGTGACCCCCCTGTGCTCCGCTCACTGTAAACAAATATAGCTAACGGACTGCTAACTGCTGCTGCGCCAAAAAACCAAACCAAAACAACAGATAAGGATTAAGTCTCTGAGGCGTTGACGTTTGCAGTGTGGACTTTTTACACCACAGAAGGAGTTGGAGGTGAGTGGATTAAAGCTTTTAAAAACGTGGTTTGTCAGCTGTTTACTATCAAGCTAACGAGCTATCCACTCGGCTGTTATCGCTAACCTGCTCGTAAAACATCGGCGCACCTGTCCCTGCCCTCTGAAGGCATGGTTTTGGGTGGTGTGTTTTTTTTAAAGTGTTGCTTGCTCGAACCGTTTTTCCAACATTGCCAACCCTAGCTTTAAAGTGTAATTAACTTTTATTAAGAATTAAAGAGGAATTAAAACTCTCACGTGAACGCAGACAATGACTTGCTACTGACCCTCAGTGGCACACTAAGGGCACATTCAGAAAGCATAGTCTGCGAGTCTTGGTCCGTTTGGGGGCGGGGGTGGTCTTCCATACCAAGATCGCATTCAAGTTACACTATTGCCAAACGAGCCAAACGGGCCAAGAATGAGAATCTCAGGTGGCGGTGCTTTCGGATTCACCGCTGGCGAGGACAAGACACATGTGCAAGAAGGTTCTCACAACTTCTGTTTCCTCCACAAAGTGACATTATTTTTGTACAAGGAGCTGGATATGCTTTCATCAGATGAAATATCGATTAACGCTTTTACTTCCTTGTAACTCCACGTCTGACCATGAGACATCAGTCCCACACGTGTTTGTTGTCTTAGTGTTTACCCACGTTGTCCAACTTTTGACCCACAATGCCAATGCAATTTGTAGTCCACTTCCTGTCTTTGGTAGGGTTGCACAGTATACTGGTACCAGTATAGTACCGCAATACTAAAGCGTTTTAAACGGTACTATACCGGCATTTAAAAAGAAACTGTAATTTAAAAAGAGTAAAGCACCTTCACTGAGGAGGAGACGTCAGGTAGCAGACAGGCTGGTTCATGGCGAGTGGACGCTGCCGCGGATACCTGAAGTTTGAAGTGTTGCCTCCGTTAGCAAGACGGACTTTGTAGCATCGCTTTCCTTGCGGTGCTTCAGTGTTCAACGGCTCGCCTTCATCATTAGCTTTGAATCCGTAATACTTCCAAACTGTACTTTGAGCCCCTACTTTATCAACACAGGCTTTTCCACGGGCATTACCTCATGCCCATTTAATGTTTCATATCATAAACTATTGAGACACAACATTAAATAAATTAACATTTTGAAACACGTTTAAAAAATATTCCAAAAGCCTTACAATATGTAATTCATTTAGATAGTTGTACAATTTATTTTTCTAATTATGTCCGTATAATGTTTCATAATGATTTTGATTTTAATTTGGCATTGCTTTATATTACTGGTTCTCTGTGTTTTAAATTGAAGATTTTACTTCTTTGATTATTTTAAAATAAAGACTTCAAGAACAATAACACGAATAAAAGAAATATTGAGTTTGGTTTACCTTTTTAAAAAAGTATCGAAAAGTACCGAAAAGTATCGAAATACAAAATGGTATCGGTATCGAAACAGAAATTTGGTATCATGACAACCAGTCTTTGGTTCACTTGAATCGGACCGAGACCTGCGTTTGTAAGCGGACCAAGTCCGGTTGTTTGTTCCGGATCAGAGTCCGTTTGTACATTCACAACTCCCCTAAACGAAGCAGACTTTCCGAGAAAACGGACTCTGATTCGAATCAAAAAAGCTTTGTGAATGCGCCCTCACATTTATAATGTACATTCCTTGAGCCATTGTTGCCCTGCAGCATCTCGAGGCCGAGAAACTACTATACAACTTCTTTTTTTTTTTTCAAGCCTAAAGCATCACGGGACAGCTGTGTTTCACTTTGTGGCACCAAACAAACAACTGGGTAACATATTGTAAATGGACTGTTGTAAATAAACTGATTCAGCAAAGAAACACATGAGGAAGAAAGAGAGGAAAAGAAAGAGAAAAGCAGTTAGACAAGAGTCAACAATGGATTGACTTTATCATAAAAAAACAAAAATGTGCCAGTCTTCAGTCATGGCTTCAACACCACCCCTGTCTAAATTTCCATTTTCCTCAAAAGCACCAGTAAAACTTTTTTTTTCCTTACAGGACTTTAACTGAATAAATAGGAAAAATTGTTTTTGTTTCCTTTATGTGACCATTTATGTAACACACTACCTGTTATTAATGAGATAAAAGTCCTTTATCACACCACTACTTAACTTGCACTTGTATTTAATAAATTACCATATAAAAGCTATTTTCCCCATTGTTATTCATTCCTTTTTCATATTTAACCAGATCTTTGGCTGTTTTTTCTTGCTAGCTGTTAGATGTGCATTTTTGTGGTTAATTTTGACAATTAACTATTCACCATATAATACAGATAATAGTTTTATTATAGAGTTTTTCACCTAATGGCTCTTTTTTTTGTCAAAGTAAATATTATTTTCTAAAACTCATCAACCATTGGAATAAAACCCACATTTCCAAGTCTTTAAAGGACTTGATTCACCAGCATTGCATCCAGAGAGATCCCCATTTTACTGCCATCATAACATGACATTTTATTGATGGTTACATGATTTTATTTACTGCCTGACAGTTATTTCTAGGCTGTGTGATATCTATTTGCCCTATACTCTTGTAACATTTTTGTGGATGTTTTTATGTGTGGGCAGAGTTGCTCTTGAAAAGCCAGCCGTTTCTTTTTTTAACACTCTCAACATAGTTAAAAGTAGTCATACAGTGGTCTGTATAAACACATCCACAATGAGCGTAAAGTCTTCATTTTCGGCACAGAATCGTATGGGAAAATTTGGGAAACCAGCGACTGGAATGCTTCCTGGCAGATGCACTGATTTCTGCATTACAGACCTGCTTGTGAAGCCCAGTCCTGGATGCTGCTCCAGTACCTGTGAGACTGTACTTTTCGTCTCCTGTCTTGATTAGTTGAAGGTCTGGGATAAGTGCTTCAGATGCTTGTGGTTTTCAATTTAAGGCCTTGACAAGGATCCAGATAATCTTGCGGCAGTCCCAGAATAACTTCTCCGCTCGGTGAAATCTACAGAGGCATAGTCATCCAATCGCTGATTTCATGCCCCTTGTGTAATTAACCAATCACAGTCAGTGATGAGCCATGGAAAAAGTAAACACTTTCGTCTATGTAATGATGTAACTTCCAAGGGCCAAACTCTCAAATGATTTCCTCCTGTCAAGATCTTTTAATCTAATTCCAAGCCCAGATTATTTTGACATTCTGATTAATTCATGCTTGATGTATTATTAGATGAGAAGTTGACCTTTAACATGTTGTTGCA
Organism: Atherinomorus stipes; assembly: GCA_023101725.1. NCBI lineage: Eukaryota > Metazoa > Chordata > Actinopteri > Atheriniformes > Atherinidae > Atherinomorus > Atherinomorus stipes. The sequence continues at coordinate 551,156 of JALJCO010013258.1, forward strand.
GTTGCTATATTTAAACTAGTAAATATGAACTAAGGTTTTATCGCAACATATTTGATGACTTAAACACAGACTGATGAATTCATGAGAAAAAAGCCATAAAAATCTCCCTGAGTGCCAGAAACTCTGTTTTTTTTCTTTGCCTCACAAGAAAATCCATTTCTGAAGATTTTCATTTAGTGTTTATCAGAGTTGGGTAACTCTTGTTCTACATGAAGATAGAAATTGTTCTTGCACATTTATATGTACAAACCTCTATGTAGAAATAATAAAGAGTTTTAATGGCAACTATCTCTGACTCATAGACTCTAGAAAGTTTTAAGATGTCCTGTAATTTCAGTCACTGAAATGTTTGTAGCAGATGCTGTAGCCCTTAAAATTGCCCTTAAAAAGGGACCTTCAGGGATCCGACTTCTTTTTCCAACATGTCTCACTTATGTTTGGCTTAAGATGTGGGGAATTTTGAAGCCAATCTTATGTTAATGAAACCATTCTCGAAGAGGTATTTTTTCTTCTAAGAGAGGACGTTGCCATCAAGGAACAGCATGGGAGTTAAGAGTGCAGCAAGCTGCTATGCACTCTATTATACCATGAATTAAAGACTGAGGAACCAAAGTCAAGAACCATTGATATTTTGCTTCGGTGGTGACATTGCCTGCACCTTAGCAAAATATTTGTACTTGAATCCAGACAGCTATGATATGCAGTTTTTACTTGTGCAAGAGGACATAACCTTTGCCACGACAAAACTGTTTTGTAATAAATGTACACAAGTCAGGTCATTATTGTGCGCTGTGGTTTGTCTATCAGCTCAGATCTGGAAGCCCTTGATCAGAGAATAAGTGATAAGATGCTGCCCAAAATAAAACCTCATACAAAGTTATGTAAAAAAAATATTTATACACAATAAAGAATAGTGTTATTCATTTTCCACATTACTTTTCATGTGGTTTTATTTTGAACAATTACGGGATGGGCTAAGCAAATTTAATTTCTTACACTATGACATGAATTTTTAGTCTTGGCCATCTACCTCGAGTCCTTTTCGGCCCTCCATTATAAATTTTTTTTATTTGAGCGAACACATCATATTGATTGTTTTCACATTCATGCTTAATTTATGATTTTTTTTTTTTGCAAATTCATCTGCTTTCAATGACCTGACCAAGTTGTTTCTTTTTCTAGTTTTCTCCATGTCAAAGTCTTTTTTTTAAGATCTGTACCTATTTCTACAAGTGCTGCCTAATTGCTAGCCATATATTTAGCCTTGTTGCTCATTCCACAGAAGCACAATCCTTACAAATTATACCTCATTGTAAAGGAGACTAATCAGGCTTTCCAGCAATATATAATACAACATCAGTTAAGGCAGAGACACACCAGGCCAATTTTTGGCCGTCTGGTGTCATCGTGGAGTCTTTTGAACAACAGCAGCAGCTTTTACGTGTTTTCGTCTTGAGAAATGGTCACTTGCGGTTTTGGGGGGCACAATATTGATCAACGCTGCCTGCTGTCGTGGCGACATTATATTTTGCACATGCGCTGAAGGTACATCCAGGTCTGGAGTCGGCCCGATGTGTTCTTGGGCACTTTTCTGACTGTGTCGATTGATCATCTGACCCCATTTTCTGGTGACAACCGCGACGGTCGGCAGTCCGTCAGTCTGTCTCTGCCCTTTCAACCATTAAAGGTGAGAAATAATCAAGTTTCCTCACTTTTTGTTCTTAGTCGTGTATAATTGAATACTAATTCACCACACTACTGCTCTTTGTTGTACCATATAAAAAGGATTTCGCAATGAAATAAAAAATAAAATAAAAATACAAGTCTTAAATATGAACAGTATGATTTTAATCAACTACATATTCTTACATTCAGAATATTTAATTTAGAGAAAGAAAATAAAATGCTGAAGAATAGAGTCAACAAACTAATAGGTATAACGAGAGCAATAAAAGCAAAAGCATGTAATTTACCTCAGTTTTGTTTTGTACTTTGAGCTAGATGTTCTCCGCTCTGATTTAAATGGTTGATCAAAAACTGAAAACATGTTTTCTTCTGTTGCTTCATCGTTGCTCTGAGCAGCAGAGAGCCCCCATCACAGCTGGAATCAATAACACTTTTCTTAGGAATGCGATGCGTGAATAGATAATTACAGTCACTATGGCACAGGGAGAACGTCAATGAGTTTCAACCGTTCCGTAATTACTCTTCAGCATGTGAAAATAAGTGCCTGCAGTGCTGATTGTGGTGCTGCGAGTGCTGGTGTAAAAAGGAGTTGATAACGCCTGCAGAGTCACTGCTAGCTCTGAAACTAAGTAGGTTACAGAATGTGAGGATGAGCTTCTGAGGTGACCACATTTATGGAGTGAATACAACATCGAGATGTTTCTGTCTCACTAATTAATTTGTGAGTTTGTCAGATTTATTTTCGGATCTGGGTTTTAGTTCATGTGACGCTCCAAACATCTAAGAGCTGACTTGAAAGCTTTTTCCTGCTTGTTCTTTGGTTGAATGGAAAATCTGTGCATCGTTTTGGCCTCCTTTTCCCTCTATAAGAGCAGGATAAGGTAAGACTAAACAGTCAGCTATTAGTCATCAAAAATCCCCAAAGTGTAACGAACGGGAGGTGGTGTGAGAGAACAGACTGAATGCCTGTTGAGCTAACAGTCTGTTTTACATTCATGCTATGTAGCTGTTTTCTTTTACATTTAATGGAACAAGAGGACATCGGTTAAACACACAAGTCAGATTTTTTTCCAAGTGTTTTCTTGATGCAGCTCACCAGCTTGAGCATGACGGCCCAGAGCAGCCACAGGAATCCATTACAGCGAAGGAAAGGCTGATTTTAGACACAGCTCTACGATGCATACATGAAAAATAACCTTTTCAGAAACCAAACATGTTATCTTCTGGGACCTAAACCATGCCTCCATGGCATGTGAGCTGGATATTGTTAAGAAACAGAATCAAAACCTAATTTAGTGCCTGAATTGTTTTCCATCAGCAGAGCCAGATTCTTTCCTGAAGGTATAAGAGTTCTTTCTCCACCATTAAAGGCCCTTGTTGTGGTGTGTTGTAGCTCTACAGTAATATAACATCTCATCCTGTGGGACACTTATTGAGTTTGAAACAGGGCAGGTTAGCCCCAAGGTATCTGAACATGTCTAATGGACCTGCAGGAGCCTCCCCAAGGGGAAGCTGGTGAGTAAGGGTCAGGATGAGGTTATATTTACTCAGTGGATCTTGGAGCGTGCCGAAAACCACGTGGTTTCTCCTTGTCCCCCTTCCTGTAGTCACCTTTTCTGTGTCTCTAGGCCTGAATGACCATGAGCCAGGCTCAGGCCACATCTGGATGCAATTCCCCCTCAAGCTGATGCAGAAAAATCCTACTGAAATGCTTAAACTGCGGGAAGTAAGGAGATTTAATATAACGCAAATGGAAGGAGGATAAAATTGTAAAATAGCACTGCTGTTTTATATTCTTTCTTTATTTATTTGTTTTCTCAGCGTACCACAGCGTCTGTCAGCCTGAAACGATAGCCTGCACTGTGAGCTGTCAAATCTGGGGATTTAGACAAATGTGATATATTTATATGGATATTTGCAGCCTTGTGGGATTAGGCGGAGGGAGCACAGTTTCATATTTGAGGCCTGTTTAAAATGGGCAGTCACATTTCATTAAATCCAACCAGATTTTGGAGTACCTGCCAATAGTTAACTGTACTCTTTATGAGTGATGCAATCGGGAAGCAGTGCCTGCACGAGACAAGGAAAATATGGCACCACATATATGACAAGAAGGAAAAGGTGAGAGGGTGAACAGTTGTTTTATGCAGCACTCTCGTCTGCGGCTCATTTACAATAAAAGCAATGTATAATCCTGGCACACATCTGAGATATAAAGCCATTAAGCTATTATTAAGTTGCTAGCTTTATATTTTATCAATGCTTGGAAGAGAGCTCAGTGGAAAAATGTGAATGTGTTTTTCATTAAATATCTGAAACACTTCATTCAACGTGAAGTTAGTTGTAATTTGAAACATTGGAGTTTACAGTTCATAAAATCTGACATTAAAGTTTGGATATGTAACAAAAATATTATTCAGTGAAGTGAAGTGATGTAATGTATATTTTGACCTTGAATTTGACAAATTGAAAGAATTCATTTTTTAGTCGTTTAATTGTAATACCACACATGGAAAAAACTGCCTAAAAGAGTTAAGAGAAGCATTAATAATCTCATACACAATACAGAAAAGGACATAAAATACTGCTTTCTACTCACACTAACCATAAAGATATAGCATTGTGCTTTAATAATCTGTTAATGTGTGCTCTAAAATAGTACACCAGCCATTTTAAAGTAGGACTAAAGAGTCTGGCTGATTTTTTTTCTTGCTCTTTGGTTCCCCTTATAGTCATGGAGTGCAACACCACTGTCATAAAAACAAACCTCTCACATCTGACTCTCATTGGTAAAAATGCCAAAAATATAAAGAAACGATAGGGTAATCTTACAAGACCGTAAAAGAATAAGACTGTGACAATAACAAAAATAAGAATACTCATTTAAATATTTTAGCTTTTCTGGAATGTGGTTTTCTTTTTTCTGATTGACATTTTTCAAGCGCTTGAATGTGGCATTTCTGTGAAATCAGTGCCTGAGCCTTTGGCATTTGCACACTTTTTATCAAAGTGCCATGTTTCGCAAGCTTCCAACAAATCTTTTTGAAAGGTTGGAAGCTTCTAAGATTTAATTGTAAGATTTTGAAAAGTGTAACAAACTCAATTCGACGATATGCTGGCTTTCAACTTTGTGTACACATGATTATCATGGCTGCTTTGAGTATTTTGCATTAGTTTATTACGTGTTTGCCAGATGAAATATACGAGTAACCACTAGGGGCACTCTAGAGACTAATTTAACTAATTTAGGGCTTGCAAACCATTTATGGTATTACTGTTGTCAATTAATTTTCTCAAAATCTCAAAATTAATTAAATGCTAATTAATTTATTGTTGCCATGTTTAGTGTTTCATTTTCACCCTAAAAATCAGGCAACTTTATTTGGTCTGAACTAACAAATGTGCCCCTTATTGGAATCCTTCACGAGTGAGCAAAGTATATGAACAATTTTGCTCCAGACAGAGCTGGGTTTTTTTTTTGTTGTTGTTGTTGTTGTTATTTTACATAAATGTTAGGTTAAAAAGCATATTTTTGACCTTACCAGTGATTATTTACAAGTAAGTCTGAAACAGGACTGAGATGGCTAACTGAGGCTTTATGAGCCAAGTTATGATTTATGTTTCAATCTTTAACAGGATAAATGATCAACTTCCCATTAGCAGTGATGATCTACGAATAGCAGAGGCAAAATGATTAGCATTTCTCAATAAAAAATTGGATAATTTTATCAACAAGGACACATAAATCACACAACACAGAAAAACAAGCAAGCTCATTGTTAGCAAATTGCTATTACTTAACAGTGTAATAAGGCTTACCAGACTTACTGTAGTTTTGACTAAAACCCATTTCATTGTTTACAATTGGTCCTGTCTTTTTTACTTTCCCTCTTTTTCCTCACTTCTTCCAAATGGGTTGTGTTTGGTCTCTCCACTGTATCTCCCATGCCTTTCTTTTTCTTATTTTTACTTGTTGAACTTTATTTTCTAGTTTTTGATATGTGCAACTGTAAAGAAAGGTAAGTTTGTTGGGCTGGAAACCAAAGTTGCAAAGTGATTTAGGACATAGTGAACTATCCAAGTGAGTGAGAAGCACATAGTTTAAGGTTCACATGCTTCTGTAATGCTGCTTTGAAGTAGTGACAACATCATTAGTGTCTGAAGCCTTTTTCACTTCAGTCACAATAAAATGCAACAAAAAAGCCCTCTTACTGTGCTACTCTTCTCCTTTCTCCATTTACACAAAGAAGTTAGAGGTGACAAATCAGAAGTATCTAGAGGCATGCTCTGCCACACTGGCTCTCTTTCGAGCTGGAGTTATGCATTAACGTCAGACCGACTCAGCTGTGTAAACTGTGATGCAGCTTTCCTGTAACCTGGAAAACTCCTTTCCAGAAAACAATTGACTGGCCAACTTCGGATGTGTTTACACGCTGAAATAAATTGTCTGTATGGTACTGTGTTACACGTGGTAATTGAAGAGGCTTTGATTGTAATGCTAACATGAAAACTTGTAAAGCTGCCAGTCAGTATTTAAACTTGGTTCAATGCTCGCACACACTCCAACCGCTAATATCTTCTTTCTTCTCCGTGTTGCAATATTTCTACTAAAGTGACCATTGTTCAGTATTTATGAGATCTCTGCATTGTCACAGATCCATAATCACTTTCAGTCACTTTTACCTTCAGTTGTCACTGACTGAAGCAACATTGGAAACAAAGCTGGGATTCCAATGTTGGAAGTTAGTCCAGATGACCAGTTAAGTGCTGGATGGTTGCAGAGATCCAGGGATTCTTCGGGGTTAGTCCATAACTGACCTGAACAACTGCATTAAGTGGAGTTGGTCTGCACTTAATGCTGCAGACCAGCACAAACCAACGCTGCATAAGCACTGATGATAAAGCATAAACCAAGCTTTGCACAAGTCAGTTTATCTTTTAACAATCTCAGCCACCAGTTCAGAGGTGCAGCAACCTCCACTAGTCCACCATTATATTTTATGAACAGGCAATACACAACGAGGGTGCACCCATGAACAGGCGGCTAGCATGTGAAACTGTGGAGGACGTTTCTGAAGCCCCTTTCTTGTATATAATCCCTATCCTTATTGCTCATTTGACTGACAGTCAAATTCATTTGGAATCATCTGAATAAGTCATTATGATATGTTTTCAATAGATTAAACTGGATTTTGTGTCAAGATACTTTAACTCCAAGTCTCTCAGAAGCCAACGGCTACTCAGTAGCACGCAGACTGACTTAAATTGCTTGTGAAAGCTGTTCATTTGCATTGATGGGCTGTGAACTTCCTCTCACCCTTAGACCTGACAGCTGAAGAATGCAACTCTCATTTACTTCAAATACAGGCATTGACTTAAGGCGAAAATCCCTCTAATTTAGAAAAGAGTTCATGCTGAGATCTAAAATACCATTTGATACTGAGTTCCGTTTAAGCAAATAATATAAAACCTATGTATCCAATAATGCTGTTTCTTGAAAAAGGTGTTCTGTTCTTGTTCTGCGGGGTGTTAGCTTTCTCATATCTCAGTACACATGCATGCTATTAGTTTCACTGGTATTGACCATGAGTGTGTGTGTGCGCACTTAGCTGTGCAGCTCATCCAAGTGTATAACTCAGGGACAAGAGTGGTCAAACCCTAGTGGTCTGCTGGGATTTGCAAGGTATCATGTTCAGGTTTTGTGATCCGGTGTAAGACGCTGACTGACCTGCTAAGACAGCAGAAAAATCAAAACCAGCTGGGAGACGTCACTCATTGTTTGCTGATATTTATCTTTGACTCGCTCTGATTTCGCTATCAAGGAATGGTAAGCTGGCGATGGGGAGCGAGTCAGTGGGAGAGAGGTATCCGACAGGAAGGATTTGGCGGAATAAACTATGAGAGGGGAGGAAATGGGGGGATAGAAAATGTGGGTGTTAGAAGTTAAACAGATGAGTGAAGTGATAGACCTTATATGATCAGCTCTCCCACGTTACCCCTATGTTTTTTTTTCTTTTATCTATTCTTATTTCAAGATCAATGTATAAGATTTTACCATAACCCAAATACAGTGGAGGAAGATGGAATTTGTGATGTGCAGAGGAGCTTGATCCAATCAAACTTGTCAACAGTGTGGATTGTGGACTCTCAGTAAAAACCAAAAAAGGGAAGGGGGGGATTTTGTTTGGAAAGATACATTGCTGTCAAAATTAAAAGATTATTGGTTCAGTTATACAAGCAGTTTGCCAGATTTCCCAAGAAATATCTGCAAGTCTTAGCACATAAAACCAAAATTGCCCTATGATAATCAAAAACTAACCACTGGAGTTTCTGGTAGAGACAACACGTCCTTTTCATAGAAATAAAGTGGAGGATCTTATGCCACTGACGCCAATACTGACTAGATCAATGTCCATGAATGAAGTATTCATATCTGTTGACATTATAGAGTCAACAGTCCTGCTTGTGCATTGCAAATTGTTATTGGCAGCACTTTATCATACCACCCACATACATGTACATGTGTTATCAGTGCATGATGATTTGCAATGTATTGCCAAATTATAAATTTGTTTTCAACTTTTTTTTAGACTACATAACCTTGAATATATGTTCAAGTATGAGTAAAATTAGGCTCAAAACAAAAACAAAGATTAATAAGATTAGACATTATGCATACTTTAAGAGTGGCCCTCTCTAATGCAAGGACTAGAACCTATTTGGACTTCATTCAGCCATTTAATTGGACAACCCCATTGACGTATAAAGGCGCAGGAATTACATAAAAGAATTGGTTGACAAAAGTATGTTAACGTCATGGAGATGAGCATCCACTGTCAGCTTTTCAGTTATGAGGTTTCTCCCTCTGACCTGTTACATCACAAAACCATCTAACAATTTCCCTGTCGGCAAATCCATCACATGTCCAGCAGGGAATTGAACATCTTTACTAGAGGTGTAAAAACATATCGGCCTAACTGGCTCTGGACAATATCCTGCATGCTGACAACTAATGGCCTACTGGCATGTGACATAACATCAGCTGATAGCAGTGGATGATGTTTATCTGCTCTGTCCTGCCTGTATTGGGTTTAGTTATCACTGAGACTGACTCAATTTATTTATATTTAATATTGTTGGAGGAAAGAGAAGAAAAAAATGAGAAAAATTTGTGTGATTAATACATGTTAAATTGCTTTCTTGGGATAAAAGAGGACATTGGCTCATAATTTCAGAAACTGTGCTTCCTTCCTTTCAAATATCCAATTTTAAGATTCACTTACTAAGTAAGAAATAGAAGACATTTTCTCTCAAAACTAGATTAATAATCTTACATATTCTAATCTTGTCAAGTATATTTCTCTCAAACTGAGACAGCTAAGACAGTTTTCGCTGAATACAAGACTCTAAGACTTGGTTAGACTGTTTTTGCAGTGCATGAAGCAGACTTTCTTGGTAAATAAATATATGGATTTAATTAAGAATGGCTGGTGTGAATGCACTCATATTCGTATACTTTAAAAGTCCTATTTTAATCACACTAACACTATTATTCAGTCTTTAAAATTCCATTTTAATATACAAAAGGACTGAGTACAGTGTTGATTAATTTAAAAAAACAAAAAACAATATAGACAACTAACCACTGCAGATGTTCTTCTAATTATATTATCTTTAAGTGACCTTGAATATAATTTCTTATTTTACTTCTGTTTAATAAAACCAACAGACAGTTTTGTATGCTTGATTGCATGCAAAAATTAAGTTTGACAACACAAGCAATATATAAACACCATCATGACAGTATTAACTATTAAATAATGAGCTCACACACATTGACATAAGTTAGCACAACTAGAAAATTGAAAAATACCCTTTTAATGTATTTTTTAATTAACAGTGTGAACAGTGCTGATGAGTCATACTTCATTGTATTTTAAGCAGATTTAGATGAGTCTAAAATATGCAAGTGGAGTTTGTGCAGTAAGTACAGTAGCAATGTTTAAATTGCACAAATATGTTTGACTATAAACTATTGGCTTAAAAGCTGTTGTCTGACACTGAATACATGTCCAGTGTGCGGCCAAAATACCTCTGATCATTGGAGCGTTGACTAGAGACCTGTGGGCTGCAGGATGAGTCTTCAGGGGCTTGAGCTTGTTTAAGTTCATCCCGCAGATGCATGAATGGACTGGGATCAGGGGGTTTTGAAGGCTGGGTGAGTGTCTTTAGCTTTTTGCTATGGTCCTTGAAGAGTTGTTGCAGTTTGGTAATGCCCTTGCTTTAAGGGCCAGGGTCCAAGGCGTCAGAGCGGAACAATGTTTTTGTGAACTGTCTCTCATTTTTTTCAATGTTCTCATTGGTTCAGGTGCAAATTATAAGCAATGTTTAAAGGTATCATCACATCTATATGAGTGAATTAACTCAATATATTCACCAAAGCAAGCTGGGAAACCATTTCCACACACCTCCCCAGACTCACCCTCTCATCAGATCATCGGCACACAGGTCAGGGGTCCCTATCACTGCATTTCTTCCTACTTTCTTCCTCATCCTGTCCAGACCTGAGTATTATCAGCTCTGTCAGATCCACAGACTGCAGAGGTCTTAGACCCTCTTCCTGACCTGCCCATCAGCTCTCAAAGGAATTCCACTAATGAGGGTCTATGGGGAACAGATGCAGAGAGGGCAGCCTGGGCAAGAACAACCTGCCACAGTCGTTTAATGATCACACATGCGGTTATGTCATCAGGGCGTCCAGGATTTCAGGATTGTTTGTGTGCGCTGGAGTGCAATAAGTATCGGTTTCTGTTTTTTGTGAATCTTCATACCATGTGTGTGATGAAGTCTTCTGTTTAACTCATCTGCTGTTGGTTGTCATTGTCCTTGATGCCTCTAATTTGTTAATTTATCTCCTCTTTCGTTTGTCTGAAACATTTAGCTCTTCCTGTGTCAGCCATTGCCTTCATTTGAGACCAATTTGAAAGGTGTTGCACTTGAAGAAGTGAGAACTTTCAGTTCATTTCTGCGTGCTGTTCTGTTCATATCTGACAGGAAAGATGTCCTCAGCATGTGGTGTATAATTTCAGGAAGCGCTGTGTTGTCCATCCTTTGAGAAGAGATGAAGTGGTTTGTTATTACAGTACGGAAGCAATATCAGATGTGATGCGTCCAACCGCCAAGAATAATCCACAGAACATGCCTTGAATCACACGTGGTCACTGTTCAAGCTCACGCATGTGCACTCTGGATGCCCTGGGGAAACGGACTCACTCCGACCCTGTAAGATTTCAGGCCTTGACTTCCAATCACTGCTGTAAATGTTAGGACATGTTTGTGTTTGTGCAGTTGCTCACTGTATACTCCAGTGCCTTGTGTTGTTTGCATGAAGTGTGGTTAGAAAGGATTAAAGGGCTGGTTCAGAAAAACAAGATGAGGCGGCCAAGCACAAACAAGAGAATGAAAGATGTGGAAAATTTGCCAAGTACTCACACAGACGGTAAGGAGTCATGTGTGAGAGGAACTCTTATGTAATTAGTTTTTCTTTTTTTTTTTACAGTAAGCATTCCTTTTAATGTTGTATTACTGAAGTGATATCCAATGTGTTGTCTTGTTTTAACAAGATTTCTGTGTATCAAGGGAACGTGGAGGAAAGGAGGAGTTGGTTTCATAAGAGAGGGAGGGAATGTGTTCGGGAATGTGTTTGCTCCAGATTTGTGTTGACACACTGTCAAGTTGTTTCATCAGGTACACGAGGCCCTGACTTTCTGCCTCTGCCTCTTCTGGTTTTCTTTTTTCCACCTGCCCCCTCCTTACTTTTTGCTATCCTCCCTTTTCTGTTTTACCTTGTGTCTCCATCCTCAGCCAGTGAGTGATGTTTACCTTATAAGCCCCTTTTCGGCTTGTCCACAGGACATAGATCATCCAGACAATAGAAATGAGCACACATACCAGCTGTTGGTAGCTATCAGCTTGCACTTACCTCAGTCTAAGATCAGACAACATATTAAATATGAATCAGAAATTCCATGCTAACTGCATCTGGACAATGGTAACTTTTCATGAGCTTCCCAGTCACTTTTGGCAAAGCTTTCCTGAGTTTCATGGGCATATTTGGATTTGTGAAGCTCCCAAACATGATAAAAAATTATTTATAGACTAAACCAGGGAAGGAGAAACATCTTTTTTGACTTTTTGACCATAAAAATGAATAAAAACTATATTTAAATAAATGAATAAATACATAAAATCCTTCAAATTTATACAGTCTACATACATATAGTGCACATATAAACAGTCGTCCTCAAAATTATTCATACCCTCCAGTTAAAGAAAAGGCTAAATTCACAATAGTAATTCAAATAACAACAAGAAACTAAAGAAACTAATAATAAGTAAAAATTTACAAAATTATATGGTGAAAAAGAATATTGCTTTTGAATTGTAGTTGAAAATAATGATTTAGAAAAACCAACCAAATAAAATAATTCCAGACACATTAGAGCACCTTTCCCATGAGTGGACCAAAATACCTGTCAACAAGTATAGAAGTATTTTTTATGCATTACAGAAAACACATGACTGCAGTGATTGCCTCAAACAGTTGCTCTGTAAAATTTTAGCGAAGGAGCCTCATCATGCTTGTTTGCTTGTTTTATTTTTCATGTGTTAAATATTTGTGTTGAACCACAATTCAAAATCAATGTCATGATTTTCATAGAATTTTTATTTATTATTACTTTTGTCAATTTCAACTTATTTCAATGACAGCTGATTTTTTTCCAATTTAATTGGAGGGTATGAATAATTTTGAGGATGACTATTATATATATATATATATATATATATATATATATATATATATATATATATATACATATTTATGCTGTATATATAAAGCCTTGCTTTTTCTTTCAGGCCATTCCTGCTGCTTATCTCTTACACTCTTTCCAGCCCAGTTTATGCGTCTAGACACACTCATAATTGCTTGCAGCAACTCCACTTACAGCTAGCTTAACAGTTTTCCTGACAGGAAACAAAAGCTGAAATGGAAACTTGACAATTTGAACAATGAAATTTGCCCCCACTGGGGGAATAAAAAAGAAGAAGTAGGTCTAAGTCAAAGCAGTCAACAATATGAAAATAGAATTTGAAAAAAAATCAGACGGAAGGTTTTCCAGACTCTGGGTCATCTGTTGCTTAAAAACCTCAAATATCTCAGAAGGAAAACTGAAACACTTCAGAGGATTGCGGGATAAGGCTCGGGTGTATAGGAACTCAATACGACAAATTTTGTGATTATTTAATTTTCCAAAACTGGACCCTAACCGATTAACCTCTGGCTAAATCCCTGGATGCTTCTTGATTAAGACTTTAATGACTGAGACTGACAACTAACCGCCAACCTCTTAAGCTGCCCAGTCAGCACTTTTTTATTAAGACTCGGCAAGTGTGTACAGATTCTTAACAGCCCTGTAATCACATTGATTGGCCTCTTGGTGTTGGGGTCTATATTGATTAAGTCTTGAATGAGAGGCATGTCTTAGTAAGAGGGATTATCGTACAAACAGCTGCTGAATTTGAGCCTTTGGGGGTGGGAGGGCTGGATCGCCGTGAACTTTGAGGACTGGCCTGAGGGCTAAAGTTGACTTACTTTAGAACTATAATCCCCAAACCACATAGCCGTTGGGTTCAGCTCTATGGTTGAAGAATCGAAGATGGACCTTGAGGAAATGAGGGAATCAGTTTCCAGGGATTGGGTTATCTAAGTAGAAAATTACACTATTGATTTTCATTATAGTGCCCGGCCACACGTAAGAGTCAAATAATTAGGAGGAATCCTTTAGGTTGGTCTGCCTGCACTTCGCACTTTCTACATAGTATCTGCTTCTTTTTTTTTTTTTTCCTCCTTGCAGTTGTTCTTCAGAGTTTCCTAGAGCTAAATGATAGAGCCAGTCTGGCCTTTTGTGCCATCTTCTATCAGTCACCTTTGTCAGTATCCACAGTTCCCACCTTTCATGTGGTCTGTGTTCAAATCATGCCGGTGAATTCAGTGTGCGGTCTACAAGGGGGCAAAAAAAAGCAGACAAGGAATTTCAGATCTTGTGTCCATAAAATTCTCCTGTCAGAATGATATCAAGGCCACCTTCTTAGGTTTCTAATCTTCAAAGACTCGACCTGGATTCTTTTGTGGGTTTTTTTTCTAGAGAATATTTAGTGTCTGCGAACATTCCCACCTCTGCGTCCGGTTTCACGTTTCCATCCATTATAAAACCTCCCTCGTAGCTGAGCATGAATGTTGGGACAGTGCTAATGCAAGGATCGAATCTCCCCATGTCATAGACAGCACGCATTATAGTCCTGAAATGTCTTCATTGCACAATTGGACAGATTATTATCAAAGACATACGTCTACTATGAAGCCAGTACAAACACAATGCGCTCTCTGTGTTTTTCTGCCAACACGGAGAGCTCTTTTTTAAAGCAAGTATCACTTTCATTCATAGCAGCTTCACTTTGGATGATCTTGATCCAGTGCTGGTCTGACAGTTGCAACTGAAGCTTATGAAGACTTTCTAAGCTGAAACTGATATTTTAGCTCCTAAGATGTCACCCTGGATAGATGGATGAGGGTTTTTATGTATTTTGCCACTAACTCCTGCAACCTTTTCAAAGCATTTGCTTATAGAAATTCAATTACCAGTTATTGAACTTGAGTTAAAGCAATGGACATCTTAACAGGGATGATGAAACAGCACCTCCTGACCTTTTGGATTGTTCAGGCTAGCCTGGTTTACTATTGCAGCAGGATATAAGTCATGATGTCAGGTTGCCTAAGCCGGGATCCATGCATCTTTTGCTACTCAAGAGCCGTCCCCTTGCAAACATGTTGACCTCAGCACTAATGCAGGTAACACGGTGGTAATACTGGTATTGAGGCAGCTTTAGATGTAGGTATTGAGGGGAAAGCCAGGCAAACAGAAAAGTGCTTGGCTGGGGCACGGAAATCAATGGCTTTGGTGGACAGAAGGCCAATGCAATCAGGGAGCCGACGGAGGAGGATTCAAACCCTGCTGAGCCAGCACCAAAGCATAGGGACAGAGTCATTTGGAGTTGGGTGCCTTCTACTTGTCCTCTGTGCAGCAAATACTCTCTTGCAAGCACAACAAACTACAACCACTACTACAAGCATTACAGTTTGTCCCACAATTAATCTCGGCCAAGCACGCGCCCTCGTGTAGTCTGGCATTCTTATGCTAAAACCGTGGCCTTTCTGTATTTATTAATAAGAGCTCCTGAGACAGAGATGGATGAGTTCCATTTTGATTTCTGTGCAGTTTTATTTGTTAGGAGAAATGGTGGCTGCAGGAAATTAAAAAAAAAAAATATGTGAGTGCAGTAAACTGTTCATGAAGGATAAAAAGACTGCAGTATTTGCAGGTTGAGGTCACTTTCACTGCCCAAAATCTGTATGTGTGTTTGTGATTGCACATGAACAGCATCCAGTGGAGGCTTGTACAAAGCAATGACAGAACTCTGGATTTGACTCATAAATATTAGCGCATGGATGCTCCACAGCTGCCTCAATGCAGTGTTTCAGGACTGCGTAAAAAGTCTCAACAGAGGCACCTGATGGGGAGATTTGTTTCACATAAGGCCCTTAAATCTGACACATTTTTTTCTAAGCTTTCCTTAAGGGTGGTCCAGTCAAACTTAGTGATGTCACTGCTTTTATTCAGGTCCAATGAAAGCATGGGCTGTGTGGTTATTGTACACCACAGACAGTAGTAGTTACTGTAAAAGCAGCCAAAGACTAAACAGGTCTTGCTGCAGAATAGGCAAAATGGCTAATTTAGGCTCCCCATGGTTGGAATAATACAAGTTTGTTTTCCTTGTGAGATGTCTACGGGCAGACCAACGTGCTGCTGGCATGCTGTTCTTCTGTTAAATCTTCACTGAGGTCTCTGTCATCTGGCCCCATTGTGTACACAGCCTCATCTGTGAGCACAGTGGGAGTTTTTTTTTTTTCTCTTTATGAGCTATATTTGTTGCAAGGAGAGTCTGTATAAGTATGTGACCTTAAAAATTTGCATGCATGGGAAGAATTATATATTGGTCCATGTCGTGAGGCTGTCTCCTGACCCTGGGCAGGAAGAGCCATTGTTGCTTTGACATTTTCCAAGGAAATGAGGATTTATGAGAACAAGTTTTAAGACAGATAACCTATGGCGATACCAAGAGACGGACTCTAATTTTAGTCTGAGTGACATTTTCCTCTTACTTGCCACTTTGCCCCCAAAAATGTGATATTAGCCGCAGTAAGTGGACATGGAGATTACTTTTGGGCCTTTTCCATTGCAGCTGCACGTGGCACGGTACAGCACAGTACACTACCACATGCTAAAGACGACCAGGACGGTTTTTGTTTCCACAAAGCAGAAGCAGTAGTCTCCTACCTGGAAGTGGATGGAGTAGGCGCAGTCGAGAAAACAACAATGAAGGCATTGGATGATATTGAGGTGTTACTGCTGTTGTTGTTGTTTTACTCTGTGGCTTGTCACCGAAAACAGAGCCAGATATTTTTTGGAGAGGCGAGGCAAAACACGTGACGCGTGTGACGACAATTTCCTTCGACCAATCAGTGGAGAGCCGTCAAGTACGTCACGTTTTGTTTGGGTTCAGCCCGGTTAGAGCTAGCTCTGAAAGGGGTGTGTAAAATTGTAACGGCTCGTAACGGGTTTTACTAGAGGAAACACAAATAAAGCGTGGCGTGGGTGCCGTGCCGTGCGGAAAGGTTATGAAAATGTGCAGTGAAAAAGGCCCATTTATCTCCTTATGGGACATTGCAAAATCATTTAGTTGGTGGTAAGAATGATAAAGTTGTGTTGGAGATGAGGAACTGGGATTTTTACTAAGAGAAATGTTTTGTGTGTGCGTGTGTGTGTGTGTGTGTCTATGTGATATTCTGCATACCTTGGGTAGAACCAGTGATTATTTGACTTCCCGTTGCCGTCCTGTCATCTCCAACTAGTCTGCCCATTCTCCTCTGACCTCTGACATCTGAACTCCAGTAAATTTCTGCATGACTAAATGCACTGAATTCCTGCCATCTGGCTGGCTGATTGGATATTTGTGTATAGGCAATTGAAAAGCTGCATCTAATTAAGGTGCCGGTAAGTGTATAATATTAATAAGATATTAACTAATTTTGTATATATTTTTTGTGTAAATATATATATTAGGGCCATCAAAAGATTAATGCTAAATTAATCCCATTGTAAATCAAGAGATTAATTTATTCTTTAGAACTGCTCTATGCAGAAAATAAATTAACTTTTGTTTTACAACTCAAAGGCTAAAACCAAGCCACAGATCTGTGAGTAGTCCAGGACTCAGACCTGAATTTCAGCTTCACGTTAAGACAGTTGTGAAGTCAGCCTGTGAAGACCGTATCAGCAGAATTCTGGACTAAACCGTCTGAAGGACTTTAGGGAGACATGTAAGGACAGGGTTTCAGTAGTCTAGTCTACTAAAGATAAATGTAGAATTCCTGCTGAGACACCTTTCATCCTAAATGTGTTCTAGAAGTGATAAAAGTATTTTTTGACAACCCTAATATATACATATATATATATATATATATATATATATATATATATATATATACATATAGCCTACTACCAATTAAGCATATTAGGTGATGTGCATCTCCGTAATGAGAAGGGGTGTGGTCTAATGACATCAACACCCTATATCAGGTGTATTAAGAAAACATAATTATGAGGCAACTTCCTTTCTTTTGGCAAAATGGGTAAGAAGAGGGACTTGACAGGCTCCGAAAAGTCAAAGAAAGTCGCAAGAAACGTGTGGAAAAACCAAGGCACAAAATTCCCGCCCATGACCTGAGAAAAGTCAAGTGTGCAGCTGCCAAGATGCCACTTGCCAGCATTTTTGCCATATTTCAGAGCTGCAACATCACTGGAGTGCTCAAAAGCACAAGGTGTACAAAACTCAGAGACATGACTAAGTTAAAAAAGGCTGAAAAATGACCACCACTGAAAAAGACACACAAGCTGAAACGTTAAGACTGGGCCAAGAAATATCTCAAGACTGATCTTTCTAAGTTTTTTTGGACTGATGAAATGAGAGTGAGACTTGATGGGCCAGAGGGATGGGCCCGTGGCTGGATCGGTAAAGGGCAGGTAAAGAGCTCCAGTCCGAATCAGGCGCCAGGAAGGTGGAGGTGGGGTACTGGTATGGGCTGGTATCATCAAAGATGAGCTTGTGGGGCCTTTTCGGGTTGAGGATGGAGTCAAGCTCAACTCCCAGTCCTACTGCCAGTTTCTGGAAGACACCTTCTTCAAGCAGTGGTACAGGAAGAAGTCTGCATCCTTCAAGAAAAAACATGATTTTCATGCAGGACAATGCTCCATCACAAGCATCCAAGTACTGCACAGCGTGGCTGCAAGAAAGGGTCTAAAGAAGAAAAACTAATGACATGGCCTCCTTGTTCACCTGATCTGAACCCCATAGAGAACCTGTGGTCCCTCATCAAATGTGAGATTTACAAGGAGGCAAAACAGTCCACCTCTCTGAACAGTGTCTGTGAGGCTGTGGTTGCTGCTGCACGCAATGTTGATGGTGAACAGATCAAAACACTGACAGGATCCATGGATGGCAGCTTTTGAGTGTCCTTGCAAAGAAAGGTGGCTATATTGGTCACTGATTTGTTTTTGTTTTGTTTTTGACTGTCAGAAATGTATATTTGTGAATGTTGAGCTGTTATATTGGTTTCCCTGGTGAAAATAAACAATTGAAATGGGCATATATTTGTTTATTGTTAAGTTGCCTAATAATTATGTTTGCCTAATACACCTGATATAGGGTGTTGATGTCTTTAGACCACACCCTTTCTCATTACAGACATGCACATCACCTGATATGCTTAATTGGTAGTAGGCCTTGGGCCTATACAGCTTGGAGTAAGACAACATGCATACAGAGGATGATGTGGTCAAACTACTCATTTGCCTAATACTTCTGTACTCCCTGTAATGTGGAATTTCTGGACCTTTATTATAACAACATTGAGGAATATATATTAATTCAGTGATTGTATTGTTAGACTCCCGGTTCACACCCCTTCCAGTTGCTGGTGGTCACTCTTATACTACAAACAGTTAATCAACCACCAACAGATAAAGATGGTGAAGCTTAACTAAGGGGGGGGGTTTATTTAAGAATAAAGTTTCAGATTTATTGTCAAGTGTTGACTGAGTCTTTTCACAAATTGAACAATTCAAATAAAATTCTGTACAATGCTTACAGAAAGAAAGAAAGAAAGAAAGAAAGAAAGAAAGAAAGAAAGAAAGAAAGAGAAAGAAAGAAAGAAAAAAAAAAAAAAAGAAAAAATACAGAGGACATGTCAGCATCTTGCAAACAACATGGATGCTCCAGTTACCTTGACTTGGCTGACATGGTTAAGTGGAGTGCCAGGGTACAGTTTGATCTTTGAACAAGACACTGAACCCTACTTGAACCTCCATGGTATGTGAGTGTAAAAAGTGCACCAGAAACTTGTAGTTAAGCTCTTTGTAGAACGTAGCTGAAGCATAGGACAGTCCACCACTACTGTAAACCTTCCAGGTCTTCATCACCAAACCAAACAAAGGACAACATTCATATAAACCCCACTCTATCTACTAATGATGTCGAATCTTACCACTAATGTCAGCATCCACTCCGCAGCTGCTTTTCAGTTGGCACACACACAGTTTACTTGAGGTGGTAAAGAGCCGCTTGCTTCCCACAAAACCTAATTTACAGCCAGATAATCATCTTTACTCCTCCTAATATCACTTTATTGTATTTAAAAATGCCAATTATTGGTAAAAAGTTCACTTCAGTTTCATTTTATTATCTCCAGAAAACCATGGTGTTGTTGGGGATTACATTTCTCTGTTGCTTAACAGCACTGAAAACAATACCTGCTGTCTTTGAATGGTTTGTGTAAACTGTTTAAGCTTTTTATCCATGTTGCATTTGTGTGTGTGTATATGCAAGTAGGGTTAGATGACCAACTGGGCAGTATGAGAGCAGATTGTGGTACTGTAGCTCCAGTCAGGTCAATCTCTCTCCAGGGACTGGAAGTGGAAAGTGAATGCTGCCAGTTTGGACACAGGGCTATGACAACTGCTCTCAGCAGCATCTCATCTGACAGACCTATTAGTACTGACGCCAACACATAAGCATAGCAGACAGCAGACACACACACACAGGAGTGTAAACATAGGGTACAGTGCTGCACAGCAGGGGGATTCATGCCATATAACAAAGTACAGGCAAAAAACTTTGACAACTCTCTTTCCCTCATTTGCCAGAGAAACACACTCGAGGCATTCAAGAACACACGTCACCGGTCGGCACTAAAGGGCACATTTCATATGGTGCCTGCTTAAACACATCACAAATCTCAGACCACAGGGTGAGAGACGTTTGTGTTTCATTTCCGTTTGTGTACTGTTTCCCAGTGGCCTCTTCTTCCCCACATAGAGGAAATTGAACTATCAAACCCCTGCGATTATCCAAAATATAATTACTTTCAACTGATGAATAACATCTAGCATGGGCACTCTTGGTGGAGGTGTAATTGGGATTTATGAAGGCGTATTAAATGAAGAAATATCTGGTTACACCATCCGAAATAACTTGTGACTCAGGGAAGTGGGCTAAAATTGCCCATGGCACTTTGAAATCTTGGTTTTGCCCAAAGGATAGCTGTTCGCATGACGGGAGAAGTGTTTGGCAGCACTGGCTCAGGATTAGACGAGTGCGAGCCCCTCTGCATTTCCTCTGCTCTCACTGATTGTTTTCTACAGTCATCTCTCCAATGAGTTTAGTTTGGTTTTGCCAGAGCACAGAAAGATGCCCAGTTTTAATCATTTATGGTACAATCAACAGAGAGGATGTGGGGAAATGATGCGAACAGTTTCTACTTGATTTTATTTGTGCACAAACCATTTGATTACCTGCAAGAAAATTGCATTTGATAGTCTTTTTTTTCATGAAATCCACTTGGATCTCTCAGTTTATGTAGACTTAGACTTGTGTGTGTGCAACATTTGCTACTGCGTATTTGATTAATGTGGTGAATTTTCTATTAATCATCCATTGTTTCTGTTGCGTCTTTGATGAAGAGTTTCAGGTTTCATTCTGGCGTCATAGAGTCAGCCATTCGTATACAGCTCTGGACTGTTTGATCGGAGCTCCATGATTTGCTGCCTCGCTTTCGATCATCTCTTTTGGCTTTGATTTGTGTGGCTGATGTTTTTGCTCAGACACCCAGGTGTTTCTCATCAGTTCCATAAAGAGGGAGTTTACTGCTCACCTAAACCTTTCCATACGCGGAGGTGCCCTTTTTCCTCTGCTCAGGTTTCAGCTCACTGGCAGTGATGGACCTCAAACAGAGAGCTCTGATGGTGATTGTGAGGGCTTTAGAAAGAAATCCACAAAACTGGAACTATTGTGAATTATTGCAATATTTTAGGAATGACTTTTCTGTCATTCTAGATGGTTTAGTGGATGTTTCTTCATGGTTTTGAACAACTGTTTGATTTCATTGTTAATTTATGATGTAAATGGTGGCACAAGTACATTATAAATCAAAGTGATAAAAATAAATTCATAAATATAAAACATAAATGCATATTCATTCGCATACAGATCAATAAGGAAAGATTATTTGAAGATAAAAGGATATTTGTAGGAAAGCAGTCTCCCACCGGAAACCAGATGCATAAAACAGCAGAAGTTTTACGACTAAAACTGTGTGTACAGCAGCAGAAATGTACATGAATTCTTAAATAAATTCAGCAAGCGAAGTGCACATGGTTCTACTTTGTGAATCTCAATTATTGTGGAAGTAAATGCACATGCACAAACCTGACAATTACCATTTTTAGCAACTTTTTGAATGAATAAACTCAGACACTTCTGTAAATACCCATTAGCAGATAACAATGTATGTTGTAGCACAACTAGATGGGCATGACACAAAACACACAGTGAAGTCTGCTTTAGTTGAGTTTTAGTTCTGATCACAAGCAGAGCAATAACTGCCGAGCGCAGAAACGTTACTTAAAAGCAATTGTGGCACAAAGAGTAAACTCACCTCTGATACAGAAAAAGGACCCAGTGAAAGTTAGAAATAAATAACAAACAAAAGAAAATGCAGATGAGCTCACGTACTGTAGATCAGAATAATCTCAACTTCCATTTAGTCTGTATGGGATCAGATTATTCAGGTAATAGCCCATGATAAGGTTTAGATATCATCAAATAAATGGTTCCTGTGATGTTACATGTACAGTATACCGACTTATAGAAAACAACAGGCAATGTAAAACCCTGAAATCTCATAATTTCTGCAGCTACATTTTTGTTCACAAAAGAGCCTAGAAAACATATAAAATCTTAAAAGTTGGATATTTTACTTTTTCATTAACAAAAGAAGCACTTCACTGTTATAATGACAGCAGCATGTGAAAAAAATTGATAGAGGAGTTACAAAAGACTGAAAAATAAGTGATAATATAAAAGCAGGTAGAGCATGTAAATAGGTAAACTAATTAATAAATAATGATAATGATAATAATAATAACAATAATAATAATAATAATAATAATGCTTCATTTCAGACACAAAGGGGAGGTCCATATTGAAACGTGCAAAATATGCATAAATACATTCTTTTAAAAAGCTGATAACATGATTGATTTTGAAAGAAGTAAAGATCAGCAGAGGTTAACCAATCTGCAAAAAGGTAAATTGTGGAGCAATTCCAGAATTTTATCTCTCAATGAATAATTGTTAAGACTTATAAGTACATGAAATCATCAAGAGATTCCAACAATCTTGACCCAATTCTTGAAAGATGTAAAAAATCAATATTAAATGTCTGAACATAACCCAGAAATTCAACTATTATGAAAAGTAGTGAAATTTGTAGTCTGATAACTCAAAATATGAAATTCTTCCGGAATGACATGGACCCTGCCCCCTCCAGACTAAACAGATGTACCATCCAGCAACAGCCTGCATCTCTGATGGTATGGAGGTGCATTATTGCTAATGTAGCTGACAACTTTTACATTTATTGGAAAGCCTTCATGACCCTGAAAGGTATAAACAGATTTTAAAGTGATGAATTTTCCACCAGATGATGTCTTTTTCATGGAAAGCTTTATATGTCTCAGCAAGGCTTTACTAAACCACATACTGCTTTTATTATTCATTTAAAAAGCATTTGTAGGGGAAGAGTCTGGGTGTTAGACTGGCCTACAGTACCTGTGATCCAGACTTAAAATGACTACGACGTGCAAATCATGGCATTCTGTTTCTATCTACATGTTTACATTTACATCCCAACTATTTATCAGTTAGGGTTGTACTTCATTTTGTGGCATCTAGACAAACTCACCTGTTCTTGTGAAGCTGAGTCTTTTTTTTTTTATTGAGTATCTTTGTAAAAACATATCCTGGGTTTTGTTCACTTATCTCTGACAAAATGTTATGGGACAGAATTAATCTGCCATGTGCTCTAATGCTTAGCAGACACCTGTCAGTAAAACACTCCTCAGTACTGTGAGAGAGGGCACTCGACCTTCACAGGGACCACTGGCCAGCACTTCAAGCTAATGCAAAGCCTGGTTGAATTCACGCCTCTCTGTTTAACAGCCCTTGGCCCCAGTTTTTGGAAAGCAGGTCTGTCCTTTTCATTGGTGCACCTGGAACAATTTTATTTGACTTGGCTGGAAGTTTTCGAGGTGTAAGGAAAAGGGACATTTGTGAAGTGGTGGGGGAATGAGTCTCTTGGCTTATATTGTCCAGAGCTATAATGCCAGAGCACTTTTTTCTCTTCTTCCCTAAAACATAAAGGATTTTTGTTGTTGTTGTTGCTGAGTCTGGTTTAAAACTAATGGGATGAGCTCTGAATAAGCTAAACATTTAGCTGCTGAAGGAATTTTTCTCTTTTGTAGGACAGTCATTTATGTAAGATGTCCGTTTCATGCAGGCCATCTAAGGGTGAGGTTTTGTGCCTATTCTTTGTTGCAGTGATGTGAATCCAGGATGTCAGGTTCTCCTCCAATCTTGTCGGTTCCTCCTGAGTCAGGACAGCATTTTTGCATAACTTCCCTTCCTATTAGTCTTTGCCCCTTACAAATCACATCCCAGCCCAAGGCAGTCTATTTTTTTTTTTACCCTACCATGTTACTCATTTTGTCCTTTATTCTAATTGCACCTAAAATACGTTTCCTCAAACCACACACTTAAAAAAAAATCACTGGCCGAACATCGGCATTTCTGGTAGTCTTGAATCTAGGACTGGATTCGCACACACAAATACACACTTAAGCACACATCTGGTTTCAGTTTCAAATGCCTCTCCTTATATATTTTTCCCGTTCATCCTCACACACACAATAGCCTTTTTATCCCTTCTAAATCTGGCTCTGCTTTGCCACAGCCACCTCGTCAACATGGGCCAACGAGTTGCAACATGTCATCATTGTAATTAAGCCATTTAGCGCAGCGAACTGAATGTGTCATGCATTTCATTCAGTGTTTACCATTTCCTCATATGGAGCAGGTAAAATGTTTTAGTTCATCTTTACGAGAGGGAAAGGGAAAAAGGAAAACAAGTCTTCAGTGGCTGTCGCGTTTCACAAAAGGCAATTACCATCAATCACGTTGAATTCTGTGTCAAGGTGGCCTGGAGTTGATTCCTATACCGTGGGGAGAGCATTTTGACAATGACATAGGATCCTCTGTTGGCCACAAGCAAGAATGTAGAAGATGAAAGATTCTATTGGGCCTAATGGAGGCCATAGTCGGCAATGTAATGCATGGCCATTGACTGTCATTATGCCCTTGAAAAGCCAATAAACCCCTGTAGGACACAGACCATTATAAGTCATTAGATTTCAGCTCGAAGCCTTCATCTAAACACATTAAATTATACTGCATCAATTTCAGGTTCTTTGGCAATGAAAAGGAGCTTTTCAGTAAAGCAAGGGTAATGTTATCAAATGACATTACCCCCAGGGAGGCAAACACATTTTTTTCCCCTTTGTTCACTGAATTTCCTGTCAACAAAACTACAACCACGTCTAACTCTTCTGCAAAGATCATTGCCCATTTCTTATCAGCCACTTTCTGCTTGACCATCTACCCAGCCATTGAGCTTTAGCTGATAGTTTTCAGGTATCCTCCAGTGAGTGTTTACAGTCTCAGAACGTGATTGACGGAAATACACTTCTGGTTTTCTCGCCTGCAGCACAGAGCATTCCAGTGCTGCGCAGAGGTGTTGGCTAATTAGTCCACTGACCTTTCAGGTCAAAGGTTGCCAGTGTGCCTAGCCTCAAGGGAACCCGGTGATATTTTAAGGAGTTTTGACTGTGGACACTTAAAACAGAGAAATACCCCCAAGGCTCCATGGGCTGTTTTAAGTGCATTACTTGGGCCATATAATGACAGGTGATAGGTATCACTTTAGAGCCGTTGTGTTTCCTTGACCCTGTGATGATGTGCTCCCCTAAAGCTCTAAGGTGAGGCAAAGAGCTTGTTCGTGATGATGCAAGAAAGGACAGGCAGTCCTTCAAAATATGACCTGAAAGTTGCTTTGGGCTGAAGTTGGGAATTGCAGCGTTTTCCTTTCCTGAGCAGTAAACGAGATAATGACTGACCACTCTCACCTGCAGCCTAATCACAGCACCCTCTTATTGTATTGTATTGGGTTAGAGTTAACAGATTATTTCACTATTTATGGGTAGAAATAGTCAGACAGTAATATTGAAATGACATCTTTGGAGCTTTTATGTAAGCCGTTGTTTATGGTTGCTTCTTTTTGAAGCTGCACCAACATGGAGATGAGACACAAAACTGTGTTTTGAAAAGGTTTTGAATTTGTTGCGATGATCAAAAAGTTTCAGTAGACTTCAGCTCTGGTCTGTGTGCCTAATTTTACTAGGGGTGGGACTTTAACACGTTAATTACAATTGATTAATTACAAGAAAATTAACACGTTAAAGAAGATTAACACATTTAATCAAAGTTTGCATTAGAAGCAAAGCGGAAAGCTGATTTTCTGGTACAACCAATTACGCTGATGGACATGGCAACAGTCTGCAAATTTGTTGCTATATTTAGCAATTTCTCAGACACCTCCTGATAACTTTTTTTTAGAAAGCAGTTAGCAAAAGTTTAGCGAGGTTTTCTGGTGTTATTGGAGAGATTTGAAAGATTTGTTTATTTGCTTCTGTGAGCTGCAGGCGCTACCCCAGGCCCCTCCCCATCTCAAAACACACTAAAGGGCTGCAGAAAACAGTAGATATTCACCTCTGCTCCAGGAACCAGAAAATAAAACTCAAAGCTGCCACTGATCATCAGATATTAACACCTCTCAATGAAAAGTGTGGACAGAAACATTTTCAAAATACTGCAACATGTTAGACTCTTAAATAGAAAACAGCCAGTTTGATCGTTAAAGTATTTAAAATGGTATACTTTAACTTTAGATCTGTACAGTTTTTGCCAGGGATCATTTTTATTTCCTTTTCTACTTTTTAAAAATAGAATTAAATCCATTTGGTCAGACAGTAATCGAGCTTGAGTTTACAATTTTAAAGTCTGTGTCTATTATTTGATTCATTTATCCTCAAAAGTAAATTGAAATAAAGAAAATGTTACCTTTGGTAGCAAATTTTCTAGCAAGTAATTAGATTAATTCAATACAAAGCCACTAATTAATTAGATTGTGTTTTTAAATCGAGTTCCACCTCTAAATTTTATAGATCAATAAATTTACTGAGTGATTAATTATTCCATGCTCGGTAATGGGAACAAATTGTAACAGCATTGTAAACTTTTACTGTTCTTTCAAATGACTTCCTAGAAAGGGAAAGTGTGTCTGAGTGTGTTGATGCTGAGGACTTGTTTACCCCCACAGGTGATGTTTTTTTGACCAAATGTGAAGAAACTGTGGTAGTGAAAAAGTATCAGTAAGTTATGGAGTACTATACCATGACAAAATAGGGGGGGAAAGTGAGCTGTACAATGCAATGGAAAAAATGCAACACTGTAGGGGATTTATGTTAAGTTATTTTCCTTAATTTATCACCAAAGTGGCGTGTTTTCTCAATTCTTTTTTTAAAAAATGGCTACACCAACTTTAAACTTCTCCTATTTCTTGTACATACTGTACCTGCAGTTTGGTGTGGGCTACAACAAACAGCTGGAATTACTGTACAGCCTGTAAGTCAGCTGCTTGTACCTGTACAGTTGCATTGTATCTTTCTGGCTGTTTCTGCCAAGCATGACTTTAAAGGATGAACATAATTATCATTTCTAACTGGACCAAAAACATTGGTTCACACAGCTGAGAATGTGCCTCCAGCTGACTGAAAGGATTCTGATATTAATCAATCTTGTCATTTTTTTATGCACAAGTTGTTGCATTTTCAGATCCTCCATGTAAGACATAAAAACTAGAATATAAAGTTAAGCTGTGCCAAGTTTTACAGCCCTCAGTGCAGCACCTCACATGGAAATGAGCATGTGCATGGATATTTTGTCCCAGCTGCCAATGGGAGACTGAACCATCTATATCAGTTGAGTCATTTAAGCAATACTGAATGACGATTCTTTGCCATTGCTGTTAAAAACCAGATGCAAACCAGTGTTACCAGTGTAAAAAGAGCTCAAGTCAAGTAGAAACCTAAATCCACATTTTATTAGATATGCTGGCTGAAAGCATGGGGAATCATCTGTTGTACAGATAAAACAGGCAGTGAGCAAGGAAAAGGCAAAGTTCATAAAAACCTCCGACATTATTATGATGAAATCCAGGACACATACGGAATCAAAAAGTCCAAAATAACCTGAAACACTAGAAATGCAAAACAAGAAAATGGCAATAAAGCTTGACTAAAGCGTCTGTCTCGCTGAGAAAAAAGAAAATATGAGGGATGATTAACTTCACACAGGTGTCGCGGAAACATTCCAGGAAGCAAAACTGATACAAACTGTAAAGATGGAACATTTCCGAATGAAACAGGAATTAGCAAAAGCCACCACGGAGATGAGATGTGAAAAGATTTTGTGGAGTTAGGAGTCAGATTCAGTACAGCCTGACCCAGGAGCAAATTTTTTTCACACTTATGTGATGGTGCTGGTTAGAAACTATGAGGTGTAGCACTGATGCCTAAGGACTGGGCTGCAGAAACAATAACACACAAAATCTGAGTCATATTAATGCTACATTTAAGACCAGCAGACATAGATTCCTCTACTTAGATGCAAATAAAAAAAAAAGAAAAAATTATAAAGAACATACCGCTATACTTTATTATTGATCTCAGCCTGTCATCTTTTTTTCTTTTCTTTTTTTTTTGACAGGTTGTACCTGACATGTATAAATCCATAACAATAAGTCCCACTGACTTCCTACTCACCACCCAGGCTGAATACTGGAGGTTGTTGAGCAAGCACTCTTACTCTCCATTGCCCCAAGCGTTGTTCAACATAGTCCAGATGACCTGCCGTACCGAGCTTTCAAACTGCATGTTTGGGTACTATATGTGAAAGTGCAAGCTGTGATTTACTCAAGCTTGTCCCGACGCATTAACTTTTGGGCTGCAACTGTGTAATTCAAAAGCATAAGTCATTTGGCCAGACTTAACCTTTGGCTTGCTTGCATAATAATTTCTTTACCAGAAAAAGCCAAAGCTTATTTTTAAATGTGGCTCTTTTAATTGTAGTTTGACAGTTCAGACACACAACGGCGAAGTAAACCTCTTTAACAATCGGGGCCATGTGCAGATCCCACGCTGCTCTGCTTTGATCACATTGCATTGCTATCTGGAACTGAGATGAATGCAATACTCCTGTAGTAGCCAACCCTCATCATCCACGAGTCTGCTGTCTGACAGTAGTGTTTCTATTGTGCCGAGGGATTTGTCTAAAGGGAAAAAAAAAGTTCTGTTTGTCTTTGCAGTACTGCTGCATCCCTAATAAGTGTCCTTGTCTTGTTGCTGCAGCCACAATCTGTCTGTGGTGACTGCAGTGCAGCACTTTGTTTTATTGTCCTTTGATTGCATGCGTCTGGCTATTGTCCTCATAGTTTATCCTCTGGCATGAAAAGAAAATGAATATAGTGAAAGAATTTGCTTAAAACAGCTTGAGTAGAAGATATGATTTGTTATTTCCATGATTTTCTTAATAACGTTTGTTTTTCTGTGCATGTTTGTGTTTGTCATCACAGAATATTACACTTCCCAAACCTGAGTTATTCTTCCCCTGCTCTGCACTGTAACCCTGGGGTTCGCCTCCCGCTGTTCCCTAAATCCACCTTTCATGCAGCCGTGTTATTGCATGGCGAGGACGAGCAGCAGGAGGTTTACGGAGTGTAGGCCACACAGACAGTAATAAGTCTGCGCCGTCCTGACTGATGGGTTTAGTTTATTACAACAGCCGGAGTGCCAGAGTCCCCTCAAGGGACACATACCTATCTGCATGATGGATGAACATTTTGGTCACAAAAGTGCCCCTCTCTTGCATTGAGAAAAAGTTTTTCCCTTTTTTACTGAGAAGGGTTTTGCGCAGCGTTGTTTAGCCATGTGAACAATTAAAGTACGAGTAAAAAGTCAGGAGTTCAGGCTGATAAGAAACTGGATTTGAGGGAGACAGGTTTCACCGATCTGTTTCCTCTAGTGAATAAGCTCTGCTGTGTGCAGAGGCCAAGCAGTTAGGAAGTTTGGAAAGTGTGAAAGTAAGTTGGAGGTGCTAAGTTGTCAACCAGACATCAGGCAGCAGGGTGGATGTAATGAGCTCAGTGTGTGTATGTGTGTGCCTCTGAGTGTGGGAGACAAAAGAGGTATTTTTGATGGCGTCTGCATGCTTGAATGTTTTTCTTTAAGTGTGTTCAGCGGTTATTCCTTTCCCCTCCTCTCTAACACAAGTCATTCAGATGGCTTTTTTAATGATCAGAGAACAAAACAGCTTACTGAACACAGCAGATTTATCAACCATGACTACTTAACTGTGCCTTTGTTTGCTCACTAATCCCTAGAAATACAGGATCAATGAACACCATTACAAGTCATGCTAACTTTATTTCCTGCTTCTTTACAGTGTGACCTACTGCATAGCACATCAATACACAAAAGACTGTCTCTCCATGCAGCCAGGTCTTTGTTGTGATTGCTTTCAGGCCCTTGAATGGAGGTCACAGCTGCAGTTTTGCATATCGACTCTGGAGAAAGTCTAAAAACGTGACTTATTGATTCATATTAGGTCGTTTGGTTTATAAAAGTCTGGGGCTGATGGATGGTGCTGTTTGGCTCAAAAACAAGCAGGTCTGCCTGATGGATTTTTGGCTTGGGAAACGTGTCAGTATTGATAGGCGGCAGTGGAGGATTTCTCAGCTAAAATATTTGTGTGTATTGATCAGTTGATGCAAATGAACCCGGCATGAGGGTCAGAGTGAGCCCTCGGGGGGCCGCGGATGTGTCTGCATGAATGTCAGCCAAGGTTACGTGCAGTCATTCAGCAACACGTGTTCAGGGTGGGCTGTGGGCAATGTGAGATTGCAGGGATGCTCCATGGCTGTGCATCAAAGTTACAAGATGTTTGCCTTTGAGTATTTGAGCGTCTCCGTTGAGAGTGCAAAACCAATTTCCTTAAACATTTTTTCGTCATAACCTATCATTTTCTACAGTGTAGCAATAAATGGAACTGCACCGCATTGGACCTGTGGCATGTAGCCATACCAAAATTAATTTAAAGATATTCTTTTTTCATATTGAGATATGATGGGAAGTGTCATCTTAGATGAGCCGCTGAAAGAAATCCATCTAAAGTTGAGTTATTCTCATAGTTTAGAAGTTGTCAGTAAAGTGGTTGCCCTCAAAATATACAGACTACTTCTGCTGACTTTGCCTCTGTTTGCAAAACACTAAAAAACAATAGCTTGTAGTCAAAGTGATAGATGTTGTCAGGAGAAAAATATATAACCGTGAAGACCAGAGAGGAATTTTCCATTAAGTGCTCTTAGTGCTGCCAGTTTTCTTTGACTTCTGCAGACACCTTGACTGATTCACAAGAGCCTGAAGTTGAACAGAGTTAGCCCTCTGACACAAAAAGAGTGGATACTTTCATTTCAGAAAATGAAGACCCATCTATCCCTGTAAGACATGCACAAGAATGTGCCAAACCAAACTTAATAAATTCCATTGTGATCTACACAGTACTGTCAAAAAGGCTCGAGCTGCTCCTCATTTCTTAATATTTTACTTCAAAGCAGCCAGACTTTCTTCTAATCTTTTACAGTCTTCAGTGATAGTTTTCCAAGGTTTCAAAAGGTCTGGACTTTGGATGATTTTTTTTCTCATTTTGAGTCCAGTCTTTGTACCTGACCCTCTGTAGTCTTTCTTTTATTGTCTGCTAAGCCACTTAGTACTGATTTATGAATTATTCAAACATAGAAAAGCACCCAAATAAAAAGATCAACCAAAATTTGAGGAAACTTGACAAGTAAATTATGAAAGAAGAATTGGACGACCTAAAATAAAATTTAAAAAAAATCTATAGTAAGTACATGAAGGTTTCTGAAAGTTACCAAGGTGTGTGGGGATGTGATGCAGCTTAAAGGAATAGTACACCCACAGAATGATGTGCCTTCATTTTGCCTCACCCTCATTCTGAGCAAGACTCTGGAGCACTTTTTTAATATCTCAAATGCAGCTGGAGATCGGAAGGCTTTTCTTTAGCAGCCGACTGTCATATAATGCAGTTCACCGGCGCTTGAAACAAAAAGGTCCATAAAAGTAAAAAAAACCTTTGCAATATTCCTCCATACTGCTTGTCCAATGTAATCCATGTGTCCTGAGTGGGTAGCGTCCATAATTTACTCGAAACGACATCATTTAGTATATTTTTATAGCCTAAACAGTTGTACATCTTACTTTCGCGATGCGCGCCGATGTGAGTTCACGACACTGCGTTCAGTGCCCTCTCTGTCGATAATGCAAGAAGAAGAAATTCCCTGTTTATTGTGGTAAGAGCGCCAGAGCTGCAGACAAACCGGTACAAACACAAGAGGGGTTGGATATTGTAAGTAAGTTAAAAAGTAAGTAAGATATTGATTTAAAACAAAGATAGAAAGAAAGAAAGAAAGAAAGAAAGAAAGAAAGAAAGAAAGAATGCGTGATCTCGTCTGCCACGGCTTTTCTATCATCCGGACTATATTGTTATATCGCCCAGCCCGACCATCTTCTACTGACCAAAGCCTCATCGGAAATGGTCTCTGTGAAAATATGGCTGTCAAGATGCCATTCTTAAAGAATGAGCATGAGGTAAGAAGAATGAGGTAATGAGGACAAAAGGCTGAGTTATGCCAAATGGCACCAGAACTGGACTGAAACTCAGTGATAACAGGTCTTATGGAGTGATGGATCCTCCCAGAGTCCACACCTCAACATTTTTTAAGCAGTGTGGGATGTTCATGACAGAACATGGAACTAAAGGCAGCAAACATCTAAAGCAGAGCTTTGGAAAGTCCTACAAGAAGCCTGGAGAGTTATTTCTGAAGAAACTCATCAGAGAGAATTTCATGCTATATTGAAGAATAAAGTCAGTACATATAGACCTTAAGCTCATTAGAAAACCTTTTTTGTTTTTTGCAGGTATCAGTGTATCACTGCCCTATTTCCTGTTTTCTTAGAAAGAAAGGAGGAGGACCAGCTCAAAACCTTTGCACAGTTCTGAAGAATTCAGCTCAGAAATGCATGTTTCATAATTCATCAGTAGAAATGGGATTTACAGTCGTGTCTGACAAGCGTGAGTAATTCGTTCACAAATGCATTTTTTCCCAGTCCATAAACAAAAACCAAGCAGCTACCAGAATTAAAACCACATGATGCTGGGTTATTTCGTGTGAAATATACTTCCTTAAATACACTCTGATGAAAAGGTGACAGCTTTTCCACTCCCACATAAATACATTCGGGAGGCTGTGAAAGGAACACAGCAATCTCAGATATAAGTCAGTCCACATGTGTAAAATTACCAACTGATTATATAATCTTTAAAAGACCTCCATCATTCACGTCAGATTTTTGGTGTTTCTCATCATTTTTTTCAGTCTGTCCAGGTTCTTTTGAAAGATTGTATTAACAATATTTATGACCTGCTGTTCCCACTTCCCCACCCCTTTTCTACTTTTTTTTTAAAAATACTTTACATATATATATTTTTTAAAATCTGAATGTAGTTGGGGTGTGTAAGGTTAACTACACTGCAACCCATTTTTGTATAGCCTACTCTGATTCCATAAACTGAAAATAGTTGCACATAAAATTTCAACAACAGAAACATCAGGACAGTATCATGCACAAATTAATGGATAATCGATAAATTGCATTCATCAAGTCAAATAAATTGAAAAGAAACTTAAATTAATTATTTTATTTATTTGTTTTAGAAATCCTTAGAGAAATGTAAGTTTTTGTTCTGCTATTGGTACGAATGACTGCGTGTACCATTCATTTTTCAGTGGACCTGAAGTAGCCTCTGACTGAACATACGGTTGTTTCCTGACTGTGTTGTACAGAGTGTAATTATTTCTCATTATTTATATCATCTTTACAGTTAAATTACTGTATTTATTTGCAGTAAAAAAAAAAATTAACATCATCTTTTGTTTTAGTTGTTGAGTATTATTTTGTCTTTGCTTACCACAGCAGCTGCACTTGCAATCCTTTTCAAACTCAGTGGATGGACTAAAGTTGCATAAAGTTAGGGGCTTTTCTTGTTGGTAAGCACTTGTCACAACAGTTCACATCATCTTTATTATCCTTTTACCCTTTATAGGAAACCTTTTTATTAATGATGCTAATAAAAATCGTTGCATCATATCAGCAATGTCAATCGGCTACTTTCCACCATCGCTGGTTGGTAAAAAGATGAACACTCAGCACAGCTCTTAAATTCAATTTAGGTATTGCTAGATTTGAAAAATGTATCTATAGGCGTTTTCATTTAAAGCTCACACTTTATTTGCAACCCCACCCATGGGTGATGTCACCAGTAAAGATAACCTGCCTCTGACAGCGAGCATCTGTCCTAATTTGAATAAAATGTTGAAATTATAGATATGCATTCAGGTTAGATTAAATGTATTTGAAAAGTTTTACTCATAAATTCACATGGATTAAGAAATCTATTTGTAACCTTAAACTCCAAATTTTCATACGGTTTTTAATTCGTTGACTGAAACATGCATTAGGTGTAATTTAAACAGTCCTTAATGTAACTCTGTAATCTCTGTTTTCACTGTAGAGGAAACAAGAGTTTCACCAATTTATCACCCTCTCAGTTTCAAATTCTCAAGTGTGGTGTAGATTTTCCCTGATCTTCCCTCCCTGTAATTGCTAACAGAGAAATCTGTGTCACTAATGTCATATTTGTTGTGTTAGTTTTGTCACTTTATAGCAATTAATCTTATCCGGACAATCCTCTAGACGATGCTCTGCTAGAAACAGTCATTTGATTCCAGTGATCTCACTGCTCGGGCTGCCTTTGCCTGATAACAAATCTTAATGTTCTTTCCAATACATACAGTTCCTGTTTGGACAGTTTGCGCACCATGTCCGGGTGGTTTGGATAATATTGTGACAGTCTGTTTGGTAAAATTCCCATCTAGCCCCCACACATTCAACTTGCTCTTGCTTTGCAGCAGATTGCAGTCTTAAATACCTTGGAGTCACGCCTCCACCGTCTGACCTAGCAACCTGGACCGTGGCGTATTTAATACATATGGATACCACAGTGAATTAACCTTTAAACCAGGCTTCAGTCTCCTCTTTTGCATGCTGTTTTATTTTCCAAAAAGAAATGGGGGGCAAAGGCTGTGCAGTATTGTCTCATCCTCACACCTGCACACTGTAGAAAAGAGAGCAAATGAGGGAAAGGGAGACACAGAGGTGGATCGCATGTCTTCATGGCTGTCCAACAGTAAATTAAAACGAGGAGCAATTTCCTGAGGCCCAATTAGCAGAAAATTGGTCCTGTCTGTTGGAGTGATTCCCTCGGGGAACAGAGAAGAGTTGGTGGGGGCCTTTGCTGAAAGAAAGAGAGGAGGTGCACTACTTAGATTGCCACATTACAGTGGATGATGTGATAAAGAAGCCTATTGATTTGACAGGAAAGAGCAGATTGTGGCAATTTTAGATTTGAAGTCTTACTCTAACAGAGATGCAGTACTGGAAGGCATAACTTCAGAGCTCCAGGTGAGTGGTTCAATCAAAGGTTAAAATGAAGAGGAAAGCATGAATCACTGATCCAGACTTATCATTCTGATTTTTTAAAAACTTTTTGCTGTACTGTTATGGAACATGGCAGGAACCTAGCTGCAGGAAGGCTGTCAGCAGGAAAATTTGTTTTCACATTGTGCATTTATTTTGGAGACATAACTAACATAAATTTAAGAATTTGTTGCACTGAATTGTATGTAAAAGTACTTTTGATTGTATTTGGTGGAGACAAAGTATGTGTGACTGTGCAAAAGCAAAGGCCTGAGGAAGCTTGACTGTGATGAAAGTAACTCCAGTCACACAACTTAAGGGTGCATTCACACTGTGGCTGTTTAGTCCGCATTAAATGGACTGCGGTCCGCTTTGGTGCAAGGTGAACATCAACTGCATCCTGATGTGCACCAAAGAAGCAGATTCTGGTCCGCATAAAAGCCGGGGGTTTTGGTTCACTTCCAAATAGACCTAATGGAAGTGACATTTGCCGACTGCAATAAAGCATCAAGACGAAGAAGTAGACGGAATTCGGGTCGATGATCGTTTCGGTAGGACGAAAAACAAAGCAAACAGCATGTTCGAAGAAGCTGAGGTCAAAACAACAACAAAAAAAAAAAAATTGGAAAATGTCTTGTAGACAGAGATGGAGTCATAATAAGCAACAAAAAGATTTCCACTTTGATCACAGTCTGCTCTTTCATCATTGATCAGTGGTGGTATGGGGGAGCGAGCAGTTGTTTTAACTATGGTGGTTTAACCAGGCAGTTTGGTTCGCTTTGGTTACGTTCAGTTTGAATGCAAACCGAAGCAACCGCCGAAATTTGACCGAGTCCCTCTACCTCACTATCCTGGTGTGAATGCACCCTAACACACACCTGGATTGTGAAAGTGCTTTATAATTCCACCAAATGCAGACAAAAATACATCTCCCAACTACGTGTATGAATGTTATAATAAACAACCAAATATGAGGCTTTTCAGGTCATTTTTGTTTCCATCAAATGATATGCTAATTGAATATAATTGAATATAATTGAAATTTGTTTACTGGCTTTCCCAGATACCGTATTAGCTAGTGGCTCTTTGGTTGTCCCTAGAATTCTGAGCATTTTTAAGTTACAAAGTTGAATATATTGTAGAGGTTGTGTAATGTGAAAGTTAATGTGCTGTTTGAAAAGCAGTGACCAAAAGTATGTAGTTATTTGAGTCCAAGTATGAAATTTTGTCAAAAAACTTCTTTTAAAGAACTGAATATTTCAGTTTGGAAAAGTATGGGAAATTGAGACTGGACTGATTTACCATCATTACCATCTTTGTTGTGTTGAAAAGTCCAGTATGTTTTAGTTGAAATCACAGAGTAGCTGCATATCTCTGGAGGTGTCTGACTGGTAATCTGCTGAGCTTCAATTTAACCATTATAGTAAATTGATAACATAGATGCAATAATGATGGATGTGGATTTTTGGATGGGGTCCAGTGCCTCCAGAGCTAACAGTCAGCATGCACTCCCAACAATCAATTCATGCACATTTTGACCCCGGGGGGCTTTGGCTGCTGATGACAGTGATGATGGACCTGGGTGGCACAGGACTCATACAGCAAGTAAAACTGAGTCAATGTCGGTGCTGGTTCAGGATCGACCCGTCTCAAACGCCTGTCACTCAGCATTAATGAAAGTTTGATTGATCTTGGAGCACAGTTCTGTCTCCCCCACAGAGCCCTCCAACCCAGATAAAGTCACGGAGCCCCTATGGCCACTGATGGAGAATTGTTCTTGCATGGTAATTGTGCCACTATTTATCTTGACTTGCTTTTTAGGATTTCCGCAATAATAAGATTCTTAATCAGACGTCTTGTTTATTCTTTGGTAAATTGGTAAATATTTTGTTACTCTTTTAAAATGTTTATGTAAAACCTTATTGTAGCATACTACAGTATTACTTGAGTCTTGGATTTTTATAGCTTTTAGTCTCTCTAGATACTGAAATAACATTTTTCATAAATTATTCAATGTTGCGTGACCGATTTAGGCCTTTTAGATATTTTTCGAGCCTTATCACTAATCTAATCCAAAATTTGACTGATATTCATTTTTTTGTAACGCTTAGTCCCGTTCAGGGCCAGGGGGGTCAATGGAGCCTATCCTAGCCATTATCAGATGAGAGGCAGGGTACACTTTGGATGGGCCATCAGTCTGTTGTAGGGCCGACACAGAGATAAACAACCACTCACACATTCACTCCTAGCGATAATTTAGTGACCAATTAACCTAACATGCATGTCTTTGGACAGTGGGAGGAAGCCGGAGTACCTGGAGAGAATCCATGCATACATGGGGAAAACGTGCAAACTCTGCACAGGAGGGTCACTGTCTTGAGCCCCTCCCTAGCCGAGGCTCGACCAGCAACCTTCTTTCTGTGAGGCTGCCGTGCTAACGGCCACACTATCATGCAGCCCAAGCTGACAGTTTCCTTACTTTGAGTTGTCATTCAGGTCTTTTAAATTCTGGGATAGCTGGTACTGGCACTTCTAGCTGGTAACTGATGATGGACAAAGTTTTTTTTGTTTTTTTTTAATCAACTTCAATTTGGCTTAATTTGTATATCTCCAGTTCATATCAAAGTCCTCTTAGGGCACTTTTACAGAGACACTCCAATTCATTTTCAATTATAACCCAATTAAAAGAAGTCCATTAAGCTCCACATTAGTACAATTTGTAATAACTGTTTTCATATTCATGGAAATGAATTGTCTAGTTGAGTAAACCAATGGATTAAATTTAATCTTTTTGATGGAGTCCTCCATCCTGAACATGCAAGGTCAGTGAGAAGAAAAACTTATTTTTAGCAGGAAGGAAAACTTGCAGAAGAATTGGACTCTGGAAAGGTGGCCATTTGCCTTTGTTAGTTGGGATACCAGGATACCAACTGAAAAATAAAAATAAAAACAATTGATGACAATAATAATGTCATGTTGTTTAAACATGAAGTCTAAAGAGCAAAGAGGGAAAAGTGCAAGTAGACACTGTACATCATGATATGCTCACCATTAGCCTAAGCCTATGGTAAGATAATACAAAGCATGGATCCTCTCTGACCTTAAAAATATGTTTTTGACTCATTTTAATGACATTTAGTACGTAGATTCCTGGAGCCATCGTTACCCAACAACATCCAAAGTCTGAGAATCCACACTTCACAACTTTTTATGGGATGCTGCACCACTTTACATCAAAATTTCACTTTATGCACTGCTTCACATCCCAACAATTGGATATCAATGTCAATGTCAATTTCATATATAAACACATTTTAACAACCGCTAGGGTTTACCAAAGTGCTGTACGAGGGTCACATACTGTACAAGTAAGAGCACTACCACACAACCATAAAAATTAGACAAGAACAATGAAAACAACACACTGACTGTTTTGAACATGAACCATGGCTGATTTAGCAAAGAAACCAACCCAGTCTCACTCCAAAAAGTGAGTCCTACATTTGTCCACAATTCAAAAAGTAGTCTACCTATTTCCCAAATTGACCTCTGAAATTGTGGAATGGCTACGTTTCATTTTCCCATTCATTTCTAGGGGCATACTTTAGGTCATGTAAGTGCTGAGTTTCGTCCTTGCTAAAAAAAACAAACAAAAAAAATGGCAGATATCCCTTCAATTTTGTGTGGAAATTGCTATATTCTTTGATAGATTGTGACTTTAGCATTGTTTTGATCACTTTTCTAGCAACAAATATACACTTTATTTTCACATTGTCCTTTCAGTTTATGTAGCCTACATCCTGTCAGGTCTCTCAACAAAATTGTAGGAATACTACATTTATTTTCCCCTTTTACAGTATGGCGATTGCTATACTTTTAACAATATACTGGAATAAGCTAGTGTTCTTGAAATCAGGCCTAAACACAACTCAATCTCCCAGAAATACATGAAATAAGTAGATTATAAAGATCTTTTGACACTTCTGGTCTCTGCATATAGGGGAATTAGATCAATATTTGGACAATGGTGGAGCCAGTTCATGGTGTCTGTGCGACTTTCCTGGAAATAAGTACTTTTTGCACTGTGGATAAACGTACGACTCTCACGTTTTGGGGTGAGACTGGGTTGCAAGAATCACAAGATGGTATTATTGAAAGAAGGAAAAAAAAGCAACAAAGCAAGAGATAACACGAAGGTCAACACCGGCCTGACTCTTACTAACTGGGGAAAACTCAGAGTACAGGTTGGATGAGAGGGGCTAAAAAACTGGAGACTCTACTTTTTATTCTATTTTTAGAAACTCTAGGAACCACAAGCAATGTGGACACTATTTGATTACATCTTTTTAAATAAAATCATCACACAGCTTTCTGGAAGTGAATCAGAGAAAAGTTTACTTTTTTTATTTTACAAATTCTTACGGTATGTTTGACTTATTAGCTAAACTCAAATGTTTGTTTCAATCACATACATTTTGAAATAATTCTAAACAAATTTGTAAATAATTTTTCAGGCTTTGTGGCTCCAGATTTGACCTCCCAGCGAGTCTGGGAAGCTTGTGACTCTGTGTATCCAACAAAGAGACATGGTGATCAAATATTGTTTACTTCCTTGTTATTTCTTGCTGATAAGATTTAACCCTTCATCCACTCATCCATCTAATTAGCTGTCTACCTGCTGGCCTCTGTCCGTCACCGCCCTGCCCTATTGTTATTCACTGGAGGCAAGGCAAACATGGCACGCTGACCTCTTGCCATTAGAGACCTTCCAAGGAAAACTCTTTTTACCTATAGTGTTTGGGGTCAGTGAATGCCACTGTTTCAGTGTAACAGGCCTTTAAAGCATTTAAAAGGGGGATAATGGCATTTTGCCGTTGCCAAGTTTCACAGCCACGACACACTGAAAGTCTGGCTTCTAAGAAGACAAAAGATAGAAATCCTTGACTGAAACCAGTTGGAAACTTACCCTCTTTTAACGGAAGGAGGCATCTTCTGCTCTAAGGGGTTAATATATAATCACATACTCAAGAGTTTCCTTCAAGATCTCAGAGACACAGTTAAGGCTTGACCTGGATTTATGTAAAGCTCTAACTCCGGGCAACAGTTGTACTATTCAGGGATATCAAGTCTTATCATCTTCTCTTTTTTCCCAGTAGGATCGCTTACTTTCTTAAAAGCTCTGGCTTGTAACAATAGGTCTTATTCTCTTGGTGATTGAGGTGCAGCTTTTTGCTATAGCCCTTGATGCATAAGAAGGTAATTTCATGGCTCCTTCCTGCAGACACAAATCAGACACAGCGCTCTATTATCATGCCCTGGGTATTAGCCTCCTAGGTAAAGGCTGGAGGTGGAGGGGGGGATATTAAGCCTCAAAGTGTGTGTATGTGAGAGAGTTGAAGACCTAGCCAGAGAGAACGTGAGCACATGTGGTCTTCTGGAAGTAATACAGCAGGGATGGTGAAGGTGGTGGGGGTTCTTCAGCGCCCTTATGGATGATGTATCACATTGCTGACTATGCGGCTGCTGCCATCGCATCAAAGAACAAAGAGCTGTTTAAGTCAAGATTGACTGATTTAGTTTTTATTTGTCTTGCCTCCTTTTTTTTTCTAACTTCCCTCAGCTTCCACACACTGATCCCCTCCCCCCCTTTTTTTTATTAACTCCTAATGGTGCTGTACAGGCCACACCTCTTTTTCATTTGGCTCCCACTATTGTAACACACATTGTGCAGGGGCTCATATGTGACCCCCACATCAGCTGTGGCCTTTTCTGAAATGTGCCATGTAATCTTCTGTGTGGATGAGACGCACAGGCAGGCTTGTTTTCCTGTTTGATCCCCCCACCCCCCTCCCCCAAGTGGAAAAGGTTAATTGCCTCAAACACCAGCCGTGCTATTTCAGCTGATTCCAGAAGCACCAGGTTTGATATTAAACAGACAAGAGATTTGAGTAATGATAAATTGTTGGATAATTTCTGCATGTGAATGGGATGAGGTTCAGTCCTTGGGATATGTTGAAGAAATAACTCACTGGAAACACAAATACAAAAAAAGGATTGTCTTTTTTTGCATGTATATTTGCAATTAGAAAAGCTGATCCAAAAATCATTTTTAGTTCCTTTTTTTTTTTTTACTCTCAGCTGTCCTCCTGCCTGAGTGATGGGGCCATGTGCAAAGCGCTGCTCTAATCCCTTATGACTGCATTGTGCACAGTATCGTCACCCCGTGAAGACCATTAGCATCATAGCTGTGGGTGACTGATTTCTGCGGCTCTGGGTCAGCGCTGGGTTTACTTTGAGGTAGCAGGAAGAAAGAGAGACGAAAGGTGTGGATGCAAGTGAGACTTTTAAACAAGGAGAACAAGGACATACAGAGACAGGGCTAACTGAGACAAACATTTAGGTTGACAAGGCGGAAAAATCTTTGGAAGATCCAGCTTACAAGAATGTTGACAGCTGATATTGTTGAATTATTTCTCCTGTCCGGTTAATATGCTGATCACGGACATTTCCCATGCTGGGGTCAATATTACAAAACAGAAACACAATTTTTAAACACCATATACTCTATACAAGCTCCTTCATGTTGACTCTTTTAATTAGAGAAGCTTGATAATGTAAAAGAAATTTAGGGTTTTTTATTGTCCTGATATCATTACTCTGCCTGTAAAGCATCTGACGTACAGAATGCTATCGCTTACAAGATAAATGAACAAGTTTCGTATTTTTCTGTACAGATTTAGAAACATAAATGACGCAATGCCTGTGGGATGGTTCGGGGAGACAATTCAAGCTGTGTTACATCCAAAGAGATCTGCTGTTCATGCTGCATATCAAACATGCCCATCCAGTCTGGGTGGTCTATTTAAGCTACACACTTCCTCTCTTACGGTTTGCTTCATGTTTGCTGCCACTGCTGTGATTACTGCAAATTGCCTACTTTTGTTTTGAGCCCCTTCGCCATCCCGGGAAATATTGTACATCATTCACTCCAATATTTGATTTATTAAAAAAAACATGCATGCACAATAAGGGATGAAATCTGAGCCTTCACCTGTACTACAGTTATGGATAAAGCTTTTATTTATCCATCAACACGTTAGTTGTCTGATTACACTGTGATTTGAGCTAGAGGGAAACAATAAGGGGCCGTTCACACGAGGACGATTGCGGGTAAAAACGGCTAAATATTTAATCCGAAGTGCCTTTCGTTCACACGGCAACGGCGTTATTCTGGGTTAAAGACGCAAAAATCTGAAAACTCATTCCAAAGTGGAATTCCTGAGTCTGCACGGTCCAAAACGCAGAAATGATGGTGGACCCACAGAACTACTGACGCCGTGCTCACGTGGCATGCGGGTGATGTCACACAACTTTTACTTTCCGTTTTACATGGATATAACTTTTTACTTCGTGATGAGCCTATGTTTTGTTATTCTGTAATTTATTTATTCAGTGAAGGTAATTCTATTGGAATTCCTCTTCATATGTTTGACATTTGGACCGTGCGCTGCGCTAACAGACTGTTACACCGTCAATTCTCGTTCCCGACTTTAAATTGTTAAGCAAAATGACAAACACATGAAAAATATTAGGTTTATGCCTGCAGTGTTAACTAGGGGTGTTCCCCGACTAAGAATTTTCATAGTCGAACCGGATTCGACGATCGTCAAATCATGTTTTGTTTTTTTTCCCCCCTCACTGATCAATGATCTCATTTGCGTCTTTTTCTGCTCCAGAGAAAGAGCTAAAACACCTCATTAAATAAATTAGATTTTTCACTTGGCATAAGATAACAGGACAGTCTCTGTGAACTTTCATTTTTCTATATCACTGATTAGGCTGTAAAACGTGTCTGCTCGTTTAAATCCTTATTAAAATATTCAACAAAAAGAAAATTAGAAGGTATGTTGGTGTGAAACAATTCATTAATTAGCCTAGATTTTTATCTTTCAGTTACTCCTCCTTGCAGCCGCCATAGTTGTTTTGATTTTGAAGCGAACAGAGATGAACGATTGTACGCATGCGCGCGGACATGGCGGACACACTTGCGTCCTCGTATGCATGCAGATTTCTCCATGACGATGCTTGTGTGAACGCGGATAAAAAGATGAAGACGAGACGCCACTTTTGCGTCTTCTCTTCTGATCGTCGCCGTGTGAACGTAGCCTAACATACAGTAAGAAGCTTCATTGATAAATTTGACAATCTGATACATAGCAGGTGAATGTTTACTGTTATACTGCATGCAAACAGTGGGCACTGTGCTGATATCAATTTACCCTAATGCAACACAGTGAAAGTAGGAATGGGCATTTTAGGTGATTTCTAAAGTAAACTAGTCCAGCCAATCAAAATCGATTAATTGATTTCTTGTGGCATCATCGTGATGTCATCAATAATAAAATGAAAAACAGCCTACTTTATCCACAAAGGGAAATTGTAAAACGTGTGATCTTACACGTGTGTATTGTACACAGATGCGGGCATGAAAAAGTTCCCCTTTCTGCAGACTGCCAACCACTTACCAGTGACTTGTCTACTAATTCAATCGCACAGAGAAACACCTGTGTGCCCAGGGGGAATGATTTCAGAGCATGAATAAATGCCCGGAACAAGGACTTTTCCACACGCCAAGTTTGGACACCGTGCCTGATGACGTATTCGCGGGACAAATCGTTTAGCGAGTGATAGTGCAGTAATAGTTTCTTCTGGCAGAAAAAGGCAGAACTTTTTTGTGCGCAACTGTACATTGGTGTTTTTCATTTATTTTTATTTCTATTATTGTGTGGGCTCAAGTGTTCTTTATTGTACATTAGGTGGGTGAGAGAGTGGGTCAGGGAGATGTAATGATCCTGGTCTGGCTGCCTTTATATAGGCTGTAAGCTGCTATGCTAGTAGCATGCTACATGACGTAAACATCACGCCCACAGGTGCCTTCAGTAACAACAAAACCAGTTCATTTCCTTGTTTTTCAGTCTGGTGTTTTTGCTCTTGAAGCATCATTTCCATGATGGTTTAAACTGCGCTGTTCTGGTCTGGTGCCTCCACTATCGGTGAAAACTCCAACATAAACAGCTGTTAAACTTTCTTGCAGCAGAGGTGAGGCAAAACTCTCTTCACTTTAGCCAGCAGTGGTGAAGCAGACATGGGACTCTGCTGGAGAGGAAGAGGTCTAATGGTAGCCTGGCATGCCAGCCTGACTAATGCCATGTATGAGATGCCCGAGAAGTCAGTCTGGTCACCCTTTGTTGGAAACTGATTTCAAAATCAAATTGAGAGGTGGGACTAACACGAACAAAGTGAACTGGTGAGAACTAATCAGAGAAAGTGACACAAATGACTTTTTGTAAGTGGAGAGCCCTCAGAGCAGCAAGTTTTTTGCGGTTTTAAGGACGTGTGCAGCTCATAAGACATCAGAAAGGGCACCCTTCATTAAATCGTCACAATTGTAAAGTCCGGAGCGTTTGACACAAGGGGGGCAGAGAGGGAAAAAAGGGTGGTGTTGGATCTCTGGCAGCGGTTGTTTGTCTCTCGCCAGAGCTCCCTTCATGCTGGCTCTGTCTCGGTCAGCAGGCTCTGCTGCACTGACAAGGGGCCGT
Organism: Atherinomorus stipes; assembly: GCA_023101725.1. Lineage (NCBI taxonomy): Eukaryota > Metazoa > Chordata > Actinopteri > Atheriniformes > Atherinidae > Atherinomorus > Atherinomorus stipes. Next base: position 595,800 of record JALJCO010013258.1, read on the forward strand.
TCTTTATTTAAACATTTAACAAAGAACATTTACACAAACGTCAACTACGACGCATGTACAGTATGTGCAGATTGTCTATTAGTGACAGACATCACACTCTAACAGGTGGTGACGCCACCAGCTGGACTGAAGTTTTGCCGTCTGTTTCTACTTGCGTCACGGCGTGATGACGACGGTTTCATCCTCAAAACGTTTCAGAAAACAACCCTGAGACCGCGCAGGGTTGTCAGACCCCTGCTGCAGAATCCAGAGCGTTCAAGTCTAGTTTGTTTGAGGAAACCCGTGAGACCGTGCCCTACTTGTCAGCATTTGGGGTACCAGGAGCTTAAAGGCAGGATGAGCTGTTTGACATCGACAGAGGCTATTTTTCAAGTTTCTTATGGGTATGGTTTCAAACTAAATGCTGCTGCTCATTCAACAAATGCATTTTCCTTACACATGTGGCACCATGGAAAAAGGTACTGGAACTAAACAGGCTTTCCAGTGGTTTAAGATTTAATGCCAAGAAGCTTTGTTCCAACAAAGATATAAGCCACCATACACAAAGTTTATCAAGATTACATCTAGAGTTGCCAATTATTCCCACACCATTCTCATACAGTGTTATCTAAAACCCTATTCTGACAGGATTAGTATTATATAGGGACCACATGTAATTTGTAATAATTACAGAGATTGTCTGTGATGTTAAATCTGTGCGAATCAGGCATGTTGGTGATTTCCCCCTGAAATTACCAACTATAGTTTGCTTAAATCTGAATGAACTAATCCAAAGGGAATAGGCATCTCTATGATTTGGACAGAAATGGACGGGATCTGTCACACAATTTGGTGGTATTTCTCTCCTGGATGCATTTTATTTCCTTTTTTGGTGAAGAGTGGAGGCTGAAAATAGGTTTTCTTTCTAAATTATGATGGTTATGATCATTTACAAGCATTGGAATCGGAGTGATGGGGGAGTTTCACCAGTCATATACAAGCCAACATGAAAAATCGGTAAATGTCATTTTCCCGTGGCAAGTAACATTTATTTTGGACAACATACGGACATGGTGCAAGTTCTTAAAGCGTTGGTAACAACTGTCCATGAATTTTTTTATGTTGATTCCACGTATTTGTCTCTGAATGATCGTGTGCTGCTGATGAAAATGCAGCTTGTGTGAGCAGATGTTACGCAATACGCAGCACAATGACATCATGTCTGCTAGACGTCTGTGAATTTCGGTTAAATCTCAGACTTCAGTTATCCGTGCAAATGTTCCACAGAAAAAATAGATGCAGGGTGGTAATTTATTTATCACATGTGGTTCTAGGTAATACTAGTCTCGTCAGAATAGGGCTTAATTCTGCTGTACAACCCAATATAGAAGGAAGAAAAATTGATGGGAGACCTCTTAAATCTATGCTTTCCAACAAAATGAAAACCCTTTTTGGTTAGGCTTTCTAGTGATTGGTTTTCATTAATCTACCCAGCTGTTAAGTCAATACTTAGGATTTTTGTCTGAGTACAATTCTTCCTTGGAGATCGTTTTTAACCCAACTGTAGTAGTTTCACTATCTCATTACTTCATGTAGGTCCAGTTTTGGTCCTTGAGCAGAGGTTGCGCTCGACTTTTTTGTTGTCCGTCATTTTGACTGGCAGGGTCATAAAAATCCAGTCATAATCTATTTCTTACCCGTCACTTTAATTAAAATATATACATTTAATAATGACATATTCAGTAGCATTTTTCCATTAAATGCTTGGTTGCTCAGTTGGTGCCGAAGACTGATCACTTTTTTGTCCCTCATCTTCCACTGCATCAGTCTTCCTTTTTTCACCTCTTTTGTCAACACTATCTTCATTATTTGGCTTTTTGAAAAAGATTCGGACACTCGGCTGCCATGACATTTTTCCGAGTGAACCCAACAGGCCATGCATCAAGAGAGACAATATGCTAACTCGCCATCTAGTGGTCAGGAGTGTGAATTGCAATCTATCAAAATGACTGACGGCCTTCAGATTTTTCTGTCACCGTTGAAAAAAAACGGTCAATGACGGAAAATATTCGGTTAACGCGACCCCTGTCCTTGAGGTGCAAGGTGCTATTTTCGTGCAAGTCTATTTTAGAAATCCAACACACCTAAAAGCTTATTAATGAGCCACGGGTCTGAGACAGATTTGTGGAGGGATGGGGAAAAAAAACTACAGGACGTCAGCCCTTGAGGTTCAGAACTGGACATATCTGCCTTAGTTTTTGTATTTGCTTGATCCAGACTAATAACTGTTTTTTTATTGGTCCCAGTTCTTAAAAGGCTGAACAGTAGTGCACATGATGATCTGAAATTTTGGACACATGTAATTTAGTATATAAAATGTTGATTGTCCACTTTGAAATTGTCCCCAAAGAATAACTCACGTGACCACACAAAGAGCCATTAATAATATACAATAAATATCCAATATTATGAGTTGTAAAATATATTAAAACAGTATAAATTATTTATTCTTAATATATCTTTTTTAAATTCAAGGCCCCATCTTATTGAAATGTTTAATAAAACCTGAGATTACTAATGCAGGCAGAACTGGTGAATGCCAGGCCTCATGAATTAGTCATTTTATCTGCTTTCAGCTTAATAAGTTGTATGCGCAAAGAAAAATCACTCTGCACGTGTATTAATACTGTGTGTATGTGATTTTGTGAATGTGCATTAGATGTAAGTGGCGTCGGAGAGGCTGCCATCGTCAAACAAATCATACAAAGAGAGAGGTAGTTTGTGCTCTCAAACAGCCTGCAGTGATTGAGCCTGAGAGCTGGAGTGTGGCATTTTTTTAAACACGCCATGTTTAGGGAGAGGTGGCGTATTCAAACACATTATGGATAAGAGAGATGGGGGTCATGTAGCGAAATGCATTACAGAGTCTGCGAGGTTGAGCGAGTGTTTCTAAACACATTATGCCGGAGCGGCGATGGCATGCTTTAACAGAGTGTTGATGGAGAGCGGAGGAGAGAAGGGGTCAAGAGAGTTTCTGTTTTATTTCGGCGAGGTGTGTGTGCTTTGTCTGCCCATTGAGTGCTGACTGAGTTTTGACATCAGCTCAAACTGGATACACAAACTTACCCGAGTCATTCGTTTCTCCTCCAAGCAAACTTGAGTGTTTGGGCTCACATAAGCCCCATTTCCACCAGCGGGTCCGGGTCAGGACGGGATGGATCCGTCTGCATTTTTTGGTGTTTCCACAGGCAAAAACTGGGATGGGTGCCAGATTATTCGACCTGTGCTGTCCCACTTTTTGGGACCCTTCCATTAGGGTCCCAATCTAACACACTAAAAAGTCCTGGGTCAAACTGCCGGGTTAAAAGGGGACCAACTAATTTCTGGGTTATTTCAACCCATACATTTGGGTTGTTACCCCAACTTCTGAGTTAAAATAACCCAACATTGTAGTCAACATAACCCAACTTCTGGGTCAAATATTCAACTCGAAAGTTGGGTAAAAAAAAAACTCAATTTTCTGGGTTGGTCCCTTTTTAAAGGTAGAGTCCGGAGTGTTCCCCCATTTCTGTTTCTGTAACACTATTCAAACTGAGAGCCCCTCCCCTTGGGCTGATGGTCACATCGCTCTTGAGCCCCAAGTATCTCCTTCAAAGCTGTAATGGGTGAAAGCCAAACCAATATTAACCCATGGTTTTCGAGTGTGCACTATCTAAAGCTCTTTTCACTACAAAATATTTCCTTTTCTTCACTGCATCACTTTATCGAGAATTTGAATGAATCTGGTGTACACTCGATATTTAAAAAAAAAAAAAAAAAGTTTGCTCCAATTGACAAGTTTATATGAACAAAATGATACGTCCTTAGCTCTGTCATTGACTGGAGACAACACGCAAATCTCCACCCAGAAACACACCCGAACAAAGGCAAAATTCAAAATACAGTCAAGGGAGGGGGAGTTGCAAACAAAACACCGCCACACAAAAGCAGAGGCCCAAAGGTGCGAAATAAGCCGGATTTCACTCACAAAAGTCTTGTATTTATTTTCAGGGAGAAAACTCTGGACTCTACCTTCAGCCCAGCAGTGGGGTTATTTTTGAGTTTTAGTGTGAACCGATCCGAACCAAGAAGGTGGAGCTTGACATGCTGCAATCTGTTGATAGGTTGAAAAAAATCTTGCCACACAAAGTCTGTCCTGTTCTGCACCCATTGGAGGAAATTG